>CM057455.1:922292500-923492500 GCA_016271365.2 Neoceratodus forsteri | reverse complement strand
CCGGGGTAATTTTTTTGCAAGAGGTCTATTTGTGCCGGGAGGATATTGTTTACTTTAGGAGTGAAAGTGTGGGATGGGAAACAACAATAAGAAGGGGGTGGGGTGGCTATTTTGGTGGATAGAAGGATAGCTTTTCAAATGATTCAAGAATGTCGGGATCCCGGGGGTGCTTCCTTTTTGTGCATGGGCATTCAGGCTTACAGAGGTGTTATTGGGTTCTATATATGGGCCCAATGTGGACTCTCCTCAGTTCTTTATTGATTTTATAACACAGTTAGGGCCCTTTGTCCATTTACCCACCTTCCTCGGGGGGAGGGTGGATTGGAATTTGGTCTTCCAAACAGACCTGGAAAGGTCCAGATCCCACAGGAAAAGATTGTCTCTGGGTTGATGAGGACTGAGGGAATTATTGGATACTTTGGGTCTGGTGGACCCTTGGCATACCCTCCACGCCACAGTAAGGCAGTCTACTTTTTATTCTGCCCTCAGTCCTCGAAATCTTGGATTGATTACTTTTTGATCAGTAAAGACAGTATAGCTGGGCTTCTGTCCTTTGACATACAGCCCATGGTTCTATCAGATCATGCCCCATTATCTCTGGAGCATTGTGTTCATGGGTTGGAGGAGCAGGATAGAACCTGGAAGCTCAGCTCTCATCTTCTTGAGGATCCCACCACTCTTATGGCCATCCAAAACTTTTGCCGAAATTTTTTTCTAGACAATGAGGGGACCATTCAGGCTTTAGATGTGTTATGAAGGGTGGCTAGATGTGCAGTGAGGGATAAATATACGGTTAGCTACTAAAGCTAAAAAACTGTGGACTGAAAGGGTGGACCTCTTGATCCATCAAATACGCCATCTGGAATGCCATTTACCCCTAAAGACTGACACTGTCACTTGGTCTCAATTGAATTTCCTCAGAGTGCAATATTTTGGGATTTTAGCTGAAAAAGAAGATCTGGCCTTCTAGAGTATGAAAATGTGCTATCTAGAATCTGGTGAGTGTGCAGGGAAACTCATACTCCTGAGGCTTAGGTGGATGAATTCATTAAAGGCAATACTCAGTCTTCAACCCAGCCTGGGGAGTGAGATACTGTACTTATCCATCTGTGGGATATCGTGGAAGAGTTCCGATCATCTTATAGCTCATTATATAATCCTGACCCCACCTCACAGGCTCTTCAAGAGTGGATCAATGTGTATTTAGAGCCTCTTCCTCTTCTGCAGCTAACGTCACAACAGACAGATTTTTTGAAAGCCCCCATTACTATATTAGAGGTCCACTGGGCGATTGAATTTCTTCCGAAAGACAAGGCCCCTAGACCGGATGGTTTTCTTAAGAACATCTATGTTGCTTATACTGATATTTTAGCCCCTTTTTTAACCTCTTTAATTACCTGCTTTCTTCCTGCTTTCTTCTGGCCTTTCTGATTTTTCTTTTACTCAGGCCTGGATCACTCTTATATATAAACCAGGTAAGGATGAGCTCTCGCCAGGCAGTTGCCACCCCATTTCATTGCTTAAGTCTGATTAAAAAATCCTGGCCAAAATATTGGCTAATCACCTCCTCCAGGTTTGGAATGGCCTCATTAACCTGACACAGGTCAGTTTTGTAACTGGTCAAACCTCCAGTGACCATCTTCGGAAATTGTTGTATCTGATTTCTGCGTCTGGGGAGAGCAGGACACCAGCAGCCCTGGTCTCCCTAAAAGTGGAAAAAGCGTTCAATTGGGTATCTTGGCCTTTTTAATTTGCAACTCTTCAGAAATGTGGTTTTCCCTCAACCTTTTGTGGCTGGGTGAAGGTCTTATGTTGCAATCCATCTGCCAGGATTAGGTGCAATGGAGTTTTGTCTGCCCCTTTGTCACTTCAATGTGGGATGAGGCTGGGGTGTCCCTCTCCCCTTTTTTTGTTTACTTTATACCTGGAGCCCCTACTTAAACAAACTTTATAATATTCAACAGAAATCTGGCATGCTACAGATCCTAGTGGGGGGCTCCAGATATAAGATTTCTGCCTATGTGGATGACCTTTTACTACATACAGAGGAACCCCTGACTTCAATTCCTGTAATGTTAGAGAAGACTCAGCAATTTTCATAGGTGGCGGGGTATAAACTGAATTTAGATAAAATCAATGTTCTACCCTTGAATACTTATGTACTTAAGCAACAGATTACAGATCTGGGCCTCATTTGGAACTAAAGTTATTGGTTATTTAGGGATTCAGGTTAAACTAATCCCTTTCTGATTTAGTTAAGGAGAATTTGCTACCCCTCATCCCAGAGATTAAAATGGATTTTGAGTGGTGGATGGCTCTACCTCTTTCTCTTTGGGGAATCGTTAACACCATTAAGATTAATATTTTGCCACAGGTGCTATACCCACTGGGCATTTTTGGTCTCTTCCTCCCTAAATCATGGTTCAGCTTCTCTGGAGTTTAATCACAGATTTATTGTGGAAGAAGGGTGTGGCCTGTTGCACTTACTTTAAGCTCAACATACCTAAGGAGAAAGGTGGTCTATGGCTGCCAATTTCATTTTATAGTATTGTGCCTTATATAGCAGTACATTTTTCCAAATGGGGCCACCTTCTGACTATCCCTACGTACCCGGCCTATTGTCCTCTCTTGCTTTCTTAAGAGAGTCAGTTGTGTAAGCAAGATGGTCTTCAACTCCACAGCGTTTTATATTTAAAACCTTCCCGCTTACCTCAGCAAATTTGTGCAACTCCCCTAATGTATTCCCTCAAAGCTTTCAGACAGCTCTGTATTTATCTGAGATTTGACTGGAGTAAGGACCTGACACAACCCATCCTTGGCAATACAAATATTCAAATAGCTAGCTGCCTGATCCCTTTTAATTTTTGACGACCCCTCTGAAATGCTGCTTTAGTGTCGCTGGTAGAGGAAGGTACTTTTTTCCCAGCCACCATACTGCAAGAGTGCATTTCCATCCGACAATATCATCCCTTTATGCATTTTCAACTTACCAGGGCAGTTGCCTCCTATTTGGGCCCTGGCCCATGGTCCTCACAGATTAACTTTAATTTGCAAGATCTGTTATCTCTTGCAGAACAGCCCCATTCTGGTTCTAAGTTTTATAGCCATTTCCAGAAGATAGACCCGGGAAACCCGGTTGGCACATATTATTACTGGCAACAAGCCTTGAATCTTCATTTGGATGTTAAGGACTGGCCAACAGTTTGGAGGAGTTTATATAAATTTGTTAAACAGGATCATTACCATCTACTGCAATTCTGTATTATGCATAATTTATATTATACAACGGCAAAATAGAATGCAGGCTTGTGATTGGTCAGTCCAGGACTGGACCCATGATGTTATCTCAGCATCACATCATGGATCTAGTCCCAGCACAAAGACGACTGAATCATGTAAAAAAAAAAATCACTGCCCATCTGATGTCACCAGCCCACCAGTTTCACACTGTATTCAGCTTCAGTCAACCCTTCGTAAGCAGCTATATAAATCTGTCCCTCCAAGTACCACAAATTCAACCCAGAAGTCCTCACCACTCATCACAGGTCCCTCATACATTTTGATTTGTATTTATAAATTACTACTTAAGGTATGCTGACACTGCCGTCAGCTTCATGCCCACTTTGTGGAAACCGCGATCAGTTTTGCTTCGGTCCCTGCTCTCCACTCCTCGATAAAAAAAAACATTGGACCATGACAATCTGTGTGCTGCAGGCTCACTTAACACTCCCATCACACTTTGTTGCTTGTTTCTGAGTCTCACGATAGTAGCAACATAATTTCCAGCAGAAAACAGAAAAACCATTACCGAGAGTCAGTGAGGCAGTGCCAAGTGACACACGGAAACCATGAGGATAGCAATGGGGAAACAGAAAACACCACTGACCACTGTCACTACAGGTTAGTGGGGAACATTAAAAGTTGGCAAAACAACAAGTCAGCACACCAAGGTAGAGCTGAAAAGAACACAGGGCAATAAAACAGTTAAAAAAAAATAGGGTGGGGGGATAGGCTCCAACCTGACTACTAACATGGCAGAGCAGAGCTACATTAACATGACAGTAGGTCCACCTACTGGGCAAAGCAAACAATCTGCACTATTTATTCATGAAGTATTCATACTCCATTAAAAAATAACACAAAAATATAGTTTTAATAAATGTTTTAATATTTTTTCCTTTTTTTATTTAAAATGAGCCATTGTATAATAGGAATAATGAACTACAGGGTGTGTGTTGTGCTGGGATAACATCACTTATTGGGTATTGGATGCACTTGGCCTGTGACCTTGTGCCCAATCACCCAAGGCGTGATGTTATCACAGCATTACACACACTCTGTTGTGCAGTATTCCTTTATTATACCCCGCATAGATTATACAGAATGGGTAGGACCACCTCTGTAACCTGCTTCCATTGTGGACTCGCTGAAGGCAATCTTAAGCACATTCTTTGGGATTGTGTGAAAGTGACACCTTTCTGCAATGCTGTCTGGAGTTCACTAGATCCTTCTCTGGGACTTGATCTTTCTTTATGCCTCAGATCTGTTTGGTTTAATAGAATCTGGGGGAGATGTTTAGTCCCCTTAAGGCCTATATGTCTCTGATTTCTATTATGGCCAAGATTGTAATTTTAAGTCATTGGTTGGATACATAGATACATAGATGTTGTTGGCAGATAAGGGCCTTGTGGCCCTTCCAGTCTGTCCTGTCCCTCTCTCTAATGCTTAAGGTACCCTAGATGGATGAGTTCATTTCCTCTTACAGGGAGTGGCATCAAGAGATTTTACAGGCCTTGGAAACAGAAAAACACATTGCCTCCCAACTGGACAGATATGAAAGTTTCAGGTCACAATGGGAGCCATTACTTGCTTTGATATCTGCCTCAGTGGGTCCCTAAGCTAGAGCAGGTTGAATTGGTAGTTGTTTGTTCTTCTTCACCCTATTGGGCTTGGCAGTGATTGGATTTCCTGGTTTTGCCTTGATGTGATTACTTTTGTGCTGTGGGTGGGAGGGTATTGGGGGAAGTATAAGGTGGGGGAGGTTGGTAGGTTTGTCCTTTGTATATGCTTGTTGTTTTTTGTTTGTGTTGAGTGTGTTATTATGTTAGTTATTCTATATTCTGAAAAATCAATAAAGTCTATTAAATTAAAAAAAGAAGGCTATGTTGAAAATTTGGCTTAAAAATAATAATAAAAAAAAACAAAGTTACTAGCCTATATTGAAGTTTACAAATACAGGTTCATAACTTTATTACCTTCTAATATTTTGACCCAGATTTTCAACATAGCCATTTCTTCAAAGCGCCTCATGAATGTGACATCTGTAATTTTTCAAATCCTGGCCAAAATGTGTTTTCCCACCCCAAAAGATGATTTTGCAGTCAGTGCATGAAATCATCTTTCATGCAAGAGCTGAACATTTTCTCTGCACTTGTTCATGAGGTGGGGTCATAAGAAGGCTATGTTAAAAATTTGTGACAAAAATGTTAAAAAAACAATGGCATGAGCCTATGCTGAAATTTACAAATGCAGGCTTGTAAGTTTGGTAATGTTCAATATTTTGACCCCAAACTTTCAACATAGCAATTTCTTCATAGCTCCTCATGAACGTGACAGGTGTTATTTTTCAAATCCTACTCAAAATGTGTTTTCCTACCTGTGGTGCTGAATGACATTTTGGTGGTGCGGAATGACATTTTAGCAGGGATTTGAAAACCTTCACCTACTGGGTTCATTAGGTGAGGTAATAAGAAGGCTATGCTGAAAATCTGATGTACAAATGCAGTAAAATGCCCAGGATATGATTGAATGTTACACTATTTCAGCATTCACTCATAATTTTGCTAATTTTCAATACTTTGACACCAGACTTTTAACATAGCATTTTTTTCCACATCACCTCAGAAACATGACATGTGTCATTTTTAAAATACTGGACGAGATGTGTTTTCACACCTCTGGTGAGAAATGATATTTTGGTCAATATACTATAAATGGTACAAGTCATGTCTATAAGGTGAATCTGAAAACAAGCTTCTTCAAAAGTTGGGGGTCAAAACACTAAAAACAGATTAACAGTATCAAACATTCGCCATTGATAAATGCATGTTTTATTTAAACTTTTATGACCAGGTATCCCCAAAGGCAATAGATGCCATTTTCAAGGGGGTCCTGAAAAAAAAAATACATACTGCACATAAATCAGAAATACAAAGTAGAGATTAATACATAAATTAACATTATGCAGTGATCTACTAATTCATGAAACCATTTACATTCCGAGTTGATAAAGGAATGTTGTTTACATCATTTTAAAAATGTTATGTGAGGCAATACATTTAGCAGAGCAAGGGAGATTATTCCCAGTTGTATAGCTCTAAAGACAAATGTGTGTTGCCCCAGTGAAGTTTTAAATAAGGGAGGTTTGATTGAATGGTTATGAAATAGCCTTGTAGAGTAATCTGAAGAAAATCATGAAACTGTATTAAATAAAAAAAAAAACAATCAGTTTACTTTACCATGTAAAACATGACAAAAGTGTAGGACATAACAGCAGCGCTGTTTAAAACAAGGCCAGCCAGCTATTCCATACAGTGAACAGTGTCATGTGTCCCTTCATTACTGAAATTTGTGAGTTTGCTTCTTGATACTTCCTTTAATCTCACTACTAGAACTAGAACTTCTCTACTTGTTTGTTGATGTCATGAAATTCTGCTAGTTCAAAGATTGCTAGTTTGTCTGTAGCATCCATCGCATTCGAGAATAACTTATGCCTGCAGGACATTGTTTTTTTTTTAAACTGTAGAACTGGCAATTATATAAAATAATGTATGGAGAATCGTGCATCACTTGTTTTTTTTTCACACACCCTCAGTGTCTGATGCCAACTAAACCCCCTTGAGTTTTGCTCTCCAGTTTTATAGTGACACTGTCAAATCCTTTTGTGCCATAATAGTCCAAGTTGAAAACCCATATCATTGGACTGCTTACCTCCTCTAAAAGTCATTGATGTTGCTGATTGTTTTATCCATGTCTTTCAAAGCATAACTGAAATGCACACTACTGGTGTAATTACACCCAACCTTGTTTTGTTTCATATCCTTGAGCTACTCTAATTGCATGCTCCAGGACATTAGGGACACTCCCAAACATTGCAGCCACTTATGATGCAATCGCCACCTTTCCTCTCACTGCAACTTGATTGGCTAGATTGAGTTAGGGTGTTCTCAAATCCAGGGTTGCTGCAGTGGGACTTGATTATGTCATCTTGATTTGACTGAAAAATGGGATATCAAAGCACTCATTTTAAGACTTTTCAGTGTATCCTTCCATAACTACAAATCACTATGTCAGTTGAGTAAAATGCTCCCTTGCAGGGCTGCAGAATGAACATCTGTCCATAGCTCAATCAGATAGATTCATTTTAGCTCTTTCAGCAGCTAAGTAAAAATCTTATAGCCTAAAATAAAAGGAATGTCAGATCTTTCGGAGTGCACCAGACTATAATGATCAGGGCTTCTGAGCAATTTCAGCTTCTAAGATTTTGGCTGGATGTCAGAAATACCTTTTCCTTTTTTATGTTTTTATTTTGCTAAAAAAAGTATATGATGATAATTGTTGCCAAATAAATGAGCTGCTTTGAACAAGGAAAAAAAAAACATTTAAAACATGAGTGTGACAGATTAGCCATTAGACATGAAATACAACCATAGATTACCAAATTTCCCTTAGACTATTAAATAAAAGGTGACAAAGGGGAATTCTATGAACTGACTCCTAAGATGTTATAAATCTCACTGAAGCCAAAGAAAACGTGTGTGTGTGTGTGTGTGTGTGTGTGTGTGTGTGTGTGTGTGTGTGTGTGTGTGTGCTTGTCTGTGTCTGTGTCTGTCTGTGTGTGTGTGTCTGTTAAAGCATATTTATTAGAAATACATAAAACACATTCTGTTTATTCATTTGTCAATATTACTTGTGAATATTTAGACTCACACTGTTTAAACATGTGTAGTCTGTAAAACGCTGCATAAACGTAAAGAAGACCTTTAAATAAAATGTTAAAAATACAGTCTGGAAATGTATTGTGAATTGTACAACTGTGGCAGGTGCAGCTTTCCGGACTGGACAGAAGCAGTGATGGCTTGTTTCACTACATAATCCTACTTTGAATTATAGAAACATAGAAATTGTCAGCAGAGAAAGACAACCAGGCCCATCCAGTCTGCCTGAAAGCCGTACACTAGTTTGTTTCCACTAACCCCACCTAGTCAATGTCTCCCACCCTTTCCCACCACCAATGTACCTTTTTGCCTGTCCCATGCATGCTTAAAACCCTCCACTGTGTTGCTCCACCAGCTCCTGTGGCAGTTTATTCCATGCATCCACCACCCTCTCTGTGAAGAAAAACTTTCTCAAATTTTCCCTTAGCCTGCCACCCTCCAATTTCATGTCATGCCCCCTTGTTCTTGCACATCTCTTATATTGGAAGATGTATCCCCCTGGCACCTTGTTTATGCCCTTAAGGTACTTGCATGTTTTTATCATGTCCCTCCGATCCCTCCTGTCCTCCAGTGAATACATATTGAGGTCCTTTGGTCTCTCCTCATATGTTGTACCATCTTAGTCACCCTTCTCTGGACTGCCTCCACTCTGTCAATGTCCTTACAAAGGTGCAGTCTCCAGAACTGCACACAATACTCTCTACTCTAGGTGAGGCCTCACTAGTGTTTTGTAAAATGGCATAACCACCTCCTGCCTTCTGCTTGTGATACCACTACCTATGCATCCCAGCATGACACTGGCCCTCCCTGCAGCCTTTGTAATATGCTTATACACCTTTAGGTAATCAGAAATGATAACCTCAAGTACATTTCTTCCTTTGAAATAGTTAACAACCCCCCCCCATCCTGTAGCATTCCTGAGTGTTCCCGCTTCCCAAGTGCATTATTTTGCACTTCTTGGAATTGAATCTTAGTTGCCACACTTCAGACCATTTTCAAGGTTCTTCAGTTCCCTCTTCCTTCTCTCTACTCTGTCCAGAGTATCCACCCTGTTGCAGATCTTGATGTCATCTGCAAATAGGCAGACCTTTCCCTCCAGTCCTACTGCAATGTCACTAATGAAGACATTAAACAGGACTGGCACAGGAACTGATCCCTGAGGAACCCTGCTGGTCACCTCCCTCTCCCCTGCATGGATCCCATTTACTACTACCCTCTGCTTACTGTCTGTAAGCCAGTTCCTAACCCAGTTTACCACTGTGTGCCCCATGCTCATACTACTCATTTTGTTGACCAGTCTTTTGTGTGGGGCGGTGTCACAGACTTTGCTGAAATCAAGATAGGCGACATCCACCCTCTCCCCCCAGATTTACTTCCTTTGTGACCCAATCAAAAATGCCTCTCAGATTTGTTTGCCATGACCTTCTTGCAGTGAATCCATGCTACCTCGGATCCTGGGCCCTGATGTACTCCAGGTGCTCCATTATCCTTTCTTTAAGCAGTGCCTCCATGCACTTGCCCACTACTGAGGTGAGGCTGATAGGTCTATAGTTCCCAGCATCCTCCCTATTACCACTTTGGTGTAGAAGGACTACATATGCCCTCTTTCAGTCCTCTGGAACCACACCTGTGTTAAGTGACTCAGTGAGCAAAGCTGCCAGTGGTGCCACTAGCTCCCGTATCAATTCCCTTAATATCCTAAAACCTCTCATCAGCTGTATCAGCTCTGACCGGAACGTGTTGTGTGCTAACACCAGCACAGTGGCCAGTTTGTTTTTCACTTTTAAAAAAGTAAAAAGGACTCAGAATTGAACTACCAACACATCAACAATATCTATGGAATGTGTCCAATCATAAAATTTGTTTTTTGAGCTAGGTACACTTTGAGTCCTAAAGTAGTTGACAGTGTCCCTTTAAGTGGCCTTACACACCTTATGTGTGTGAAATATACTCATAACATACTCTACAACTCCCCATACATTATTCTACGTGTAATTTAGCTTTTGGACAGTATGTATCAATTGTGTTTCAGTACCTTTGTAACCATTTATGTTCCAGTTATTTTGTATATTATACATTACAAAAAAAACATAGAAATTTACTGACGGAAAAGACCTGCAGTCCATGCAGTCTACTCAGAGGCTCTAACTAATGGGATTGGCATGCCCAATCTAGATGAAGCATCCTGTGAACTTTTGCAATCTGATATGTCAAGGACCCCCATGAAAATGAGATAGTATATGAGGGTTAACCTGGCACAAGTATGATGAACATTTCAAATAAATGGTGTCCTCCCTACCCAGTACCATGCCACACCAATCTGTGGGTGATACAGTGTAAACATCCACTACCTTATTGTCTGCCATTCATGTATAACACCACCCAACTGATGGCATGTTCTGGGGACATGGCATGTCACCACCACCACCACCTCATACATCAGTGTTTGGAAGGATGACACAGTTAGGTAATGAAAACTTGTTATGCACTGCTTTGCCATGCATAATGCATTGGATGTGACACACCATTCCAAGTGAGAGTCTTGTGGGTAGAGATGCAGTGAATTTAAATTTCACCGGCGAAGTGCTCGCGAAGTGGGCACTTCGCGTTGTCACTCCGCTACATGAAAGTGGTCAATGCAAAAGGCTCACTTTGCCTTGTAATTATTACTTCACGTTGTCATTCTGCCTTAAAGCGATGTAAGGTGAAGTGACAACAATATTGTCAGCCCTTCACACACACAGTCACTAGAATTAATGTGCATCCCCAAAATGCTCATCTTGTGTCCAGAACACTCCCCAGTGTTGACAAAGTGAAATGAGAGCACAAGAAATGCAAAGTCTCCCAGAATTAATGTTGCATTCAGACATCATGCATGCAGTAGTCACACACAGTCACCAGAATTAATGTACATCCCCAAAATGCTACTATCTTGTGTGTAGAAATTTTCCATTGCTGACGAAGTGAAAAGAGAGCATAACAAGAAGTGCAAAGTCTCCCAGAATTAATGGCACACTCAGTCATGTACGCAGTGGTCACATACAGTCTCCAAAATTAATTTGCATCCCCAAAATGCTACTGTCTTTTGTCCAGAAAATTCCCCAGTACTGATGAAGTGAAATGAGAGGGTAACAAGAAATGCGAAGTCTCCCAGAATTAATGGTGTACTGCAAATGCACAGAAAGATTACGATTGTGCTGCACACTCAAGAGATGCAGATGCCAAAGGCACAACAACACCTAACCAGTGCTCACAAGTCACAAATCCAAATTTGGAAGAGAATACTTTTTGCCGTGGGGGGGCAGTGCAGCAAAGTAACAGCGCACTACCAGTAAAGATACCACAAAGCAGTATAAAAAATTCATGCAGGTGTGGTGGATAGCAGGTTCACACTGCTGTAATTACTCAGAGGCACAATACAGTAAATGTTGTCTGATTTAATGGCAAGCATCGTGCGCACACGCACACACACACACACACACATGCACACACACACACACACACATACACATATACATATACACACACACACACACACTACAGGTAATGCGTAGCAAATTGAAAACCTTTAGCAATATAAAAATTTTTTTAAACAAACTGAAATTATACACTGGTGCACCACAACAATCAGCAAAAAAATGTCAAGAATTACTGAAAATATTACTATGTGCACATTAACACAGTTATACAAGAAAAATCTAACCAAAACAGAAAGACTGCCTTTTTCTCCCAGTTAATCTACCTACATCACAGATATACCCCTCCCCCAAAGCACACTTCACAGTACATAGACTGACTGTTCTAAATCAACATTCAAAATCCACACACAAACAATAAACACTCGATGATATGAGCACAGGAGGGTTTCCTACGATCGAGGTACTAAATTGTGAGCAAAAAAAAATAACTCAAAAAGGCTTTTTAGCAGCTTTTAGAGGATCCGAAACGCGGAGTTCTGAGAGGAGTCTGTCTCCATCTTCCACTACACACACACTACACAGAACTGAGGCTGTGCAGAACAATCTAGAGCCCATGTGACCTGCATGATTCCAATGTACTTCACCTTAAAATTAGTGGAGAAATGATTTGAGGAAGGCGGAATAATGCAAAGTCATTGTTTCCAATGGACTTTGCATTCCCCATTATGAGGTGACATACTCCGCTTTGCGTTGCGGAGTACTTTGCGGATTCCGCGTTACTCTGCAAATCCCTTTGCAGATCAAATTTTGGCCTCTTCGCTAACCACTACTTGTGGGTCATACTTCCAGCCAGGCATGCATTGGGTTTTGTCAGCATGCCAAACACACGTCAATGGATAACTGTGATCTGACAATGTACTGCATTGTAGCTATCCTGTACTGCTCTTGGGGTATTGGGTAACCACTACCACCTGTGTGGATTATGACAGTCAAATGGCATAGTGATCCTAAGTAGTCCCACATGCACATCACTGCATGTGCATTCCCTAAATAGCCACACCTGGTGAGGTAGTGGTCCATACAGTTTTGACAGAAGCTGTCACTGCTACAGTATATAGCCAACATAGGCTGATTTTGGAAAAGTGGTACACACCCCATCAATAGTGTTGTAATCATCATGGATGTGTCAAGGGCACAGCAACTCCATGAACATTACAGGATTCTGTCATTCTATGATACTGGCATTGCCTCTCTAGCTCAGCCTCACTGATAGCTACATTTATCATGGACTTGAGACACATATTCCAAAACAGTGCCACCTATAGTTGGCAGAGTGTGGTGTTTTACTAAAGGTATCTGGCTTTTGTCATTTTGCCAACATTTCCAAATGCCTTTGTGAACTGTAATGAGTTAACCATGTGTGTATAATCTTAGCATGTAACATTGTTTTATTATGTAAGCAATATATTCTGCATGTGCTTCTATAAAATACCTTAACAAGCTGCTAACAACTTTATGTCCTTGGGTCAGGCAGCTCTTGACAAAGAGCTGCCTGCCCAAGGACCTAAATCGACTGCAATTTGAATTTTTTAATGCAGTCATTAAGTAAAATTAAAATGTGTAATACCCTTGATCTCCCTACTGTGTTTCTCAGAGATACTCAGTGGTCATTGCAGCCCAGCCCACAAAACAGCATTTTAATGAAGCTAAGTAGGGAAGGGGCTGCAGGGCTATACGATTAGATAGTGATTGGGATTATACCCACCCACCCCACCCTTAAAATGTGCAAGTGCCTGCAAAGTAAAATATTTGTATTTACAGGTCATCCTTACTCCAGATCTCTATATATGCTTATTAGCAGCTTCTTCCTTACTTAGTGTAATTGGAACACAGGTTTTAGTGATTGGGCTGTGGCAGGTGCTTTGTGGCTCTGATAAACATGGAATGGAGATCGAGGGTATTGTACATTTTATTTCTACTTAATGGCTGCAATGCAGAAATCAAATTGTAGTTGATTTACAGTAAGTTCTGAGGCAGGCAACTCCTTGCCTGGGCTGCCAACCCTGTATTGCTGGTCATGTATGCCCTGCACAAAGTCCAGGGCTGCATTAACTTAGATAGTGCCCATAGGCTGGAAATGTCATGCCCCCCCAACATGGCTCAATTCAGGGGATGACAACAATGCACCAGTACCATCTTTTTGTTGTTTACATGACTCCTGAACAAACTCCCTTTATAACTGCACCACTTTTACCATAGCTTTTGTTCTTGGAGTGCAGTTTTGTTTTGCTTATGGATCAAAGGCTGGGTTCATGAACCCCGTGAAAGTCCCACAACTGCAGCAAAACATCGGCACCAAAGGGTGGCCTCTTGCGGAGCCGCAGGGGTCCCGCAGCGGTGGGTATTCACATAGGTGGATCCGGATTATGACCGGTTCCATGACTTTTGGCTGCTTGTGGGTGGTGTTGCTAGGAGGATCGCTGCAGCTGCGGAGAGCTACTATGGCCAGTGGGAGCAGCCATAACACCCTCCACAACTGCTGCAGCTGTGAATCGCATGCACCACCGCTGCGGGAAATTTCAGTCTGCCACTGGGGTTGCGGAGTGGGACTTAGCTCCCGACTGGTTCATGAATCCTGCCCCCAGTTTGTTACTGCAGCTCCATCTCAGAGGACCAGTACCAAGCATTTTTCTGTGTTACAGACTTTGGATATTTGGCATCTCGCCTACTAAATCAAATGCCATTACTGTGGTGTCTGCCTGCTTACTAGCTGCCTAGGCTAGCACCCAACTGTTCTCCTTTGCACAGAACATAGTTTGGTTTTATTGCTGTGAGGTTTTGGTCATTTCTTTACTGATTTGTTAATTGGCCAGGAGTCTCTCTTTGGTATTTCACTAATCACTATCTCTCCCTTGTGTGTAATGGTTGTTTGAATAGCCATTGGTACAATTTGCATATGGACTGCTTTGTTTCTGCCTCTTTTTTTGCCCTGCCAAGGCATGAGCACTGACTCCTACTCAAAGCCAAAAATTGTGGATGAAACATAACAAGAACAAACCTGGACCACAGGCAGAGACTTTGAAAGGATGGTAGCATCTATTAAATGGAGGAGAGATTTTCTCTGTGGATTTCTAAGTCAGCCTCAGCCCTAAGTTGCATGAATCAGTGAAAGATCAGTTTCTTCAGGCTAACAAAACTGAAAATAAGTGAAAATAATTTATTACAATTGTGTCTTACTGAAGAAATACATGGAAAAGCAATGGATTCCCAGTCAGGTATGTGCAGTGACAAAGGACAATTGGGTGGCTGTTGTAAGGATAGTTAGTACAAATCAAGGTGGTAAGAGGCATTTGAACTTTGTTCATTAGCTGAGCATGATCCAGGATGTTTACACAAGGAGTTATTAACTTAGTGGGTCAACTCTTTGATCGAATCCTTCAGTATTTTCACTTATCTTAGGGAAAACCTAGCAAAAAAACAAACATGTTTGTTCTGCTCAGCGCTCCGAAAAAGCAGAAACACTGCAGCTGGTCATCGGTGTCAAGAGTTATGTTTCTGACGAAGTCCCAACAGTGCTGATATGCTGCAGCCCATCCACAATGCTAAGTTACCATCCAAAAGAATGAAAAACTTCCTGAAATATGGCCTTCTTATGAAATGAGCACACACGGCCCAGTGTTCCCTGGTGGCTTTAAGCAATTTGGTGCCAGTGGGATTTTGAATCCAAATTCACCACTGATTGGGGAAGTTCAGTGCAATGTCAGTGAATGATGGAACTGGATAGGGAGGCAGGGATATTTGCTGCAAGGAGGTGGGGACAAAAGACATCTGATCATAAGCATTTTTTCAGCAGAGATGGGGAGAAAGAGAAGGAGATGAACCAAATGATGGCAGGGGGTCACAGTGGGAGTCAGGATGAGTGTTGTTGTTTTTTACTGGTGGCAGACTCCAACTTATCACACTAGTTAAACCTGCACTGTGAGTGTGTGTGTGTGTGTGTGTGTATGTGCAGTGTGTTGCAAGGCCAGGCTCACAGCACTCGGTGGACTCAGGCAGTGCCAGCAGAGAGAGAATGAACAAGCAGTCAAAAACATATATCTTAGTGCCTTATTCACAGGCCCCCTAAATAGCCGATGCACTAGGCTGCAGCCTGCTTAGCCTTTGCATAAAAACTGCCCTGACAAAGTGCAAACAAATTTGTCAGCAATTCCAGAATGCCTTATTGTCCCTGGATTAGGATGTTTGACTGACAAATTATTACAATTTGTTGATTATTTTCTTTGTTAGAAGTGGTAAAATTAAGATCCTCCCTCAGAGGCACTGGGGACATCATGCACACATTTAGTGAATTTATTTGGAGTTAAGATTTTTGATTTCTGCTGGATATCGATTGATGCCTAATCATTATACATGAGTACACATCATTTACTGATTGATTGAATGATTAATTGATGATTGATTTATTTTGTCAACTGAGTATGCCCACTAGAACATAGCTGTCCCTTTTCCAGGGGCAACCTGGAATTAATTATGTATAACAAATAAGCAGCATACTGTCAAATTACATGTTCAGATCACAGTAAGAATATGACATAATCAAAATACATGATCAGTGAAACAATACCTTTGGCCAAACATAGAGTACTAACATGTGATGTAGTATTAATAACAATCTTTGACCACACATGGTAGACATTCATAGATCAATAGGGTATCAATATGAACCAGAATCAGAAAGCAAAGTCAATCATAAATACAAGGAAATGTCATTGATTACAGGCACACAGGCTGCATTCCAATACGACAACCTTAAGCCCTTTCTTAAATCCACCAACTGAAGAGCATGAAGAGCATACAAGAAGCATGAAGTCATGAAGACAGAATTACAGCAATGAAATGCTACCAGAAAAAGAATCAAAATTTGGGTCCCATAAACTTAATTATTCAAGCAGTGCATTTCATCCTAAAACATAATTGTTTTGAATTTTCAGGAGAAATATACCTTCAAACACAAGGCACTGCCATGGGCATCTGAATGGCCATTTTATGGTCCGTGGGAGGCAGAGATGAACTTTTCCGAAACCTTTATGTACTGTACATGGATGATGTCACTGTATGGTTTTGTTATCTTGATGATGTCATCTGTGTATCGGAAGAGGTAGTGAGAAAGCTGAAGGATTTATTCAATGGCTAAATGAAACAAACAACAGGGCTCTTCAGGTTATAGGAACAATAGAGGAGGATACCATTAACTTTCTAAACTTAAGCATGACAGAAGTAGTAAACTAGCCAGAAAAAACAGAAGTGTTTTCATAAGGAGACAACACCAAATGCTTTATCAAAGTACACATTCTCAGACTTCTGGTGATGCCACCAATGCGCTCAGGCACTTGAGCTGGAGCTCTGGGCCATCTGTGACTAAACCAAATGAATCAGATGGTTCTAAAGCTCTGTTGCCCAGTTAATAGTAAATAGTAATGAAGAGATGTAGGGGCCAGCTCAAAAAGCCGGATGATTGATTGGTGGTGCAGAGCAAATTGATGAGATGCACTTCTAGACACCACAGCCCAAGTCTCTCTCTCCCTTGCTGGCATCAGAAGACATCCATGGATTGGGTGAGGAAGATGAGAAGAGCCATGCCTACTCTTGTATGTCACAGTGGAATGACAGTAGCAGCATCATGAAGATGCTTCACAGGATTGACACCAATGTTGTTGAAGTCTGGAAAGACTTGAAGAAGTTGGAGCAACGCATAGCACAGGTGGCAGAGAAGGCCAATGAACTCTGGGAGGAGGTGGCATATGTAGGCCTGCAATCCTGTATGTTTGCCAGTGGGAAGGAGAACTGACGCACCAGGCAGAGGATGCAGAGCCCCTGGCATGCCAAAAAATATTAGAATTTATGAGATCCCTAAATGGGTCAGGTCTGCTGGCATTCCTCCAGTCATGGTTCGAGGAGGAACTTGGTTTGAGTAAAGATCCAGTGAAAAATTAGTGGGCACACCATGCTCTGTGCCTGAAGCCACCTGCAGACAAACCACCTCAATCCACTCTCCTAAAATTACTGAAATACAAAGTGAGGGAACAAATTTTTATAGAAGGCATGGGCCAAAAAAGGATATAAATTACAATGGTCAGTGGGTCTGTATAGACCAGGACTACCCCACAGACTTACTGAGAAGATACAAAATGGGGCATGGGGTGATTAAACCACTTAGAGATAAACAGATTAAATGCTTATGAGCTTTCCAGCGAAGTTATTTGTCCATCTGAACTCTGGGATAGAAACATTCAAGAACCTCAAGGGTATGAATAAGGTGAATGGTGAAGAGATGTTCCATTATAAAACAGTGTGCCAGAATAAGGGGTCATGACATGAGACTGGAGGGAGGCTGTATCAGGGGAAATGTGAGGAAGTACATTTTCATGGAGAGGGTGGTGGATGCATGGAATGGCCTGCCACAAGAGGTGGTAGTGGCAAGTACTGTAAGGGGATTCAATCATGCACAGAAAAGGACAGGATTAAGGGAATCCTAGAGATGGGAAGGACAAAGCTTCAGCCAGTGACCAAGTAGGGTCGCAGGCTGCTGACTCAGGTAGCAATTAAGTGCAGATTGGTTGGGCCTGGTGTACCTTGTCTGCTATCTGTATCTATGTAGGTAGCATCAAAACTAGGAATGAGCAGCTCTGGGGATAGATTTGGATTTGGTATTTGCTTTGCTAATCTTCCATTTTTATGTTGTCTTGTGCATGCGCAAGCAACATCTTGTGGTAGTAGCAGAAATACAGAGGTGTTCAGTGTTGGTGAATGCAGGGCATGCTTTAGTAGGTGCGTCCCTCATTCCCCAATTAGCCAGTATGCTAGCGCTGATGCAAGAATTATATAAAGTGCCACCAACTTTAAAGAAATGTGCCACTACAATTGGAGACATGCTCATCATGCAGCGGCGGAGATGACATGCCTTCTGTACTTGCCTTTCCTGGTGAAACTTTTCAATAAACATGGTGGCAGCTATCCAAATAAAGCCAACATCGAGGGTGCAATCCCCGTGTCAGCATGTCCCCACCACCCCACATTCAGTACGTTTACATGGCGATATTGTTACTGGGTAACATGATATCAGGGAACTGATGACTTACCCAGTAACTCTTTGACGTTTGTTTACATGTCTGCCCAATTAGCGGAGAAGTCTTTTCAAGCACTGAAGAGTTTTGCTTGTAGTTACCCAGCACCCTTTGCTCCTGCAAATGCACTGATTGTGTGGCACACTGGGAGTCCACCCCATTGTTTCACCACTCACAGAAAGCCGACCATGTCAGCATGTTCCTCCCCCCCACTCCCATTGTGTGGCACACTGGGAGCCCACCTCAGTGTAGCCAGCATCCACTACCCTGAAAATCAAGGGGCACACTGGGAGCCCACTCCAGTGTGCCCTACATTTGTTTTATTTCACCTGTAAAGAAAGAAAACTGTCCGCAATGTTTGTTTTTTTTTCTGTTCCGAAAAAACAGAAAACTGTCCCTCATTGTCCGCAGCACCCCCTCCCTAACCCGCACCCACCCTCTGTGCACCCCACCTCCCCACAACCCCTTCCTCACCCCATACTTACCTCCGGAGGACCGGCACTGTGATCTTCAGTGGAGCAGGAACACGTCTGGAGTCTTCAAAGTTGAACTGCAAAATGAAGAAATGCCAGTAAACTGTATAAGGGCATCAATAGGGGGTTCAACTTAAGTTGTTATCTCAGCCATTTTTTTGAATTTTGTCTTCAAATTTTCAACATGGAGTTCTTGGGACCCCACCTAATGAACACATGCACTGGCATCTCATTATTCAGTCCTGAAAGGTCATTCAGTGGTCACTGCACAGAATCATCTTTCAGGACTGATTAATGAAATGACAGTTCCACTGTTCATGAAGTGAGGTCCCAAAAAGCCCATGCTGCAAATTTGTTGAAAAAAATTCTCAAAAATGACTGTGTTATAAGTGTGCATTGCACAATTTCCATGCAAGCTCATAACTTTGACAATTTGTAATATTTTCACTCCAGATTTTCAACATTGAAATTTTTTCTTACGTTCTTATGAGCAGTGCAGCTGTCATTTTTCACATCCTGCCCAAAATGTGTTTTCACACATCTGGCGCACAATGGCACAGTCACTGTGGGAAATCAACTTTCAGGACAGATTAACAAAATCACAGTGCCTCTGTTCATAAGCAGAGGTCCACAAATGCCTATGTTGAAAATTTGGCTAACAAAATCCCTCAAATAATTGCATTACGGGTGTGCATTGCGCAGTTTCTATGCCCATGAGTGACTTCACCAATTTGTGTTATTTTCACTCCAGATTTTCAACATTCCCATTTTTTCACACCTCCTCATGAACAGTACAGATGTCGTTTTTTTATATCCTGCCTGAAATGTATCTTTGCACCTGTGGCACCAAATGGTGCAGTTGCTGTGAAAAATCACTGATCGGCTAATGAACTGATAGTGCCACTGTTCATGAGGTGGTATCACAGAAAGCCCATGTTGAAATTTTGGAGTGAAAATACCAACAAATGCCTGGGGTGTTAGAGTTTCCAACCGTAACTCCCCACCCTGTAGAGACTGACAGGCATCGGGGTGTGACTTGGGATTGTCGGCTATAATGCTCACTCCATTCCACCCCAACCCCCACCCTGCAGCCAGTGGCAGGCATTGAGGTGCTTCTTGGACTCTGTGGCCCCAAAGTTCACCCCATTCTCCTATACTGCACTCATCTCAGCATATTTCCTTATGGAACAGGGTGAGCATAAGGCCGAAAGACCCCAAAGCACACTGAGACACTTGTCAGTCTCTGCAGGGTAGGGTGAGGTGAAATGGCATGAGTGTTATGGCCAAAAGACCCAAAGGCACACCCCAATGCTTGTCAGTCTCTGCAGGGTGAGGGAGGGGTTGGTATCAGTTCAATGCTTCACTACCATTCCTATTATGCATCTCTCTAACTCCTTTACTACCAATGCCAGCAAGACAACATTTGGCACTGACTAATGCTTGTTTTATTTGGAATTGTTTTAGGATTTGGATTTAGGCATTTTCAATGAAATATTGGTGAAGGTGTAAAAAAATGCAGAATTACAACAGGTGAGCTTGGCTAATTGTATCCTTCACCTACTACAATTAGGAAAGACAAATTAAGAAACACAAGTGAGATTGCCCAGGTGAAGTTAAAAAACACAAGTGAGAGTTTCCAGATCTGAGCAGTAAAGCTGTTTGCAGTTGGATAGACCTCTACCCCTAGTGCCACAGCAAGGAACAAGACCGTTTCCTCCATTTTACTGTCAGATG
The DNA here is from genome assembly GCA_016271365.2 of Neoceratodus forsteri. Classification (NCBI taxonomy): domain Eukaryota; kingdom Metazoa; phylum Chordata; order Ceratodontiformes; family Ceratodontidae; genus Neoceratodus; species Neoceratodus forsteri. The sequence continues at coordinate 923,471,753 of CM057455.1, read as the reverse complement.
TAGTGCCCTTCAAAATGAAATGGCAATTTCACGGAGAGGGCAGCTGAACCCTGGTACAGGCTAGCAGAGTAAGTGGTGTAGGCAAAAATGGTGGGGGCATTCAAGCATGCATGGGATAGACACAGGGGACTAGTGAACTAGGACAGAAGGGAAGAATGGATACAGGTCCAGCAGGATCTGATGGAAGGAAGCAAGACATTTCTTAAAGCTAAGCCAGGGCAGACTGGATGGACCTGGAGGTCCTTTTCTGCCAACAACTACTATCTAACTATGTAACCTACTCCAGGCTCAGAAGACATTATTAAAACATGGTATCATGCTGCCAGAGTTGCCTGTGGAGGACTATGAAAAGGTATTGCAAGCAATGATATGGTAGGTTGCAGGAAATCAGAAGGAAAACAACGCCTTCAAAATCACCCACCATTGAAGCAACTGCTGGTAGACTTCCAGAAATTTCTTGGCACCATCCCGATGAATATAGATGGCTGAAAAGGTAGATTGCTGAGGGACTGGAGTCACTGGTTATAGGCACTGCTTCTGCTCTACTGTGAGTGTCTACCCTATGGGGTGGTGGGACCTTATGTTTAACTGGACTCAGTGGGGGGGGGCTGGGAGTCCCCTCATCCTCTGTATTATTCTTTTACTGAGACTGTCTGCTCCATGGGGTGATGCAACCTCATGTCTAATTGAATGTTGGGGAGGGACTCCTTCTCATCCTCTGTATTGTTCAGGTGTTTTTTGCTCTTTTTTTAAAATTGTTTACATGGGGTGTGTTACTTGAAGGTGTTCTGACAGGATTATGTGTGTTTTGAGAGGTCATTGATGGGGTGTGGGGAGGTGATCTACTTTTGCACTGATTTAAGGGGACCCCACAAGCCTGCTAAAACAAAAACAGCGTGGGCAATAAGAGTGCACACAAAAGACCAACACCAAAAACCACGCTTCACAAATACAGGGAAAAGTAATGATAGCGTGGTGATTTATGATTACAACTTCAGGAGGGAAGCAACTTGGGATGTGGGGGGACTCATGCACAATAATATCTCCACACTGTTCTGTGCATGTAGCTGTTTTCACTCATGCCATTTCAGTGATGCACATTTCACTGTACAATTATTCAAATTCTGATGCTCACAGACACTGACATGAGTTAATCATTAATGTACATCCTCATCCATAGCCACCCACTATGTTCTCTGCCATCTTGCATATAAATGGTGCAGTGCTGTGCATGTACCAGGAACTAGAGCAGGCAGGCTAGCTACCACAGCAATGGCAATTTCATAAAACTAAAAGCAAGCCAGTGAAAGTTTAGTGTACGTGGTGCTGCGGTAACGTGGCTCTTCGGAGTAACTGTTTAGATTTGGAGTCATTTTCCTGAATCCAACAGTGTCTCTTCTGAGTCATCACTGAACCTTTCCATGCAATGAGGTGCATGTTGTGCCTGGGAGGTCAACATTATCATGGAGGGTGACTCACTTAGAGACCAGGACATGGAGTCAGTAGACAGAGGAAAGGACAAGGAGTCATGAGGAGTCATGGTTGAATAGTACCCTGCCAGCAGAGCAGTGCCAGTTATTGTGGTGCCAGAGATAAAGTTGAGAGTGCTGCATTTCCACATGGAGCATTTGGTTTGTCAGGTTGGAGGCTACTGCTGATGTCATGTGCACATGTGCAGTGTGACAAAGACCTGGCCCAGAAGGGGTGGATGTGGACTGGCCTTACAGAAACCTGGTGAGTGACCTGGGGCTGGTGGCCAATTGAGATGCAAGGGAATCAGTCAACTTGGACTGGTGCAAAGGAGAGCAGAAGAAGACTCACTGTGACTGTCCAGTCTGGCAGCTGTTGAGTAAGTTGAAAGGCAGCCAGCAGCAAAAAGGTATCAGATTCATGTCTTACTGCAAAAACAAATTTGTTGACTGACTCTGTTCTGGTAACATGTACTCCATTATTCATAAGTGACTTATGAGCTTTGAAGCTCGACATGAAATATGACAGAAATGATAGGGTTCACACCCCTACCCCAAGGTAAAAAAAAAACTGACACACATGTATGAGTGAATCAATGCTAAAATTACATGATCAGTTTCTGGAAGGGAGGGAAGAGGGAAATTCATTAGGAGTCTCATAAAAATCTCACACTTAGATAAATGAAATTGCTTCAAACAGTCCTACAGTAGATCAACCTATGTGTTGGCTGCAGTTAAGGATGGTTTTGATGCAGCATAATGGGTAGTCTTGGGTATGAAATGGATCCATCTCCCATTTGAAGTGACTTTTATTAATATGAAATTTTAACACATGTTGCAAGATGAAGAACAGAAGATAATGTATTTTTATAAAAAAGAGCAAGGAGTTTAAATTGTACTGTTGATAAGAAAGTGCTAGACTGTTGGCAGTATTTGTGTGGGGGGGGGCATGTCATCAGTACTGACTCTACAGTCCATATTCATTTTGGTTTATCTGCTCAGTTACTTTTTTTTTACAATCCTATTTCTATCTTTCATCACATCTGTTTGTCCAAAATTGTTGGCACCTCACCAGCCCCACCACCTATCTTTTCTGGACTTTATCTCCACCACTTACACTAGACCATCTGTGGTGGGTGACGTGAGGTCTACACTTGGTAGTGTGGGGCCTGCGGTAGGGGTTTTCATCTCATTTTTTACTAAGGGTTCATGTCCACATACTGGTGCTTGGCATGCTAGCGGCATCCCTCCTCACTGAGTTCTTCAGCTGTGCTACCTCCCTGTTTCAGCCATGTGGCAGAGCACATCTCCCCATACTGCAGAAGGGCGCCTGTCCTTGGGACATTCAATCTTTCTTCCTCAGGACAACCCCCAATGTTCCAGGTTCATTCCTGAATTGACTATAGAAGCAGTCTAGTTGAATAATAGCATTAAGGCACTGAAGCCCTTCTGTTACCTTGTTAATTTAACCTTGAGGGAAAAATACTCAGCTTTACCTCATACCTCATACACCTAGGGTTAGAGTAACAGACAATAATCCAACTCCTGGTCATGCCTTAATGCTTAAATTAATATAAGACTGATGAATGTATTAAAATAAGAGGCATGGATTCATGTATTGCTTGTTTAAGTGCAACACCGTGTGAATACGTGGGGAGCAGGACACTACACTATAGGGGCTCATGGTGAGTGCTGTGCATAGGGCACATGAAAATGTAAATCTGGCCCTGCTGCTGGGACTGGTTAAGGGTGGCAATTGTATTAACATTGTTTATTTCAAATTTTTTACCAGACAGGAATGATGTACAGAGTTGTAATAGGTCATATTAACATATGAAGCCAGTTTTCAAAGTTCCCGGTGCAGTGCAAAGGGCTTGCACCACAATGAATGGAGCAAAGTGCCCCTTGCACTAAGCAATCCACCAGGAGTGATCCTCAATGGCAGCCTGCATCAGCTGCAAGCTGCGTGCCCTTAACGGGGCTCACATCACTCGTGCACCACAAAATGGGCTGCAACATGGCACTAGGGGGCATGAGGCAAATGCAAGCTGCCACATCCCCAAAAGTGGCATTCCCAGAACTCTACCAGAGGGAGAAATTCAAAGTATTCTTCAACCAGGCAGGGCTGGTCTAAGGGTACTTAGAGTTTTCTCCTCTGGGAGAGTTAACCAATTTGTGACAATGTGTCGTGGTCCCCCCCCACCCCGATACCCCAGTATAATAAAGAATGATCCCTGATGGTCTAGTGGACCCCTAGATCCCCAGTCCCTTACTACCTCCTATAATTAAATAGTAAAATAAACCCCTTCCCTGGTGGACTAACGTACCCTCCTCCCCAATGTCCACAAAAAATAATTATATATTATAATTCCTTGATAGACTACTGGACCCCCCTCCTTGATCCCCAATGTCCTCAAGATATAATTATGTATTACATTTCCCTGATGACCTAGTGCCCCACCAAGCCCTGATTCCCCTTATGCCATATCATGACATCATTGGTGGGATAGTGGACCCCCACCCCAGCAGGCAGTGTCCCACTACCCCCATCTCCCTAACCGGGCTGGTGACTGGCACAGACCACTGCTCACCACAACAGCAAGCCAGCGACTGAGCTCTCAATGAGTGCTGTACTGTATTCAGTACATGCTTATTGATTGACAGCTCACTATCAATCAATGAGTGCACATTGAATAAAGTACAGTGCTTATTGAGAGCTTAGTCAGTAGCTGGCTGTGGTGGTGAGAGGTGGGCTGTGCTGTGCCAGTCACTGGCCCAGTTTGGGGATGGGGGAGATTTGGGTGTTAGGACACTCCCTCCCAGGTGGGGGTCCACTATACCACCAGTGATATGACAATATAGCATAACGGGGGTCGGGGCTTTGGGGCCTCTAGATCACCAGGGAATTATAATACATAATTATTTCTTGGGGATATTGGGAACCGGGGAGGGGGATCCACTAGTCCACCAGGGAATTATGATATAGAACTATTTCTTGGGTACATCATGGAGGGGGGTCCACTAGTCCACCAGGGACTTATAATATATAATTATTGCTTGTGGACATCAGGGATGGGGGTCCTCTAATCCACTAGGGAAGGGGTTTATTTTAATGTTTATTTATATGGGGTAATCGGGGATCAGGGGGTCTGCAAGACCACCAGGGAATTATATAAGGTACTATTTCTAGGGGAATTCAGGGCTGGGGCAGTCCACTAGACCACAAAGGACAACTTCAACTGTACTAATGGGGGATTGTGCTGGGGGGACCGAGGGTGTCCTAGATTGGCGCATGGCAGCTTCACAGCTTATGGCAACTCCCCGGATGTGACACATGTTTGGCACATTTCCAGGGTTGCCACAAGCTGAGGGACTTTGCTGCCGGGTCCCTGCCCAAAAGAGAATAAGATGTAGAGTCCCTGATGCACCTTGCACTTATGCAAACTGCTGTTTGCCATAATTTGCATCCGTCTAAGGCCCCTTTCAGAATCAGCCCCATGGAGTGCGGGGTTAAGGGTAATTAACTACCTTAAGTTAACATGACTAATAAAGGCTTGGGCTGGAGGTTTTGCAGATTCAAAGATCAGTGACAACCATTTTAAAAACAAAAGCCTGAATTCAAGTCCCTGCGTCATGAGTAGTGTTTCCTGCAAATGCCATGCTATTTGATTTTGTGATTTTCATTAAATCAGCATTTGTTAACTTGTTCTGCACTAACTAGAAACAGTCAGGCTGTTTCTGTCCCTCTGATTGAGCCTTGGAGAGTGATGACATCATATTGGAGTAAGCTACTGCTTCAGCAGTGCAAGTTCCTCCTTGACTGAAGAGGTAAAAAGCTTTTAACTTCCTAATTAGAGCAGTCAGTAGAGTTAATTGTTTGCATCCAAGATTTTTACTGAGTCTCTGGTTTGTGTTCAGATGAATTAACCGAAAATCTATCATTCTGTTTTTATAAAAGCTGATCATTTGAGTTTCAGTGCTGAATTGAAGTAGTATGCATTTGAGAAAACAGCTTGTCTGGTGTGCCAGAACAAGGGGGCCCAATCTGAAGCTAGAGGGGGGACAGCTCAGAGGTAATGTGAGGAAGTATTTTTTCACGGAGAGGATTGTGAATGCATGGAACAGCCTTCCTGAGGAGGTTGTGGAGTCAAAAACAGTGGTGGAATTCAAGAATGAGTGGGACAGACATAAGGCAATTCTCTGGGGTGGAGGGTGGAAGAAGTAGGCTGTTGGTTAGCTAGGATCTGCAGCTTATCCATTAGGTAGGGAAATGGGCAGACTGGGTGGGCCAAGTGGTCCCTATCTGCCATCAAATTCTATGTTTCTATGTCTATTCACAGCTGTGAGTTCTGTCCCATTAAAACTTTTTTTTTTCTAGCTGTATAATACACTGGGTTGTTTGTTTAACAGATATAAAATAAATCTAACTTTGATGTAGCCTGAATAAATCGGTTAATGTAAAAACAAATGTTTTCCTTTCAGATTGAAAAACAGGTGTCTGCCACATTCTACTACATCAGGCACATGTACTATATGAACTCACAAATTAAGTTCTTTGATGGCTTCTGTGTGAAAATACATCATGTATATGTATAACTAGAAATACTATATGGCATCCTGATGCCCTTATCTCCTGCCTACAGTTGAAGCAGCTGCACTCTGCTGCCCCCAGTCACCTGCCCCACAAGTCCCCTGTCTCCTGCCCCACATTCAAGGCTGCTGCACACTGCTGTCCACTCTCTTCTTCCATAGAGTCTGGGCTGCTGCACCCTGTTGCCCCCATCTCCTGCTTGAACAATCAGGGCCACTGCATCCTGCTGCCCCTACCTGAATAGTTGTGGTTCCTGCACACTGCTGCACTTTTTCCCCCACCCCCAGTCAGAGCTGCTGCACCATGTTACCCCCTGTTTCTGTCACCACAATCGGGGCTGCTGTACTCTGCTATGCCCTAGAATCCCATGTCCTCTGCCTTCACATTTAGGGTTGCTGCACCATGCTACCAGAGGTGGGGCTTTTGCTGCACACTGCTATCTACTTCCATTTTCCCAAATGGGCAAGGCTGATGCCCCCTCCATGTCCTGCCTCACAACCAAGGCTTCTGCACCATGCTGTAATCTGTTTCCTGCCACCATAGCCAGAGCTGCTGCGCACTCTTCCTGTCTACACAGTCAGGGCCGCTGTGACCTGCTGCACCCTACAGCCCCATGCCTCCACTGTCCTATGACTCCACAGTTAGCATAGCTGCACCATGCTGCCCCCTGCCACCAAAGACAGGCTTTTTGCTGCACTGCCCAAAAGAAAAAACAGAAAAATACTTTTATCTTGTGTTATGGGGGTGATGGACAGAAGGCAGTAAGGTGCAGAAGTCCCAACTGTTCAGCCAGGAGACAAGGGAGACTGGGTGGAACTGATACAATATTGGGGGCAGAGGACAGGGTGCAGCAAATGCCATAACTCTTGTGGCAAGTGGAAGCATGGTGCAGCAGCCTTAACTGTGGATGCAAGGGGCTCTAAGGCACAGCAGCCCTGCCTGAGTAGGCAGGAGCAGGGTGCAGCAGCTATGGCTTTAGTGGCAGGAGACTGTGGCCAGGATGGTGCAGAAGCCTTGACTGTGGAGAAGGACACAGGAAGCCTTCAGGATACAGCACCCCTGACTGTGGGGTGAGGTGCACATGTTGCAGCAGCCTTGACTGTTCAGGCAGATGATGGGACAACAGGGTACAGCAACCCCAACTGTGTGGGAGAAGACAGTGGGCAGCAGGGTGCAGCAGCCTTGAATGTTGGCAAGAGACAGGGGGCTTGTGGGACAGGGGATGGGGATGGGGAAGCAGAATGCAGCTGCCTCAACTATGGTGCAGGAGACAGTGGGCATCAGGATGCTCTACTGTTTCTAGTTATACATTATGTATTTTCATACAGAAACCATCAAAGAACTGAAACTTGCGAATTCATATAGTACATGTACCTGAAACAGCAGTGTGGCAGACACCTGTTTGTCAATCTGAGAGGAAAAGAATTGTTCTTTCATGTACTGATTCAGTGAGGCTACATCAAAGACAAACTACTTTTATGAATTAACAAACATTAGATTTATTTTATATCCAATAAATAAACAACCCAGTGTTATATAGCTAGAAAAAAAAGAGTCTTGATGAGAAAGAACTAACAGCTGTGAGCTGATTTCTCAAATGCATACCACTCAAGTTCAGCAATGAAACTCAAATGATTAGCTTTGTAGAAGAACTAAATGATAGATTCTCAGCTAATTCATCTGAACACATACCAGAGACAGAGTTAATAAAAACCCTGGACAGCAAACAATTAATTCTACAGAATGCTCTAATTAGGAAGTTTACAACTCTCCAGCCAAGCAGGGACTTGCACTGCTGAAGCAGTAGCTTCTGATGTCATCACTCTCCAAGGCTTAGTCAGAGGGACAGAAACAGCCTGTTTCCAGTTAGTGTAGAACAAGTTAACAGATGCTGATTTAAAAAAAAAAAACACAAAACCACATAGCATGATATTTGCAGGAAACACTACTCATGACCCAGGGACTTGAATTCAAACTTGTTTTAATGATGTGGAGAATGGTTGCTGTTGACCTTTATGTTTTCCAAGCAGCTTCGTTTACAAGAGTGAGGTGTGCACTTATATGGAACCCAAACAAACAGATGAGTGAAAGACATAGGTGTCTCAGATGGGGCCCCTTATTTCTTTCTCTTTTCTGTTTGTCTGAGTTCTCCTAGCAAGCACAAGCAGTGCAAATACAATTATTTTAAATCGTGGCTGCCTTTTCTTTGTCCCCATGTCACTCATGTGATGTGAAGGGTTGTGATGCTAACTGGCTTTTGTTCCTCTTTTCGCGCATTAACACAGGAAAGGTAATGCAAACCTTTTTTGGTTTTTCCCTCTCTACTCCATCTATAGTAATTCCTTTGCAGTTAGGCATGTTAACCAATGAGGGGAAGGGGATGCAATTTAAGTCCCAGACATAGTTAGCCATTCATGGGGACAAGTGTTCAGTTAAACCAGAGTTAAACATGCTATCGGTCTTCAAATGAGTGATGATGCGTAGGAGAATATGCATTCCCGTCCTCCGGCAACAAAAGCTGGTTGGCAGCACACCTCTGCCTCTCTTATGTGAAATGATCCTTTGTGCAACTTTAGACTTGCAGAGAATACAGGAGAGACACCAGATAGACTACTGTGTTTATTGTCCACCTAGCTACCCAGCTCAGTGTTCTACTTGCTGATCTCCTTTATTGGAGAATATCCTGCTTTTGCTTGCTTCTTTAGAGCAGCTACCTGGTTTCTTCGCTAACCCTGAATTAATTTAAAACACTGGCCAACTCTTACTGATAATTTAATATTTAATTATATTCATTATAATTGATATACATACTTTTTCTCTTCATCCTAGGCTATGTAATTCAATTAAGAACTTATGGGTTTTGTGTGTATGCAAATTGTGTGTCTATATTCATTTTTGCAATGCTTCTAAGGCTAAATTTCTGTAAATATTTTCAATATTTTGAAGCTGGTCAGACCTAGAGTGAGAATATCACATTTATCCTCACTCTCCAGGTCAAATTTATCCACACAGTTGATCCATAGTGACAAAGAAGGAAAGTGATGCACATTGATGATATATACTGTTGATGTTGATGCTCGTTCAACATCACTGTAGAATGTGGCCACTGAACAATCATGATGCAGGATTTTTTTCTTGCTATTTTATAATAAAAAGCATTGCATAAATCAGATACACCATGTCCCTACTGAAAATATCACTGATTTTTTCCCTCATGCAATTTGACCTTTTGACATCACTTGTGGCTTCACCACTGGTGATGACATAAGGCTGTATGCAGAAAAAATATTTTCAGTATGGCCATGGCATATCCCTTCTATATGCTGTAGACATGTGGAGTCAGCTTGTTGTTTATAGGGAGGGGCTGTGGAAGTTCAACTACTTCTTGTATCAGTTCATACAAAAAAGGGGTTTGGACCATGTGTTTGGAACCTGTGGTATAGTGTGTGTGTGTGTGTGTGTGTGTGTGTGTGTGTGTGTGTGTGTGTGTGTGTGTGTGTGTGGTGTGTCTGAAGTGCATCATAAATCATCTATCAAAGGGATTATTTCTAGGCTAAAAACTGAGATTTAGTACCTACATGTGCATAGGTATTTTAATTCCATAAAATTAGAGTAAACATTGGCCACATGTAAAAAGATAACTGGGTAGGGGCCCCCATCATTAACTTTGCTGGGGCCCCCCAAAACCATTAATCCAGCCCTCACTGTGAATATGTTTGAATGCACCACCATAATGCAGTACATACATCGGTGGTGCAGACATATGCACTAGCCCCTTTTGCATGCTGTGGATGTTCACTGCAGCAGAGACTCAGTCTGATTTCTGTAGTTTTTCTCTGCAAGTGCATGCATACTTGCACAACATTATCCTTACACTGCCTACAAATGCTGTGGATCAGGTCTCTAATATCAAAGTAGAGAAAATGTGCAGGAGGTAGTGCTACAACTCTGGAGCACTAAGAGGTGGGGATCTGAGAAAAGAAGGTCAGAAATGCATTACCTTGGGAGAGGGTAGTTCCCTTTTAGAGCTGGAGGGGAAAGGGTTATAGGGGCAATGGTACAGCAAACTGCTTCTGGCATCCTAGTGAAAACTGGCTCTCTGCTTTTGTGATGTGATGTTGTTGAAGGATTTTTGATGCTTGTGGTTATTTGCAGCTGGACTTGTAGTTATTGCAGTGGTGCCTTGTAATCTGACCCCCAGAAGCCATTCAAAGCTGCAGACCCCCCCCACCACCCCCATATATTCTCACAAAGTGAAGCTGTGCACAGCAAAGATCTGCCTTGATTCTGAAGCTTAGATTTCAGCACCCGCATTCAATTTCTGCAAACCAACATGCCTTCTGGCGTCATATCTTGGTTCTGTATTCAGAGCCACAGCTGCTACACAGCCTAAGTCATAAAGTTGTCTATGTGACTGAATGAGTCTATGCCTGCTTTTCAACCATATTTTGAAATACATTCCCAACACTAAAAAAGTGTTAATACAAGAATTTGTCATTCTGGAAAACAGCTGTTTTAACAGTACATACCCAGTTGTCTGTTTGTATATGCCTGTGCAGTGCATGAATTATGATGTCTTCCTCACCCTCTGGTGATCTGTTGCTTTCAGTCTAGTAGATTTATTACAAAACCAATGCCATCAGATTGCCGAAACATGACTGTACTACATACAATATGGGTGGGGTGGTGTGTGTGTGTGTGTGTGTGTGTGTGTGTGTGTGTATCTGCCTGTCTGTCTTTTGGGACATACTGTAAGGTTCAGGGATCAAAAGATACAAAATGCTTTTTTCTGAAAGCATCTATACATCAATCTTTGCTTTGGCAGTAGCCATGCAGGCCACAGTAAACACATCTGATTATGAACATGATTTGAATAATGCCTCATCTCTCTCACCAGAAAGTATTTAAACATGTATATGGCCAAAGGTAAAATATTAACAATGAAGTCTTGCTTTAAACCAGTGTTTTGCTATGTCCATGTAACTTCCTCAGGGTAGACAGGGTCACTAAAATATACATGTAACAAAATTAATAAAAATGCAGAGTTACTTTATATTCATTTGTTCTTTCCTGATGATAGTCACTGTATTGTTACTTATTCCATGAATGTATACCCCTAATTTCAGTACAAGATACCCACCAAAGTAGTTGCATTTGTTAAAAGTTAAGGCATGCAGGATGGGTTCTATAAGACAAGCATCTTTTTTATAGAATGTCCCAAGTGAAAATGTAAGTAGACAAACAAAATTACACCAAATAACATACGATGACTATCAGAAACTAGAGATATGTTAACTACCAAAACAAGTACAAACTGATTGTGTAACATACACGTTTCTTTAAGTTATTTTTAAAAGACCCTAGTCTAGCGCACTTTCTGGTGTGAGGGTCTAAGCTGTTCATGGAAAATGAGTACCATGAAAGCTGGCTTCTTCACAGTGTGTGGCAAATTTTAGAAGGGGAAAGGCTACAGTGAGTCACATCCCATTGACTGTTTTTGTGGTTAGGTACCACTAATCTCTCTGAACGGTAAGAAGTTAAACCACTGACTGCTTTAAACATAAGATATTCAAATTAAATTGCACCAGAAAGTGGAAGACAACCAGTTTAAATTATTAAAGAAGAAGCAAAGATGTTCTTCACATTTTGCTTTAAGAATAAAGCATAGCAATTGAAAATAAGTTACATTTAAAGCCACAAGGTGGGACTCAGCAGCATGGCGATAGAATGTATCCTCATAATCCAAAATGGGGAGAATGGCTTGAACAATAATAAGTCATTTGTCTGTGGTGGAAAAACAGTGCTTAGTACTTTTCTAACAGCCCAGGCATTGTGTAATTTTGAGGCTTTTTATCAATTGGGGTCTTCAAAGTTAAGGAAGAATCAAAAGTACTGTATATCATTGTAATTCAACGTTCACTTTGTCTGTATCTCTCCCGGGTCGTTCCTGAAAATAAGCAATGCTTTTGTTTTAGTGCACCCACCCAGTCAACAAAAACTAAGTAAATAAATAACTAAATGAAATTGAGGCTGAGGAACTATATTTGAATTTGGTCACATTTTCTAAGGGATGACTTTTTAAAGTGATGGAAGAGGGGAATCCAATGCAGACAGAGTGTTGGGAACTAAACAGTATAGTCTCGAGTCTTTTTCCTGTTCAGAATTGGACAGTTGTCAGAAAACCATTTAATGGCTATCACAAAGTCACCTGTAGCACTGTAAGATGAGAAAAAACAAATATTTGAGCATAGAACAGGACAGTGTGGTCAACATAAAGTCTGACAGAACAGGAATCAACAACAAAAGGTAAGGTTTTCACAAATAAATTGAATAAAATGGGACCAAGAATAGACCCCTGCAGAACCCCAGTGTGGACAGGTAGAGATAATAATAATAATAATAATAATAATAATAATAATTTTTATTTATAAAGCTCCTTTCAAATGTCAAGGTGCTGGACAATAAAACAGATAAAACAATAACATACCCAATAATCAGAGTAACAACATAGATAAAATAGAAAGGGTAGTCTGAGTGTGCTTTATGCCAGATGTGTGTTTTCAGAGCCTTCTTAAAGCCCTCCATAGTTGTGCACTCACAAATCTGATGGGGTAGAGAATTCCACAGTGCTGCAGCCGCATACATAAATGCACAGGCCCCAGATGACTTAAGGCTCACCCTGAGAATCTCTAGCAACCCCTCATCAGCTGTGCAGAGCAGTCATCCAGTGGAGTAAGGAACCAGGAGCTCTTTCAGATAGTCAGGGCCCAGTCTGTGCAGGGCCTTGTAGGACAAATGCCCAACCTTGAAGGTGCTCCACCACTGATTAGGCAGCCAGTGCAGTTCGCGCAGCACCAGTGTGATGTGACTCACACGTGGGGTCCCCATCAACAACTGGGCCACAGCATTCTGCACTAGCTGCAAGTGGCAGCTATCAACCCCCAGAAGCCCTAGATAAAGTGAGTTGCAGTAGTCAAGGTGCGAGGTCATGAAAGAGTGGATTAACGTTGGAAGGTCGCCAGATGGAGAAAGGTGCTTAACCCTGGAGATGTTCCTCAGATGGTAAAAAGAGAACTTGATGACTGCCAACACCTGTGAATGCAGAGTTATCCCATTGTCAAGAATCACCCCCAGGTTTCACACCCATTCAGAGGAGAGAAGCTGGATACCCTCCAGAGAAAGTCTGGTGGGTTCACCAGCCCCCATCCCCTCTGTCCGGTGACCAGGATCCACCACCATCATCTCATTCTTAATTAGCAGCCTCCAGTATAGGGCCAGCATTATCATCCAGCCCAGTCTTGGAGATGCAAGCCAGATCTGCTGTCATAACAAGATCTGCAATTATTGCAGTCTTGTTCTTAATAGATCTGGCATTGCATAACACTGTTCGAGTCAGACAGGATTCTGGGGCCGTCCGAGCTATCTGCCCATCACTAGTGGAACCCTTGGGTATGGAGACCAAGCATGGAGGACCACATTTCAGAATCCATTTTTCCCCAGGGCATCTCCTGGGCCTCACTATCCTGATACGAGCACCCCACTCACTCACCCTCCAACTTTCCCAACCCTAGCCCAACCCCTCCCCACGAGCAATTCCAAGTGCTCTACAATGTTGATATACTGTAAATCGTAAGGGGGGGTAATAAATGGGCAGAGGTCATGAAGTTCAGGGCATGAATAGCGCACAACCGGGGGGGGGGGCAGTCCAACAACACATCTGGACTCCCAAATCTTTCCACACATACCCAAAAACCCAAAACACTCAAAAACACAGCTGCAAGGAGTAACAAAATAAATCACAACCAAATAATACGCTCTTCCACTCTCTCTCACAGAGCAGAGGACAACTTAAAGATAGCAAAACCCAAACTTCAAACAAATAAATGCCACCCCAATAACCCCCCCCCAAAAAAAAGTACAATCCCATAAATACAGTACTCCACTCTCTCTCTCACAAAGTGGGGGACAAAGAAAAAAAAACTAAGATAACACAATGTAAAACGCCACTCTTTCACACAGAGGAGGAAGAAGTATTAAACAAAATAAAATAAATAAAATAAACATATTAAAACGTTAAAGAGTATAAAGTAAAACATGTTGCAGTGTTAGGTAAAACAGTGTTCTTAAGCTATCAACTGTTAGAAGTAGTCACCAATGTCACTTAAAGGATAATTGATTCAGGGAGCTCCACCTCCACAGAATAATGTCCATGTACTTTGTCCACACTACCTCTCACGTAGGCAGACAACTTCCAGGAATGTAGTACAGAAATGAATTAAGTAGGCACTCTTACTGCCAAATAAAACAAGGATTGAACTTAACATAGGTGGAAAAAATGAAAAGTCTGACAGTGTCCTAAGTGAGGCCCCACAAAGCCTCCAGTACCTCCTGGTGAACAAAATCTTCTCCCTGGATTCTGGCTGGTTGAATGCTGGCAAAGGGCCTGAACCCCTCTGTCCCAGGAGGCCACCACCAGAGATCTCATGGGAGAGACTTCGGCCCCCCATCTATGCCGGCCCGCCAGCCAACACAACTGAGAAGCCTAGGAGTATCCTGAGGTCTTCACCATCTCTCCAGATGGCCCAGACCCCAGTCTCCCACCCAGCTGTGATCTAGCGGCTTAACTACCACCAGGACAAAGATGGACCCCCACCCTTTAGGCCAGCAGTCAGCCTCTCAGGCAACTGGTCCACACTTTGCGTTCATCATGGGCAATCCACCAGCAAATGTTCCAGCTACCATCCGGCAGAAAACTGGCTCCCATGAGTCCAACTCGAAACTTCACACAGCACTTCCTTCAGTTCCCCAGGTGGTCTCCTCTCCCAGATTACCAACAGCACCTCCCCTGAATCAACTCCAGCCATCAATTCCAACAATCCAAAGCCACCAGCCACCAGTGATCCAGTAAGTACGGACAGTTCGTACTCAAACTCTGACTCAGATTAAAAGTGGACCCAAAGTGCTCCTAAACTAATGCCAAATAATGTACTTGTTTAGTTTGTCTGGAAACAGTGGCAATGGATTTTTATATGTGGTGACTCAAGTGCGCTCCAGCAACCGCTTAAGCATTCGACTGCAAAACGCACCTAATCTTACTACTTCACTAAATAATCCCTAACTACACTAAAAATACTAACTAAATGATAAAAAAAACAAGGAAAAACAAAATAAATTGAGGCTAAAATGCAGCTCAGCAGAAAACTCTCAGACAGCTAACCCAGTGTGGCTGCTGCCATCTTGTGCCATGTTTTGCCCCCAGATACACCAAGAAGAAAGGCAGCCATTCCAAGGGACAGATTGGGATCTCTCAAGCAAATACGAGAAAAAACAATTAGTAACATTTGCAGAAAAACCAAAAAGACAAGAGGGAAAGTAACAGCAAGGTAGCAAAGAATCTTTTGACCTTGCTGGACCTCATCCTGGACATCTCTAGCAGGGTGCAGCTGGAGAACTGGGGCCTTCTCCTCAGAGGTTTAGTTGCCAGAACATCATGGAGGTTGGGGTTGGGGGGTAACACCATTGAACAATCTGAAGGCAAGACAGAGCAGATGGTACTCTAGTCTCCCTTCAAAACAAGGCCAATTTAAGCAGTGCAAACACTGCAGTGGTGTTCTCTAGGTGAGGCAACAGAGACAGTGTGTCCAGCTTTATTGTAGAGGACTTTAAGCTTGTTTGTTTCAGAGCAGGTAAGGGTCTGGATAATTTAGGCACCATACAGTTTGAGGGGGAGCAGTCTACGTTTGGTGATAGCTAGCCATGAATCCTTGGAGAGGTAATTACACAGGTGGTAAAGCAGCATAGTTTTTTGATGTAGGGATTTCAAAATATAATCTACATGCAATCTCATGGTAACTCACTGGTCCATGTATAGCCTAAGGTATCTGAGACACAGCTACCTCAATTTTAGCTCTAAAAGAGGTGGTAAGGATTAACAAGGGTCTGCCTTGCTGTGTCCAGGTGTCTGGGGCCAAACAGAGCAGCCTTGGTCTCCTTGCCATTCAGGACTAGCTCATTGGCAGAGAATCAATTTTCTACTTCCAAGTCATCACAAGCTAGCTGGCTGTTGGTTTCATTAACATCACCAGAGCATCTATATAAGAAGGCATCATGGGCATACAGCTGTAAGTTAGCCCCGTCACAGTTCACAGGCATGTTGTTGACAATGAGAGAGAACAGCATAGGACCCAAAATGGAAGTTTGGGGTACACCATCAGTGAGAGGTCTTTGCATGGATTGGAAACTCTTCCACTTTACCTGCCGAGCTATATTTGAGAGGCAATGCCACAATCACCTACAGGATAGACTGTCTAGGTCAAGCAGCCTCAATTTTGCTAGCAGAAAACTATGAATCAGATCAAATGCTTTAGTGAGGCCTATGAAAACAGTACCAGCCAGTTACCCCTTGCCCATAGCACCCAGTATGTCGGTAGTCAGTCTTACCAAGGCAGTGTCTGTCCCATGAATTTTTCTGAAACCATACTGCCTATCAGTCAGTAAGTGTCAGTCAATAAGTAATGTTTTTCAAAGGATTGAAATTCCTAGACCTCAATAAATAAATAAAAATAAAAAATGAAAAAAAGTGTTGTTGTTCCAAATACTCCAGTAGCTGATTGTAAGCTACTATTCCTGTATTCTGGCCAGGGAGCTAAGAAGGGAGATGGGCTAGTAATTTTCCACAGGCTCTTTGGGGCTATGCTTGTTCACAGGTACCAAAAGGGCCAATTTCCAGCTTTCAGGAATTCTCCCCTCCAGTAGTGATTTATTAATGTACTAATACTGTACTATTAATACTGTACTAGTAATGTACTAATTACTAATACACTATGTACCTGGATGCATTCAACAACCACTTCACAACAGCTGGCCTTGCCTTTGACTCTTCCCCAGCTAACCTATTAAGGGATCATTTAAGCTCCCACTATACTGGTTGACTCCTCCTTTAGCTTCAAACCTATACTGTTGAAACAAGTTGAGGATCTATTATGGCATCTAGATACCAAAAAAAGTGCAGGAGCAGATCTTCTGGACCCATTCTTTCTAAAGATTGTGTGTCATGTGCTTGCAGTCCCCCTAACTCACCTCTTTAACCTTTCCCTAAACTCTGGCTCTATTCCCATGCTGTGGAAGACAGCCCAAGTGGTCCCCCTTCTAAAATCAGGGGATCATATGGATCTTAATAACTACAGGCCCATTTCCATCCTACCTGTGTTATCCAAGATGCTGGAGAAATTAGTGAGTATTCAGTTAAGGGAATAGCTGGACAATGCTAATCTATTAAATCCAGCTCAGTCTGGATTCAGGGCCAAACATAGCACTATCACTGCATTAGCCAAGGTCACGAATGATTGGCAAACCGAACTGGATAAAAGAACAATGTCTGTGCAGTATTCTGGACCTGAGCAAAGCATCTCGATACTGTGGACCATGAACTGCTACTCTCATCCCTACACTCCATTGGCCTAGATCCATCCTCCCTTAAGTGGTTCAGATGCTACCTCTCCGGTAGATCACAGCAGGTAAAAGCTGAAGATGACCTCTCCCCATTAAGACCACTGTCAAGAGGAGTCCCCCAAGGCTCTATTCTGGGTCCTATCCTTTTTGCCATTTATATAAATAAAATTGTTTCAACACTTACCAAGTCCTCCGTACATCTCTTTGCTGATGACACTGTACTGTATGTCAGCAACCCTTCACCTAAAGTTGCTCATGAAATCCTACAAGCAGAATTCTCCCTGTTACAACATCAGCTTCTCGAGAAAAAGCTTCTGCTAAATGCAAAGAAAACCAAAGCAATGATGTTCACAACCCAAAACTCCACCAACACATCCTCTTCAATCAGTCTCCCCCAGGTATGCACTATACTTGAGAAAATCTGGAGTATGTTGAAAATTTCAAATACCTAGGTGTGTGGATTGACAACAGACTTGACTTTACTCAGCATCTAGAACAACTGCTGAAAAGCTTCGCCTAAGGCTTGGCCTCCTCTACAGATTAAAACCCTTCCTTAATAAAGATTCAAAGATGAGATTAGTCCAGGCCATCTTTCATCAGTCATTGACTACGCAGACTTCCTATAGTCACTGCTCCACTCCCTACCTTCAAAAGTTGGATACCTTATACCATAGAGCAATAAGGTTCATTACAGACCTGCCATATAATACTCACCATTGTTCTCTATGATTCAGTTGGATGGGTTTCTTCATGTCAGGAGGAGCAGAAATGCAGCTCTATGGATCTACAGAGCTTTATCAAAAACTCCCAAGCTATATCCTGGACTGCTTCAACCTGACCACCCCAGCTCCTATGCCCTAAGAAGCAACAATATCATCCTGCTCAAATTGCCCAAAGTCAACACCAAAATAGGGAGGGCAGCAATCAGCTACTCTCTAGCCATAGCATGAACACCCTACAAAATCCCTAAACTGTCCATTATCATTCCATTTACATCCTTCAAGCAGCACTGTACAGCCTTCTTCACAGAGAAATGCAATTGCTACCACTAGAGATAGAATAGTCATCCACATAACCATATTCCAATCACATATGGCATATTCCTTCCAGCCAGACACCGCCAGTATATGGCACCCAATATTCCCTTCGCCATCCTTGTACTCATTATGTGAGTGACTGTCATGGCCCTCATTGTGACATATATGTATTGTACATATTGTAGATGTTAGTTTAACTTTCTCTTGCCAAGCTTTAACATGTGAATTTTCTGTATATTATTGTGTTATAAATAACATTTTCTTGTTTCTGTATGTATAACTGTCTCATAAGTATGTGATGTAATTGCTGTGCACCAGCTCGAACCTTGACCTTATCAGGTCCATCTTGTAAACGAGCCTTGCTCAATGATGATCGCCTGAATAAATAAAGATTTGATTGATTGATTGATTGATTGATGTACCAATGGCACTGTATGTACTAATGACACTGTTATTACCATGTATCTTGTATTCCTGTTACCCCTTCCCCCCCGAGGTCACACCAGGAGATGAGCATCTTCTTGCTCAGTGTGCCTTTCCTGGTGAAACAATTTCAAATAATAAATAAAATAAATTAAAGAGCATAACTAGCAATAGGAGAGGCAATAAAAAAGGTGATTAGTTTTAGTAGCTTAGGCTCGAGTTTATCAATCCCAATAGAGCTTTCTACCTTTTCTTGTCTTGGAAGGACAACAACTCTTTCCTCATTATCCTTCAGAAATGGAATTCAGGGGACTGTCTCTCTGTAACAAGCTGAGCAATGGAGCGAGGAGGACACCCAAGGGAGGGAGGGAAGTTTGAACCTATCTATAGATAGGTATCTCTAATAAATTCTTGTGATTTATTTCCACCTGTCTACAGTATTTTAAATAAATTACTACATACTCACCTGCTCTATGCCTTGTGTATTCTATATTACTGGTACTTTAAAATTGTTATGCCCTAACCAGCAGATGTGAAAATATAAAACTTTAATAAAATAATTTCCAGGTCCCCTTTGAAAATGGCCAGTTTCTGCCCTTGTGTTCTTACCTGATTAACAAAATAAAAATGTAAATGAAATGAAATATAGTATGGTATTACATCCTGGATTATAAATCATAAGAGTTCTGTTGTTTGATTGTTTTAACCTATTGGTTTGTGTAAAGTGCAAACTCAAGTTTAACTTCATACATTCTTAGTCATATTTGCTCAGTACCATAGTCAGCAACATGGCTTTATAGAGGTCTCCCCGCGTATCTGGGCAGAGTAGGTGGTATAACACTTGATAACATGAGCACCTACTTGTGCTTTTGTGTAGGGTGCCCAACTCACCAGTGAGAGGTGAAGCCAGCTGTGCAAAGCACAGTAAGATCTGCCAGTAACTTGACACAGCACTAATCTGGCCTCCAGGGTGAGCTGCAGGCAACACTGGAAATGTATTTCATATAACTAAGGAAACAGAGAGCCGAAACTAGCCCAACTCTTTTACTTTATTGGTTTATTCTTTATTACCAGCAAACAGTCACCCTGACTGCAATTTATGTCACAGTTGTATAGGTAATCGGATCTTTTTGAATTACCTTAAATTTGACCCTGTCCTTCACTGATAGCCAATGGTATCAGTAACAGAAAAGTTTAAACATAGTTTAAAAAGGTAAAGCATGACAGTTAACATAAGACTGCTTGAACTTCTATAGAAATGTGTATCTATCCTGAAAGGGGAGGTGTGATGATAGGTGACACTGTGGCTAAGCTAGCCTATCTAATTTACTATGTGACCTCAAGGAGGAACTACCCAGAGAAACTTCTTGTTAATGAAGCAGTTGACATCTTACTTTCAACCTGCATGCAGCATGGTTTTCAACAGCACAAATTACAGTTTTTATGTACAACACTTATTGTTCCATAAGGTCGGAGAGCACTGCCTGTTGCATGCTAGTTTATTTTAGTCACAGCAGAAGTGTTGTTAAACAATTAGTGTTAAAAAAAAGATAATACTAATAAAAACCTGGTCCATGATTTATTAAAAGGAGCACTCCACTTATTATTATTTCAAAGGCAAAAAAGTACTACATCAGACTCAAAATGGGGAAAGAACAGAATCATACAAGTCAGGAGATGAGGTGCAATCTAAAATAAAATTAAAAGTGTAGGTCATAATTTTCGCCACTATGAGGCACTGCTGCTTTAAGTAATGTGTAACCTATATATTAAGCACACATTCATATTAAGGATGGATTGGACACCTAGAGGCATCCATCATCCAGGTGGTACCATACATAGTCACTGAGCCAGTCCCACATTTTAATTACTTTGATTAGCTGTATGTATTTGATGTGTTTTGCTGTCCGAACTGGGACCTCCTTGAAAATCAATATTGCTCAGTGAACCCTTTTTCTGGTAAAACAAATAAATACTATTACATACTTCTGATGAAGGGACCTCTGTGGCCTCAAAGGCGTGTTTACTACTGTGATATCAATGTGCAATATTTTTGTTAGTCCAATAAAACTTACGGAAATATTAAATCAATCCATTTTAGGCAGTGTAAGACTAGTCTTCTTGGGTAGAGTTTAAAAGATTTACACTGCTAGTGTATGTAAGTAATAAGACACAACAGGATTGGTGGTGTTTGGGGATACCAGGGGTGTAGTGAGGCCTGACGACACTGTCGGAGCCCCTGGAAGAGTGGTCATCTATCAATGCCTCCCAATCTGGAGTGCTTCATTGTACTTAGAAAATTGATTTTGTGACAACAAAAAAAAATTCAAATATTTAGAAACATTAAAAAAAAGCTTTGTTAACATTTTTAAAAATTATTTTGTTTTTAAATTGTCCTTCCGCTGTTAGTTTCATGCCAGACAATGGTATTGTTAAGTACATGCTGGTATAAATACTCTTGTGGAAAGCTGCAACAGTGTCTGTGTGGCCCAGTGGCAGAGACAGGATGGAGAAGTGATAGAAAGTGAGACTGCAAGCTTGGTGAATTATAAGCAAGTGGTAAGTGAGCAAGTGACAACTAGGGTGTATGACTGTGCAGTT
This sequence comes from Neoceratodus forsteri, assembly GCA_016271365.2. Classification (NCBI taxonomy): domain Eukaryota; kingdom Metazoa; phylum Chordata; order Ceratodontiformes; family Ceratodontidae; genus Neoceratodus; species Neoceratodus forsteri. The sequence goes on along the minus strand of CM057455.1, from coordinate 923,450,181 downwards.
CAGAAGAAGCCATCAGTTTGCAACTACAGCATGCGAGGATAGCATATTCCGGGAGAGGTCAGGGTGAGCAAAATCAGAATAATGTTTCTGGTAGCATTTGTATGCAATAGTACTGTAGTTTCTGGTGCACAAGTTGTGCGGGGGGGGGGGCAGGAGTCAGGGAATGGGTAGAAATAATTGACAGCTAGTTTAAAAGTGAACTTTATAAAGCCTGGATATGGATATTAATGGTAAAGGGGCACTGTGACACTAGATGTTTGCTTTGTGGCATTCTTTATTTAATTTTTGTTGACCAGGAAGGAGGACTGCACAATACGTTCCAGCCTTATCCTCTTAAGGGAAGGGGATACAGATGCAAACCAACTGATAATGATCTAGATTAAGTTGGTGGTGATGTTTTAGTGAATGGGGGAATGTGGTCAGTACACCTGGGAAACTCCCTTACTCTTCTGGAGAAGTGTCATGAAATCTTTAACAGCCATCTGAACAACCATCAGAAAAGACAAAGGGATCTCGGTTTAACATTTCATCAGAAGGACAGCACACCCCATCAGTACAGCATCCCCTAGTACAGTACTGCACTTGGTGCCAGCATTTATGGTATGAGCCTGTTCCTGGTGCAGCAGTAGAAACCATGACCTTCAGTCCTAGAGTTTGATGTGCTACCAACTGAGTCACACTAAGAACTTTTGTCCCAGTGACTGCATGGAACTGTCCCCTTCTCAAGCCATCTGCAGTGCCGTGTGTGTGTAAAGACAACAAAACGTAACCCTCAGTAACATCCACTTGCCCTAATCCTGGCACAGTTGTGTATTTTCAGAAATCCCTGGTAGTGTAGTGGATCCAGCACCCTCAGTCGATCCTGGTTATTGGTACATAAATGTAAGGTTTTAGAATGCTATCAGCCAATCAGCTTCAAGGATATTCCCAACCAGTTTTCCAAATATTACATAGACATTATGGTACAGTACATTGCACATTGTCTTGATCTTGGTTCAGTAAATAATAACCCACTGTTATTTTTCCAAGTAACAACCTGGCAATGCATATTCTTTCCTATGCTGTCAGGAAAATAAAAAAGCCTAGATTTGTAATTAATGCATGTCTGGCTGCCTCAGCCTTTAACAAAATTTCAAATAAAAGTCACAGCAGACTTTACATTCTTTCATAATGTTTAAACTTTCTTTGATCTTTGTTTTTTTCTCTCTAGAATCTGAGAATTTATTAATCACATTGAGGACTTAACACTTCAAAGGTCTGCTGCTTTTATTTTTATGGCCACAACAGCTTCCTGTGTGACAGTCAGCCTGCTGAAGCTGCTCCTGATCTGACACTTTTTGACATCTTTATCCTGTCAAAATCCTTTGTCATGCCCTGCTTCCAGCTTTAAATTCCCAATCCTTATGTACAGTATACTGTATAAAATGGTGAGTATCATAACTTCCTTAAACTCTTTTTTCACCTTATGAAAGTTAAGTTGGAACAGCGGTAGTTCCAAACAAGAAGTCCAGTTCATCATCATGGTTTATTTGGCCAATCTATTGCCTTCCCCAAATGAGACATGTCATCTTATTATTGGTAGGCTCCTGCTTCTTCACAATTTTATAGCTTGCAGGACTAAAGCAAGGGACATTGAGCGATGTTGTCATGGTTTCAGCGAGCCTCTGACTGTGATACATAGATAAATAGAAGGCGATGACAGAAAATGACTTGCAGTCTATCTAGTTTGACCCTACAAATTTGCTATTAATTACAGTATGTGTTTTCTTGTATGTCTGCCACTTTATTTGATTAGCTTTCTTCCCCTCTTCTACCCCCTTCATCCTTTACAAATGACTGAATCTGTCCCACCCAACCCTTACCCATTTACCACCCCTGCTTCCATTACCCCTTTAGGCATTCACTGATCCACCACTTTCAGTGAAGAAAACTTCCTAATGTCCTCTTAACCCCCACCCAGCTTTCAATTCTGCCTTCTCGTAACTATACTCTTTTTTCCTGGTGAACAGGCCCCAACTTTTCACTTTATTTATACTCCTCAGAAACTTGTATGTCATGGTCATATCACCCCTCATCCTCCTGGCCTCCAGCAAGTGCATTTTGAGATCCACAAGTTGTTCCTTATATGTCTAGCTTTGCTGTTGGTGGATCATGCCGGTGGTCCTACTGTGTGGTGGGATTGGACCCTACAGAAGAATATGGGAAATTAAGAAACACATTATAAATCACTTGCCAGATTTCTGTTAACTGGTGCTCAGAAGAACAAGACCTCTTCTTCAGCATACATTTTTCACCTGTGAAGGAATGATAAAGTGGAGTACTATACCATACTTTAGAGGCATGGGAGGCATGTTGCACTCATTTTTTTTTACTAATCAAAACAAAGCAGATCTGAAACATATTGTAAATCATTCCCACTAACTCAAGTGATTTGGCTGTGGAAAGTAAATGGGCTGGTAGGACAGCCTAGAAGTTAAAGCATCAAGCTATGCATGAGATTGGTAAATTTTGCAGGCCATGGTGCAATTCATGTAATGTCCACTTGTATACTGTGTGACTCTGAGCAAGTCACATGACCCCATGTGTTCCCTGGCTTCCCTTGTAAATGGGCCTTGTGCCCAGTGGGCCATAACCAGTTACCAAAGAATAAAAATAAAAATAAAATAAATAAAAATGATTGATATGTTTATAGATGTTGCAGAAGATATATTTTATGGTATAAGATCATCATCTGCTACAAATTAGATGCACAGAACTGCTCAGCTTTGGTTCATGTTCCTCTAACTGCACAAGCTGACACTAGTAGTAGTAGTTCTATTTATTTCTGGTGCCCTTCCCCGGAGGCCCAGGGAACCATTACCAAACTAACATACATTTACACTCACCTACTGTATAGCCTAAAATAGACATAAAAATAAAATAAAATTCCAAACCAGTAAGTCTGCTATCTAAAATCAATTAAGATATACAATAAAACTGAGTATGGGACATAATACATAAAATTCACAACTATTTGTAAGTTAATTAATTAATTAACTAAAATGAAAACTCCATGGCAGAGTCAAAGGCCTGGGCAGAGAAGTGGGTTTTAAGGTTCCTTTTAAATATTTCAACCAATGGAGCCTCTCTGAGTCCTCAGTAATGAGTTCCAGAATGTTGGTCCAGCCACCCAGAAGGCTCTGTCCCCAGAAGTTTTTAATCAAGTTTTGGAGATTACCAGGAGACCCTCATTGGAAGAATGGAGGGGGCATGTGTGGCAGTACAGGTGCAAGAGATCATGCAGGTAGCCAAGACCCAGGCTGTGAAGAGCCTTATAGGTTAATAACCCGATCTTATAGGAGATACGTCACCTTACCAGCAGCCAGTGCAGATCCTGCAGTGTGCATGGATGATATGACTTGATCTAGAAAAACCTGTTAACAATCTTGCAGCTGCTTTCTGTACCAGCTGCAGGCATCATAGCATGTGTCTACTGACCCCAAGGTAGAGGGCTTTGCAGTACTAGAGGCGCGATGTCACAAAGGCATGTACTAGAGAAGGCAGGTCCTCAGGGGGAATAAGGGAACAAATTTGGCTGATATTTCTGAAATGATAGAAACCACTCTGGACCACAGTGAACACCTGAGCCTCCAATGTTAGCCCTTCATCTAGAATGAATTGTTGACTCTTCATCTCATGGACAGTGTCAAGATGAGAGGCAATAAGACAAATGTTCGGTAACCCCTCAGATGCTGTCCATCCCCCCTTTTGGACCTGGCTCAAACACCACTAGTTTAGTTTTTTTGGAATTGAGCCTCAACCAGCTCAAGGATGTCCAGCCCTGGATTTCAGCCAAACATTTGTTCAGTATGTCCACTGCCCCTTGTTTCTGGGGTGAAAAAGACAGACCGAGTTGAGCATCATCTGCATAAAAGTGAAACCCATTCTGCCTGATGATCTCACCCAAGGGTAGCATGTACACTGAAAACAACATGGATGAAAGGACCAATAGGTGGGGGACCCCACGGTGCAAGTCTCTAAGGTGCAATGAGCAGTTGTCCAGCACCACCCTTTAAGACCTGCCCTGAAGGAAGGAATTAAATAAGCAAAAAACTATGCCAGTGAGGCCCACATATTCCCTGAGATTACCCAAAAGCAGCCCATGGCCAACGGTGACAAATGCAGAGGCGAAATCTAGGAGTGTGAGAATTGATCTCTCTCCTCTAGTCCATGTTATGAGCAGATCATTTTGCACCCTGGCCAGTGTGGTTTCAGTGCTGAAACTTGGCTGCAACCTCAACTGGAGAGGCTCCTATATATTGAAGATCTCAAGGTGAGGCTTAAGCTGCAATACAACCACCTTCTCAATAACATTACCTAAAAATTATAGGCTAGTGACAGGTCTGTAATTTGCTAAGACGTCTGGGCCCAATGTCATTTTTTTCAAAAGGGGTCTCACCAGTGAGCTTTTTAATTTGGCTGGGAAGACCCCCTCTGACAAGGAACACCCAGCAGTCCTCGTGAATATTAGACCCAGCTTTTCCACACAACCTACTAAGAGCCACGTTGGATCTGGGTCCAGTTCACAGCAGGTAGGTTGCAGCTCCATGATCACCCCAAAGACCTCCTACATTGCCACTGTTCGAACCTCCCTCCAGAACCACTGACGGCCACTACTACATCCCATCTCCCCACTGCCGGACAATGAGTGTCCAGAGAAAGAGATCCCAGCTCTAATGGAGGACACCCTATCTGAGACAAACCTAACAAAGTTCTCGCATTGTGAAAAAGATGCACTTCTTTCAGGATCTACACAGGCTGAGAGTAAAAGCCTGTCCACAGCTCAAAAAGTTTAGCTGATCAATTTTTCCCTGCCACAATCCCTCTGGACAAGAATTCTGCCTTCTTAGGAGAAATTGCCCTTTGATATTCACCATAGTGACCAGTCAAAGCTAGCTTGTCTTCCAGAACCCTGGACCTCCTCCAATGCCTTTCGAACCTCCATCCCATAGCCTTCATCAATCTTAGCTCACCATCAAATATTGGTGAGCCAAGTCGCGAACACAAAGGAGGAACATGGCCTGGAGCTAGCATGTCAAATGCCATGGTGACTGCTCTATTATAGGCTGTCACCACTTCCCCCATACCCATCACACAAGCTGTCAATATACCCAAGGTGTTACGTACTGCCAGAAAATCATCAGGGTTCAACCTTCTGAAAGAGCAGTATCTGACAATGCCCATAGGGAGAGCATCACAGAGGGGTGCCCTGGACTCTAAACTGATGATGCAAAAATCCGACAGACTGATTGGGTCAATCCTGTGCTTCTTAACCCTCGATCCCTATGTGGAACACCAGCTCCAATGTTTGTTCATGTTGCTGGATATCAGCAGAAATTGCTAGTGATAGACCTAGAGATAACATGTTCTGGAGGAACTCCTGTAGAAAATGTGATAGTTCATTGTCAATCCATTTGTTGAAATCTCTGAGGATAATCCACCTTGGCGACTCAAGCAGTCGGTCTGTGATGAACTCCATGATCTCCCACAGAAAGTTCCCCTCACACCCAGGTGGACAATAAATGAGAAGGACTCTGCACCTAGCACCAATACTTCCATGGGAAGACATGCACTCAGAGGTTGAAGTGTCCCCTACAGGATGCAACCCCAGTTGCAGCTCAGTTCTCAACAAGATGGCAACCCCTCTCCCCTGTGATCCTGCCTCAGGCAGTGTACTACAGAGAAACCAGCTGGCACTGCCACCTTCAAAACTGGGCCAGTGTTGTCACCAAGCCAGGCCTCCATAAAGCATGCGAGACTGACTGAGGAGCAAGAAACAAAATCCAAATAATAGATGCCCTATTCCATATTGACCTGGTGTTGCAAAGCACTTCCCAAAGAGGACGAGTACTAGTGGCCTGTCCCTTTGCTTCCTGTCCACTTGAGCTGGTGGATACCTGGGGGACAGGGACCAAATATCAACCATCCCTTTCTGGTCTCTGTCTTACCCTGGGCGATCTCCTGGTCTGCACTATCCCAATCGCCTCCCCTGCCTCCCCCGCAATCCACCTCTCATCTCCAAACACAATCCTCCTGAAACACCTCTTGGAGATCCCCAGCCCTCTGCATTGAGTATAAACTTCTGCAGGAAGGGGAAAATCCCAGAAGGGGCAAAGAGCATACAGCTGGGAAGAGGAATAAGTAATTCTGCCTAGAGGCTCAGGCAAACACATTAAATAAATAATAATAACACAATGTCCACTAAAAGCTAAAAGACCACCCACTTCCCCTCACTCACCCTAATCCTAAGCACACCCACAGAAAGCACACTCACATAAAATAAAACTGAAAACCAGAAACCTAACCTGCCACACACATACCCCAAAACTACCCCACCCCAAACCCCCACCAGCATAAGCCCCAAACCACCCCACTAAAATAATAAAAAAATTAGATCACAAAAGCGGAGAACATAAGCCAATGAAAAAAGGTCTGTCGATCCATTAATTGGAAGGCTAGGCCTGTAGTTCAGTGAACAAGTAGCCAGCCACTGCCACATCCTGAGCTATATAAGCAGTTCCTCTCAGCCTCATTGTGAAGCACTTTTATTTTGCAGCTGGAGGCTATGTTGGTTTGTCCTTTGAGCTGGCTGGGGCCTACTCCCCTGCCTGCTGTTTCTGTGTGTCTCTGCTGGACTTCACTGTTTGATTTCCTGCTTTTGGTTTGGATCTTTCCTCTGGCTATGTGCTTCCCTGTGTTTTGTGTTTCTTGTTTTTGGGCCTTGTTTCCTGTCTTCTGTTTTGCTGTGTTTTGGTTTTGTCTTTTTTTGGGGGGCTTTGTTTCTAAGCTCCTAGCATACTGCTACTCAGAGCTTGCACTACTGCTTTCAGTTACCTACAACTGCAGCCACTGCTACTGTTTATTCCAATTACTATTATACCCATTGCTTGTGTTTTTACACTGTTGCTCACCACACTCAAACTATTGCAATGCAATTGCAATCATTATCTGTGTGTTTCCGCTCAACCATAGCTGCTTCATGTTGCATGCTCAATTCTTTTCACCTGACACAGGTTTACTCTGACTCTAGCTGTGCTGCTCATTCATGCTCTCATTCTTCTTGCAGCTTCATTGCACTGCCTGGCTACACCTGTTTTCAGAGCATTGTCTCCATGTTTTATTGTAGTTACACTTCTGAGGTCAGCCAACTAAGCTCCTACTGAGGTTGTTAATATAGGTTTATTATTAAATCCTGCCTCACCTCCAAAAATCCTCAGAGTATTTGTCACCTTGATTTGGTTATACATATCTGGTTGGCTTGCCCCCATTCAGTGCTGTTTCATTGCTACATGTTATGCAGACCTCCGTGCAGGTCCACCTATCACTACTACTGTTTCTTGACCTACGTACAGGTCCACACTTGCTTACTTTATCATTGTTCATTGCTTATACAGAATATTGCTTCATGCCTACTGCCATCCCCTCGGCTTCAGCCTCTGGGATTCTGCTGCACTTAGTTCTGCATTCGACCTTGCAAGGTCTCAGCACTCAATGTCATTTCTATCTCAGCATGCTGTGCTCATTCAGCTCACCAGCTTTTCAGCTTTCAGTCAATTTTAGGGCATGCCAGCCATTCTATTCTGGTGCTGGGTTCCTGCAGCCAGTGGTCTCACTCTGCATTTAGTCCACCTCTTGAGCATGTTCAACTTGGGGTGGGATCCTTTTCACCTGGCCCATGGCTAGGAATGGCCTCACCCCAGGCTTGGCTTTAGCTGCCTGCTATGCGACAGCAGCTCCTGGTGTAAAATTTAAGACTAGTGGTGAAGGGTGGAAAAAGTTACCTCCTTTAGCTCTAGTGTTCCACTATAATGGTTAGCCATTGACTTCAGTGGTTTCCCCTAGCAAGGCACCTTCTCCGCATTCTCCCTACGACTGCCTTTGGTTCACCTGGTTTGAGTTTAGGGTGTGTAGGCCAGGTGAGTGCCTCAGCAGTTGTTGCTCTCCTCCTGCACCTTGGATGCACTTATTGTTGCAAAGTTTTCTTGCAACCTTCCACTGTGTTCCAGCTAGAGGGTTGAGCCTTCTTCCAAATTGGAATATTTTTCACCTCCCTTTAATTGGGTTTTCCAAATTGCAGCTACAGAGCTGTCACTAAATAAACTATTCCAAGCCTGGAGGGAAGGTGACCTAGGCGTTGGATCCCAAGAGATTTCCTCCTCATAGGGTTTTTTTTTCTCTCCTCCGTTGCGTCAGGTCATAACTGTTAGTTAGCATAGTAGTACCCTCTAGTTTCTTTAGGTAGGTTCCGCTGTTGGATGGAGGTGGAGGATGTTCTGCCATTCCCTCTCTCCTTAGAGGATCCTCTAATTCTCAATGCAAACCATTAGTATCATGCTACTCAAACCTGGGCATTTCATTATGTTATCAAACTGAGCTTCTCATTACATTATCAAACTGTCTGTGCTTCTCTACTACTATGTCATAGTTACTTCTTACTCATATGCTTCATGTTGCCTCATTCGTTTGGGGTATGTTTGTACTACATTTCTTTTGGGGATTTGTAAGGTACCTTTAGCCATGGGAATCGTCCCATGCCACTTTTAGGGGTGGAACCGTCTACGAGGGTTCCTTGCCTTTCATACCCCTACAGGGTGGTAATTCCTCTGGAATGGAGTGCAAATGGCCAAACCCAGACTAACACAGTTGCATAAGCATAACTGTATACTGGCTGTGCAGGACATTGAATTGGAAGGCTAGGCCTGTAGTTCAATGCACAAGCAGCCAGCCACTCCCACTTCCTGAGCTATATAAGCAGTTCCTCTCAACCTCATTGTGAAGCACTTTTTCGTTGCTTCACCACCCTCCCCTCCTCCTCCTCCATTGACAACACTTCTCTTCTTCGGTGGATTCCTAAGGTACCTTTAGCCACGGGAATCATCCTGTGGCACCTCTAGGGGTTTAACCCTCTCCAAGGGTTCCTTACCTTTCGTGCTTCCTCAAGGTGGTAATTCCTCTGGAATAGAGTGCAAACAGCCAAAACCCAACTAACACAGTTGCACAAGCATAACGCTATACTAGCTGTGCAGGACATTGAACAATTACACAAAATTGAGTTAAAGAAAAAAATCAAGTCCAAACCAAAAGCACCGGTGACAGTACATGCGAAGTTGGATTAAATGGAAGCTGGGTTTTTAGAAGTTTGTAGCTATCCTTGGTCTCATAAAGGGACCACAAACTCAGAGTCACAAGATGCAGGTGCAGGCTCTGCTCTCTCACTGCAAAAGCCTGTCCTAAACCAAATTGCTCGGGGTGCATAAAAACAGAGACTCCCTACCAAACTAATTTAGAAATAAAATTATTAAACCCAGAAGAGAACAATGTCTGTAAATATTCTCAGAAATCACACTCATACAATAAGAGACATTCTCACTACATGTAGAAACATACAGACCAAAGGCCCAAGGAGTCCACCTCAAGTCATCCAAGCAGCAGTAAAACAGAACTGACTCTCTGGTCTCAGTCTCTCCATGAACTAGGTGGAACCACCTAGTGATTAGATAGCTTTGCTGTAAAACAGGAGCTCTTAGGTTACAGTCCCACCAGAGCTACTTACTCACTGTCTGACTTTAAGCAAGTCAGATGACCCACTGCATTTCAATCCTTTCAGATGCAAAATGGAGGCAAACTAGCATAGAGTATATGTTACATCTTAGATGGGCTGTCCTGGGGAAAGAATTATTATGACACAATAAAAAACTCTTTAGTTTCACAGCACTGATTTAACTTTCAGTCCACAATCCCCTTAAATTATATGTTATTTTTGTAGCACCCAGGTGGGTTTAAAAGCAGAGTTTTATTTGCACAGGACCTGCACAGTATAACATAATTGTTTTGGAACTTTGTGGTCCATGCTCAAAAAACAAACAAAAAAAATAGTTAAAAGTTTTGCCACCTTCTGGACTGTCCATCACTGGACTTTGGGAGGTGCAGTCCCGGGGGGATGTAAGGATCTGCATGGGAAGATTAGGGAGAGGTCTGAGGTTCGTGTGAAAGAAGAGTAGTGGATAGGCATCGAGTGGGGTCAATTGTCCGCTCGAGCATCACAGTAGTTTTCTTTGAGGAAATGGTAGCAAAAAAGACAGGGAGTGATATGGCGGTGGCCATTTTGGAAAAACCCCATGTGAGGGTCCCTGGGAAATTAACCCTGGTCTGAATGTCAGAGATGGTAGTGCCTTACTGTGAGGCTTGATGGAGAGTACAGTGCTAGCTTGGGAGGAAGGTGTGTTTAGTGAGTGCTGCACCTGGGAGGATCGGGGTTACAGCAGTTATGTTTGGAGGTGAGCAAGAGGTGCTAGGTCTGTCCCAAAGAGGAGAAGAAGGGACATTTGAACCATGGAGCTATGGCTCCAAAGTGTGCAGTCATAGTTGGGTCTTTGAGACTGGGAGTTCGGAGGGACCAGTTAGCCCCAAGCCAGGTGGTGAGCTGGACAGCCATGCATGATGAAAGAGCCCTGTAGGATATAGTGGCTATGGCCCCGATTTGAGTGGTTGAGGCCAGGAAGAGTATGAGGGGGCAGAACTGTTTAGATTGTGAGGCATGGGCTAATTTCTTTGTTTCAGGATGAACTAAGCTGCCTAAAATGCTGCTTGGGGTCATTCGAATAATGCCCCATAATGGACCCTGATTTAATCGACTCCTCTGTTACGTGATCTCCCTGGTCCAGAGATTATGCTACTAATGTGACAAACATGGTCCTGCAACAATGCATTGTTTCCCCCACTGAGTAAGTCTGTAGTTGCTCCATGGAGTAATTGTTGGATGTTGGATTAAATGTTTATTAAAAGAGATCCCCTTGTTTCTGCATTTATGGAGTTGCTTCATTTCTTGAAACTGTTTTTACTGCTAACAAGTGTTTCATCCCCCTAGCCCAGCACTGCAGTAGTAAGCAGGCACCCCGATTTCAGTCATGGCATGCGTAATGCAGGCTATCAGGAAGTGTTTCTGCTGCTGGGGTTGCTCCTTCCCCCTTGGCTTTTACCACCATTACCCCTAGACACCGGGTAGAGGGCTGCATTTCCAATGTTCTAACCAGTGGAGTTACAATGGCCAACTAACTGTGACACTGATTAGAATTGGCTCTCAGATGCTGGTTAATATTCAGCCACCTCAGTTGAGTTTAGATTATGTTTGATACTTTTCTGGTTGAAAAAATGCTCGCTAATATTCAAGCACCCCAGCTGATTTTAGAGTATGCTTAATACTTTTCAGGCTGAATAAAGGTAAGTCCTGCATGCTACTGTATGTAAGATGAGAAAGCTAAATCCACATTTCCTTCAAGCTACAAGTGCATGTGGATGGTCAAGCTATTTGTTTTTGCCATTTATTTACCCATGATTCTTCAACTTTGTTCAGGCATCTTGTTTCCAGCAGGATCCTGCTTCCACTGAATTTTTCAGCAGGGAAGATTGGCAGGTCAAGTAATGTACCGTAATCGACCATTCTTTGATTCCACAAGATATATAGCTCCTACTCTAATCACTGAGTGAGGGTAGGGCCATTTAACCATTGGGGAGAAAGGCCTGGATTTAGCTGTTATGGGCTGAGCAATATAAATAGCTATGTAGTGCCTCTACCCGTGGAAGTTCCGGGTAATACCTGGCATTCAGGAAGTCATTCCTCTCCACAACAATATATGTAACATTCATTCTCACACAGTCCCCCAATGCAAAAACATAGTGACCAAATACTTAACAGTAGCACACAAAAGAAAGGTACAAACAAAGGGTAAATATTTTTGAGGGAAGGCAGGCAGAAGGTCTGGGGCAGGCAGGGAAGGATTATGCAAAATAAAACCAATATCAGTACCAGTTGTGCATTCCCCAGTATATCTGCTCCAACTCCTACACATCCCACACAGTCTTTCTTTAACTGCTTCATCAGTAAATTCACTTCAATATTCCTGAATTGCAGGTCTGACACTTGGAATTGACAAGAAATATTAACATAACTATGGTGTTCAATTATAGACAGCACTATCTGCAATCCCACAGATCCATTGGCCAATTACTGGTCATCTGCTGGTCAACCCCAAATTCAAACATTATGTTTGTCTGTGACTTCCAATGTCCCAGCAGTCCTAGCTACCTACTGTAGCTAACTGCATGCATTGCAAACCAAGACACTGAATCCCTGCTGTAGCACTTATTTCTTTCTCACATTTTTATTCTATATATAGATGCACAATCGCACCCTTGTGGATTAAATGTAGTTAAAGACTATGTTGCTCCAGTCCGTGAGTTTGAGAAAGAATTTGTGTCTCTCGGAGCCTCAGGTTGCCAGTTGTCCTGGTGGCACAGCTAACAGCACTATGGAATGGTATTCCAAGTGGCCTGGCTTCAAATCCCAGCTAGGGCATGTATTTCTTTCTGCCCTCAGTCTGTTTGTATTTCATATACATGCACATCACAACCTTGTAGATTACATATAAACACGGAGGACAGGCAGCAACTGTTGACGCTTAGTGAGGTGTCTGTCACAAGGGGCCACAACTAAAATCTGTCGGGGGGGGTATTTTTTTTAAACTCAGCTTTATTCAAAATTATGGTACTCAGTACAATGTAATTATTACAGCTTTCCACCAATCATTCTAACAGATTTGCAGTGTTACCTCACATATAAAGATAGATAATACAATTCTTCAGTATGAATACAATCAATATCTGCATAATAAAACCAAGTTAATAGACCAACAATAAGAAAAAAGAAAACATGAATTAATAAGCAGTACAACTGTGCACTCTTTGTCTATGTTTTCCTTATTTTTTTCTTTTCATAATACCTGTTTCTCTGAGGGGGTGGAGGGGTTAGGAGTGACCTGAGCCCAAAATGTAGCCATTTACTAGTGTAATGTGTTTGGTGGGGGTTTCTAACCTTCTTCTGGTTGAGTGTCAGTTCCTTCCAGCTTTTCTGAATTCCACTGGAGCCAGACCAGCCATCTGCTATGATGTTTCTCCTCCTGCAAATGTAATTTGGATTACATTAACTCCGTGTCGTGTATCTGGCATATTCTGCTATGCCATCCTTGCACTGCGGGTGGTTCAGCTTGTAACCAGTGGGCTGTAATGCATTTAAGAGCTGCTGTTAACAGACTCAGAGGCCCTTTGTGTTGTTCTGTGGTTAAATGAACTACCGTGGGGAATCTGAGGATGCAGTCTGTGAAAACTGTTGGGCATTTGGTTTTGCAGAATGTGTTGAGTTTGTTTAATATCCACTCATAAAGTTGAGAGAACTGAACAGCTACAAAAAAATGTGCCAATTGGAAGTCCTTCCCCCACACTGTCTCCAGCAGTCTGCTGTATGGGTAGTTTGAAAATGCTTAGTGATGATGGGGATTTGGAAACATTTTACTAGAACTTTCTAAAAATTATTCTCCCCATATTGGACAGGAAATTACCTTTCCGCCCTGCTGTAACCTAAGTTTCGAGTCCTCCTCTGCAATATCACAATTTGCATCTGATTCCCATGCCACCTTAATTTTGTGTATAGAGTCTCCATTGGAAGTGTGCAGCAGCTTGTTTGCCCCAGAAATGTACCATGTGTTCAACTTTCTACATTTCTTCCCCAAGAGTCTGAGATACTTCATATTATGCCTTATGATCCTCACTATTAATAAAATGTTTGACCTGGAGATATTTGAAAATCTTTGTTGTCTAGATGGAATTTTTTTCTCAGTGCTTGAAATGTTATAGGGGACTCATTTTCAAGCAACTAAGTGAATCTGGTGAGCCCTTTTGGTTCCCATCAAGCATAACCTTTATCTAATCTGAGTGGGATTAAATCTGAAGTATATCAAATCAACAAGGTAAACCCCATTGGGTTGTTTGAGTTTAAATCCTCCTGACCTTGTCAAGCATTTTTAGTGTATGTTTGACCCAAACATTATGTATACTTCTGATATAACCTGGAGGGACCACAGTTAGTGCAACAGTAAATAGGCATTGACCCCCTTCCCCAGTATTTTATGTCTTGTACCAGCCTGATATAACCCTCTATTTTGCCCATGTGCCTACTTCCGTCATCTGTCCTGCAAGGCAATAAACATGTAAGTCTGGCATGGCAAGCCCCCCCTACCCAGGAAACATAGAAATTGTCATCAGATAAGGGCTCCTAGGCCCTTCTAGTCTGCCCGTAGGCCCTATACATTGTATATGACCTCTGACCCTATGTGATCAATGGCGTTTCATCCCTCACTCCCCTCTCAGGCTTCCCTTGTGCCCGTCCCAATCATGCTTAAATCCCTCCACTGTGCTTGCCCCCATTATCTCCTGTGGCAGACTATTCCAAGTGTCGACTACCCTTTCTGTGTAGAAGAACTTCTTCACATTAAATCTTAATCTGCCCCCTTCCAATTTCATATTGTGCCCCCTTGTTCTAGCACTTTTTCTACATTGGAAAGGTCCCCCACCTGCACCTTGTTTATGCCCTTGAGGAACTTGAAAGTTTCAATCATGTCCCCCTGCTCACTCCTCTCCTTCCGTGAGTACATATTGAGGTCCCCGAGTCTCTCCTCATATGTTTTGTGGTGCAAGCCCTGCACCATCTTTGTTGCCCTTCTCTGGATGATCTCCACCTTATCTATGTCCTTGTGCAGGTGAGGCCTCCAGAAATGCGTGCAGTACTCCAGGTGAGACCTTACCAATGTTTTATACAATGGCATCACCACCTCCTACCTCCTGCTAGTGATACCCATGCCTATGCACCCCAGCATGCCACTGGCCCTCCCTGCTGCCTTTGTTCACTGCTTTGATACCTTAAGGTCATCAGAGATGATAACACCTAGGTCCCTTTCCTCTTTTCTGATGGTCAGCTCCTCCCCCCAAACTTGTAGCTTTCCCCAGGGTTCCTTCTACCCAGGTGCATTATTTTATACTTCTTTGCATTGAACCTCAGTTGTCACATCTCCAACCATCTTTTAAGCTTCTCCAGTTCCCGCTTCATTTTCTGCACCCCTTCTGGAGTATCCACCCTGTTGCAGATCTTGGTGTCATCTGCAAATAGGCATACCTTTCCTTCTAGCCCCTCTGCAATGTCACTAATGAAGATATTGAACAGGACTGGTCCTAGTACTGATCCCTGTGGTGCCTCACTGGTCAACCACTTTTCCCCAGATTGTACTCTATTTACCACTACCCTCTGTCTCCTGTCAACCAGTTCCTAACCCAATTCACAACCTTGTCTCCCATGCCCAGATTAACCATCTTGTTAATCAGCCATCTATGTGGGACAGTGTTGAAGGCTTTGCTAAATTTAGGTAGGCGATGTCTACTGCCCCTCCCTGATTTATTTCCCCAGTCACTCAATCAAGACAATCTATTAGATTCATTTGACATGACCTTCCTGTTGTGAATCCATGTTGACTCAGATCCTGCGCACCTCTGGATTCCACATGTGCCACTATCCTTTCTTTCAACAGTGTCTCCATGATATTTTCTACCACTGAGGTGAGGCTGACTGGCCTATAGTTCCCTGCATCATCCCTATTACCACTTTTGTGTACTGGGGCTATATGTGCCCTCCTCCAGTCCTCTGGAATGACACCCATGTTGAGTTACTCTGTGAACAGGGCCACCAGAGGAATCAAGGGATGTTGATTGATGTGGTCCTTTTGAGTTTTGCCCTCATCATATATCTTTCTGTATACCTTGGAGAAGGGGTGTCCAATATGCAGCTGGTATGGGTAATGGCAACATTTGAACAAAAACAAACATCTTGGGAACAGGTTCATTTTGTGCTACCTACTAAAGATAAGGGAAGCAGATACCACTTTGCTTGATCTCATTGTACCTCCCCTCACATTTTACAGCAATTGATACTAAAGAGCATTAAAGTATACACCACTATCTGTCCTCAGATACTAATTCTTGTTCTCAGCACTTGAAAAAGGAAATGTTGCCTTAAACCCCAGGGGGCATAAGCCACTTAATTTCATGGTCTCTGATTTGTCAAACTGTATTTTGTATTCTGACACTTGGCAACATTTATTCAGGAGCCGAATTAGGTTTGGGACTGATTCTTCTGTATGACATAAAAAGTGCACCACCACTGCCTGTAACAAGCATTTGTCAATGCCGAATGTTGATTGCGCTGGTGGGTTGAGCTCGCTCACTGCCCCTCTGTCACTCGCTCAGTCTGTTTCTCCCAGTGCTGCAGGCTAATGTTTTGTACTGGGCTCCTGCCTGCATTGCACCTTGTTCTGCCCACTAAGAAATCTGCAGCTGTCCCGACAGAGCTGCGTTGAGGTGGCTCACCCCCCCTCTCTCACTCACTCATTCTGTTTCTCCTGGGGCTGCAGGCTGCCCTTTTGTACTGGGCTCCTGCCTCTGTTGGTGGCTTTTTCTGCCCACAAAGAAATCTGCAGCAGTTCCAACACAGGTCTGTTGAGCATGCTGAGTCCCCCCCTCTCTCACTCACTCGTTCCGTTTCTGCCAGCACTGCAGGCTGCCCTTTTGTACTGGGCTCCTGCCTGTGTTGACACCTTTTTATGCCCACAAAGATATCCACAACTGTCCCAACAGAGCTCCGTTGAGGGCACACACTCCCCCTGTGTCACTCACTCATTCTGTTTCTCCTGGCACTGCAGCTTGTCCTTTTGTACTGGGCTTCTGGCTCTGTTGGCAACTTTTTATGCCCACAAAGAAATCTGCAGCAGTCCCGACAATGCTCCGTTGAGCTTGCTCAGTCCCCTTCTCTGACTCACTCATTCCGTTTGCAGTGGTGTTGCAGGCTGCCCTTTTCTATTGGGCTCCTGCTTGCGTTGCCGCCATTTGCAGCAGTTACAATACAGCTCTGTTGCGTTGGCTCACTCCCCCTCTCTCACTCGCTCATTCTGGTTTTCCTGCCACTGCAGGCTGCCATTTTGTATTGGGCCCCTGTGTGCATTGCTACCTTTTTCTGCCTACAAACAAATCTGCAGCAGTCCCAACAGAGCTCCGTTGAGCTCACTCACTCCCCCTCCCTCACTCACTCATTCTGTGTCTCCTGCTGCTGTAGGCTGCCCTTTTGTACTGGGCTCCTGCCTGCTTTGGTGGCTTGTTCTGGCCAGAAAGAAATCTGAAGCAGTCCCGACACAGCTCCACTGAGCTCACTCACTCCCCCTCTTTCACTCACTCATTCCGTTTCTGCCCATGCTGGAAGCTGGCCTTTTTACTGGGCTCCTGCCTGCGTCGCCACATTTTCTGCCCACAAAGAAATCTGTAGCAGTCACAATAGAGCTCCATTGAGCTTGCTCACTACCACTCTGTCGCTCACTCATTCTGTTTCTCTTGGCGCTGCAGGCTGCGGTTGTGTAAGGGGCTGCTGGCTGCAGTGGCACCTTTGTCTGTCCACAACTAAATCCACAGCTGTACCGAAAAAGCTCCATTGAGGTTGCTCAGTCTCCCTCTGTCGTGCGCTCATTCTGTTTGTCCCGGCACTGCAAGCGACCCTTTTGTATGGGACTCCCACCTGCATTGGCGTCTTTTTCTGCCAATGAAGAAATCTGCAGCAGTCCTAATAGAGCTCCGTTGAGCTCACTCAGTCCCCCTGTCTCACTCACTCATACTGTTTCTCCCACTGCTGCAGGCTGCCCTTTTGTACTGGCCTCTTGCATTGGGGCCTTTTTCTGCCCACAAACAAATCTGCAGCAGTCACGACAGAGCTCAGTTGAGCTTGGTCACTCCCCCCTCTCACTCGTTCCATCTTAATCTATCTCAAAAACTGATGTCCCACAGAGACCTTGCTATTCTCCGTCAGGAGTACAAAAACATATTTTAGCCAGGATGTGAAAAATTACAGCTGTACTGTTCATAAGGAGGTGTGAAAGAATGCCACTGTTTAAAATGTGGAGTGAAAATATAACAAATTTGTGAAGTTACAATGGTGCGTGGAAACAGTTGAATGCACGCTTGTAACACAGTTATGTTGTGGAGTTTTGTCACCAAATTTCCAACATAGGGATTTTACGACCTTTGCTCATGAACAGTGCCACTGTCATTTTCTTTATCTGTCCCGAACACTGATTTCCCACAGAGATCGCGTTATTCTTTGCCGCAACTGTGAAACCACATTTCACTCAGGATGTGAAAATGACAGCTGTACTGCTCATAAGGAGGTGTGAAAAATTGCCATTGTTGAAAATGTGGCATGACAATATTCCAAATCTGCAAAGTTACAAGGGTGTATGGAAAGTGTGCAATGCAACTCATTTGATGGGCTATCATCACCAAATTTTCAGCATAGGCATTTTAGGACCTCTGCTCATGAACAGTATCACTGTCATTTTATTTCTCTGTCCTGGACAGTGATTTCCCACAGTGACCGCTCTGTTCTGCACCGGAACTGCAAAAACACATTTTGGCTAGGATGGGAAAAATGACAGCTACACTTTTCATAAGTAGGTCTGGGAAAATGGCAATGTTGAAAATCTGGAGTGAAAATATGATACATTCACAATGTTACGAGCGTGCGTGCAAACTGTGCAACGCAGACTCGTAACACAGTCATTTTATGGAGTATCGTTACCAAATTTTCAACATAGCAATTTCAGGACCTCTACTCACGAACAGTGTCACTGTCATTTTCTTAATTTGTCTCAAACACTGATTTCTGACAGAGAAAATGCGCTATTCTGCACCGGAAGTGCAAAAACACATTTCTGCCAGGATGTGAACAATGACAGCTGTACTGTTCACAAGGAGGTGTGACAAAATGCCAGTGCTGAAAATCTGGCATCAAAATATTGCAAATTCACAAAGTTAAGCGCGTGCGTAGCAACTGCACAATGCACGCTCATAAAACAGTCATTTTGGGGATTTTTTCCACCAAATTTGCAACATAGGCTTTTTGAGAGCCCACCTCATGAACACTGGCACTTTCATTTCTTTAATCATCCCCCAAAGGTGATTCCACACAGTGACCATGAAATCACCTTTAGGGGCGGATTAACACCATGACAGTTCAAGCATTCATGAGGAGGGGTCCCAAAAACCCTATGTTGAAAATTTGGTGAAACAATTCCCAAAAATGCCCGAGATGTGCACTAAAGTTGAAAAACCCTATTCATTACATTATACAGCTTACCAGCATTTCCTCAGTTTGCAGTCGGCTTTGAAGAGTGCAGACATATTCCCAGTCCACGAAGATCGTCACGCCAGACTCCGGAGGTAAGTATGGGGGTGGGGGTGTGTCAGGGAGGCAGGGTGCACAGTGGTGAGTGCGAGGTGGTGGTGGGCAACTCAGAGACTCTGAGGACCGTTTTCTGCTTTCAGGGAAAAAAAAAGCAAAAGACTTGGCGGGACAGTTTTTTTCTTTTAGGGGCATGTGGCACTGGGGTGGGCTCCCAGCGCACTACCAACAGATTTCTTTTTGGGGTTAGCACAGCCTACAGATGTGGGTAACCCCGCCAGCACACAAAGGGGAAGTCATTATGCCGATGGGGATTGGAGACCCGTGGCAAGAATAATAAGCGTGTGGGGGGGCACCAATGGCTTTCTGTTAGCGGGGGCAGCAATAGTCGACAGGGGATTGGGCACCCCCCTCGGCACACAAAGGGGGGGTTTATTATGCCGACGGGGATTGGGCACCCCATCAGCAGAAAATGAAAGCACGGGGGGGTGACAGAATGCCGACGGGGACTGGGCTCCCCCCTTGGAAAACTGAACAGGAGGGCACCAAAACCGATGGGGATTGGGGCCCCCGTCGGCACATAAACATGGTGGGGGAGTTATATTGTTTGTGAACACGGTGGCAACCCACCGCCATGTTCACAAACAATATCAGGCTTGCTAGATTTGCCCTGCAATGATGGGTCACTCCCTCATTGCAGCAGATGGCTGACGCTGCAATGACGAGGTGACCCCTGATTGCAGCAGCTGATTCGTCACAAGTTGGTGTGAACATTCCAAACTTAAGTCACCAGCCACCTGCAACAGCATTGGGGGAAGTGGGACAAGCCTTTGCAGGCTGTGGGGGCATTGGCCACAACAGTGCCATGCCTCCACATCCTGCTTCTCAGCAAGCTGTGCCAATATGTTTCTTGCGCTGCACGCAATCAACATAAAGATAAACAGATGGGCTACAAAAATAGCCACTAGTGAAGCCGCTTGATTTTATAAACAAAAAACAAATGCCATTTAGGCCATAAATGTGCTCACCCCTCATGGAGACAATGGCAAGGAAAATGCTAGTTTAGTGTTTACCTTGCTGGTGTCTCCATGAGGGGCAACCAAATTTATGGGCTAAACGATATTTTCTTTTTAACAACAAAATCAAGCTGTTTCACTAATAACTATTTTTGTAGCCTGTCTGTTTACTTTTGTAGGCAGTGGTGGTGCACTTTTTTCCTGTTCAGCTGCCATTGTTTTAAGAGTAGCACACCATGTAGTTGGGCATTTTTCTTGTTCCTGCCTGACGTAAAAAGAAAATAGAATCATTAGCATATAGACAGGGTTTTTGTTTAGCTCCCCCTGTCATGACCACTTTGATGTTAGCATCTTGTCTAACTGCAGCTGCCACCAGCTGCAGGCAGAGAGCAAACAACAGCAGAGATGGAGGGTAACCCTGCCTAGTCCTTTCTTGTTAAGGAGAAGTATACTGAACTGCTTCAATTCATCTTACCATTGCTTGGGAAATCGGTGGACTTGTATATAGACTCACTGTAAAGATTCTAATTTTGGGGCTAAGTTTCATTTTTCCCTTTTTTTGTAAAAATAGTCAAGTAATACAATCAAATCCATTCTGAGCTTCCATGGAGATTGCTAGTTGGAATCTCTCTGTCCCTTCTGTGGCAATATGTTATTGAAAAGTCTCCTAATAATGGAGCCTATGCACAAACAGGTGGGAATATATGCTAGTTGTGCATATCCCACCCACTTAGTTCCCCAGTCTCGGACAGGTCCAGGGTGCATGTTATTCACTACCGTATGCACCCTTAAGGCACCTGTCCGTGGCCCTGCACCCCTCCAGCACATAGGACAGCGCAGGGCAACTGGGGTGGAGTAGAGGACCCAGGTGAGCATTCAATCAGATGCCAGTCCCAGGTTTCAGATTGGATCACTTGTGCATGTAGGCATGTATCCAGGTGCTTGAATAGCTCCCGCTGGCACCTGGACTCATTCTGCCATAATCCTGTGTCCCAGGTCCCCCCACCTGATATCAACCCCTTGTGTTTGAGCCTACATGGCTCACTGATGTCTCTCTGGGTAGCACCACAGCCCCATGGCTGAATGCAACCCCTTGTCCCTGCACACATCAGCCTCATTCTCGCTTATACAATGCAGTGCCCCCCACAACATGACAGCCCTGACCCCATTTGTACTTATCATAAACCCCCCACAACATGACAGCTCCAACCATATCATACCTCCACACTAACACATGGCTGGCCCATCTCCAGTACTGTTAAGCACCACCCACCCCACACATGCCTTCTCCATCCCTGTACTGCCAGGCATTCCCATCTTCACACACATGCCCACCCCATCCCTGTGGAGTATATGCCTCCCCCATCTACATGTATGTCTGGTCCCCATTGTGATAATCAAGTCATCCCCCACAACACCCAGTGGTACCCCAACCCCAGTTCCCCAGAACATCATCTGTGGTCAGTGGTCCCCCTCCCATGGCACTGACAACACCCTGGGGGTCTGCAGGACCCCCACTGCACGGCATACCAACTTAGAGTGCCTACTTGCCTAGGATACACAGCGCATAGGCAACTGTTTTTTGGGGGCAAAGGCCCCATTGTCTTGTAAATAGCATCCAGAGACAAATCTCATTTGGTTAGGATGCATCACTAGGGGGATACACTTTTGGAGATGGTCTGCCAAAATGTCGGTAACTATTTTACGGTTCAACATTAAGTATGGAAACTGGGTTGTACTGGGTTTTTCCTCTGGCTTTAGTAGTGTGGACATTTCTGGGTATCATCAGGATTCTGATATCTGCCCTCCCTTCAGGATGCCTGATAAAAATCTTTTAGTACAGTGGTTAACTGGTTGGCAAAAGCCTTATAATATTCCAGTGATAGCCCATCAATACCAGGAAATGTATCACTTTTTATTTGTTTAATTTTTTCCCCAGTTTCCATTACTTCAAAGTCCTTCAGAAGCTGGGTTTCTTCCTGGTCTGAAAAGTCAAGGATAGGGTAGTGGGTCAATTCGCTGTATGAGGAACAGCATAGTGAAAACCGTACAAAACCCTGCAAGGCAGAAATGTAGCACATGCATTTTTTGTACCCTGTTACGGATGGCAGAAGAAGAGTAGTGATGCAGAAGTAAAGTCCTCTGCTGGGTAGGTGGTCCACTCAGCTACCACCAAGGCTCAGAGGGATAAGCTGCAGCAGTGCAGGGCGGTTTTTTGTCTGTGGACCGGGGCTCGAATCCCTGTCCCACACTTTTGCAGACCGCGTTGTGTGGTATTGTTATTTTTATACCCCCCCACTGGTGTTTCTCCACACCCCCATGTTAAATCACCTCCCAGAGCTGATTATTTTAATAGGGGGGGATCAGGGGTGCAGTCCCCTGTAACGAGGGGTGCAAGGGAGAAGTCACCCTCAGAACGTCCATTGCATTTTGCACCAACATTCCTGTCGGCATTGTCTTTCAGCGCCAGTAATGTATCCACTGTATTTACAGTGCTGTGCTATTGTTGTGTATGGCGAGATGTCCCAGTGCCCAAAGAGAGTTATCTCCAACAAAAAACCCTCTATGTTGCCTGTCTTAGCTGGGTCAATCTCTTGTTTGTACAAAGTGGAGTAATATTTGTGAACAGGGCCATAATTTATAAGGGGATTGTTGTGCACTGCTCCCCCCCCCCCCATCAAAATCACCTAGAAGTAACACTCTCCTGTTCTGCTGCTGTTTGCACAGAGCCAGAGCTAATAAGTTCCCTGCCTGGTTACCAGTCTCATAATATTTATGCTGCACTCTCCAAAGAGTACCCACTATCTGTATATTATGTAACTGGAATAATTTATAGTTTAGCCTTCCAAGTCTGACCTGGGGGTTAAGTGTCAGTTTATTTTTATTTATTTATTTATTTATTTATTTATTTATTCAGTTTATGCTGAAATTCCATTTCCTGCAGTTTAGCCTCTAGCTGTCTTTGTTTTGTGATCCCAAACATTAGTTAATGATTGCCCCTGAATGATTGCTTTAAAGGCATCCCATCTGACTCAGGGTGCCAGCAATTGTGGCCAGTTCTATAAAAGGTAATCCTGCATCATTTGTTTCCATTATTTTGTAAATGATGCAAACTTTAGATGAAGAAACATAGAAGTTAATGGCAGATAAGGACTGCAAGGCTCATCCAGTCACATTAAATCACCAGTTTGAGTTGCATGGACAGACAAAGACATTCAAATGTAACCTTACTGGGGCATGATAAGAGGAGGTCATGGGCAGAATTCTGCAAATAGACACCTTGTGAGTCCATTCTGAGGAAATTAAAAGCATATCTATACAGGAGTAGCTTTTGTGTCTACTAGAAAAAAAAAGGTGTACTCATGTAGATGGGGATGTAGTGACCTCGAAGTTTCTGTTAAACCGGTCTCCTCTAGAATTCATGAGAGTAACCCCACACCATATTACCTGTGCAGGCTTGAGGACCCTGCCTATCCAATGTGGCAGAGATAATGGTGTTAAAATCTCCTCCTATAAGGTACAAAGAGTTGGGATTAGTGACCATCTGTAGTATTACTTTTCTAAGGAATATTTTGTTTTCCGTATCCTCATTTGGGGCATACGAGTTTAATAAAGTACATTGTTTTTCCTTAAATATGCCTTTCAGGCATACATATCTGATGTCAGGGTCTTTCTCTATCTGCAGAACCAGCAAGGGACAGTCCCTATGATGTAATATGGCCAATCCCTTCCAATGGTGATGTGCACTTCAGGAGGCTATGTGAACCTTCCCCACCCTGGACCTTTTTAATTTGCCATGCTCTGTATCTGTTAAGTGTGTTTCCTGCAAATATGCCATCACTGCTCCTGTTTCTTAAGTTCTTGTAAGATTCTGGTTGTTTTCTTTGGCCAGTTTAGACCCTTTACATTATGTGAAATAACTGCGAGATCTGCCATATTTGCCTTCACTACAGAAAATTAATAAATAGACAATGTCTAACAAGAGTTCCCTGAAGCTCTGCCTCCCCATTGTGATAGACATTTGTGTGCCTGAAGAAAGGACCCTAACCATGGGCATTGTAACAAATCAGAATAAGAAAGGAACAGTTTAAACCATAAGAACATGAAATTTGGCAGATCATATTGGTGAGCACCATGTCTGCTCTCCACCCTAGACAACACATGGCTGTCTTCAATTGGTGCCACCTTACCCCAGTCACTGAGTGTCACTGTTGAGAATGAGCTGTGCAGTTGCCAAGAACTATACCATGCCAGCATGCCGCAAAGGGCCTCATCGACTGTAGGTTGTTCATCACTCACCCTGCTGGCACACCAAAACCAACCCCCCTCAAGCTTCTACCAAACCCTGAGAGAGGCTGAGCCAAATAATATAAAATAGCTATTCAATTCTGTTTATGCAACTGGATGAGATGTATGCTTGTGTGACTTTGATACACTGTGGCTGTTCACCTCTCTCTCTCTCCATGGGATATACCACCCTGTAGGGGTATGACACAAGGAACCCTAGAGGAGGGTTCCCCCCATAGGTGCCATGGGAATAATTCCCTTGGCTAAAGGCAGCTTAGGAAGAGGCCCACGGGAAAGAGAGATGAGCCACTGGAGGAAGAGGGGTGGATGGTGAGGCAATGAAGAACAAATCCTAGAACAGTCTAGGAGGAGTGACCTTTTAAGGCTTCATGGGGGAGTGACATTGTTGCTCTACCCATTGAATCGCAGGCTTAAAGCCTTCCCATTCAGTTGTGCTTATACAACTGGATGAGATGTATGCTTGTGTGACTTCGATACATTGTGGCTGTTCTCCCCTCTATCCATGGGGTATATTATCCTGTAGGGGTATGACACAAGGAACCCTAGAGGAGGGTTCTCCCCCATAGGGGCCATGGGAATAATTTCCTTGGCTAAAGATAGTCTAGGAAGAATCCCCAAAAGAATCCCCAAAAGGGTGTCAAGCATCGAAGAGGTGAGAAATCAGATATCTAGACCGGAAGTAAAGGTGACATAGAAAGGAAGGAATTAAAGAGAACGATAGATGGCTAGAACAATGAATGAAAGGAAATCTGACAAGATGCATAAGGCCAACTTCCTGAGAGAGTGGGAACAGTGGGGCCACCATCCGACTCCATCCAACAGCAGAACCTAACTACGGAACCTATGATAACACTAACCCTGACTAATATTATGACCATTGGCATGGAGGAGAGAAAAAAGCCCTTTGAGAAGGAACCTCTGGGGATCCAAGGCCTAGGTCACCTTCCCTCCAAGCTAAAGGATGCTATGATTAGTGACGGCTCAGCTACAGCAATTTAAAATTGAGAGCGAGGAAGAAGGAAAAGTCCAAGTTAGAGGAAGCGCTAACTCCATCCTTCTAAATGGACAGCTGTTGAAGCATGCAAGTGATGTCTCTGCAACTAGATGCTCAAAATCAGCAGAGGATGTATGATGATGGAACAGTCTTGAAGGCCTGAATGGTTCAAAATGAGGGATGAAATGGATGGTGTACGATTATGAAATGAGGCCTAGAAGGCCAGTACAGTTAAGGTGAAATATGAAGAGGAAGATGAATGATGATGGAGTGAAGCTGTGGAAGCTGGTATGGTTAAGGTGAGATTAGAAATGAATGATGTACGATGATGAAGAGAAGCCTGCCAGCCCAGAGCAAAGAAAGAATAGACACGAAGGCATGTCTCGAGAGGAGAGCAGATTGAGTCAAGATAGCATGGACTCGATAGGGTTATGCTTCAGTGGTCAATGTGAAGAAGTAGACCCACATAGAGGTTGGATGAGTGACGGATACACATATTCAGTCATGAGAAGACTGATGGTGATAATAACCCCAGGAGTGCGGTGGTTCTAAGAAGTAGCATAACACCCAATGAGAAGTATGCATGATTAATAGATGAGCAGACCCTGAAGTCAGACTGAGTGAAGGAGAACCAGACTCAGGCCCTGGTTACCAGATGGATTAGGGTAAGAGGAGGATACAAATAGGGAAGATAATGGCAGGATAGGGAAAACCCCAAAAGGACACCAACCCTGGTCCCTTGTCATGTCCCTGCTCACCCAGTTATGGCCTTAAACTTGCTTCTGTAAACATCCCCAGCCTCCATCCCCTAAGGTTCTGGATCATGCCTTCCTTGGTGGCAATACCCTATTTAGGGAAGACAGAGTAGGAAAAAGAGGTGGTGGATGCACAGTATACATTAGTACATCCCTCAAGGGACAAGTCCTCCCCTAAATTTTCACTGGGAGTAGCACTCAGGTACTTGCATTAAAATTGCTCCTGGGTCAACAAGGAAAAGCCCTCACACTTTTCACAGCCAACATCCTCCCATGTGACCAATCAAATGGTTTCAACTTCATCCTCTATTAAATATCTAAATTACCCCACCCCACCGAAGTAATACTCCTTGGTGACTTCTATATCAATTGGCTCTCGCCGGATTCCAACCCCAACAAAAATGCAGCCACAGCTATTGACCTCTATCAGGTTGTGTCTACCCCTACCAGATTCAGTTACAAGACTGGTACATGCACCCTACTTCACCTGGTTTTTACTAACCGTGCAGAGTGTATATCAGGTACAGTGGTCCTCCCAGACTCTCTCAGCGACCACTCCCCTGTCATGTGCCGCTGGTCCAACAGGTCCTCCAAGCAACCTGGCAAGTGTTTGTATCACCATGTCCTCAAACAGGGACAACTTAAACAATTTCAAACACACCTCCAAAACTCTGACTGGTCACCGTTGGACACTACACCTAGTGTTGATCAGGCCCTCGATTACTTTATTTCCCAATTCAACACCGCTTATGACACCTACACCCCCTATACAAAAAATTAAGATAAAAAATGGTAACAACCCGTGGATCACCTCCACACCGCCAAATCAAATGTCCAGTAGGGATCACCTATGGCACAAAGCATTGGCCACTGGAAACCATTGACTGGCAGCAGTACAAAGCAGACAGAAACACATGCTCCTTAGCTACCCACCTAGGCAAAGTTGCCTATTACAATGATGTTCTAACCAATTCCTGGGAAGACAGCAGGAAATTCTGGGACAATCTCAGGGAGCTGTCAGGGAAGCCCAGCAAATCCCCTCCCTCCATTCTTAATTTAGATGGTGCAACCATTCTAGACCCAAAATGCATAGCACACTTTCAACTCTGCATTCACTGACCTAAGCTGTATACTCCCACCTGATTATTTTGACTCACATTCCAACCTGCATGACTTTAAGAACCCAACTCCACCGTGGTTTAACCCACCTCTCCACTTGAAAAAAGTCTTACTCGCAAAATCAAAAAAATACCTTCTTAGGGTACTTGGCAAGGCCCGGTTTATTAATGACTCACTGGACTTAAAGCTCCTGCACCTCACACTAGATGCTCAAATATTCTAAACATGTCACTGTGCCTTAGTCAATTCCTCCCGTTATTGAAAACAGCATAAGTGACCCCTATTCATAAATCTGGGGACAGGGCGGCTCCCTCAAACTATCACCCAATTTCCATTCTCCCTCCACTCTTCAAAGTACTTGAACATATAGTCACAGACCAGCTCACTGACTAGCTTTCCAAGTGCAACATTTAATGTCCTGAACAGCATGGCTTCACAACAGGCCATAGTATCACATCTGCCCTCCTCCAGTACACAGATTTCATACACCACACAACTGATCATGGGCACTTAGTGGGGTCAATGTACATTAATAAATAATAATAATTTTATTTGTATAGCACCTTTCAATGTATCAAGGTGCTGAACAGTTTTAAAAACAATTCAAAACTCTAAATAAAATCATAAAACATCCATAAAAAATCAGCATATCATCAAAATAGCATACTTATAATAAAATCCAAACATTAATAAAATGACTTAGTTATCTGAGAAGGCCATATTCCATAAGTACATTTTCAAATCTTTCTTGAATAACTCCACGGAGGTGCACTGCCATAACCGGCATGGTAGAGAGTTCCAAAGATTGGGTGCAGCATGCGAAAATGCTCTGCTGCCAGAGGATTTTAGACTCACTCTTGGGATCTCTAACAACCCCATGTCGGCTGAGCGGAGTGATCGGTCAGGGCAGTAAGGAACCAGGAGGTCTTTCATATAGGCTGGACCCTGGTCTTGAAGGGCTTTGAAAGTCAATAAAATGACTTTAAAGGTGATCCGCCACCGCATAGGAAGCCAGTGCAGTTCGCGCAGCATGGGAGTGATATGACAGGACCTACTTGTCCCAGTCAATACCCGGGCTGCAGCGTTCTGCACCAGCTGTAGGTGACGGATTTCAACCCCAGAAAGCCCAAAGTAAAGGGCGTTGCAGTAGTCCAGACGTGAAGATACAAAAGCGTGGACCAAAGTAGACAGGGAGTCAGACAGAACAAGGTGCCTAACCCTGGCAATATTCCTAAGATGATAAAAGGAAGTCTTGACAATGGCTGACAGCTGAGATTTAAGAGTCAGCCTGTCGTCAAGAATAAACCCAAGGCTACGCACCCGTTCTGAGGACGGGAGAGATACTCCACCAAGGAAAATTCCAGATGGTGCACCAATACACGGCCTCTCAATCCGACCACCTGGGTCCACTACCAGAACCACTGTTGTCTCCGAGTTCAACTTTAGCCTACTAGAATCCATCCAGTCTTGGATCTCCCCCAGACAGTTGTTAAACACAGAGAGAGCTCCATCCTGGTTGGGTGAAAAAGACAGACAGAGCTGGGTATCATCTGCATAGCAGTGAAACCTCAGCCCATATCGTCTTATGATACCTCCGAGGGTCAGCATATACACTGCAAACAACATGGGTGACAGCACAGATCCCTGAGGCACTCCACACAACAAAGAAATTGGGTCAGAGGAAAAAATCCCCGACACAACTCTTTGTGATCTCCTGGTGAGGAATGACGTGAATCATTGCAAAACAGTTCCAGACATTCCACAAATTTGCCCCAGGCGAGCTAATAACACCATGTGGTCCACAGTGTCGAAGGCTGCAGAGAGATCAAGAAGAACCAGGATGGAGCATCTCTTCTGATCCCTCGCCATCAGAAGATCATTTAACACCCGAACCAGCGCAGTCTTGGTGCTGTGTCTTTTCCGGAAGCCAGACTGGAAGGATTCGTAGACATTATGGATGGTTAAATGGTCATCCAATTGAACAGCTACGACCTTCTCAATAACCTTCCCAATAAAGGGGAGGTTAGAGATAGGCCGGTAGTTTGAAAAACAGTCTGGGTCCATGGAAGCTTTCCTCAAAAGAGGAGTCACCACTGCCTCTTTCAGGGAGCAGGGAAACTCACCTGACTCCAAGGAGCACCAGACTATTTGCGCCAGGACCGGACCGATGATATCAAAACAACCCAAAATGAGGGGAATCGGTCCGGGATCCAAACCACAACTTGTGGGACACATAGTATGGACGATCCTCATAATGTCCATGGACTCAGGTCGACGAAAGGAACTCCAGGAGAAATGGGGCACTGTGATCCCACGCTGTCCAAAAGCATCACCCTTAGAGGTTGCCGGACCCAGGTTCGCCCTGATGTCGGCCACTTTAGTTGCAAAGCATAGAGCGAGCTCATCGCACTCTACTTGCGAAAAAGCTTTCCGAACACTGACCTCACTAAGGCATTTGGTACTGTTAATCACCCCCTCCTACTCAATTCCCTTCTTGATATTGGTTTATCGACAGATGCAGTAGCTTGGTTTAAAAGCTATCTAGCCGGAAGGTCCCAGCAGGTCAAAATAGATGTCACCCTCTCAGACAACCGGCCAGTTCTCTCTGGTGTTCCCCAAGGCTGCATACTGGGGCCACTGCTTTTCAGCCTCTTTCTAAACTCCTTCCCACTTGTCTGCACCAATAATCTCCTACTGTATGCAGATGATGCCATTATATTCTCCAGCCACTCAGATCCACTCCAATTAGCCAATAACCTACAACGCAATTTCACAACTGTGGAGACCTGGTTCTCCAAGCACAAGTTAGTTATGAATTACAAAAAAAACAAAATCTATGATTTTTACCAGCCCTCATAATAAACAAAAATCTACACCACTAATCTTATGGAACAACCTTGATGTCCCTATAGAGCAGGTCTGTAGCTTTAAATACCTTGGAATAACCCTTGACAGTACGTTATCTTTTTGTGAGCATATCAGTAATGTCTCCAAAACTAGGGATCGTTTACAGACACAGACAGAGCATGACCCCTGATGCCCTTCGACTTGTTGTTACTAGCTCTGTGCTCTCCATGATAAATTATGGTCTAGTCATTTATGGCTCAACCTCTGAGACATCTCTTAAAAGCATACGCATGTCCCTCAACAATTCTTGCCATCTAGTCTCAGGTGCACCCAGATGCACGCATACATACGACCTCTACATCCTCACCAAATGGATGAACCTCAGTGGTAGGACTACTTATCATACCTGTCTGCTTGCAAAGAAAATCTCACTGGGGATGACCCCCCCATCCTCTTGGCAGTTCATCATGCATGCTCCCAACCGGTGCAGCACCAGGAGTGCCTCTAGGCCACTTACCTGACCTCTTTCTTTAAGACCATGCAGGCCTGATTGTCCTTCAGGTATTGTGCTCCTAACTGAATAAATAAACTTCCCATTGACATCCTAGAAGAACCTAAACTGGGCCAATTCAAACAGACACTTAGATAACACCTCACTTATATTAGCAGCTGTTATTGTCACACTTAGGCCCTTTTCGGCCTCACTTGTTGCCTTCTCCCTGCACCCTCACCATCTTGACCTTCCCTGTCCATTGCCTCACTCCTTCTCCCCCTCTCTGTTTCCCTGTTCCTGCTACTTGTCCCTCCTCTCCCTTCCTCTTCCTCTCTACCTTCCCTTCTCCCTTCCTGTGCTCCCTCCTCTTCTTGCACTTCCTTTTGAAACACTGCTCACAGACCCCCTGCCTGCTCTTTCTCCCCAACCTACACTGTCCTACTCCTACCCCGTCTCCCCCTCATCACCCACTAGACTCTCTACCAACCCTCTGTCCTCCATCTCATCTACCAGTTCTCTTCTTGACAATGTCAAATCCTGACAGCATCCTTCCCTCCTCTCTCTTCTTCTGCACTCCTATGACAATGTCAGATTCCTGACAGCATCCCTCTCCGCCCTTCCCCCGTGTACCTCCTTAAATCCCGAAACCTACTGCACTTCTTACTGAAACTTGAATGTAAAAGTTTAACCAGATTGTAACTCTTGCTGTAACCTGAATTGTTACCTCCTTACCTGTCTGTAACTTTTATGAATGATTGTACTCAACTCTATGTATCATGTATTCCACTTGTCTTGTATGTAGTTATTTGTTGTGTTGTCTTTACGCTGACGTGGAACTTTTGTAAAAGAGTCTTTGACTCAAAGGTACTTTAATCTGAGACTAGAATAAATAAATAAAATAAAGCAAAGGTCAGAGAAGAAGCAGAATGGAGGATAGAGGGAATGGAAGGAGGGCAACAAGTAAAGTCGACAGAGGAAGACACCCCCAAGACAGGGGAGATAAGTAGAGAGAAGGACCAAGTCAAGCAACTGAGGTTGATGATGGGACAAGTTTCGTAACCACAAAGAGCTCTGTCAAATCAGGAGGTGAGCAAGTTTTGTGAAGGTAGGAACCAGAATGGCTGGGCAAAGCTGGCAGATGATGGAGGAGGTATTAAGTACCAGAAGTAGTGAGGTTGGAGCTATAAAATCAAAATGGATGAGTGAAGATTAGAGATGGAGCTACAACATAAGTGGATGGTTTGAAGCCTGAAGGTTGGCAAGGAGTGAAGGACAGACAAGTTGAATGGCCTGGAACATAGGACTAGAGGTAGACCAGAGGAAGAAGAGCACCGAGGGATGGGTCCCAAACATAGGACTAAGATGAAAATAATATGAAAAACAGGAAAAGGAAGCAGCAGGGTAGTGGAACACCCAAAAATAGAGGCAGCTGGGCAGATGTGCTGAGTGAAAACTTCACTAGGGAAACCAGGAAGAGAAAATGAGGACATACCTGTAACTGGAGCTAGACCGAGAGCGAGGAACAAACAAAACTTGAAAGCAGTAGGGAGGAACCTGTAAATGAGGTCCTGGTAATGAGGCAGGCAATAACAGGAGTGAAGGAACAAACCTACCAGTGATATAAAAAAAAAAAATTGCAAGGCAATACAAGCTTTGTACCTCCAGTGATGTACAGCCAGTGGTGCAATGAGCACAGCAACAGCGACTGATAGGATGCAATGCACGCCAGAGGCGAGTAATGGCCAGGACGAATGTCACTGATAAGTTCTCAGGAAAGAGACAGAAAGGTAGGAATCTGCCCAAGTCGCAGGAGTGGGTCAGAAATGTGAGAGCCAAAGCTGCAGGATTGAACAGAAAGGTCGAGCACCCGGGGGGGGGGAGGCAAGGAGGCAACTAGAGATCCGCTGAAGGAGGGAAGCAAGGCAGGTGAAGACACACCCGAGATAGCAAGAATGAGTGAAATAGAGGTGGTGGCTGAAATAAGGGAGCAAGCATGAGAGAGCCAAGAAGAGCAGCTGAACAACACCCACAAGGGAAACACATTGTGCGGGGGAAGGGGTAATCGTGACTACAACTAGCAGGGAGAGGGGTTTAAGGGAAAGACGACGGAGAAGAAGGGGAAAAGAAGGGCTGCAAAAGTGGCAGACAGGAAGGGGGAGTGCAGCTTGCAAGTTGTGTGAAAGAAAAACAGACACCAGATGAGCAGAGGGAAGCCACGGCCGTGACAGAGAAAAACAGAGGGGGACAAACGCAGACGGCGAGGGAGACATGAAGGAGAAGAGGCTAAAAGCTGCAAAAAACAAGTGATGCACAGAGTGAGCCAGTGGCTGGAGGCGACCGTAGCCACACAGGAAACATAGAAACATAGAAGTATAGAGGTTGAAGGCAGATAAGGAACTCAAGGCCCATCCAATCTGCCCATTTCTTTTTCTACCATATAAATGTGCCATCGGCCTCTGCTCTGTCAGTGGCGTATCTATTCATACTAATCTGTATTGCTCCCTTATGCCTATCCCATGCCTGTTTGAAGCCCTGCACTGTATTCATAGCCACCACTTCCTGAGGTAGGCAGTTCCATGCATCCACCACTCTTTCTGTGAAAAAGAATTTCCTCACATTCCCCCTTAATCGGCCTCCCTCTAATCTCATACTGTGTCTTCTTGTCCTGCTATTTTTCTTATATTTAAACATATTAGACTCTTTCACCTTGTTAATGCCCTTAAAGTGTTTGACTGTTTCGATCATAACACCTCTCTCCCTCCTTTGCTCAAGGGTATACATATTGAGCTCCGTTAATCTGTCCTCATATGTCTTCTGATGCAGTCCCTGCACCATTTTGGTTGCCCTTCTCTGGACTGTTTGTTTGCTTATTAGTTTAAAAGTTTATTTTTATACAGGTTATTTTGTTGGAGAATTAAATTCCCATTTACAACAAATGCCTTTGAAGTGGACTGCCTCAATTTGGTTAATGTCCTTGTGAAGGTGTGGCCTACAGTACTGCACACAGTACTCCAGATGGGGCCTAACCAGTGTCTTGTAAACAGAGAATATTACATCCCTCTTACGACTTGTGATACTCCTACTAATACACCCTAACATCCCCCTACTCAGGAAAACTCAGCAGGAGCGAGGAAGAGCGGTGCCTCTGGCCGCAGCAAAGAATGAATCCTGGAACAGTCCAGGAGGAGTGACCTTTTAAGGCCTGATGGGGAGTGATGCTGTTGAGCCACCCATTGAACCTCAGGCTTAAAGTTTTCCCATTAGCTAATAAAAGCTCCCAGAACCCTCCCTTTACTGATGATTCTCTTAGTTCTTCTATAGATGGGTTTGTGTGCATGGGTAGCTGTATCATGTTGCCATCCCTCTCATGCCACAAATAGAAACATTTTAAAGCAAGGCTTTAAAGTTCAGTTCTATAAGGCAAAGTCTTTTTAGTTTGCCTTGTTAGGTGTGGTGGCAATGTCACCTGTAGTTCACCCAAAGGGAAATCGTAAAGTCAGTGCCCTTCAGTAAAGTGATGTGCCTTTGCTGCAGCCTACAGTGGTTGAACAGAAGCAAATAAATCAATGGCTTCTTTTTGGCACTAATTTAGAGAGGAAAAGGGGGAAATGAAAGATATCACCATGCCATGAAAGCATACACTGGCCCCTGTTTCAACATAAAAATGCAAGAAGCAGTGAGAATGGTCCAAATATGGACAAACAACACACTCAGAAACTAAACGCTTCTCAAAGATGCAGCAGGTAGTCTCTTTGGTGAGAATGTTCAGTGATTTCCCACTACTGATTTTGACACTGTGCTCAAATATGGCCATCTTTTCTGCAGGGAGGTTTAGATTTCTCTCGATTTTTGATGCATGGTGTAGATGTGATCCCCATTTTCCTGCTGTTGGATGTTGAAGAAGATGTTATGTTATTCAGTCGCTGGGCTACCATTTTGTCCAAGGGCAAGTTTCCTGCCAAATCAGATCCTAGGTCACCACATTGGGCTCCTACTTGCCCAGGTACTCACTATCTCCTCTTTTCCAGGTATTTTATTTTCTGTGGGTCATTTATGGCAGACACTTCAAATACCCCATTAAGACAGTGTTTTTTTTATACCTCCACCAACGATTGAAAGCTCTGTATTTCCTTGTGTGTGAACACCTTCAGAACTGCGGGGTAGTCAGTTTTGGCCTCATACCTTTGTCT
Source organism: Neoceratodus forsteri (assembly GCA_016271365.2). Taxonomy (NCBI): domain Eukaryota; kingdom Metazoa; phylum Chordata; order Ceratodontiformes; family Ceratodontidae; genus Neoceratodus; species Neoceratodus forsteri. The sequence continues at coordinate 923,415,318 of CM057455.1, read as the reverse complement.
CTGAGTGCCTTAAGCACCAGGAAAAGTTTTTTCTGGTGTTCAGTTGTTAATGGGGCAGAGTCATACTCAAAAAAACAACCATTTATCTCCAAACAGGATTTTTTTATGCCAAGCTCTTTCTACAATGTTTCATTTAGTTCTGTAGTCTAAGAGGGTTATGATCACTGACCTGGGTCTCACCTTCAGGTCTGTGGGCATGGCAGTGAGGGCAGGTTGGGCCCATATGATATTTAGTCGGTAAGCTTGGTCTAAACTGAGGATCTCCCTCAAGAAACTGTCCATGAAGTCTATTATATTTCCTGTTTCAGTCTTCTCTGGTAATCTATGTATTCTTATATTGAAAACAAAATCCAAAAGTAGTGTCACTCGGGTCTCTCTTTGTGTAAAGAATTTAGCTGACACGCCAATTGCATACGTGTAAAGTATTTAATAACAAAGAGTACCAACAACAGAAAGAACTCCCTCACCCAGCGCTTTGACTTCTAACAAGTCTTCCTCAGGGGTGTGGTTACAACACAGAACGTCACCCTTTAAATACACCTACTAATACATAATACATGAGATAGTAAATTAAACTATCAATTTAAAGAAAACAAATAATAAAACAGTGTTCTAAGTACTAAACAGTGTATTGTCAAAATAAACAAAGTAAACAAATGTCATTTTCTACCAGAGTTGCACTACACTTACAAAATATTAATGTTAAATTGTTATAAACAATATTAAGCAAATAAACAGTTTACTGAAGGCTGCCACAGGTGCTCTCCAAAATCATTTTGCTTGTGTAAGTAAGTGAAAAGAAATCCATTTTTATCAAGATTTGCAGGAACAGTGCCTTAATTTCTTGTGCTTTCCAGGTAGATGAAAATTATCTAAAAGAGGACAGAAAGGGGAGGTTATATATATCTATGTCTCTTTACATGGGTAAACACCAAAACAGTTTGATTAAACCTTTGTTACTTATTCAAAAATGGCTTAAGGTCCCATCTTTCATTTAGACCTTGGAATCTGACACTGTTGAGTTTAAAGATCCAGAAGCTTTCTTTCTCTAATAATCGGTTTGGTCTATCATCCCCTTGTGTAAAGGGTGGGATCCATTCCAAACCCATAAATTTTACATCTTCAGCTTTAGAAGAATGATGTGTTAAGAAGTGCATGCCAATTGGTGTATCCTGTTTCTTATTAAGTATAGATCTGATATGTTCTTGAATTCTCTGTTTCAAAGGACGAACAGTTTTCCCAATATATACCAACTTGCAGGTACACCATAGGGCATAGACCACATAGCTAGTGTCACATGTAATCAGTTTTCTAATGTCAGCACTAACGTTAGGCTCCATTGGATGTTGAAATGTTTTCCCTGATATAGTGGAGTTGCATATATTACATCTAGAGCACTTAAAGAAGCCGGATGATCTTTAAGGCAACCATGTAGTTGCCATTTCTGTTTGCACAGATTGTAGTCTGCTATGGACTACATAATCCTTAAGATTTTTAGCTCTACTGAAGGATACTCGAGGACTAGGTCCTACTGCTGTACCTACTGTTTCATCTGAGTGCAGAATATGCCAATTACGGTAAATAATATTACCAATTCTGCCTGTTTTGTGATTGTACTCTGTGATAAATGTACACGGTGCTGAGTTAGTCAGTAAATTTTCTGACTTCACTCCTGTAATGAGTTTTGTTCGTCCTAAATTACTTCTTTAAATTGATAGTTTAATTTACTATCTCATGTATTATGTATTAGTAGGTGTATTTAAAGGCTGACGTTCTGTGTTGTAACCACACCCCTGAGGAAGACTTGTTAGAAGTCGAAGTGCTGGGTGAGGGAGTTCTTTCTGTTGTTGATACTCTTTGTTATCAAATACTTTACACGTTTGCAATTGGCATGTCAGCTGAATTCTTTACACAAAGAGAGACCCGAGTGACACTACTTTTGGATTTTGTTATCGTTATGAGCTGGCCACTCGTTGTGGTGAACACCGAATTGACCTGGCCAAGTCGCAGCATTTTCTCTGTAGTTGTCGTTATTCTTATATTGAGGCAGAACATACCACCCCGATGCTGTGGTGTGCTCAGGGAAATATTGCTAAAGCAAGGCACAGAATCCCAGCACCACTAACTACATAAATCAGTCAACACACAGAATGTGGAGCAAAATCATATTTAATAAAGCCAATAGTGTGCAAAAATATCCCTTACCAGAGAGACATAGTCACCACCTCCTTCTGGTTTAATCTGCCCAAGTTATTCTCCAGATCCACTGGTTTCTGTTGAAGGAGCAGTTCCCTGAATGGAATTGTAAAGCAGCTCTGTTATGCATATTCACCATGATACAGATTTCAGTAGTGTTGGTTTCCTGAGTCTCCATTTTTTTCTCGTGCATGCAGAGGTTTCACCTACCACCACCACTCTATATTTGTGCTAGGGTATCTCTCGGCTGGCACAGCTCCTTGAACAGTCTTTTAGAGGTAACAGTGAAGGCAGCTTCCTCCATGTCTTCCAAATCACTGCAAAGAACTGTGTTGAGTGAGTTGTACCTCCTCGAGAATGAGTGGCTCTACCTGCAAGCTCGATCTGCCACTGATGAGTTCTGCTTTTTAGAGGTGCCAGCCGCATATTCTTCTAACTGCTGTCTGGTTGACATCATTAAGCAGTCAATTTTGCATTTTGTTGTCAGAGTGACTTATTTTGAGGTATGGATGAGGTCAGATTTAGTTTCAACCTGACGGAGCCATCAATCTGCCATTGAGGACAATTTAACTGGAAGTCCATGGGGAGGGGGATTTAGTATGGATGTGAGGAAATTTCTCATCATGGAGATGGTGGTTGAGAAGCTGAACTATCTACCTGAGGAACTGTTAAAAATGAAGACAAGCTGCAAGCTTCAGAAGGTGGTGAGATAAAAATACAGGACTGAGAAAGATAACAGTGGTGAGATGGGCTGAGATTAAAGGGGTTGGGGAGTGTTGTCGAAGCAAAACTGAGGGATGATTGAGCCACTTAAGGTCTGGCCAGTGCTAGGCTGGTAGGAACCTACTATAAATTAGAACTGGGCAGACTACATGCACCAGTAGTATTTTTCTGTTCACAGATCAAATTTTGCAGACCTCTTGAGCCACGAAAGGCCTCAGTTAGTGGATGAAGATCTCATTGGATGTGAGTGCAGTGTCACTGCTGTGGAAAGGAATAATGGTCATTGCAGTGATGACTCATCTTGCTGGTCTTCACACTGCATAGGGGCTTTTCTCTTCACTTCTCTGCCCCACCTGGGGACTTCTACTAAAGAGTAACTCATTGCTACATGTATAATCACTGTTGCAATCAACCTCCCCTCTCCCTCTATATTCTCAGCTTTATCTGGAACATTTTTATTGAGGTGTAGACCTTAGTGCTTTAGATTATGTTGTTAAAAATACCCCTGGTGGAGAACAGACTCTCTAAGTAAGACGTGCACAGCTACAGCAGCTCTGGTGGGCTCTCCCTTCCTTCTCTTTCTAGACGTGCACACTACAGTCTTATAAGCTATGAGTCCTACTGCCTGGTCCCACTTGCAGCACACGTCCCAGGTTGGAGACTCGATAAAACAGTCCTAACATTGGTGGCTTCTCAGTTCTAGACAGCTGGGGGCTCAGAAGGGCCCACAGGTAAGCCCTTAACCTTGTGAAGGGCTACATACTCAAGATCACAAAGTGAGTTAGTAGATATGGTGAGACTGGAACCAGGACTCTACTAGTTTTCAATTCTTTGCTGTAGATGTTGGACAGTCTCAAAAAGGTGGCACCCATCTGAGCATGATAGAATTAACTATATCCCCACAAAACTGAACCTCTGCTCTCATTGGGTTCTTTATTGTCTACTACAGTATTGTACTTTTCCAGCTGGCGGGCATACCAGTTATGAATGAAACAAAACAAAACAAAACAATAACATAAACTACACACTGCCTACTCAAGGTGCTGCTGCAGAAAGGTTAATTAACCACAGGAAACACAAAGATGCAGGTCACACAGACTTGTAATGCAAGTGCAAACATTTATTTCCTAAAACTGTGACACTGTCAGGACAAAATGAGCCAGAACTTTGAGGCTCACTGCCTCTTCATCAGGGAGTACATAGAATGGACAGAACCTTGCTCCTAAATATTGTGCAACAAGCCACATGATTATTTAAACAACTTGATGTGAATACAATTAGAGAAAGCACAACTGCATTTTAAGATAGATTGATTTCATAGGAAAAAAAATCACCACCACCTGTGTCATTATCAAGTGATAGCTTATAGAAACATAGAATTTGATGGCAGATAAGGACCGCTTGGTCCACCTAGTCTGCCCATTTTCCTACCTAACAGATAAGCTGCAGATCCTAGTTAACCAACAACTTCCTTTCTCCTACCCCCCACTAGGACTGCCTTATGTCTGTCCCATGCATTCTTGAATTCCCCCACTGTTCTTGACTCCATGACCTCCTCAGGGAGGCTGTTCCATGCATCCACAACCTTCTCTGTGAAAAAATACTTCCTCACATTACCTCTGAGCCGTCCCCCCTCTATCTTCAAATTGTGCCCCCTTGTTCTTGCACATCTTTTTCTGAAAGATACTACCCTCCTGAACTTTGTTGATTCCCTTGAGGTACTTGAAAGTTTCAAGCTTGTCCCCTCTCTCCCTTCTTTCCTCAAGGGTATACATATTAAGCTCCTTTAGTCTTTCTTCGTATGTCTTCTGGTGCAGACCCTGCACCATTTTGGTTGCCCTTCTCTGGACAGCCTCCACTCTGTCTATGTCTTTGCGGAGATGGGGTCTCCAGAACTGCACACAGAACTTCAGATGGGGTCTCACCATCTGTCTGTACAGATGGATAACTTCCTGTTTTCTACTGTTGATGCCTCTCCCTATGCATCCCAGTATCCCCCCAGCCCTCCTTACTGCCTTCTCACATTGCTTGCCCACCTTTAGGTCATCTGATATAATTACCCCCAGGTCCCTTTCCATTTTTACTGTTGTCAGTATCTCACCCCCCCCATTGTGTACTCTTCCACTGGGTTTTTGTTTCCCAGGTGCATTACCTTGCACTTCTTTGCATTGAATCTGAGCTGCCATACATTTGACCATTCCTCCAACCTTGCCAAGTCCCTTCTCATCCTTTCCACTCCATCTTGTGTATCAACCCTGTTGCAGATCTTGTGTCGTCTGCAAAGAGACATACTTTTCCTTCCAGTCCCTCTGCAAAGTCACTTAGAAAGACATTAAAGAGGACCGATCCCAGTACTGAACCCTGCGGTACCCCACTAGTAACCCTCCTTTCTTCACTGTGGACTCTGTTTACTGCTACCCTTTGTGTCCTGTTGTCTAGCCAATTATTTATAGAAACATAAATACAAACAGTAGTGCCTCAAAGTGCCAGGGTTTATTTTGTTCTTGGCATGGTTTGGAAATAAATCTTTGCACTTACATAGCAAGCTGGTGTATGCTGTATCTTTTTGTTTTCTGTGGTATAACAGTTAGGGATTCCTTTTAATTTCTTTATTTGAAAATTGGTGATTGTGAAAGGTGCACTAAGCCAAGGCTTGCTCCATGCTTGAGACAGGGAAGTGGAACAGGGGAGAATAGTAATACAATAATACAATAGTTGACATCTTAATCAAAGCCATCAGAGATATTTTCCCATTTCACCTCCAAGGAGCTCTCTGGTCCTGTCCTCCTGGCCATGAGGAATGCTGCAGCTCCTGATCACAACTGCAATCTGATCTCCCTGCCCACTTAAGGAGAGGGACCTGCAAGTCAGCACCTTGACAGATTCTCTGCAAAAGTCCAACTTGAAATGAGGATGAAGCAGCTGGGCGGTGGGCCAGAGGCAAGGGAAGGATTCCTTAATGGACACGGTGTGGAGGATCATCTTCCTGCAATTTGGGGACACAAATTCTGTCTTAGTCATTACCTATGAACATGTCCAACTGAGACATTCATGACTGCATGTGAAAGTAGGCTTTGGCATTTGGTTTGGTCTTGTGTCAAATGTCAACTAATGAAACTGCTGAAGGAAAGAACTGCCAAAGCAGCAAAATTACAATTAAGATGGGAAACTGCATGCCATATGGAGTCAAGAAAAAGTGATTTCAGAGGTGAGGCTTTTTCCATTTTGTACCTTGCATTTTGCCTACTGGCCAAAAGCTGTCATTTCAGAGGAACCCTATGAAGCAGGAGCAAAGAGGAGAGAAGAGGGAATAAAGTCCATTTGAAATAGGGCAGAATAGTCATCGTTGCTGAGAGGTGGTAACACAACTTGCTCCTCTACATGTCAACCACATGCAGTGACAGCTGTGTGCACACAGACTGAGATCTTGTTGTTCAGCAATTAGCTTGCCTGTTCATCTCCTTAGGTCTGTAGAAACTGATCAGGAAAGAGCAACACTCCTGGTCTGTCTTCTCTTTGGTGTTTGAATCTCCTGAAATGTGAAAAAAAAGAGAGCTCAGGCTCCAAAGCAGCTGTATTACATACAAACATACGAAGAAGCCAGCAGAAGAAGGCCATTTGGTCTATCTAGTCTGCTCATATTGCAGGGCACACAGCTTGAGCTACAGTCCCTGCCCTCCTTCCCCACACTTCCTATCCTCCCTACCCATGATCCTTACTTTCCTCCTGTTCCTATCCCAGCCTCTTTTAAAGCTGCCCACTGTCTTCAATGAGATCACCTCTTCAGGCAGTGCACTTTCAGTGTCCACAACCCACTCTGTGAAGAAGTACTTCGTGACCACCCACCTAAACCTCCAACCCTCCAGCTTAAGACTGTGCCCTCTCATGTTAATATTGCCACTGAGCTTAAAGAGACTCTCCTTATCCACCATATTTATCCCTTTCAAGTACTTGAAGGTCCCAACCATGTCCCCTTTCTCTCTCTCTCTCTCCCCTGTCTTCCAGGGAGCACATGTTCAGTGCCCTCAACCTTTCCTCATATGCCTTACCCTGCTGACCAGCTATCATCTTTGTAGCCTTCCTCTGGACCTTCTCCAGCAGGTTAATGTCATTTTTGAAGTGTGGGCACCAGTACTGAACTCCATACTCAAGCTGAGGCCTTACCAGGGACCTGTACAAGGGCAGTATAACCTCCTTTCTCCTACTACTGATCCCCCTAGATATGCATCCCAGCATCTTGTTTGCCTTTGCTGCTTTCTTGCACTATGTAGAGTGCTTCAGGTCACTAGTGATCATCATTCCCAGATCCTTCTCCTCCTCTGATGCAGATATTCAGACTTCACCCAGGTGTCAGCGTGGCTCAGTTGATAGCACATCCGCCTCTGAACCCGAAGGTCGTGGGTTCTCGTCCCACATCAGGATGGACTTGCACCTAAAAATCGCTGGCATCCGAGTGCAGTATTGGGGGGTGCTGTACTGCTGGGGTGTGCAGTCCTTTGGATGAGATGTTAAACCGAGGTCCCTTCTGCCCATCCTGGTGATGTCCTGGTGGGTGTCCAGGTGGAAGTAAAAGAACCCAGAGTACTCTTCGTAAAAGAGCAAGAAACATTCCCGGTGCCCTGGCCAACATTCCTCTTCCCATAAACTGGTTCATGCAATTATCCAGGCTGTGTGTGGGAGATGATGTGCGATATGGCCGCCACCACACATTCAGTCACTTCACTACCAGTCTAGCATTGCTTATAAAGCGCTTTGGGATACTGTGTATGAAAAGCACTATATAAATGCTGATTCTTCTTCTTCTAGTACTCTATCCTGGGATTCTTGGCTCCAATAGGCATAACTTTGCATTTCTTAGCATTTAAGCCAAGCTACCAGATCCTGTACCACCTCCCCAGCTTTTCCAGATCATCCTATAGATCCTGTATCCCTTAAGGTGTGTCCACTCTCCCATAGAGCTTGGTGTCATCTGCAAAATAGACACATTGTGTCCTTAATGCCATCCCCAATGTCATTGATGAAGTCACTGAACAACACCGGCCCCAGCACCAAGCCCTGCAGGACCCCACTGGTTACCTCTCTGGTGCCAGATAACTCTCCCCCCACAACCACCTTCTGGATTCTGTCTCTTAGCCAGTTTTCCACCCATCTTTTCCCCAACCCTGAGATTCACCAACTTCCTGATCAACCTTTTATGGGACACAGAGTCAAAGACCTCGCTGAAATCAAGATAGAGGATGTCTACCACTTGGCCCTTGTCTACTGTCTTAGTGCCATAGTCAAAGAAGTCAATCAGATTCGTTTGACATGATATCCCCCATGAATCCATGCTGCCACACATCCTGGAGACCATGCTTCTCTAGATATTCCACCAACCTTTCTTTTAGTATGGTCTCCATGAGCTTGCCCACAATGGAGGTCAGACTGACTGGTCTGTAATTCCCTGGGTCATCCTTGGGAGTGCTTTTGTGGAGGGGCACTACACATGCTCTTCTCTAGTCCTGCAGTACCTTGTCTGACTCTAATGAACCATAAAATATGTCTGCCAGTGGCCCTGCCAGCTCCTCAGCCTGTTCCTTTAGAACCCTTGGATGTACTCTGTCCAGGCCTGGTGATTTGTCCACCTTCAATGCCAACAGCCCCTTCCTCACTCTATCCTCCTGTATCACTACACCTGTATTCCCCTCCCCGCTTCTCTTTTCCCTCCTGAAGGCACTGGTCCATCCTTCTCCCTGGTGAAAACAAAACAGAAGTATTAATTTAGTATCTCTGCTTTTCCTCCATTATCTTCCACCCAGTCCTTCCCTTTCTTAAGCCTAACAATCCCTTCTTTCTTGTCCCTTTTCTCACTTACATAGCAAAATAAAGCCTTCGCCCCCTTCTTAATTCCTTCAGCTATCTTCAGCTGCTTCTGTTCCTTTGCTCGCCAGACTTGCTTACTTGACTCACTAGCCAACCTTAGGTAATTTTCCCTATCCACCTATCTCTTGGTCTTCCTGAATTTTCTAAAGGCCAACCACTTTTCCCTTACCCCTGACAAAGAGGTCCTGGTGGCCTTGAAGTGCTGGGCTGTTTGCACTTCATTGGTATGTGAACCATTACAATATACACTGAAATATGTAATACACTTTGTTACTTTATGCTTCATTTTTAATATATAAAAAAAATATTTAAATGCTAGCCTGGAGTGCTGTGTATTTTGTTAAATAAGTTTTTCCCTTACTGCATGGGTAACACCAGAACTGAACCAGTTGGGCACTTTGGCCTTTGTGCTTTTCCCCCTGAGCCGAACACATTCATCTGTGGCAACGAGTATTCCTTCCTTAATGATGGACCACCTTTGGTCCACCCCATATCTTCTCTGATGCTCACCAGATGTTCAGATAACTAGTTGGATTAGGGCCTGTAGTTTAGTTAGAAACCCTGAACTGAAACATAGAAACGTAGAATCTGATGGCAGATAAGGACTGCTTGGCCCATCCAGTCTGCATATTTCTTCTTACAGTCATCAAGGCACAGGCCAAGAAACATAGGAAAACCAGGACCAGTTTCAAAATTCACAAATAGTGTTTTATTTTTCTCAATAACAGCAAAATAAAAAATTAAAATTATTCAGTGTAACTATTTACACAAGGCAGTACAAACAGAGAAAACAGTTCTCCTTCTGAGTGTTTCTTCTCAGTTTCAAATCTCAGTTTCTCTCTCTCTCTCACAAAATATTGCTGCTTTTTTATAACAAGTCTTTGCAGGGAGCTCATTTAGGAGACAGTGTTTTTTTTCTCAGAATTTTCTTGTCAGTTTCCAATGTTCTTTCAGGTGAAGCAAAAAGAACATAATGACCCAGAACTGACCTCTTGTTCACAGTTCTGCAGAGAGTTTGCAAATTGTATCTCAAGTTAATCCCTTGAGTTCCAAATAGCTTTTGGTAATCATTTCAGCATTATAACAATATACATTTTCAAACAAAGGAATCCCAATATCAGTATTCCACATAAAGATTCACATATACTTTTATAACCACAGACATGCATGGGGGAAGAAAAGACAGAACATCAAGTGAAGGCAATGAGATAGCAGAGGAGGAGAATTGCAAAACTGTCCAATTGATCAGTTCCTAGGTCTCACAAGAAAATGTGGTTGTGCAAACAGACAGACAAAAGACAGAAAAGGAGAGGATAGAACAGACCCTTGCATTTAAACTCTTGCTACATAACAAATGGAACAGGACTTTATTCAACCCTGTCACATACCCCCCCCCCAAGAGGGAACCTGTTTTTATTTCACTCCCAGCTGCTTGAATAACCCTGGAGAGAAACATAATTAGTTTGCTCTGAAAAAAAAATCATGATCAGTGATCAGTTTAGTTTCAGTATTTAAACATAGAAACATAGAATCTGATGGCAGATAAGGACCACTTGGCCCACTTAGTCTGCCCATTTCCCTACCTAATGGATAAGTCGCAGATCCTAGTTAACCAACAGCCTACTTCCTCCTAACCCCCACTAGAATTGCCTTATGTCTGTCCCATGCATTCTTCAATTTCCTCACTGTTTTGACTCTATGACCTCCTTAGGAAGGAAGGCTGTTCCATGCATCTACAACCCTCTCTGTGAAGAAATACTTCCTCAAATTACCTCTGAGCTGCCCCCCATCTTCAAATTGTGCCCCCTTGTTCTTGCACATCTCTTTTTCTGAAAGATGCTACCCGCTTGGACTTTGCTGATTCCCTTGAGGTATTTGAATGTTTTTATCATGTTCCCCCTGTCCCTCCTTTCCTCGAGGCAATATATCTTAAGCTCCTTTACTCTTTCTTCATATGTCTTCTGGTGCATATGTTAACCCTTTATGTCCATCAGTCTTTTGTTGCTGCTGTTTCTTTAGGCAAACAAATGGGATCCAGTACACAACCCCCACCAACATGACACATATAGTATTACAAATTAAACATTTTAACTGCCTGAATTGGCTTTTCTTTCTTTAAACTCGATGAAAACAGGGGCCCTCCTAGTTATCAGATTGGAATTCCAATGTGATCACTGGCTCCTGTTTGTTTTCTGTTACATGCCACAAATCAGTAGCACCCCTCAGTAGAAATGTGAATTATATTTTGTGAGCAATGTAAAGGTTAGCGCATGCTAGTTTTGGATGTGTTTAGAGTTTTGGGAGTTGTGGTACTCTTTTTGGCATGCTCCCTTTGACCACCTGTGAAATTCCCTGGATGGAAGCACTTTATTAAAATGAGCCAATTGGGCAATGCACTCCATATTTAAGAGTAGCCACCACAGGCATTTCAGAGCTGGGAAGCTAATGTAGGGACCAAACCGTGGGTCTCACCTTTACAATTTGGTAGTTTGACTTGCTCACATTGGAATTCCAATCTGATAACTAAGAGGGCCCTTTTTTTTCATGGAGTTTAAAGTAAGGAAAACCAATTCAGGCAGTTAAAATGTTTAATTTGTAATATGCGCCATGTTTTTTTTTGGGAGGTGGGTTGTGCACTGGATCCTGTTTGTTTGTAAACTCCCAATCTAGTTTACAATTCTATGGTCCACCTTGATTTCTATCAAGTTCTGTATTATGGCCTTGTGTGGGACTTTATCAAATGCCTTAGCCAGGTCCAAGAATATACAATCTACAGATGTATCTGTGTCCAGTGGCTGCAATATTTTTTTCATAAAAACAGAAAAGGTTTGTTATGCACAATCTGCCCACCATGCATTCATGTTGTTTCCTATCTTTGAGATTATGCTTTTCAATATGCTGATTAATCATATCTCTAAGGATGGACTCCATTATCTTCCCTGGCACTGATGTCAAGCTAATCGGTCTGTAATTTGTGTAATCAGCTCTACATCCTTTTTTATGGATAGGTACCACCAAGACTGATAGCCAGTCAGTGGGGATTTCATTGTTAGTTAATGCTGTTAAATACAGTAGTCTTAATGGAGTAGCTATTTGAGGTGCTATTAATTTTAACATGTTTGAAGATATGTTATCTGGTCCTGCAGAGTCTGCCTTTTTCAGACCTTTAAATTTTCTAGTAATACATTACAGTCCTTGCTGATCTCTAACTCTGTTATAGCATTTACTATTTTTTCTCCCACATTTGGTCATTCGGTGTAAATACAGTTCCAAAATATGCTTTAGCTATGTCTGCCATTTGTTTAGCATCACCAATCTGTTGTTTGTTGGAAGTTATTTTGGAAAGTCCATTATCTTGTTTTCACAGAGAATTTGCATAGCTTTAGAACATTTTCATGTTATCTTTGCATTTTGTGCTAGTCTTATTTCCATTTTCTGTTTGCTTTTTATATCTTATTTTTACAATGTGTTTGAGCTTCTAAATAGGTTTCCCAGTTTTGCTCAGTTTTGTTTCTTATGTATTTATCATACATCCTATGTTTTTTCTTTATTAATGTTTGAATATCTTTATCAAGTCATTTTGTTTTTTTCTGTTATTGAATTTTTTACTTTCTCAATATGCTTGTCACATGTTGTGATGATATGCTTTTTAATTATGTTCCACATGTTTGAGGTAGTTTTATTACTTAATTCTCTTTCCCAGATTATCTTGGAGAGATCTTCTTGATGTTTTGTGTGGTTTGCTGTGTTAAAGTTGTGAATTTGTCTGTATCCTTTATTTATTTGGATATATTCTTGGTGTTGAAAGGACACTGTATTGTGGTCACTATACCTTAGTGGTGCATTCATTTTTCAGTTTGTAATATTGATATCATTTGTACACAGGACTATATATATCTAGGATATTTTTGTCTCCAGTTGGGGATGTTATATGTTGTTTTAGCCCTAGTTGTTCCATGGTGTTTATAAATGCAATGTTATTAGGTTTTGTAGCTGTCATAATATCCCATTTTGTGTCACTAAAGTTTAAGTCTCCTAAGAAGACGACATGTCCCATTTTGCAGAACCTTTCAAGTTTGTAGTTTTTTTCCTCTATTGTCTCAATTTCGTTATTTGGGGGTGTATAGCATAAATCTATTAGGATATTGGATTTTCTTGTAGTTTCTGTTTTGAACCATAATGATTTTGTAATATTTTCTTCAGTCTTAATACAATCTGATAGTAATGTCGACTTTATTTGGTTTGATATATATGCTGTTACTCCAGCTCCCATTTTGTCCACTCTATCGTGTTACATAGATTATATCCTGGAATGTTTTCCCCCATTCATTGCCTGCTATCCACCATGTTTCTGTGATAAAGGCCATGTCAACCAATCTATTAGTCTTTGAAGGGCTTGTAATTCATCTGTTTTGTTACTTACACTCCTGGCATTTATTAAGTAACAGTGTAAACTGTTTTTGGAATTTTTTTTTGTTTGTATGTTCCTGTTACTATTGTTTCCTTCCCCCCCTTGCCATTTAGTTTAAATGATCTGTTGATGTATTTTGGTTGATTATAGTTGCTAGGGTTTTGTTCCCTAACATGCTTAGGTGCAGTCCATCTTTGTAATATAGGTGTTTTTTTTTTCTTTTTTTGTTGTAAAAAGAATCCCAAGTATTTATAAAACAGAGTTCTTTCTTTTTATATTTGTTTTCCAGTCATATATTTATCCATTGTATTGTTTTTTTTTTCTGTCATGTCCTTGAAGTATTGGTAGAATGGCTAATACTACTGGCTTCTGTCCTTTTGCTTTTATTAGATCTGTTAGGTCCATAAATTCTTCTACAATATCCTTCTCATGATCCTTCCCCACAGTGTTTATTCCCACATGGACAACCATAGATTGTTTGTTTCCTGAGTTATGATTTTTGGCAGTATCTTTTATACATCACCTATTGTTGCCCCTGGCAGACAGTTCACCTCTCTGTTTGCCTTATTAAAGCCACATATTATGGTATCTGTTTTCTTAGGATAGAGTCATCAGTTACTATTAACATTTCTCCCCTGTTACCTCCTCTGTTACTTCTGTTTCCTTAAGTGGGGAATATTTGTTAATTAATGTTATTTCATTTTTACTTATAGCTCTCCTTCCTTTCTTTTTGGGATTTGTTTGTACCTTAGCTCATTCTTAGTTGCTATCCGTGTCATTTTTGTTTGACTTTCACCTTCATCTGTACCCTCCATATCTATATCCTCTTGTGTTTGTCTCTTTTTTTTTTTCCTTTGGTGTAGCATTTATTGTTTTTAATGCTGTACTCTTTGCCTTTTCTTTTAGGCAGTTGACTTTACACAATAATTGCCCCATTTCTACACACTTCTGGCATATAAACTCATTTGCACTATGTTCAGTCATTCTTGTGGTATACATTTTACAATTGCAACATCTTATGATTGAGCCATCAATGCATCAGATTGTTAGAAAATCATCTGTAGTGTTGTAAGTATCCATGTATTTCAGTAGTTGTATTTTGCTTTTTCTAGTGTAAATGCAATAACACATTTGATATTAATTGCTATTTTTCATGATATCTGACTTACTTGCTTTGTCACCGGCTTAGTTTCCTGCCCTGGTCCCTTTGTCTCCACAGAACATGAGTGATGAATGCGTGCTAGTCCCACTCAAGTTCACCCTTCTTGCCCTTGACATGTCTTTTAAGTCTGTGACCCAGAAGTGAGTTCCCCGGGTCACATGACTGTGCTGTTCTATCTCAAAACACATAGGGCCAGATATTCAAAACTTTGCGCTGGGCAAAAACTGTTTGAGCAGATTTAGTATGGGATTAGTGCAGATTTGCTATATTCAAAAGGCCAAATAGCGTGCGCAAACTGCATTAGCGCTTGGCAAAATCATAATGTATGCAAGGGGAAAACTGAGTGGGTGTGTACATGAATACAGCTGCAATGCTATATTCAGTGACTAGCGCTGAACAAAGTGGTTTTGCATGACTTAGCATGACACTTAGCGCGGTGCACAATACCGCCCAGGAAACGGTAGTCTTAATCCTGGGCAATCAGCTTTGTGTGACATTATGACTTTGTGCAGTGTTTGAGTGGCTTTTGCACAGCTTTGCGTGACCCTAACAAATAAATATGACATACAGACAAAGTCAGACATAGAGGAAACATGCTGCTCACTGATGGCATCACAATGATGCCATCATCTGCCACCAGTCCCAGCCATGCCAGGCAGTAAGTGGTGACCCTGCCACCAGTGGACAGCATGGCAGTGTAGCCATACAGCACATACCTGCAGACTACTCTTTTGTGGACACCAACAGATGCCAGCATACACATGCAGCACTGTGGGCATGGAGGATATTGAGGGAAGAGTGTACAGGTGGCCAGGCTATGCCACAGACCAGAAGTGGCCACAAGGCTGGTACATATCATGCAGTTCACATGGGCCAGTATTGGGAATACCCTAACACCAGTGTGCCTTTCTGATAATATATGCCCCCCCAGTCACATACTGCACAGCTGTACAACTGCCACAGCACACTGTCACTGTGAGCATCCCATGCCAGAGGTGCAGCATCTGTGGGTCACACAACATCATAACAGTAATATCCACTGTCAGTAAATGTCTACATGTTGGGCCTGTCGCTGTGTATAGTGTAGTCATCAGCACTGTCCTACACAACATAGGCAGTGCTGTGTCCGCACACTACTGGCCGCCTTGCTACTGTAGTGTCTGCTGTGTACTGTAGCATGACCTACAGTGTGACAGTTGCATGCAGCACCACCATCATCTGTGCTTATGTTGTGTTGTCCCAGTACAGCTGCAGGCAGCAGCGCATGTGTAAGTACAGTGTTCAGAACTGTATAATACTCTCTGAACTGTTTGTGCAGCGCTAACACTTTTATGTGGGTTTAGCTCATGGCTAAACTGTTAACCTGGTGCAAACTGCATGCAAATCAGGGCATAATGAGATGCTAATCTGGATGTGTACCCAGAGACTACCTAAGTGGGCTCATTTGCATGTCAGTTTTGAATAGGGCAAAGTTTAGAGCTGGCAAATGTGTTCGCACTGGGCTAACGGTTTAACCCTGCGCTAAACCTTCACAAACATGTTAGCACTACACAAACAGTTCGGAGAATATTATACAGTTTTGAGCACTGTACTTTCACATGCACTACTGCCTGCAGCTGTACTGGGTCCACACATTTGCTGGCACACACATTGGCCACATAGTTCACCTCTAGCTACTTTCACATCGCTGTGCATTGTGTTGCTGTTGTGGTTTGCTCTTCCTGGTTGCTATATTCAGAGCTGTCTTATTCCAGGGCTAAGTTTGCCCTGCAGTCCCAGCCCAATTTGTCCGGCCTCATTTCCATGCTATATTCAGAAGCTTTTTGCCCTGAGTTATTCCCTCTGAATATAGCTTGCTTTGTGCTCCAGGCTAAGTTTGCCCACTGGGCAGTGTTAATTTAGCCCCGGGACAAAGTTTTGAATATCTAGCCCATAGACTCTTAAATATTCTGCTTTTCCCCCAAAGCTGGTATGGTTGATTTATCTTAAAGCCTCCAGTCAGTTAATAAATACTTTTGTTGTTCAATTCTCTCTTCTTTAGCCCACAGGATACTGAGTATGGACAACCAGAACCTCTCATTTTCTGTATAGATTTACAGTTGCCTACCAACTTGCCTTTACCCCTCACTAATACAAATTATGCACAGACAGTTTAATTTCAGTGTTCAATGCAGCACTGCTTTCCCACAGCCTGACACTGCCTCACAGTTTCTGTGCCACAAAGAATCTAATGCCCTGCTCACCCTGACTTTCCTTTTAAGTCCATGACCCAGAAGTGAGCTCCAAGTAGCTTTCGATAAGCTCCAGGACTTTTTTCTCCAAGTCCAAGTTGGTTTTCAGTCCCAAGAAATTGCAGGTTATGATTTTTTCTAGAGATTTGACCTGGAATCAATATGAGGCAACTATTCAAACTGAAACAGTATCTAAATTAATCCAAGAACAAGTTATGCATTATAAATATCTAGGAACATATTTGGATGGTCTCCTCAAATGAAATACATATATAGATTTTATAGTGAAAAATATAGAAACATAGTTAGAGTCACTATATCGAGCTAGGAACTGTATGTCAGAAGAGGTAAGAAAGTATGTAGGCGATACATTAGTGGTACCAGCATTAGAGTGTGAATACATGGTATTTGCAGGGGCTTCACAGACACAATTACATAAACTAGACATTATGTACAATAAATTAATTACATTTATACTAAATGTCCCCAAGGGAATGCATAGACTTGAAAGGTATAAAAAATTAGACTGGCTATGTTTGGGTGATAGATGAACTCTTCATATTTTGCTGTATATGGCTAAATGTATTAATGTTACTGTCACACAGTATATAATTGAGAAGTTACAAAGAAGTACACTTAAGGAAAGTCTAAGATCACTTGATGGTTTAGAGTATTTCCCCCTTAAACACAGAACTGGTTTAGGTAGAGCCCGTTTTTTTGTTTTTTTTATAAAGGTCCCTACACTTGGAATTTGTTACCAATTTCACTCATGCCCATTAATAAGAAAGTATGTATAGGAGAGATAAAAATCTGGTTCTCTCTGGAGACATCAAGGAATGTAATTTCAAGTTGCTTGTGATATAAATATGACTTCTATACTGTGGCCTGGATATTCAAACTGCGCTCAAAACTGGTGCAACAGCAGGAGCAAGCATAAACCAGTTACGCAAATGCGCAACAGGTGCGATATTCAAACATGGAGCAGAGCAAATTGTGCAAGCAACCAACGTCTGAATATCGCACATACTGCGCCATCGCGCAACCAGGAAGAAGAAGCTGAGCCAAAATGTTGCACTATGGCGCAACCATAGAAGCTCAGCTGAGCATTCCAGAGCTGCCATAGCTAAGCACAGCCCCCCAGAGCAATGGAACTGCACATCCAGGAGGCAGGCTGGGGCCCACCGCCAGCCATGCCACACATGGGCACAGGAACACACTGCAGAACCCACACCACACCGCACACCCCAAGCACAGCATCACTGGGGTGGGACGGATGATCCACGCGCCCATGGGGACAAGCCAACAAAGCATAGCAGAGCCCTGACACCCCAGCACAACCACTGGCAGGCGGAGAGTGCCACACACAGGGGTTGACAACCACAGTGCACATCAGCCCCCATATGCACCACGCATCCTGCACTGTGACCCCAAGACACCACCCATGTGCAGTGACTGGCACTGCAGGAAACCATCAGGCCCCAGCACACATCAGCCCCATGCAACACAGAAGCCTACAAGCCAGACACACCCCTGTGCACCCAGCAGTGGGTGGCAGCAGATATGCAAGACCAACCAAAAGTCACTGCCATGCTGGAGATACCTCCCATGCACACACATGCGCGCACACACACACACACACACACATACCCAGGACTATACCAGCCCAGATGGCATGTACACACCTGCAACTGAGCACCCATAGCCAGCTGCAAATCAGAGACCAACACAGTATTCATATATCAAAATAGAAATGTATATTGAACATAGTGCAACAAGAACAATAAAACTATTTACAAAGGGACGGGTACAAGGAATGGGTGTTCAAGAGGGAGGGATTAAAAACTGGAGAGGGAAGGCAGGGTGGTAGGGATGGAAAGAGGTGGAAGGGTACGCGGGTTATGGCCCAGCTGCCCCTGTCCCTCCTGCCTGCTGGCGCCCCATTCCAGGCTGCCCCGATGGTGTCCATGCCTCTGTATTGCTCACAGGATCCTGTGGCTTGCCACGCTGACCTCTGTGAGGCAACGGACATCCCGCTGCATCCTCCTTAGAACCTCGAGGCCTAGGAAAATGGGAACACAGTCAATGGCTGTGACTGACCACAACCCTGAACACCACCCAACCTGCAAGCCATATAGCCCAATGTCCGCACCTGTGATGGCATGCACCCACCCACAGTGAACATGCACATGGCCATCACAAACAGCGGCACCAGCTATAGCACCGCCCCACACACACCACCACGTCAATCACAGTACAAACTAGGCTGGCAAGTGATGTGGCAACGTGCTAGCGATGCCAGTTACACAGCTATGTGCCCAGTGCATGCCTAGACCACCAGTGATCTATACACAGACATGCCGTGATACTGCACTGTGATGCAGGTCACCTGTGTCATGCCTACATACATGGATACATAGACAGTGTCGGCAGATAAAGGCCTATGGGACACCCAGTCTGTCCATTTGACCTTGTAAGTTCACTCTGTTGTCCTATAAGTCTGCTGCCTCTACCCCTGACCTCAGAATTCCTGTATGGCCAACCCATGATTCATAACCTGTGACCAAGTCAGCCCCACCACTTCCTCTGGCAGGGTGTTCCACTTGTCCACCACCCGTTCTGTGAAGAAATACTTTCTCATGTTTCCTCTGAATCGTCCCCCCTCCAACTTCATCCCATGCCCTCTAGTCCTGGAACATCCTTTACGCTTAAAAATACTGTTTTCCTGCACTCTGTTCCCCCCTGTAAGATACTTGTATGTCCCCATCATATCCCCACACCCTCCTCCCCTCCAGGGAGTACATGTTCAGTTCCGTCAACCTGTCTGCATAGGACTTGTGATGCAATCCATGCACCATCCGTGTCGCCCTCCTCTGAACCCTCTCCACCCAGTCCATGTCCATACGTAGGTATGGTCTCCGAACTGTACACTGTACTCAGTGTGGGGACTCACTAGTGTTTTGTATAGTGGAATTATGACCTCCCTTTGGTTGTGTCCCACATGGCTGGTGGTCTTGCCCCCAGCATGCAATAGCATCCATGAGTAATGATACTCACACTCCTCCAGCAGCTGGGTCTGACGCTGCTGCTGCTGCTGCTGCTGTTGGGGCACAACACCCCCGGCACTGGGGCCTGGCACGGCCCACGTCACCTGGCCCTGTGTCTCACTAACCGCCTGTGGGAGACATATGTTGAGACAAACATCAGTGTGACTCAAAAGCAGAGTGCCCCTGCCCCAATGAGAGTGCCTGCCCACACAGCCATAACCATCCACCAGCACAGCTGCACACACTGACACAGCCCACCGTGTCCGAGCCGGCACCTATGCACAGCCACCCAAGCACACACACACCCCTACAGAGAATACAGGTACATAGATGGTACACTCACCTGGCCTAGGCACCACGTCCCACCTGGCACATGAATGCAGCCACGTAAAGAGTTCAGGCTCCCTCCGGCGGAGGTCACTGTACCGGTGCTGGCACTGCTCAGCAGACCGGCCCCGGCCAGTGACCTCCACCAGGTCAGTGGCCACTTGCTGCCACATGTGGGTCCTAGGCATGGTGAGGGGGAGCCTCACCATACAGTGCCTCACAGTGGGGCTCTACCAGGGCCACCAGGTTGGCCACTTCAAGCTGGCTCCAGGACACTGCCCTCCTCCTAGGCATGGCACCAACTTTACAGCAGGCAATATGGCGCCCCGCTGCGCCGTAACCCCACATGGAGTTGTTGCGCAATAGACCACCACAGGCTCCAATCATGCTGTTCAAACAGCGCCGTCACTTTACATGGCGCTGTCACCAGACAGCGCAATAGGGAAGTACACATGGCATGCCAACAGCGCCAGGGGTCAGAGGGCATACACAAGGTCACGGCAATGACGCAAGGCTACGCACAGTGCCATAGAACGTATGGGCATCCTGCGCGACTGCCAAGCTGAGCACCAGTGCCACAGTGGACTATTAGCAGTAGTGCCACAGCGCCATATAGTGCCCAGTGCTGTAGCGCCACTGGCACAATGGTGGCCATGGTCTGAATCGCCTATCGCGCTCATCAGGTCTGCAGCACGATAGACGCTTGCGTAAGCTGTCTGGGCATGCGCAATGCAGTGTGGCACACAGCCACAAACCTGCGGCATTGGCTCAGCCGGACCTTCCATATTGCGCAAAGCGCAAATACGCGATATTCAGCCGACATATGCAAATCATGCGATCAGCTATTCAAAGGTGCAGTAGCGCGATTAGCATGTCATTAAAGTTGCGCCACACCTCATTTGCATGTGTTGCGCTATAAAAATGCGACAGTGGGTTGTGCTGGCCAGATTTGGTTACTGCAGGTGAGAGGTGAGTTACATGCTGTGTGATGCTCAGGACAATGCTCATGGAGGGAGGATGATAAAGGCTGAGGGGCTGAGCATGAAAGGAGCACTTAGAAAGGGACAAAGGGCACCCTTCGATCAGTATCTGCCATCGGGTGGAAACATGGGGCTTCTGCCCCCCCGGGCCGGCAGCTATGCTCATGGGGAAATGCTGTCGACTGCACAGTGACAGGTGTCCACTTCCACCCATACAGATCACCATGACTGACCAGAGCCAAGCTGAGGGTGTGGACGGCGGGTGTAGGAGGAGGCCGAACTTCACCGCGGCAGAGACAGAGGCCCTCTTCCAGGCCTACCTGGAGGATGAGCCACTAGTGAGTGGACAGAGGGGCACCCCTCAGGAATGTGCAACTGCATGGGAGGGGGTAGCTCGGGCCGTCAACCTGCACAGAAGCCACCAGCGCTCCATGCAGGAATGCAAGAAGAAGATGGGGACTGACCGCAGGAGGCTGAAGGAAAGGTGGCAGCCTTCAGGACGACGCGTGCTGGCACTGGTGGGGCCCACCAGTGGTGGAACTGACCCTACAGAGGAGACACTGGTTGCGGCCATGCAGCCAAGTGCCATTCTGGGCGTACCAGGTGGAGGATTCCAGACGGTGGAAGCCCATCACTGCGGTATGACATGGTGGTGTTGTTGGGGGGCTGTTGTTCACATGCACTCACATGTACTCTCTTTCTGTTACAGATCCTGTTCGTCTTCAGGAGGCGGTGGTGGTGGTGGGTCCAGACAGTGATGCAGACCTGCTGGACGTGGAGGAGGACCATCCACCTCCGCCATCAGCCTGCAGGCACTGCAGCAGCATGCGCTGGGCCAACAACTCCGGTGTCAGTGATACGGGTGCAGGGGTGCACAGCCTGTGTCACAGCAGTCAGGCATGCAGGTATGCCAGCATGCTGTGCTTATGGCAGTGGCACGCTGCACCATTGATGATAGCAGGCCTGCAATAGGCAGTGATAGGTGTGTGTCCCATGGCGGACACATGGCAGGCCAGCACGTGCCCTGGGCCTTCCTGGTTCACACCTGTGTACCAGCATGCTGGCACAGTCCCAGGCTGTGCCTGTCCAGCACCGGTGGGGCAGCACCGGTGGCTGTGCAGGATTCTGGCACTGTTGTCAGCACGGAGGTGGAACAGGTGGACCTGGGGGCTCAGCAGTTGGGACGGCAGCAGCAGTCGCACACCAGGTCTGGGGGTACAGTGTCAAGCAGTGGCACATGTCTACCGCCCTTTGATCCACCCATACCTGGTCCTGGCGAACAGCGCCCACCCTCAAGGGGTGCTGTGCACCAGGACCGTCCACACCCTGGGGGTCACAATGCCATTGGGGCACAGTACCCATTGGATGTGCACACCCGCCTGCTGCAGGACTTGGTACAGCTGCAGGGGCGGGTTGCAAGGTCGTGGAGGCACTGTTGTCTGTGTCGTGGAAGCGGCATAGCGGGGAGTGTGCTTGGGACGAGCAGGCTGGCCTCTCAGAGACGGATGTGACCACTGCCATTGACAGGCTGACCCAGGCAGTGGTCTCTGTCGCGGACGCATTGGCCACACTGTCAGGTGCCCCTGTACCACACACCCCACACAGTGCGCTCTCCACTCCCCATTCCCGGCATCGTGCGACACCAGGCCTGTCGATGCCGGGTTCTGCTGTGGGCATCCCGAGCACCCCTGGTGCAAGTTTGTTTGGCAGGATGCAGACCCCTGTGCGGGCAAGGTCGCGTTCGCACAGTGGGACCCCTGGTGGTGCACCAGCGCCACCCGATGTGGCCCCTGCTCAGCCTGCCAGTGCTGCTGGGACACGGCGGGGCCACCCACGCATCCGTGGTGGCCGTGGGACAGTGCTACCTGACTGAGCTGTCTCCCAGTGCAGGCCCAGTCTGGTGCTGCCCTGTGTGCAATGTGTGTCATGGTGGGCAGTGCACTGCTGGGTGCGCTGCTCACCAAGCTGACTCACGGACTACCTGCACACTCTCCCAACTGCTGTCCACAGGTGCGTGTGCATGATGATGCCTGCATTGCACTGTACACCAAGGTGCAAGGTGCCCAGGTCCGACACACGTACGTGGACAGTCCAGGTGGTGGGGTGGTTGGTGGTGCTGTGTGTTGGCAATGTCATTTCTGCAGTGCTGTGCTGCTGCCCATGTATGCTGCCTGTGTGTGTGTGTGTGTCCATATGAGTGCTCACCCTCTCTGATGGTGTGTCGGTATGCCTGGAACCTTCAACTCCTGACCTTCATGCGGTGTGTTCCCTGTGTGCCTGTGGTTTGCGCATGGACAGTGTTGCCTGCACATGTCCCCTTGACTTACCTCTGTTGGGCGTGGTGCTCTTCTGCAATGGTGTCCCGGTGCAGCTGGGCCTGCCGGGTCAGTCGGGGGTCCCTCCATCCTAGGGGGGGCTGCTCATCACTAACATCACCGGCGCCACTGGCGTCCCCATCGCTGTCCCCCTCTTGGACCTGTACGGCTATCCCATGGTCTTTGGCCATGTTGTGCAGGATGCAACAGGCCAGGAATATCCCACAGGCCTTTTGGGGGCTGTACTGTAGGGCTCCGCCGGAGGTGTCCAGGCATCAGAAGCGTGCCTTGAGCATCCCAAACACCCGCTCTATGATGTTACGTGTTGCGGCATGTGCCTCATTGAAGCATAGCTGCGCTGGAGTCGTGGGGCGCCGGTACAGTGTGAGCAGCCAGGGATGGAGTGGGTATCCGCAGTCACCTGTGTGGAGATAGTGGAGATCAGTGTCATGTCAGGTCCATATTGCCCATATCCTTGTGTGCCACTACCATGGCACCTGTGTCATTCCCACCCTTGCCCAGGTTGCATTCCATACATGTGTACTCACCCACTAGATGACCTGTGGGGATGTCCCCACTCTTGAATCGATGGCACAGTGCAGACTGGTGCCATATGAAGGCATCATGTGCTCCGCCAGGGTGTGTGGCACAGACATTGATAATGCGCCCAGTGGCATCACACACCACCTGGCAGTTGACACTGGAAAACCCCTTTCGGTTCCGATATGCCTGGCCGTCGGGGCCAGGTGGCGTGCGAATGGCCACATGGGTGCAGTCTATGGCCCCTAGCATGCCAGGCATACGTGCTACCCTGTGGAACTCCTGCATGTTTGTTGTACGCTCTGCCGCGGTGCTGGGGAAATGGATGTACTCCGCAGCATGAGGCAGCAGTGCGCTGAGAGTTGGGTGAGGATGCGTGGCGTGGCCAACTGTG
This sequence comes from Neoceratodus forsteri, assembly GCA_016271365.2. NCBI lineage: Eukaryota > Metazoa > Chordata > Ceratodontiformes > Ceratodontidae > Neoceratodus > Neoceratodus forsteri. The sequence goes on along the minus strand of CM057455.1, from coordinate 923,391,133 downwards.
TAATGCCTGTGGTGTCCCTGTTGGCCTCTGGAAGGTGCCCGTGGCGAGCAGGCACATGCAGGCTGTCACCTTGGTCTCCAAGGACAGAGCATGACTCCGTCGTGAGGGTGCTTGCATCACATCACTGCACAGCTCGCAGAGCCGTCTCAGTATTGCCCAGTTCAGGCAGTTCTGGCCCACAATCTCGACGTCTGTGTACAGCTCGAAGCTGATGCGGGCACGATACCGCCTGTCGGGGGCATACCGCTGACGGGCTCCTCAGCGCCATGTCCCCTGCAGCATGGTGTCTCACCCTCATTACAGCTTCCATGTGGAAGCTGGCACTGTTCATCTCCTGGCTTCTGCCCCCGGCTGCTGTTCCTGTGTTACCCCGCTGCCCCCACTGCTGCTTCCACTGCACCGGCACCCCCACTGGCCTCTCTGTTCTCCTGGACCCACTGTCCCTCTCTGCCCTTCAGCTCCTGTCTCTCTCTCTCTCTGTCTCTCTCCCCAGTTTGCGGCCTGCTAGTGTTCTTGCGCCACTTCCTTGAGCCTTTTATTTTGGCTCAATTCGCTACTAGCAACTTCGGCTGAGCCACTCTTGCGCATTAGCGCGAAGTGTTGAATATCGCGTGCGCTTTGTGCATGGACCCACCCCTTCGGTTCGCATGCCTTCATTTGCATTAGCTGTTGCTCAGCATATTTTTGGTGGCTCAACTGGCCCCTTCTGAATATCGCAGAATGGCGCATTTTTGAAGTTGCGCACGCGCAACCCTGTTGCGCATGGCACAACCCTTTTGAATATCTGGGCCTGTATGTATACAATGTATAGTGTTAGGGACCATAACAGATGTTATATAATATATTCATGGTATCAGCATATTACTGTTTAGAAGTGTAATAGACTTATTATGAGTAATTAGGTGTACATCTTTGTATATATTTTGTATAATTATTTGTGATATATGTTGGAGTAACTTGAACCTATGTACATGGATCTCATTGGAAATGAGCTTGTCTCATTTGAGCCTTCTGATTGATTTATTTGAAATTAATAAAAGTTTTACTACTACAACTATAACCTGGTTGCTGTTGCTTGGGGAAGAGCTAGGCATACTCTGAGAGTTAGGGTGTCCAGCTCATGGTTCAAAAGAACCCAGTTTAGCCAAGCAGGATGGAGGAAGTATTATTGCTTTTGGGGCTCTGAAACTATGCAAGAAAGATAGTCATAAAAGAGACCTCTGAATTTTTGTTAAGAAACAATTTTGTTTCACATCAGATAAGAATACTGTTACATTCCTGACTTTGCAGGACAAAGGCAGATGTATTAAGAACCGTGTGGCAAAGTTGATAAATATTACAAGAACTGTGCATACAGTATGTAACACAAAGTAGGGATGGAGTCTGATTCCTCCAAATGTCATGAGAAGAATAGGAGAGCCTTAATTGACGAAGGTTAGGGACTGAAGGAAAACGTTAGCATACAGTACCAAATAAACTTAAGCTTTAATTTCATCTCCTTTCTCTCTTTGGGTGGCCAGCACCACTTCTATATTATCTTTTTTTTTTTTGTCTACCTTGGTTTGTTAAGCCCAGGATATATATATCCTAATGTTATTTTTTTTAATACTTTCTTTATTAGAAGTTACATTGTATTCATTTTACATTGACTTATGCACAAGAGAATATACAGTAAAACAGATTTCAATATCTTTATAGTCTGTCACCTTTTGATAAGAACCCCATAGCCATGTAGTCCTTGTAAACAATGATATAGGAGACAGTATCTTACTTAGTTTTTAACAATTGTTATCCCACATATTTTATATTCAAATGCTCAAACTTTACTTGAGTAGTGAGGATTTTTACAAACTATATATAACTTGGGCAAGGTAACTTAAAATAAATCATGTGACTCTGAAAACCAAACTTAGGGAAACCTGTCCTTGGTTCAGGCTAGACATCCTCTTGTTTGCACTGTGGACCTAAATTACCATTTAGTATTCTTGTAAAAACCCTATGTGGCTTGACAGGTTTTCTTATTTGCCCCATGCCAGTGATTAGCCTATTAGGGAATACGTCTCCATCTCCCATAAGTAACACCCATTTGGACAAACATTCAATAAATGTTTCCCCTCTCTTCTGTATCTGGTATGTTAGTTGCTCCATTTCCTGAATCCCACCTATAATCTGTCTCCATTCCTTTCGCTCAGGAGGTTATATCTTTAGCCATCGTCTTGTGATTTAAAAGACCACATTCTGAAAAAGGATTGAATGAGGAATATTAAATAAAAGCTTTACGATGACAAAGACTTCTTGTTTAAATTTATGTAGAACAGGGCATAAATAAAATATGTGGGATTGTGAAGCAGCATCTCCTCCACAACCCCTTCAACAGCAAAAGGATACCTCTAGGTCCCATCTGTCCTGCATTTTTGGTGTGAAAAAGTATCTAACCTGGACCTTACAAATATATTCTTTCCATATTGGGGAAGAGGTCACCCTAGAGGGTCCCCTCCATATCCATTTCTATTGATTGGTGAACAATGAAGCTCTGTCTCCTGTCTCTATCTAGTCTTAATAGGTTCTTTTGCATCTACCCAATGTGTATTTAAAAAGGAATAGATTGGAGATATGGCTTTCTTGGGTGATTGTAGTGTGAGAAGGTCTATCATGTGGGGACCTGGTACATCTGACAAACTGCTCCTATTGTGTTGTCTAAGCTTGGTGTGGATATAATCTTGTATTTGCTGGTAATGAAAAATGCCCTTATTTGTCCACCCAAATGTTTCTGAGCATTTGGGGAATGAAAGGATCATATCTCCATTTATTATCTGTGCCGGACAGCACAACTCCCATCGGGTCTGTTGTTTGCACCAATTGTCATTATCCCCCGGAGGGAAGTCCCTGGCCTTAATAAACTAGCAGTGATGCCATATGTCTGTCTGAACTCTAGGGAGCTTTCTAAAATGGTCTCAAGCCTGCAATGTTTCTGTGACAGTGATATGTTGATTGAAGGAACCAGGTCTCTCATGGGGAGGATCAAACAAGAAGGAGCTAATGGGTTTGTCTGGGAACAGATAATTTTCAATGTCTTACCAGTGTGCATTAGGATAAGGGGAGTCCCACAATAGGGCCCACTTAATCTGAGCAGCTATCCAGTAAGCATAGATGTCTGGGACCACCCTTCCTCCCCATTGCTTGTTAGCATACAGAAACATCTTTTTAATTTCTGTTTTTTTATTTGCCTAAATAAATCTCATAATTTTCCTTTGCAAGTCTGCAACCCATCTCTGATATAATGTAGTATGAGCACATTGAAAACATATAGAAACTTAGAAAGGAGGGTCATTTTTGTTGCCAGAATCCTGTCATACATTGGGAGTGGTAGCAGCAATCATCTTTTACTATATTCTTCAGTCTGTTTGAGTAGAGGGGCATAATTATCTAAATACAAGTCTTTGTCTGAGGTTCTCAATCTAATACCTACATATTTAAGGATTTCTATATTCAATTTTATCTGGTATTTCTGTCTAAAGGGTGGTCTGGGATTGTAGTGGAAACTTTATATTTCTGTTTTTATACAGTTGTGTGTATCCTGAGATGTCAGTGAACTCTCCTAACAGTTGCATCACTTTAGTAAAGGATTTCTCAGGGTTACTAAGATAGAGAAGAATATCACCTGCATATAGAACAACCTTGTGCTCCTGTGTGCCTAATCATATCCCTTGTATCCCCTGATCTTGCCTAATGCTCTGTGCCAGGGACTCAATATATATAGCAAACAGCAGGGGGGGACAATGGGCATCCCTGTCTGGTGCCCCTACCTAACTGAATCCCTATTGACACTGTGCCATTGGCATGGACATATGCTCGATGGCTTATATATAAACTTTTAATGTATCTACAAACTTTCCTGGGAATCCAAACCCAGCAAGGACCCCATAGAGGAACTCCCATGCAACTTGATCACATGCAATTTCCACATCTACACTTACCATCAAGGCTGATTGTTTAGTGTTGTTTCAATGGTACATAATGTGCAGAGTGTGACATACACTATCTGCTGCCTGCCTCCCTGCCACAAACCCAGTCTGATCCCAACGGACCACTGTAGGGATAATATGTTCGAACCATTAAACCAAAATAGTTGTAAGATATTTATAGTTCACATTAAGGACTGAAATAGGTCTATAGAAAGTGCAAGGGGTGGGGTCCTTGCTGTGCTGAGGAAAAACCAAAATGACCACCTGTCTTCAAGATTATGGCAGTGTGGCCTCACCCTCTAAGATCTCATGAAAGGCAGGGTGCAGTAATAGCACCACACTATCCCTAAATTTTTTATAGAACTCGGCCGGAAGGTCATCCATACCAGGACTCTTACTAGTTTTGCTGGAGTTTACGGCTGCATGGATCTCAGCCACTGTAATTGAGTTCACTAGGGCTGTATTTTGTGTCTCAGATATCAGTGGCAGTTTCAGTCAGTGTAGAAAGGCTTGGATTTTGTGTTAAATCCAGCATCGTGTGTGGTGAGAATAGTTTGGTGTATTATGTAGTGAATGCTCAGAGAACTCCTCCAGTCAAATAGTTCTAACAGTCATCCAGGGGTGTACTATTCAGGATATATGGGCTCTAGCCTTTCTTGGCCTCAGGGGAAGTGCTAACAATTTTGTTGAGCGGGGTCTCCCTTCATAATATTTTTGCTTTATAAATTGCAGATTGTGTTCCACCTTAAAATCTAGTAGCTGGTTAAGTGCTTTCCATAATCTTATCAATTCTTTTCCCTTATTTTTATCCATATTTGCTGGCTGGAGCTTCTCCAAAGCATGTATTTGTGTTTCTAATTGTTTCTGCTTCTACTGTCGCTGTTTTTTCCTAGTTTTTGCAGTAGCTATTAATTTGCCCTGTATTATCGTTTTTACTGTGCCCCATATCAGCCCTTTGCTGACCTCTGTAGTAGAATTGTCTTGAACAGCTTGTGTAATAAGTTGAGGGATCTGATCCAAAACTTCCTGGTCATTTAAAAGGGACAGAATAGGCCTTCAGAAAGTTCTTTTTTTCAGCAGGGCTAAGTCCACACGTAGGGTTAGCGGTGCATGATCCGATAAACCAATTGGACCAACTATACATTCCTTAGCCTGTCCCCCTAGTTCTCTAGATATAAAGAAGTTATCTAGCCTGGAGTACATATAATGAGTAGGAGACTAATATGTATACCCCTTGATAGAGCTTTATAATAATCTTCAGGCATCTTGCATTCCTAATTTGTCCAACAGTGCCTTTACTTTCTTGGCCATTTTATAGGATTTCCTGGGGATACCCGAGGTGTATCCAGTTTTGGCTCCAGTGTTATGCTCCAGTCTCCTGCACAGAGAAGCATGCCTTCAGTTTTTTCAGAGATCAAGATTAATATTTTATGGTAAAACTCACATGAGGAGTCAGGGGGCATACACTGACCAAAGAGTGAGCATTTGACCATTGAGAGTGCCCTTAAGTAGGACACATCTCACCTCCACATCTGTTATTCTGTCTGTAACTTCAAATTGTACATGCTTAGGAATTAAAATCACCACCTACCTCTGCCTCCCCATTTTATGGGATGAAAAGCACACTTCTCTGTAGCCAAAACCCAGCAATTTGTGGTGCTCCCCATCAGAAAGATGGGTTTCTTGTAGAAATCAAAGTCTACCCCAGCTTGCTTTATATATCTCAATATCTTCTTCCTCTTAATTGGACTTGTCAAGCCATTCACATTATATATGAGAACTTTAGAATCCATTTTGACCAGCATTATTACTCACTCTTGTATAGAAGGCCAGCCCCTCCAATAGGGGGAGATTCCATCCCCCCTTTCTGATGGGTTCCCTAGTGCCACATGGTATCTTGCCCTAAAAAGGCAAACATAGTGAATAAATAACAATAACAACTTTCCAACAAAAATATTAACTGGTGCACTTCCAAGCTTGTGGAACACCGCTGTGTGTTCCCTGTCTCTGTTATGTAGGTGGTGAATACCTCCTCCCTCGCAAAGCAGTAGTGTGTCTGTTTCTGATTCTTAAGGGATACTACAAAGAACTATAGTCTGTAAAACTCTGACTACAATCCAAAGGTAATGATGTAGATTTACACCACAACCAAGATAAATCCTCCCTATAGTCCATCCCTTCCCCCCTCCCTTGGGAAGCATAAGCATAGTCTGGCTATAAATCAGGTCCATCCAATCCTCCATATATTGCCATTCCAAAATTAATATAATAATTGGTGTGAATCCCTGTGGTAAACTGTACCTTGGAAATAAAATACATTTTAACCATGAACCCTGCCCAGTACTATAAGCTCTGAGCAGCCAAATCCCCCACAACCACTTTGAGCCATCAAGACCCCAAATAAATAAATAAATATATATATATATATATATATATATATATATATATATATATATATGTGTGTAGGTTTTTCACCTTTAAAACTACTCTTGTAATATGTACTTGGTTCTGGAATTTTAAAATTTCAAACCCCTTAATCTCAAAGATGATATTTTTTTTTTATTAAATTGAAAGTTATCTTTATGGGTATGTGTTCATTTTGATCATATAACCCCATAAGTCATCTCATTTTGGGCCTTGAAATAACTAAGGATAATATATGCTATGTTATCTTCCATTCAGAGGAATACTAGGGGCACCTAAAGCAGTTCAAACAGTGCCATTTTCTATTTGCAGCAACATGTCCCAGAGTTAAAGCTTCAAAGAGGGATACTAAAGTGTTACCCCCTAGTGCACCCCCCAAAGTCCCAGCTTCAGCAGCTACTCCACTATAAAGGAGCAAAACTCTATAGTCTGATGGTATGAGAACACCTGTATGAGGCCCTTACCCCAGCTGGGAGTAGTCGCTGCCATAACTGAATTGCAAAGAAAATTCTTAGACCAAAAACACCCTTTGTCAATAAGTTTTCAGGTGGCTGTGTTACTTGATTCATTATTTCTTCCAGCAAGGTGTCCAGATTGTAGGAGTGTTCTGATTTCAGTCAGGGTATGCAGGGCCTCATCATAGCATGTTTCTCTATTATTTTTCCTGGGGTACTGCTCCCTTGATAGTAGTTTTACGCAGCAGTACCACCCTCGATATTGCTCTCTTCTCTAGGGGTACCCCACAGGCCTTCAATGCTTCTTCTGCCTCTGGTAGGGACAAGTAGACCTGTGGACTTTCCTCCCCAAAAATTTAGAGCTTCTTGGGGTATGGTATCCAAAATTGGATGTGTTTTCTTTTCAGGGCCTTCATTATCGGGTGGTATTGGAGCCGAAGTCGTTGGATTTCAGGTGAGTAGTCGTGATCAAAAAATAAACATGCTTTGTTTTATTTGAGCTCTCCCTGCCTACAGGCCTGTCTCAGCACTGCCTCTTTTACCATATAGCTTGAGAATTTCATAATCACAGGCCTAGAATGGGCCAATGGGTCTTGTGGTTTTGGTTGTAAAGATCTATGGGTCCTTTCAATTCAGATCTCCATAGCTCCAGGGAGATCCAATATTTCGCGGAAGAGGTCTTGTTAAAAGAGGGCCATATTATTTGTCTCAGCCCCCTCAGGCAGCCTGAACAGGCATAGGTTATTATGCCAAGATCTTGCCTCCAGGTCAGTGCGCTTATCCTGCAAGGCCTCCATGTAGTATACTAAAGAGCAGAGAGCCTTGCCGAAAGTTGCATTTTCAGCTTCCAATTTTTACACCCACTCATCCACCTCTTGAATGCAGAAATCAAATTTGGCCAATTTAGAGTGGATTTTTTGAAAGTTGAATTTATGATCTTTTCGGGAGGCTTTGATCTCTTGTAGCAGTGTATCAAACTGGGATTTTGCTAACTTTTCCTCCCAGTTGTCTGCCTCAGTGGTTGGCATATTTTGGCACAAAGAAGACTTGCTGTGGCTCTAGTCCTGTGCTAGTACTCATATATCAGGATCCATTAATCATTGTTTGACCTTTTTCCATGTTGGACCTGATTATTTTATTTTCTCCCTTTCCCTTTGGTGGCATATTTCAGTGTTTGTAAGCCCAAAGAATGTAGAAGTAGGATGATTTATTCCCCACCCCGGAGAGGAGGGAGCTCAATGTTTAAGCTGCTGCTCAATCTGTGGTGGAACCCAAAGCACAGGTGCTGGAATGGGGGGGCCACTAGGGTCATGACGCTATGACTTTCATAAGTGGCCTTGTCAGTTTTTGCAGTCATGTTAATGTATTTTATAAGGGGGCATTTACCCCTTACATCCTTGGCACTACCACTTTTCAAACTATTCCGGCACCAATCACCAAAAGTTGTTAGGGTACCATTTTAAGGCAGGTGGTTTTGTACTCTTCTAACGTTCTTTTTGACTCTTTTTGACACACACAGACACACACACATGGTAGTGTACACTGCTCTATAAATGTAAAGAATTAACTTTTGCTTTCAGTGTTTTTAAATGCATTTTACAAATGTTCAGATGTTGTATTACTTTGTGTTCCATGAATTCGAAGTGGGATTTTTCTACTCTGATTAGAGGAGAACTCCAAGGCTAAGTGTTTTGAAATGTTGTGCTAGTGTTATCTCAATCAGTACTGAGAGACTTTTTTTTTAAGAAAGCAAAGGAGAGATAAAGCATATTGTGATTAAGAATATGATTTTGCTCTACAGTTTAAAGCAATGTATTTGCGTTGAATAGCATATTCTGCTTTGGATATTTTTGCTGTATTCTGTTATTGAATGTGTAGGCATGTTTCTTACAAAGAGATGTTTTAATGCAAAACATACAGTGTGGTATAAACTAATGTGATTAAATTCCCACCCTATATTCCTACTGAAATCATTCCTTCAGTGGCATGGAGTTCAGGCAGTTGCTAGCCTGCCACATATATCACTAGTTTAAACCTCTATGATGGAGGAACAACATTTCAGGAATGTTACCATTCCACTTTTAAGTTCGCTAATGTTTAATTGTTTTTTGCTCTTCCAGTACAATGGCCCATCTGTGCCATTTCAGTTGCAAGGGGGTCTCAACTCTTGATATACCCCTACTATGTAGGAAACATTTTTTCTTCTAATACCATATTGCTTAAGAGGTTTAAAATTGTTTTACCATTTTTATTTCTTTCTCCTTCCTGGGGGGGGGGCTTCTATAAGAGGCATGTTTAAACTAATCTGTCTCATTATGGACTGATCTGTTGGCCTTGAGTTCCCAGCTAAGAGACTGAGAGGGAGTGAATGGCTCCACTCCAATCCTCAGACAGAAGAAATATTGTTGTGATGTGCTCACTGAACAAAATTAAGTCTATATTTTAGAAACATTTTCTGAGCATTTTATATATTTTGACATTTTATTATAAATAGGAGTACCTTGTGTTGTATTTTATTTATTTTTTATTTATTCTTTTCTAACCGGGTAAGGCTCACTAGCCACAAGTGCCTGTTTTCAGGGGTGACCTGGGAGCTTTGGGCTGGTTAAGTGACTTGCTCAGAGTCACAGATTATGCAAGTGGACGTTGTGGGAACCAAGCCCAGTACAGCTGGATGTACCAGACTCATTCACAGCTTGTTGCTCTAACTTCTAGGCTATACTGCCAGCCAAAGCATACATGGTCTGTATTATAGGAATGGCAATGTGTATGGGGATGCTGGTCTAACTTATAAGACAGCTTGCAGTCGATGTACTTCTACAGTAAATTGTGTTTATTTTTGGAGTGCAATTTCTATGGTTTGTTAATTTTAACTGTCAATGGGCTTAAACAATTAATGCCAGCTCTAACAACTACTGTCTTTAGCAGCCACAATGCCCAAGCTGAACTCGTACTGCAAGGAGCTAAAGAGGGGAAGACGTGAATCCTCCATACACCCATGCCCCCATAACTAACTGCGGTCTGGCTGTAGATGATTAATAACTGTTAGAAAGGCATCAAATAAATAACTGATGTGCCCATGGGAGGCAAACAACCATTTTTGAATGTCAGTTACATTGTCTGGATTCAGAGCAGCCACTGACAAATGAGTTCATGCCAATCTGTTCTACTTAAGAATAACACAATAGAAAGGGTGTCAGATGCATAGCACTTCCACAAAAACAAACTCACTCTGGTAGAAGGCTTTTTCATGGTTCACCAGAGGAGATGGGTATGTGTAATGCTACAGCTGTTACCAACATTGGTGTGGCTTAACATGTAAATAAAATGATCATAGACAAACAATGCCATGAAATGCAATAAGCAGTAAGATATATGATATCGGTCAGAATTTATGATCAGGAGGACCATTTTAGCTAACATTAGATGGGACTCTACGCTGTAACAGACTGGTGCAGCCACACCACGTATACAATCTGGATTACAGGGAACAGCAGAGAAACAACACAGGTTTACTGACCTGCCATTGAGGGAGGGGACACTATCCTCTCTGTATTTTCAGTTTGTTTTTGAAATCAAGTGACTGGCAGCCACAACAAGGAGAGCAGCAGATGTCAAAGAATCATGAACTTTTATGAGTGCCTTGCTAGCATGTATGCAAGAGATACCAGCTCTATTGGATGACACTGAATAATGTTTCCAGCACTAATGTAATGAATCAGGGTTCTGTAGCCTTTCTCTTTCTTTCTTTCTTTTGTTCTTTATAATCTGACAGCAAGACAGCAATGTCCCTTCTCATATTAATATCAATTACACTGTGGCATCTGGCCACAGGATTTCAAGCGGTAATGCACAGTCAAGGGGCGGCAGTCTATGGGGGGAAATCTTCCACGCTGCATATCACTTATGATTAACTCATTTTTCTAATTTGTTGTGGTGATAAAGACAGCCTAATAATTATAGAGAATAATGTTGTTCTTCTAAAATTTACAGAACCTCACTAAGAGTCATTTCAGACTTTCCTTTAAATGTCATCAAAGGAAAGAAGGCACACATACAGGCAAAATTGTTTCTGTTTATCCAGCACCTTTGTATCCTTCTGGACAATACCTCCTTGGTGGCTGATCCAGTGTAGTGCTCAGATACAGGCACTTAAAAACTGATGACTAAAGGCATATAGAAGGGCAACCCAAACACTGCGTTATACAATACAGTGAATACTGTGGTGCTGCAAAGCATTACTTTACAAAGAATGAACTATATCAATTTTCCAAATGACACATCACCACCTGTGTTCCCAGAATGCCAGAAGAGAATAAACATTCACCTATTGTGGGGCCCATGTAGTGGCTTGACTGCTTCTTTACCCCAAGACATTATTGAATAATGTACTGTTTATGCATGCACATGTTGTATGAATCTATGAATTTGCCATTATGACATGTGGGTGCATACGTATTATTGCTTCATAGTTCTTCATTTTTAGATGTGATTGCTATTTATTAGGCAAGACCTGATAATATTCTGAACTGAGAATGTTCATACATATTCATGTTATTTCAAAGTTTTCTCATTGTAATATGACTGAACATAGTCATTCATGTACTTCTGTTACTGTATGTTTATTATACAAATGTATATTTCTTTACTTTTAAATGTTATAGCCACCTATAAGGCAACAGCACAAGATCCTGTAGCCAGGCAAGAAACATACCCATAGCATGGCATAATCCACTCTAGGCATCTACAAGAGCTGGATGGAATTATCAGGTCTGTGTCAGGTCTGTTTGGGATAGGGATTTCAGTTTGGAATAGGGTGAATTTAAAGGCCATAAAACAACATATTTGGTACTCCGAGACCCAGGCAAACCATACAAAGCTTGTACTACATGCTCTTGATGCTTATCAGTGGAAGAAAGGTTTATTTTTTGTTTGATGTTTCGTATCATGCTAGAGTCCAAAATCCCATAGCTATTCAAGACAGGAGACCATAACAGAGACCATAACATGATATCTTCCACACCTGACTGATTGGAGACCTAGAAAAACCTACAAGCACCATCTCAGGCCTATTTGCATCTGGATTGGCCAGCTGTAGCAGGGCTGACATGGAGACCAGAAAGAGATTATTTTAAGCATCAAAATTCAGAAACGATTATTAAATTCATGGTAAATATTGGATTGCAGACCTTGCACAAATAGAAGATAAATGTGTGTGGTATGTATGCCATATCATATCAATATGTATGATTTTCATGTTTCCTTACTGAAACACAAACTGAGACCAATGCATTGCTTGCAAACAATCTTTAATGGTCTGACACAGACACAGACATAGGTAGACAAGTAATATGTACAACCTATGGGAACTATGTTCTCACAATAATTTATAATTGACTCCTGAGATGTAGAAACAAGGGTGTTTCAATGACCTTATTTCAGACAGCCACTTGACCACATGGTATTTCCAGTATGTGTTACTGGATCCCAAGACATCCACTCAGGTTGTGTTGAGGCATAGGCATTTAAAAATGTTGTTTCCTTTTGTGATAGCTTAAAAACTTGGGATATGTTGCCTTGCACCCCAGTCAGGGCAATTGCTATACCACTGAGTCCTGTATTAGACATAATTCCCTGAACATATCTTTCACTGTTTACCAATATTTGACCCCTGCTGAGGTGCTTTTTGACAAACTGGCCACAGTCCATTCTGTGGGTCAGTTGAGAAGTGACATTCAAAAGGAGAAGGTGACACACCTTCCCTAGTAGTGTACAACCCCTACAACCCATAACCTATATGAATACATGTACAGGTATCATGTGTTTCATGTAACTGCCCCGGTCTGCCTACAGATATGCCATAAACTGAGCCACCCAGCAGGGTGTGAGTCAACACTTCAGACACTTGCCCAGTGACACTTATGAGATAGTGCTTCCCTGTAATGAAGTCAACCACAACATGGCTGGTCAGAATTGCATAATTTAAAACCAAGGCATTTTTTATGCAAAGGCTAAGCAGACTGCAGTCTAGGATCACCAGCTGTTTAAGGGTGCCTGTGAATAAGGCACTAAGATATATGTTTTTGACTGATTGATCATTATCTCTGCTGGCACTGCCTGAGTCCATGGAGTGCTGAGAGCCAGGTCTTGCAGTACATTGCACACAGACACACACACACACACACACACAGTCACAGCTCAGGTTTAACTAGAGTGATAAGTTAGAGTGCTTCTCCAGCAAAAAACAATAAAGTTCATCCTGACTCCCATTGTGACACCCTGCCATCATTTGGCTCCCCTCCCTCGGTTTCTCCCCATCTCTGCTGAAAAAATGCTTATGATGAGTTGTCACTTGTCCCCCTCCTTAAAATAAATATCTTTGCCTCCCTATCCTAATCTGTCATTCACTGACATGGCACTGAACCTTCCCAATCAGTGGTGGATTTGGATTTCTTAGAGCCACTAGGAAATGCTTGGCTGGGTATGCTTAGTTCACAAGAAGGCTGTATTTCAGGAAGTTTTTCTTTCTTTTGGAATATAACTTGGTGTTGTGGATGGGCTGTGGCACATCAGCACTGTTGGGACTCAGAAACATAATTCTTGGTACCGATGACTGACCGCAGTGTTTCTGCTTTTTGGGAGCACTGAGCAGAATGAACAGGCTTGAGTTTTTGCAAGGTTTTCCCTCAGATAAGCGAAAATATTGAAGGAATTCAAACAAAGAGTTGACCCACTAAGTTATTAACTCCTTGGGTAAACATCCTGGATCATGCACAGCTAATGATCAAAGTTCAAGTGCCTCTTTTCACCTCTATTTGTATTAACTATCCTTACAAAAGCCACTCGATGGTCCTTTGTCACAGCACGGACCTGACTGGGAATCCATTGCTTTTCCATGTATTTCTTCAATGAGACACAATTGTAATAAGTTAATTTCAAATATTTTCAGCTTTGTTAGTCTGAAGAAACTGGTCTTTCACTGATTCATGCAACTTAGGGCTGAGGCTGACTTAGAAATCCTTGGAGAAAATCCTGCACCCTCCTCCATCTAGTAGATGCTACCATCCTTTCAAAGTCTCTGCCTGTGCTCCAGGTTTGTTCTTGTTATATGTCATCCACAGTTTCTGGCTTTGAGTCGGAGTCAGTGCTCATGCCTTGGTGGGCCAAAAAAAGACAGAAATAAAGCAGTCCATATGCAAAATGTACCAATGGCTTTTCAAACAACCATTGCAAAGAAGGAAGAGATAATGATTAGTGAAATACCGAAAACAGACTGCTGTCCAATTAACAAATTGGTAAAAAAGTATCAAAATCCCACAGCAATAAAACCAAACTGGCTTTATACAGGCTTTGTACAGGCTCATAACCACTGTACTAAACATATCCGCTTGATGAAGAGCTCCTACTTCAAGAATGCCCTCTCCAACTCCTGGGGCGAAGGGAAATCCTTCTGGGACAACATAAAGAATATCATGGGTCAGCAGTCCAAATCCTCTCCTGCAATAATGAATGTGGATGGAACCACTACATTAGACCCAGAGATCATTGCAAACACCCTAAATGATACCTTCACGGACCTTAGTGGTGTCCTCTCATCTGATTTCTTCACTGATGCTGATCCTCCAATTTCTACTTCTACTACTGCCTCTCCAACCAAACCACCCTTCCATTTCAAACTAGTAAAGGCACATGAAGTCTATAAATATGTAAAGAAGGCCATTTCTAAGTGCCGAGCAAGCAGCGACACTATTGACCTTAAACTTCTGTCCCTCACTCTGGAGGAAGTACTGCTCCCCCTCACAAAAATTTTCAATCTCTCCATCTGCTACAGCCAATTCCCTAGGAAATGGAAAGCTGCAGTTGTCACTAAGGTGCACAAAAGTGGTGATAAGTCACTGCCTGGTAACTATCGCCCGATATCAATACTACCACCTCTCTCTAAGGCCCTTGAACGCTGGCGGACCAACTTTCAGACTACCTGGAAAAGCACAACATCCTATGCACTCAGCAGCATGGATTTAGGAAAGGCACAGCACATCGACTGCCCTACTTGAATTCTCAGGAGCAATCCACAATGCCATGGACAAAGGAAACCTAACTGGAGCAGTCTACATTGACTTAACCAAGGCATTTGATACAGTTCACCATGGCCTACTTATCAAACAACTACTATCCCTAGGGCTCTCGCAGGGTCCTGGTGACTGGGTAAAAAATTACCTTGCTCAGCGCTCACAATCTGTAAAAGTAGCTGGAGTTCTCTCAGACTCAAAACCGGTTCGCTCAGGAGTTCCCAAGGGATCCATCCTGGGCCCCCTCCTATTCAGCCTTTTCCTAAACTCCCTCCCCAAATCCTGTCCTGAACAAATAATCCTCTATGCTGACGATGCCGTGATTCTTGCCACTGATAAAGATCCGAATCTCTTATGCCTCAACCTTCAGCATGCTTTTTCCAAAGTTGAGATGTGGTTCCTTGAACATAAGCTGGTTCTAAACCACAAAAAAACTAAATCCATGCTCTTCTCTAACCCGCAAAACAAGAAAAGGCAAGTCCCACTCACCATTAATACATACCTAGGAAATACCCTTGAACAAGTGCCAATTTTCAAATATCTTGGAATCAACTTTGATCAAGGCCTAATCTTTGCAACTCACATTGATAGTACAGCAAAAACTATCAATCAGCGAATTGGGATTCTGTATCGGAACCGACAGCTTCTTACCCATTCTGCACTGAGGATTGCCATCCAATCCTCTATCATCTCAATCATTGATTATGGCTTAGTTATATACGGATCTGCCACTACTACAGCACTTAGTCGCATTACAACATCCCTAAATAAGGCCTGTCGGTTGCTCACTGGTGCACACCGACGTACCCTCACATGTGAACTCTATGCTGACTCAGGTTGGTTGCAACTCTCAAACCAGATAAAGTACCTTACCTGCCTGATGGCAAAAAATCCACTCTGGGCCTCACTCCACCCTGTATCCAAGACCTGTTATGCCCGGCGCTAGCACCCATTTTACCAGAAGATCAGAACACCAGCCTCTCCAAGTCCCCCGATGCCGGACTTCTCAGGGACAAAGATCATTTGCCTATAGTGCCCCCAGCTGGCTAAATGCCCTCAGCACTCATATTACTGCCTCCACCTCTCTAGGTATTTTCAAATCAAGGCTTTTCTCTCACCTTACCACCTCCAGCTCCTGTGACTGCCCTGATTAAACCTCCTATTTTCTCACTACCCACCCTGTCCCGTTATTTGAAAAGACATGTTTGGGAAACCTTTTCTCCTGCTATTGTCTGCTCCCCACACCTTTCACTTACCCTCTCTGTTCTGGACTTTTTCCCTATTTGTTTCTCCTAATCTGGCATGACCTCTTTCTTGTAATAATAATATGATTATTGATATCTCATGTCCTTTTGCATAAATGATTTGATATGTATTTGTATATGTTTTCTTGCTCTTGACACAACACAAATTGTTGTTTTATCTATGTAACCTTTTGTACTGTACCTAATTGACATGGAACCTTTGTAAAAGAGCCTCTGGCTCAAAGGTAGTAATTCCTAGAACAATAAACAATAAACAATAAAAACAAACTATGTTCTGTGCAAAGGAGACCAGTTAGGTACCAGCCTAGGCAGCTAGTAAGCAGGCAGACACCAAAGTAATGGCAGTTGATTTAGTAGCCAAGGTGCCAAATATCCAAAGCCTGTAACACAGAAAAATGCTTGGTACTGGTCCTCTGAGACAGAACTGCAGTAACAAACTTGATTCATAAGCAAAAAAAAAAAAAACACTGCACTCCAAGAACAAAAGCAGTGGTCAAAGTGGTGCAGTGAAAAAAGGTGGTTTGTTCAGGAGTCATGCAAACAAAAAAAGATGATACTGGTGCATTGTTGCCATCCTCTGAATTGACTCATGTTGGCAGGGGGGTGCACAAGGTTTCCTGTCTATAGCTACTATTTAAGTTCATGGGGCTGTTTAAAACCATAACTTCTTTACTTGTGTGATATTAGCATGTCAGGTGACTACTCCAAATTATTGCTTCATACCTTCTGTTTGTCCTGTCATTGGTAAAATGGTTATCCTAACAGGGCCACTTCGCAAGGAACAATTTCTTCTTTATGAACCTGGTCATTACACTGATGTCATAAATTACACTCCAACCTTTAATGTGCATATTACTTCAGTTTACTAGATTTATCACTGTTGCTGTATTGTGAAGATGAAAACTTCCTTTCAAATCAGCAATGGCAAGCATATGACTGAAAATGATTTTGATAATTTACTTTATGATGGTGTTGTCACTAAATTCAAATACTTGGGAGTATGGCTGGACCATAGGCTCTCCTTTATAGAGCACATTGAAGAATTAATCAAAAAATTACAACGGAGACTTGGCCTGTTCTTTAGGATAGTCCGCTTCTTAACTAGAGATGCCAAACTACAGCTGATACAATCAACCTTTCTATCCTTGATAGATTATGCTTACATCCTCTACAGTCACTGTCCCATTTCCTAACTCATCAAACTTGACACATTATATCATAGAGCTTTGAGGTTCATCACAGGCTTGCTTTATTTCACTCACCACTGCTCCCTATATCAGTCAGTAGGGTGGAGTTCTCTTCAATTCAGGCGTGACAAAAATGCAATGTAAATATTGTTTAGTGGGTAATGCAGTATTTTTAATCAATGCAAGAGAACTGTTGATATTAGCAAAAAATCCTCTTTACTCTTATGTCACCCTGTGAAAAGATATCATGGTATGAGAACAATGTGTTTTCATTTTAATAACCTCACAAGAAAGTTAAAAAATAAACAAAAAAGTAAACTAGCACAGAGCTGCAGCAACTAGGAACAAATAGCCGGTTTTTGTGTGCACCAACTGCACTGATCAGTGCAGTAGTGTTCGGTTGCCTAGCAACCGAGATTGCACAGGTGCGATCAACTGGGTGTGATGACATGGTTAGTCACACCATGGGATCTCACAAAAACGGGTGAGAGGTTATCAGGAAGTAGCTACCATTAAAATTTGTTGGGCTTCAGTGCTTACATGCAGAGGAACTTAACCAAAAAGGAGAAACTTGAGCTAGATGGAGTGAGGGTAAGCAGTTAAAATATTAAAGAATATTTAGAAGTTGGTATTAGAACCTTTAATTATAAAAGTAAAATGATGGCTATGAGACCAATAGGGAATACTATGATTATGTTTTCACAGACTACAAAGAACACTAATTCCACTCTAAGAAGCTCACAGTCCTCTTTTATGGTATGCTGTTAACAAAATAAGTAAATAGAAGCCACAATGTGGCCACATTATAATATTAAACAGCATAATAACAGCAAAGCTTTACAAATAATTATGTTTATGTCATTACAGGCCCAAAATTATTCTTTACAAGAAAGACAAGAAGTTTTAAGTAATATATAAGGTATGCTGCAAACCAAGAAATATGGGGGACAAGCCTTACAGGCAGTAGTTAAACCTTGTTCCAAGTTGTTAGCAGAGTTGTGTTCACTAACATACTGTGTAAGTCTTTTTAGGATGCAACTTAGGATCTAAACAAATAGAAATAAATTAACCCTGTGAAAAATTAAGAATATATACAAGGGTGGACAAGCAATAATCTTTATTGAATGGTATGTGTATACACCAAAGAATTAAAAATGTAACAATATCATATTAAAAAAAATGCTGATCAATGACATAAAATAAATGTATTTACAGATGTGTAACAAAGAATAAACCCCGTGAACAAGCTCCAAGTCGAGTGAAACGTAGGGGGAAGAGAAATAAAAAGAAAGATTGAAGAGCAATAACTTGAGCGAAAAGTGTTTACTTCAAAGGGCCCCCCAACATTTCCTGTATTTTTTCGTGACAAAAATGCAGCCTTATGGACCCTGACAGCCATCTCCAAAAAAACTGCCCCAATACATTACAGACTGTCTTCCTATAAAACCAATAGGCAATTACGCCCCGAGAAGTTGCAAATCTCTCCTACTGATGGTTCCCAAAGTTAACTCTCGCTTTGGCAGGGCTGCTATAAGCTTTACACTGTCCTCCTTGTGGAATAAATTGCAAAAAAAAAACTGAAACTGAGGTCACCCATTGACATCTCATCTTTCAAGCTCTTATATTCAGGTCTCAGAAATGATCAGTGCAATTGTTTCCCATGACCATGAATTGTCATCATGCTAACCTGTACCATTTAACCATGAACGAATTACTTCTAGTACTTGTCTCCTCCTCGGCCCTGGTCTGTCATCATGCTTTCATGTAACACCTTGATGCCTCTGTCCTCCCTTTGATACTGGTCTATCTTCCTGCTTTCTCCAGCCTTCTTTTCACAACTTTGTAATGCACTCATCCACAATCTACACACAATCATACTATAAAAGTCCTAACTCCCCTTTCCCTCTCCCCATAGCCACCACCACTGCATCAGTTCTACCTACCTCTCCTTGGGACTTCACTTCTCACAATGTTTATCCTTCACTTACATATTACATACCCCTCCTGATACCCCATCTGCCATTAGTTGGGGATTATCCAAGCCATTTTCATGGCTAGTACTAGTGACTGCCCCTGGTAAGTGAACTAACTGGTACTTCTATACAGAGAACATGGTTTATATACAGTTGCATGGTTCAATGGTGGACCTGCCCCTTTGTATTTGAATCCTAATCTGTTATGGCTTGCCTTGTCTTCCTTTTATCATTTGACTCCCCTATTACTGCACAATTGTGTTTGTGTTAATATACTTATTTACATGTATTTATATGTTTTTATGATGGATGTTACCCGACCCTGTTCTAACCAGGTCCTTCTTGTAAAAGAGCTCTGCTCAATGATGTTCACCTGGATAAAGATTTTGATTGATTGATTGATTGCTGTGGATCTTTTCATTTTAAATACTAGATAGAGATTAGCTTTAAATTGTTAATTTTGCTAAGAATCCATTATAAAGAAATCAGTATGTTGAAGTATGATACTGTTTCCCATCTCACATGGCATCATATTTCTTTTATTTTTGTGACACTATTTTGCATGTTTGCATACATGTGTCAAAGGGAGGATTGTGGGGAAATAGCTCATTATGTCATACAGCTTATGCATTCATTGCCCCTCTACAGATCACTGGTAAGGTTGCACTTAGAGTATTGTGTGCAGTTTTGGAGGACATACCTAAAGCGTTATATCAGGCTGCTGGAGGGGGTGCAGAGGAGGGCAACAAAGATGATATGTGGAATGGAGGGGAGAGACTATGACAGCTGGTTCAGAGACCTCAATATGTACACCCTGGAGGATAGAAGGGATGGGTGGACATGATAGAGATATTCAAGTATCTGAGGGGAATTAATAAGGATGGGGCAGATGAGGTCTTTAAGTTAAGGAGGTGAGGGTCACAAGGGGCACAGGCTAAGAATGGAGGGGGAAGATTTAGGAAGGAAATGGGGAGACACTGTTTCACAGAGAGGGTGGTACCAAAATGGGTGATTTCATGTAAATCTGTGAACAGCTTCAAAATGGCATGGGACAGGGAACAGGGGAGAGTGAGGGTGGGGGTGGCAGTGGGATGACAAAAGGGAGGGGGTTGGGGCAACTGCAAACTAGGGGTGCTGGCTGCACACTCGAGCAGACTTAGATAGACTGAGTGATCTGTTTCTGCAGGCACATTTGTATGTTCGTATGTTCGTATTATTATTGCTTATATAGCTTAGGCATTTATTGTCATTATTGTTAGGATTCTGTGCTTATTAGTAGTCTTGTATTCTCATTGAGCATAACAAATGCATAGTGTTTATTAGTAACTGTATTTTCTGTAAGCAAAAGACCTTCTTTGGATAGACAAGGTGCACACATCAGAAAGTGTTTCACATTAGACACACACACACACACACACACACACACATTCTGGGAAATTAGTGATTTTCTCAGCTTGTCCCAGCCAGGGAGACTGAGTTCCACTGATACCCCAAGGTTGCAACGTGACATCACACAGCTGCTAGGAGAGAAGGAGCCTTCTACTAGGGAGCACCAAGATAAGCAGAAAATAAATGTTATACATACCCATCGTTGTCTAACAGGATGTGAGCTTAGTCATGTAATTATACATAATCAAAAACAGTGGGAGAATTCAAGAATTCATGGGACAGACATAAGGCAATTCTAATGGGGGGTAGGAGGAAGTAGGTTGTTAGTTAACTAGAATCTGCAGTTTATCCACTAGATAGTGAAATGGGCAGACTGAGTTGGCAAAGCGGTCCTTATCTGCCATCAAAGTTTATGTTTCTACTGTATGTTTCTCAAGCTGGATATAAGTATGGGCCCAGAAGAGCTAGGAATTTTGAGACAAGGAATCCATTTTGAGAAGATGCTTCCCTGGACTAACGGTGCACAGGGCTAAGCAAGAGGTATATTAGCTGGCAAAGGACTGTGGGGGTTCCCCAGACATACTGGTCCACCTGGATACAAATGACACTGAGGGAAATAGCGAGCTAGAGATACAGGCAAGATTCAGGGAGCTCGCCAGGGTCTGTCATGACATAGGATGCACAGTTTCCTTCTCAGAAATCCTGCCAGTGCCAAGGGCTAGTGGGGAACACAAAAATAAAATTAGGGAGATAAACCAGTGGCTCAGGGAGTGGTGTGAGGCCAGAGGGTATGGGTTGATGGGGGATTGGGGGGAGACCTGGGAGGATAAGGAGCTGTATGCTAGAGATAGACTACATCTCAATTTGGAGGAGGGAATCCTAAGTTGAAAATAGAGGAGTTCATTGGTGAAAGTGGGGTTAAACTTGTGAAGGGGGGGATGGGGAAAGAGGCTGTCCAAGGGGTGCCGATAAGGAGGACTCTGTCTCACCCCTGGGGACCAGGAGGATTGCAGGAAAAGGCCAACTGGCAAAGTGCAGACCAGGAGAAAACAGAATCCCCATGGGAACACGAGCAGGGGAAATGGAACTATAGGGAAAGGGTGGAAGGTAGTCCTGCTAAATGCCAGGAGCTTGGGCAATAAAATGCCTGAGCTCCAGGCGATGTTAACTGAGGGAGCAGTGGATGTGGCAGTGGTCACTGAGACTTGGGCCAGTGCAAGACATGACTGGGACCTGAACCTGGAAGGTTACACTATGTTCAGGAAGGACAGGGGGGAGGGAAGGGGAGGAGGGGTAGCAATGATAGTCAAAAACTGCATTGGCATAGGGGGAGTAGAGGAGGTGGAGTGAACCGTGGAGGCGATTTGGGTCATCTTAATAACGGGGGGGCAAGAGAGTAAAAATAGGAGTGGTGTATAGACCCCCTGCCCTGGCGGAGGAGCTGGAGGACAGTCTGGTGGCAGATGTTAGGAGACACTGCAGACTGGGCAGAGGAACGGTGGTGGTGTTAGGGGACTTAAACATGCCAGGAACAGACTGGGAGACTATGACATCCTCTGTGACCAGGGAACAGAGGTTGTTGGATGTCTTTCAAGACGCGTTCCTAACTCAGCAGGTGAGGGAACCGACCAGGGAGGCACGGGTACTGGATGTGGTCCTGGCAGACAGTGACCAGATTGGGGGCCTGGAGGTAAAGGACCCATTGGCGGGGAGTGACCATGCCACGGTCTGGTTCTGCCTGGACCTAGGAGGGGTAGAAGGCTGCACAAAGACGGAAGTAACTGACTTCAGGGGGGCAGATTTTAAGGAAATGGGAAGGATCCTTAAGGAGCATTTGGATGGGATTGGGTCAGACATGGACGCTGATAGTAGGTGGGAAATCATCAGGAAAGGGGTGCAGGATGCTACCAGCACCTGTGCAAGAGTAAGACGAAAATGCGGTAGGGCCCAAAAACCCTGCTGGTGGACCAGGGAGGTCCAGGAGGTGGTGCAGGGAAAGAAAGCAGCCTATAAGAAATTCAAGTGCTCAAGGAGTGAAAGGGATCGAGGGGAGTACGAGCTGATGGCTAGAAGGGCCACTAGAGTGGTGAGCGGGGCTAAGGCAAGGAAGGAGCAGAACCTGGCCAGGGAAATTAGGAGAGGGAAAAAGGGGTTCTTTAGATACATTGGGGAAAGACGAAGGGTGAAGGGGCAGATTAGCAGGATTAAATCAGGAGAGATGGGCACAAAACCCGGGGAGCAGGCTGAGTACTAAATGAGTACTTCACCTCAGTTTTCACCGGGAAATGGGGATGCTGCATCATACATGGGAGGAGACAGAGATAATGAGGAGGGGGGGACCCTTACCGATCGGCAGGTCTGGGGAGAGGGGAGGCATCACTGGCAGGTGGGGGGTGGGCTAAGCAGGGAGAAGAGGTACCAGAAGTGGAAATCACAGCAGAGAGAGTGAGGGAAGCCCTCAGCTCCCTTAAGACGGAGAAAGCACCGGGGCCGGATAAATTACATCCTAGAGTGCTGAAGGAACTTGCAGATGTCCTGGCGAAACCCTGGCAGAGCTTTTCACCATCTCTGAGGACAGGGTGGGTGCCCAAGACTGGAAGGTGGCGCATGTGGTGCCTATCCACAAGGGGGATCAAGGGAGGTGGCGGGAACTACAGGTCTGTCAGCCTGACATCGGTGGTGGGCAAGGTGATGGAGGGCATTGTCAAGGGAGAGGCTGGGGGGACCTGGATAAGTCAGGGTGCCTGGACGATGAGACAGCATGGATTCATCCCAGGGAAATCGTGTCAGACAAACCTGGTGGAGTTCTATGACTGGGTGACGTGCCTTGGACCTGGGTAGACCAGTGGATGTCCTCTTTCTAGACTTCAGCAAGGCATTTGACTCTGTTCCTCACGTGGGCCTGTTGGATGAGATAGGAGAAATGGGGGTGGGAAACCAGATGATCAGATGGATAGGCAATTGGCTCCAGGACCGGACCCAGAGGGTCGTAGTTGGTGAGATAGTCTCATCCCCAAGGAGGGTCATTAGTGGGGTCCCACAGGGATCAGTCCTTGGGCCCTTTCTGTTCAACGCCTACCTATCTGACATAAGGACAGGAATCAGGAGTGAGATGAGTCTCTTTGCAGATGACTCGAAACTGGGGGCTGTGGTGGATGGGGAGGAGGGAAGGGTGGCCCTGCAGGGGGACCTGGAGGCTCTGGAAAGATGGTCTAGAAAGTGGAAGCTGAGGTTCAATGCAGAGAAATGCAAGTCCACCTGGGGCTGAAACCCAGGCAGTGTACACCCTGGGGGAATACTACAAGTCTCAATGGCTGAGAGGGACCTGGGGGTGGTGGTGGATGTCAAGATGAACAACTCTGAGACTTGTAGGAGGGCAGCAGCCAAGGCCAACAGGATGCTGGGATGCATCGCTGGGGATAACCTCCAGAAGGAGGAAGTAATACTCCCTCTGTATAACTGCTTAGTGAGGCCGCACCTGAGTACTGCATGCAGTTTTGGAGGCCACACTTAAGAGGGACATTAACCTCCTGGAGAGGGTCCAGAGGAGGGCAACCAAAATGATTTGGGGCTTGGGGGACAGGACCTATGAGGAGAGGCTCGAAGAGCTAAATATGTACACATTGGAAGAGAGAAGGGACCGGGGGGACATGATGGAGGTCTTCAGGTACATGAAGAGGGTAAATAGGGGAGGAACAGTCAGGGTGCTTCGAAGGAAGGAGGAAGGGGGCTACTAGAGGGCATGGGTGGAAGCTGGAGGGGGGAAGATTCAGGGGAGAAAGGAGGAGGTGCTACTTCACTGAGAGGGTGGTGGAGCCATGGAATGCACTACCTAGGGGGCTGGTGGAGGCAGAGACAGTGGAGGGGTTCAAGAGGGGGTGGGACAGGTACAGGGGAAGGGTTCTGGAAGCAAAATCCAATGCAGCAAGAATATCCGGAACTGGGAAGGGAGAAGCCAGAGAAGGCGAGGGGGACAACAAGGTTAGCACCCAGGGTGGGGGCTGACCAAACGAGCAGACACAAAAGACCATTAGGCCTATTCTGCTGGCATTTTAGCATGTTATTATGTTAGTAGAAGACCTCCAAAACTGCACCCACCTTTCCAGGGAAAGGTAATCCTTGCCAAGTTACCTGTAACTGTGTGCTAACTGCTATGCAGTGTCTGTCCAAAGGATATTGTACCATACGTTGCACTCTTATCTGTGTGCAAATTACAATATATAAGGAAGCTTATTGCTATCATTTTTGTCTTGTGTTTTTATTATAATTGGTACCAACATAGATACCCAAAATCTTCCATACACTCTTTTTCCCCATCTCTTGTTCTCATTGCCACCCTCTGCCTGAGTTAGACACTGCTGATATGTGGTCTCAGCCATTCACATTTTTTTAAATATTTGTTATGGCACATTGTGTATCTCAGAGTTCATGAACTTTCACTGTAAAGTGTTATATTACTGTACATAAAACATAGAAACATAGAAGCTGATAGCAGAAAAGGAGCTCCTGGCACACATAGTCTGCACTAAAGTCCCTACCTACTGTTCTACCATAGACTCTAATTGATCTCTGACCTTACCCCCACAGCCCTGTTACTAAGGTCCCACTGTGTCTATCCAATGCATGTTTGAACCCAGTTACCATTTCAGTACCCACCACCTCTGCTGGAAGGCTGTTCCAGGAGTCCACCACCCTCTCAGTGAAGAAATATTTCCTCCCATCTCCTGTAGGTCTCCTCCCTTCCAGCTTCATATCATGACCCCTTGTCCTTAATATCTCTTTCTGTCCAATATGCCACCCTCCTGTACTTTATTGATACCCTTGAGGTATTTGAATGTTTCAATCATGTCTCCTCTTTCTCGCCTTTCCTCCAGTGAGTACATATTTAATTCCCAGAGTTTTTCCTCGTAGGGTTTCTGATACTGGCCATGCACCATTTTGGTTGTACTTGTACTATGTTTATAATTTATGCCACAGTTTAGGTGATCCACATAAGCAATAAAACATGACAGAGTGTCCAGTAATGCTTAATTACTGCATGCCACAAGTGGGTTGTGTGGCATGAGGTGCAGCCGAATGCCTTCCACCACCTGGGAATTTTGGTAGTTTATGGCATTGCTGCATAACCTGGAGTATGTTATTGTGATTATAAAATGGTTTAAAGTGATAAAAAAGCAGGTATAAGGATAATAAAATTTGAACTGTGCAGTAATTGAAAGTACCTCACACCAATCAGAGGGTGCCTGTTATGTTGGTCAGGTCTGCCTACATCTTTTGCTCAGTTAACCCTAGGTCCCCAGTTGGAGTATGCTGATGCAGTTTTTTTCCAGCTATAAGTCAAGAGTTTGAAGTCATCCTACTGCAGGTTTTCTATCCTATGTTTAATAACATTTGCCAGTTTGAGAGTTTTACAGTTAGTTGTGTGTCTTTTGTATATACTTTGTGTACATGTGCTACTAATGTTTTGTGACCCATTTGCGGAGCAATCTTTTCTTGTATGTGCATATGCATTTATAGAAATATCAATAAAATCTTTCATGACAAAAAGCAGGAAAAAAGGAAAATAAAATTTAAGCTGTGTGGTAATTGAAATTACATCACAGTTATGTAACCAGTTTTAACCAGTCAGATTACTTGTTTGGAGGGGGCATGGCTTGGAGGCCAACAGTGGTGGATGGGCATTAACTGGGCTCCTGCTAGCACCAAACTAAAAGCAGCTAAAATAATCTTTTAATCATGAGTGTCATTTTATGTACTTGGACAACTACTTGTACAGCCGATGGCAACTGGATGGACTGGTCATTGCTTTGTTCTCCTCAGATCAAAGTTTTAAACTGTTCACTTAATATTTTTGCTAATTATCGATCTGTTCAAGTACTTGTCTATGGGGAAGAAGGGCCTTGAAAAAATCTCTGGGAGACCCCGCAGTGCCCACTCCGCCACGAGGCATCTGCCTTCTTGGACCGATGGCACAGTTGTATTTTTTCATAACTGCACATGCCTGGGTTCAGCTGTGCTGAGTTTGGCTCTAAAAGCACTATCATTAGTAAAAGGTGTTGCGACATAATTTTGAGGATTGTGTTTCTTCTTTCCATGGAACTGTAGAGTAATAAAATGAACTCTGATATGATCAACCATGTTTGGCATTGTACCATATTCTGTTGCATGAACTGCTCTGTTAAGCAACCCCTGACACTCCCCAGTGACAGACTTTGTAATTTCTTGCTCCTCTGCATTTACAGCTGGATAAGTGATTCTCCTGAGGGATGCCAGATTTGTGTTTCCCCCGTGTACTCGAATTTGGGCTGTGTTTGTCCAAGATAGAACAGGGGAATTAGTGACATGCTCAAGAAGATGGTCCTTGCTCTTCCCGGTGCAAAAACCCACAACACCTGTTGTGAGTCACCTTGGGACATCCTTCTTGATGGCATGAGGTTACCACAGCAAATTTGTCCTCCTATTAGTAGGAATAGCTGACTCATTATACAGGTGAACAAAGCTCCCTAGGTTTGCAAAATTAACTGCTAAAACATATTGGAATACATGGCAAGCATATACAGTATGGGAGATGACAATGTTGTTGCATTTAGATGGGATTGTACCAGAAGTATTCAGCAGCAGGGTTGTCTGTATGTTCGAGTCCCACTACGTACTGCTCTCTGACTACTGCATAGGTGGCATGTACCAATCTGGGCTGCATCAGGCCACTGATTTCTGATCATGGGCATCTCTAGAGGCACAGAGTTGACCCATGACTGCTGGATTTACACAAATTTGCAACACATGGCTATGGTTGATCTCTGTGGTTTCTGTAGTCTCTCTGTTCAAGTAGCTGTGCCTGACCCACATTTCACTCACTGTTTGTACTTGGGCCACATTGCGGGAACTGTACCATTGTACAATTGACAGCATGAACATTGGCAAACCAGACCTCTCCAAGTCTTGCCAAATTAAAAAAAAAAATAATAATAAAGGGTAATTTTGTTGCTCTATATTCCCTGTTGTGGGATATTCTGAATGCCATCATGGGATATTTATGACACAGGGTGAAGTTTCTTGTGCACAGGCAGGGATTCTGAGCAGATGCTCTATTGCATGTACTTATACTGGTTAGTGCCATATTCTACAGCCTTTCCCAACTTTTTTGATCCCATGTGTGTATGACATTGGACTACTGAACAACTGGGCTCAGTGGTTGCCCATGAGCCTGCTTACTGCTTGTTAGGGGGTGTTGGTTTTCTTCCCCCTTCCTCGGGGGGGTTCCACATTCCATCTCTCTGAATATGTGATTGCAGACGGCACAGTAAATATAAATTGCTGTTAACATAGATGCATAGCCCAGTCCTAATTCTCCATCACAGAACAGGTGGGATGCTTTAACAAAAGAATGCTACCCAGGGAGAGGGTTCCCTTGCCTGGGAATGTCTACTACTTGTTTTTTGGGTATGATGGAGGGAAGGGGGGGTAAGGGTTACTGTCAGAGTCCTTGGGTTATAACTTCAATGGTTTTTAATGTTTACAGTTCATCTGTTATAAGAGATGCATTGCTTTGGGGGGAGGGACTGGGTAGGGGGTACTTGTTCAAATGTTACAAATGTTTCAATGTGTTTTGCAATATCCATTACAGAAATAATTATATGAAATGTTTTCATGCTGCATACATAAAACTACCCAAGTGATATGCATGCTGCAAGTATGATTTACTTGTTAAATTGGAACTGATTGCATGCACATGGCATGCATGCAGCAAGCAAGTGTGTAAGCCATGATTTTTATGTTAAATTGGGAAAGACTGCATGCACGTGGCATGTGTGCAAAAAGCAATTGGTCACTAATAACTTCACACATAAAAGTTAAGTGACTTGCTCAGGATTACACCATACACAAGTGGGGGTTGATGGGATTCAAACCTAGGTTTTCATGCCTCCAAGTCTCCTAGCTTGCAGTTCAGAGCCTTTAACCACTAAACCAAACTGTCTGCACACATATAATTTGCTTGTACTTCAATACATACTGGGCTGGATGTTCACACGGCACCAGGCAGGGGCGCAAGCCCAGGTGCAGTGCAATTGGGCTGCGCCAGGGCATGGACCAGGTGATAGTCAATAGTGCTGTGCCATGGCACTGATGGCGCATGCACTGCACATGACACAGTGGCACTGTGCCAGTGAAAGTGGCAGAATGGGAGCAGGGGGATGCGCCAGCACAAGTGCAGTTGTGCTAGGTGCATCAACCGTGATATTCAGCACTGGGCAGGCAAATGAGGCCATTATGCATGCAAGGCACAAATGGGGCCATTTGCATGTCATTATGGTCCCATTTGCATGTGGTTTGCCGATCCCTGGTGACTTGTGCCTGGTGCCCTGCCAGGCTGCAGCTGAAAGGGACCGATGCCCTGCAGTCCCATGGTGGTGCCCCCTCTCCCATACGCCCAATCATGAGCAGAAGTATTGATAAAACCCTGGTGGTCCTGTGGAAACCCCCCATCGACCGATCGCGGACATATGTATGAATAGTCCTTGGTGGTCCAGTGGAAACTCCCCCATTGCCCGATTGAGGGCATAAGTATATGTAAGATCCCTGGCAGTCCAGTGGAACCCCCCCATTGGACCACCAGGGATGTTAATTTTACATTTGCTTTCCCAAAACATCATCCCAGACATGCAGCAGCAAAACAAGTCTATAATTTTGACAGATCAAGCTCTAGTGCTGGTAAATCTCAAGGATATGGGTGTCTCATTAGCTCTAAGATCCTAGAAGTTAGATCCCATATTACTTAAAAAGCATGACTTCATCTCTTATTCAAAAGAACACATCTCCATATATGTTTCCAGATCAACCGGAAGGGTGAAACCTCAATGACCACAAGATGGGAAGCCTTAATGGCCTTCTTGAGTGGGGTCATTATCTACTACTCCAGTCACAGCAGGAAAGTTGAAAACCAACAGCTATATGATTTGGGACAGCAGATAGTTAAAACTGAAAAACAACATATGGAGAATGCTACATCCGTTGTTTTTCTCCATTAACAAAAATCAAAATGGGAACTCAGTGGACTCAGCAACTCCAAATGGAACGTATTTTAATACTGAACAAGGCTACCAATTATTTTGAAGGGGATATCTGTGGGAAGTGGCTGGCTTGGCAACATAAGCATAAGGAAGTGTTAAATATGTGCACTGTAAAATAGGCCAGATGGAGTAGCTAAATATAATGATATAGGGGAATGTTTCTTCGGAGGTCCATCCATCTGACACAGATATATATCATTTCTTGGACAAGGCCTCACTATGTGATATCATTCTACAGCACAATGCCAATCTTGAAGCTGATATAACTTGGGAGGTGGTTCAGGGTGCAATACAACATCTTAAAGATGGGAAAGCTCCTGGCCCTGATGAATTTTCTATTGATTTTTACAAAGTGTTTAGCACAGATATAAGGGAACCTTTATTTGACATGATTCATGAAAGTTTAATTAATGGAATTCTACCCCCCACCACACACACATTCTGCTGTAATGGCTGTTTTGCCTAAGCCTGGTAAAGATCCAAAACAATATGGATCATACAGACCCATGTCATTACTTATGGCTGATTACAAGATTCTAGCAAGGCTGCTAGCTCATAGGTTAGAAAAGGTTCTACCTAATATTGTGCTCCCTGATTAGGCAGAATTCACAGAGGGCCATCAGGGTAAACATAATTTGTGTACAGCATTGACTATTATTTGGCACTGGGGGTAAGATGCACTA
Source organism: Neoceratodus forsteri (assembly GCA_016271365.2). Taxonomy (NCBI): domain Eukaryota; kingdom Metazoa; phylum Chordata; order Ceratodontiformes; family Ceratodontidae; genus Neoceratodus; species Neoceratodus forsteri. Next base: position 923,360,652 of record CM057455.1, on the reverse strand, counting down.
GGAGTGGGGCAGTGGTTTTGGCCCTTGATGCTAAAAAGGCTTTTGACCTGGTGGAGCGGAAGTACATGTCTGCTGTCCTTAAAAGATTTGGTTTTGGTACTAATATGTTTAGGTGAGTATCCACTCTATACCATCATCCCATTGGTTTGGTTTTGGTTAATGGCAAATTATCAAAACCATTCCTCTTACTAGAGGTACCCGACATGGATTCTTCCTTTCCCCATTGCTATATGTATTATTCCTTGAGCCTTTAGCAGAGGTACTACAAGCAAACAGTCCCATTACAGGCTTTCAGTCAGGCAATAGCATCTTTAAGTTATCCTTATTTGATGATCTCTTAATATTTCTTGACAACTTGGAGCGGGGCCTCCCCAGGGTGCTCCATCTACTAAGTGAGTATAGTAAAATTTCTAGTCATAAAATCAATTGGTCTAAGAGTAACAGTCTACCAGTCGGTCCTGGACTTCATACTCATTTAAAAAGTAACTAATTGAATATGAAAGTGGTTGGAATGTTGAAATGTCTGGATATTCACATTTCAAAGCCTGGGCTGGCATTATTTCAAGAAAACTGGCAAACTGCTGAATTCGATCCATCAGGATTGTAAAAGATGGATGGGTCTCTCTTACAGTTTAATTGGGTGTATCAATATCATTAAAATGCATATATATCCTAAGTATCTCTACCTCTTCCAAAACATACCCATCTGAATGCCAGAAATGTTCTTTCAGTCCCTCAACACAATCCTCACTAGATTCATCTGGGTAGGGAAAAAGGCTAGGATTTCAAGCGCTATATTGCAGATGCCTGTGACTAAAGATGGCCTGTCCCTACCTAATTTGAAATTCTATTCCTTGGGCTGCACAAGCTCCCTCCTGTCTGAAGTAGACCAGAACTCCACCCCGGCTGTCTAAAGCTGGGAGGGAGATATGGATGTGTTGGGCTTGGTGAGGGGTTTCCTGCTTCCTGGGCTAGCTGAGATACCTCTACCACAAAAAACTAACCCCTTTACCCAGTAACCGAGAAGGATTTGTTTTGGTACTCGTAATTGTATTAAGCACCCAAAGGGGTTGTCCTTATGAGATGGTCTGGTGCCTATCTGTAAGAAGATGGGGGGGTACAATGTTCTCATGCACCAAATTTGAATAAGATGGAGTAAAAAAGAGCTCAGTCACGTGGGAGACAGGTAGGAAGGGGGAATGCTGAAATCTTTTTATTCAGTTAGAGAGAAGTTCTCCCTTCAAGCAGGTGACTTTTATGCATTCCTGCAAATAAGGCACCATATTTCTAACTTCCCTATCTTGATATTCCCCATGGAAGAGATTCTATATTGACCTCAGCCTGATTCATGGCCCTTGGCAGCCTTTCATAGGCTATTTCATGGAGTGGTGCCATGCCTATGATCAAGGCACAGGGACAATGGAATTCTGACCTGGATATCACCTTGGAGCTTCAGTTTTAGTAACTAGCCATCAAACAAGCGCATGCGTGCTCGAGTTCTAACAGGTTATGGTGAATTCAGTACAATTTCTTATACGGAGCATACATAACTTACACCAGTACTGCATCACCGTTACAAACCCTCACTTAGTCCTAGTTGCCCTAAATGTCAGGCGGAAGATGGGGATGTTCTACACATGATTCTCATATGTAGTAAGGTGGCTCCATTTTGGAAAGGGATGCACAGGATGATGTAAAAAGTGATGCAGTGTAAGTTACCTTGCTCTGCCTCTGAGTTGATGCTAGGGACTGATTAGACTCAGTTCTCCTGCACCATGAAGGGAACTGGCTTTGGTCTGTGGGATGTAGCTCTTATTAACGTTATGAAAAGTATTGTGCAAAATTGGTTGAGCTCCTCACCTCCCACAATAGCTCACTGACTCAGTAACATGTCCTTTTGTATGAAACTAGAAAATGATCATCATATTGCAAAGGGCCAGGGACAAAATTTTAAACAGATCTGGGAACCTTTGTTAAATATAATATCAATTCATATTGTTTCACTGTAACCGGTTATGCATTACTCATTATTTACAGTAAGCAATCAACTGAAGGTCTCAACGGTTACTATAACTTGATCTAATTAGACTGTGTATTAACCCTGCTATCATGCTACCTTGTCTGGATAATAGGTCCCACTGTAATCGTTTTTATCACATTGCTGTATGATTATATCTTACATCTTGCTTTGTATAGGCCACAACATGACATGACATGGTTTATTTCATATTATAATATGGCTATAAGAAATCCAGTAATCTGATTGGCTGAGGAGCTTGGAACTCAGTGCTGATACCCCATGACAACCACACTGGAAGTAGGTCCAGTAGCCTCTTCACAATAAAATCAGTAGTACCAGCCATTCCTGACTGCCATCACGAATGTGACTGTCACCTTTACTCACTAAAAGACTTCAACTAGACCCTAAATATAAAACTGTCTTAAATTTATAAACATAAGAATTAAATGTTATTTGCCCTCATAATACTCTTGTTACACACACATATATAACTTAAAAAAATGAAGTACTATAGTACTTATAATTGTAATTTATGGTGTTTCTTTGCTGACCATGAAAAATTCCCCTCCTATCCTCACCTGCTTATTGGGAAATATGTATTGTTTAAGCTGTTACAGATAAAACAAAAGCCCTGGTTCCATCTGAGGCCTTCTGTTGTGTGCTAGTGGGAGTAAACATTCTGTCAGCAGAACTGAACAGAGGTTTGAATTCTTGCATTCTATCTGTAGTAAACATTTCATCTCTTGAATTTTGGCAAGACAGAAAATAAACAAGACAGAGAAAAGGGAGGGAATAATATAAAGAAGAAAGCAAGGTGGTGGAAATAGGTAAAAGGGTGTGTGTTGGGGAAACTAGAGGGTTTAGGAGCTAATTAAAAATACATTTATTTTGCTGTACATAATATCTAAAGCCGAAATGGCATGCCAGTGCTGGGATGTGCTACGACGTTTTTTAAAAAGTCATAAAAATGTTTCTTTTTTGATTTGGTGCATTTCTTCCCTCTCACCACCAAAAAAGCCCCATCTTAGACCCATTTTATAATCACAGTAAGACACTCCAGGGTGTATACTGTGGTGGGGTAATGGCACTTCTCAGATGGTTGAAGTGAAGGCACTTGGTGAAGCCTCATGCCACACCCGAGGTGTGCCACTATCCAACCACAACGCATATCCTGGCATGCCTTATTGCTTTTTTTTTCTTCTGTTTGTTAAGACAGTCTTTACTCCTGTTAAAAAAAACAAGGAACCACAGAAAATACCCATATGGATGCCTCTGCCATAGCACGATTGCTCTCTATAGAGACACTAAATGGGACTGTCAAAATCAATGTGTTCAATTCTGCAGTGAAAATTGAGATAAAAGCAGGAGTATAAAAGTTATTGCTAAGCTCAAAGTAATAAAATCAGCTATAAAAAAGACAGCGTAAGCAATATGAAGGGATGCAGTAAAGCTCTTGAAGGGACTAAGTTATCTCTATTTTATGTCTAAATTAATTATAATAAACTAATAACATCAGATTTGTTTCTTACGTTTATTGCTTTATCAATAAAGTCTTGCTGGATTTTTTTATAGCCTTATTATAATCATAATAAGGCACTTCTGGGTGTGCGTAGTTCCTGAATAACATCACACCTAAGTGGTGAAAGCACTCGGCCTGTGGCCTCGTGCTTCGAATCACCCTAGTTGTGACGTTATTTAGCAATGACGCACACCCTATCATGCCTTATTGCTTAATTATATATGTATTCCATTTGCTATGTATTCTATTTCTGTTTAGGTCACAGCTCTTCTCCTCCCTTTTCCATCAGAATCCTGCCACTGGTGTTGCAGACCTTCCTGTCTCTACCCTATAAAGCCAATTCTGTTTTATATTGTATGCTTTTGATGAACACTGCTTGTATATCTATTGCCCATGCCTTTGGTGGTGGCTGCAATTACTGTTACTACTGTTTTTGTTTACAATTGCTTAATTTCACCCTTATTGATCTGTACTGATAAACTGTTCACCTTTCCTAATGCCTTGAATTGTATTGTGTACTCTTCAGACCCCTGTACCTGATGTTTTGTTGTTGATGACTCTAAAACCTTTGTAAACATGCTCTGCCTAAAGGGTTTTATGTTGAATAAATAAATTAATAAATAACAATAAATAAATTACCATATCGTAAATGCCATTTGAATCTGCTCTCTCTTTGTGGTCATTGTATTGAATCTGCAGTGTCTAGAAAAAGATTGCTTGTTTGATTCAAGCCATTTTATAAGGAAAGTTATTCCACAGTTTATATAGAAATGCTTTTCGTTATTCCACAGAATTCAAAAATAAATTCTGAAAAGCATTTCAGAGACAAAATAGCTATTCAGCAGAATTCTGCTGACAGAATTCAGCATTCTGCACTGCTCTATACACAAAGCAGATCAAAGTTGTGTTTAGGGGATGGAGACTTTGGGGGCAGAACAGCATTCTTTCCTGTCTCTGTTGTATTTTTAACAACACAATACATCTGATTCTAGTCTTTTGTTATGCATTGCATCTGAGACATCATAATACTGTTTAATTGTTTACTGTTTTTTAAGGTTTGTATTTAGCATCAGCCTGTTAATTTTTATGTTTGCTTGTATGCACACCAAGAAACAAACAAATTATTGCTACATGGGAAAGAAGTGGGTGCAGAGGTGTGCCTGTGTATCATCCCATGCAGCTCAGGCTACAGGGGGCTCCCCAATGACAGCCCAATGAGCATCAGGCTGGCAGTAATGATGTTCAGCCTGGCTGATGGGTGGAAACATTTTGTAGTTGAAAGGATAAAGCTTCATCTATCATACTGCAGCTCGATCCTTTTATTTACGAGGCACTGCTCAGCAGCCAGCTGAGTGCAGTCATGCTCAGCTTGCTCCTCATCCTGCCCTCCCCCTTGTCCATTCCACCCCTCTTCCCCTGTCAGTAGCACCACTTTTTCTCACCATTAGCCTTCTAACCAGCACAATACTTATGATACATTCTCAGTGTTTCAGTACAGGGCAGTCTCCATTCAATTCTAGACACTGTCATTGACAGGCATGCACTCAGTGCTTCACAACGTACTGTAAGTTCAGTTCTTACTTTGAGGGAATCTCTTGCTGCAGGCCATCACTGGTAGGACTATAGCCACCAGGCACTAGGACCACATCTAAACTTTCTAGCTAGCAGTCTACCAGAGGGGGCCACCCACATCCAACATCAGCTCCTAACATCAGCCAATCCTATTAAGGTGGGTGGCCCCAATACCTTCCCCAGTTCTTTCCCACTATCGACCAACACACATCAGACTGCTGAAACCACCGCAACTACATTGACCGCCATTTTCCTGCATTTACCATGCTTTCTTATTTCCAATTTCTTTAGGTATTAACATAAAAATGTTGATGTTCTCACATGACAGTTCATGTATTCTAAACCTTCTTCATCTTCCGACCACTCCACGAAGTGTGCCTGCAGTGAACAGATCCCAGACAAGGACAACAATTCTGTCTGTATCTTGTGCCTAGGACCAGACCATGATATCCAAGATTGCAAGGCCTGCCAGAAGTTCAACCTGGCCACCTAGAGCCAGAACATCTTGGAGAACCATCTTCTTAAGCAGAAGGTCACCTCAATGGAATGAGAGCTGCAGGCCAGGAGCTCCTCCATTTCGCTGGCCCAGATCTTGGGGTCTTCATCATTGAAGTCCCAGAATAAGGCCTCCAGGAAGAATAAGCAATGGGATAAGGATCGGGACTGACCCGGTCTGCCTCCTGCTTGCAGTCTCCTCACAAGAAGTCTTCGAACATGCAAGGGTCTTCCTTCCTTGGGGGTCAATCTCCTCGGCCCACATGCCCTAACATTAACAGGGCTACCAGCGGCCCCACCACCAGCCATGGTCTCTTTCGTGGGTGGAGGCTAATTGTGTCAGAGTAGTTTGTATCCAGCTCCCAACCACTGATGTGTTATCCCTTATTCTTGGTAGGCACACAGTCAGGCAACTCAGCCAGAGTATCTTTGGCAGGAATGGGTGTGGCGGACACCAGTCTACTAGTAGTCATCCCCCCGGCACCTGTGCCCCGAGCAACAGTCTCATCCTCTGGGACTGCTGCCAGTTCTGCCCCTCCTTCTCAGGGGCAGATGCCGCAGGACTATGGCACCTTCTTGAACATGATCTCTCCTCAGCCTTCACCTGGGGGTCACCTTTCACTCTGGCACCCATCTCCCAATGATCTGCACCCATGGATTCTTCAGCACACCCCGGCCAACACCCACTGGGCCTGAACCTGTCCTCCCTCCACTGCAGCCAGCAGGACCCACACTGGCCCTACTTGTTGCTCCTGTCAGGCCAGCACCCAGCCTTTGGCAGCCAGCACCTGATGTCCCTTCGCCACCCCCTCCTCAGTCGATGCCCAGCAGGCCTGCACTGATCCTGCCACAACCTGCTCCTCCGGGACAGGTGCCTGTCCTACTGCAACCTGCGCCTATAGAATCTCAGCCTGGGTATCCTATGCTGGGCCCTTTGAGTCCAGTGCTTTCCTTCCTCTGTCCCACACCAGTGGAGCCTGCACTGGGTTATCCATACCTGAAGCCTCTAGGACCTTTGCAAGTCTACAACTACTCAACCCCCTTCTCCTGGACCCTGTTTGGCTAGGCCTAGTGCTTCTCGCACCCCTTAGGGTTGGCCTGATGCCAGGTCATAAGGCTGCTCAGATGATCATCAGCCTGAGGACAGTTGGGACAATGACACAGATTATGTGGAGGAGATCGTCAGTAGTGAATCTTCCTCTCTTGCCCCTGACTCCTTGGAAGGGGAAGAGGCCCTGAGCAATGTTCCAAAATCCCCTTCAGATGACCCTCACCTTTATGGCTATAATGATGCACATTCAGGCCACCATAGGATGGGAGACAGAGAAGCAGAACCCTGAGAGGCATCAGTTGACTGTCTACCTACATCAGTCCAACACTCCTCCCTTAGTGGTCCCCCCAGTCATTGAATCCTATAAGGATGTCAACTGGACTGCCTGGAAACACTCCCACATTGTCCCGTTGGTATCCAAAAAGGTTAACAGACTTTACCATGCCCCGGCTGGCAAGCCATATTTTGGGAACAGTCCAAGGCCAATTCATTTGTCATCAGTGCTGCGCATGACCACACCAAGAGGCCAAAACACCTAAGCTCCCTCCATCCCTGGACAAGGAGTCTCACCAGCTGGATCAGATCAGTAAATGTGCCTTCACCTTTTCCACTCTCTCCATTCAGGCCATCAATTATTTGGCTCACATTCGGTGCAGTTTCAGAATCTCCTATGGAACCAGGCTAGGGAGGCAGTTCTATCCATTCTGGATCATCCTTCCAAGCAGAAGACTCTCCATGCTCTCAAACCGGGCATGGACATCAGTACCCACATTCTTAGGACTGCCTATGATGCTGTGGATACCTCAGATTGGGCAGCAACTGTAGGCATCTGTATGAGGCACCACTCCTGGCTATGAGTCTTGGGCTTCTCCCCAGATGTCCAGTCTAGCATAATGGATACCCTTTTCTGGGATCTAAAACTTTTCGGGGTAGATGTCCAGAATCTCATGTCCAAACTGTACACCTTGGGATAGGCTCTCAAATCCATCCACTCAATGTAGCATACCCAGTCAAAGTTGGGACAGAGGGCTCCTTTTCATTGCTCTTCCTGCAAGCAGGCCCAGCCCCCTTCCAAAGCTCAGGGCAAATACAATATGTAGGTGGCTTCCCCCCCCGCCTCCACCTCCACCCATAGTGCCGGAGTGGCAGCAACAACCTCCACAGTGGCTGATCCCACCTCCTGACTCCTTGCCAGACCCTGATCTCTCCTGTCAAACATCAGGAGGCAGTTGTAGGGGGCTGCTTCTCCCTTCACTTGGATAGGTGGAGGGAGATAACCACAGAAAACTGGGTGCTGCAGCTCATTGAGCATGGCCACACACTAGAGTTCATAGAGTGTCCTCCAGAAAATCCCCGAGGCCCAGTCCTCATATCATCCTGGTCACATCTCCCTCATCCAGGAGGAAACTTAGGCTTTACTTTGAAAATGGTCATAGAGCCAGTTCCGCAGTTTCAGCAGGGTAGGGAGTTCTACTCCCACTTCTTTCCAGTACCCAAGTGGTTCAGTTCAGAGCACTGTCTTTTGGTTTGTCTACAACACTCAGTGTCTTCACCAAATGCTTGGCGGTGGTGGCAACTGCCTTGAGAAGGCAGGGGTTCTATGTCTTCCCATATCTGGGCAATTGGCTCTTAGCAGCCCCATCCAGGGAACATCTTCTTTGAACCCTGGCACAGACCTGCATTCTGTTCCAGGATTTGGACATTGCTATCAACATGCCAAAATCCTTGCTGACCCCCCTGCCAACATTGCCAGTACAGAGAGACAGTGCTGGACATGGGTCTTGTCCTAAGACAGAGCACAGCATCTGATGGACCAGGCCTGTCTTCTTTACTCCAGCCATTATGTTCCATCAAGGGCTTTTCTGTGGCTTCTAGGCCTCATGGTGGCAGCCATTGCTACAGCTCCCGTGGCCCGACTGCACATGAATGTCCCTCAATGGACACTGCAAGTCCACTGGGACCAATGCATAGATGCCTTGGATCAACTAGTTATGATCTTAGATCCCATCAAGAGGGTGCTGTTGTGATGAGGATCCCAGTAACCTGCTATGGGGCATTGCCTTCTGTATTCCTCCACCTCAGCAGGTTGTGATGACAAATGCCACAGATCTCATCTGGGGGGCTCACCTGGGGTACACCAAACTCAGGACATTTGGACCGAGGTGGACAGGGCTCTCCACACCACTGTCTTGGAGATGTATGCAGTCTTATATGCCCTACAGGCCTTTTAGACTCAGCCATCTGTGGGTTTGCTCTTGATATACATGGGCAATATATGTGTGGTTTTTACATAAACAAGCAGGTGGGGGACTCATTCTTATTCCCAGTGTAGGGAAGCAATGAGAGTCTGGTACTGGGCCATAAAACACAGGCTGGAGCTCTTGGACATCCATGTTCCCGGTGACCAAAACATCCTGATGGACAACCTAAGCCGGTCTTGGTCCAGAATCCATGAGTGGGAGCTTCTGACATTGGTGATCGAAGATCTCTTCAACAGATAGGGTCATCCCAAGTTGAACCTTTTTGCATCCCCACACAATGCAAAACTGCCGCTTTTCTACTTATTAGACCCAGGGCCTGGAGTTTTCTGGTGAAACCCACTGTCCATCTCTTGGAAAGGGAGGTTCTTCTATGCCTTCCCTCCCTTCTGCCTCCTTCAGAGGGTCCTGATCAAGCTTCAGATGGAAAAGGCCAACATGATCCTGATCACACCCTTCTGGACTCATCAGATTTGGTTCCCTTTGCTTCAACAGCTGGCCGTGGAACATCTGTTCTCCCTGTGCCGCTGCAAAGTCCATATGGATCTCACATTTCTCCATCTCCATGCATGGTCCTGAGGACATAGCCATAGCCCAGTTTGGGGTTTCTCCTAGAGTGGCGGATGTTCTGCTGGTGGCCAGGAAGCCCTTCACCAAGGACACTTACCCTATGAAATGGAAACACTTTGCTCTTTGGGCTGCATCATACCATTTGGATCCCTTCACCTTTCCAGTGGATCAGGTACAGGAGTACCTTCTGACCATTTCAGATTCAGGTCTGCAGTACTCCTCAATTAAGGTACATCTTTCTGCCATCTCTGCATACCATGTACCTGTGGAGGGTTATTCGGTGGCTCAACTTTATGTGACTTGTACCTTCTTTTTTTTCCAACTCTATTTTTACACCTCACTGGCTCCTTACACCTCTCTCCAGTGAGATGTGGGGGTGGCCATTTCCTGCCCTGCATAAGGTCCACTTGTACCGGTTCACTGCTCCTGGGAACTCTCCTCCAGCTCCACCCACCACCCCACCCCCTGGCTCTGAGCCCCTCAGGTTGGGACCACCATTTAATCCTCTGGTGCTCTATCTATAATTTAGAAGTGCAGTCAGGGAGTGGAAGAGAGAGACAGCAACCAGCCAGGTAGGACCCAACTGTGGGAATGGGAGATGTCCTCTGGCCCCACCTTCACCTCTCTGGGTGCCAGAGCTTTTCCATGTGTTTCATTCCCCTCAGCGGTGTGGACGTGCAATGACAGACAGCATGTGACAGGTGTACTCCTGCACCTGTCCACATGCTGTCTGCCGCCACCTTCAACCCACTTGTGAGTCTCCCGCATGTCATGCTGCCTCCAGTCTCCACTGGGAGACACTGTCACAGCAGGGGATGCAACCCACCCACACCCAGGAGATGAGAGCAGTCCTCTTGTCGCTCAATCCTCTGCTGCCCATTCTGACCCCCGATGACCCTAGCTCATTCCTGAACCCAGGCCACCAGTGTGGCATGAGGTGTGGCATCCAGTGCCTCAACCATCAGCACCACCAGGCTTGCCATCTCATACCTTCTTGAGGGGCATTCTGCATTTGAAGCCTCCCATCCATGATCCTCTCCTGGCTTGGGACATCAATTTTGTGTTGGAAAAACTTACACTGCCTGCCTTTGAACTGTCTGTATCTTGCGAGCTGCACTTCCTGTCATGGAAAACATTATTTTTAAGTTGCCATTGCTTCTGCTTTAAGGATTTATGAACTTAATGCCCTTATGTGCAAGGAGCCTTCTTTGATTTTTCACAAAGACAGATTGTCTTTGTGAACCAACCCTATGTTTCTTCTTAAGGTGGTGTAGGAGTTTACTTTGAATAAATCCATCCACCTGCCTGTTTATTTTCTGGAGCATTCCAGCTAAGGGGATGCATTGCTCCATACCTTGGATGTGTATAGATTTTTTTGCAGAACTATACACACCGACCAAAGACTTCAGCAAGTCTAATCATTTGTTTGTTTTGTTTGTTCCTGGGGAAGAGGGCATCCCTGTGTCCAAACAGTGTCTGTCTAAGTGGTTAACCAATTGCGCTGTCTTTTGCTACCAGAAGTATGGTAAGGAACTTCCATTCACAGTTATGGGCCATTCCACCAGGGGTATGGCCACATCAGTAGCCTGTTTCAGGAATGTATCAGCTGCTCACATTTGTGCTGCTGCTACCTGGATCACTGTCCACACCTTCACCAAGCATTACAGTCTGGACATCACCTTTAGGCATTGGGCAAACTCTGGTCCAGCTGCTCTTCAAAGGCTCCTTTCATAGACCATTGGTTTGACCTTCACCCAGACTGCCTGTCTGTAGTTGTCAGAACTGCTTGGGACTCAGTCCTGCCAGTGATGGCTTGCTACAAGAGATACCCTTGAAGTAAGATAATACAGTTATGTAAGAACTTGCCATAACAGTAGATCTTTCAGAGGATCTCTTGCAGCAGGCCTTGCTTTTTTTCCCTCCATCACCTTTTTCTGTCTGTCTCTCTCTCTCTCGCTCTCCCTCACCCTCTTTCATAGGGGTGAGCCTTCTGCTTCTCATTGTCTACGCTATTGGGATACCTCAGAATCCTCTTCTGTTCACCCTAAGGGAGCTCTGCTTTTGGTCTCCAGCAAGAGAACTGAGGAGGGTATGGGGCTGCCTTTCTTTATAGGATTGGCTGATGTCAGAGGTGGGTAGCCCACTCTGGTAGATTGCTAACCAGAAAGTTTCCATGTGGTCCTAGTGCCTGACTAATATAGTCCTACCTGTGATGGACTGCTGCAAAATATCCTCTCAAAGATCTACTGGAGACATGGAGGTACACAAGTTTCAGCATGTGGAAAATCCTGGGATTCTCAGCTACAGAATCAAAAAAGAGGGAAGATGCTGTGAACCCCTTGAGAAGACATGAGGTGAGGGGTATTTCCAGAGAACAGCTTTATCCTGGGAGGACTACAGTTTGGAGCTAGATGGAGGCTTGTGACTGTGCCTGGTTTGGCTTAAGGGATCCAGGTGCTGGGACCTAGGTTGCAGTGGGTCCCAGGAATACCTGGACATGGAGTGCTGCTGCATACTGAGGAGCTCCAGAATGTGTAAATCCATAGAAGGCCAGAGGAGACCAGTGGGACTGGTTGTGGGGGAAGAAGGCAGAGTGGCAGGCTGTGTTCAATTTTCTTGTGGCAAAGTGGCTGAGCCCCACAAATTAGGCTGTTCTAGACTGGGATCAATGCATGAGGGATTTGCCCAAACCTGCATGGTTACCAGGGAAAATACCCTTGGGATGCTCGTAGCAATGGTACAGCATCAGTGATCAGGTGCTAGACTGTGTTTGAAGGGTCTCACTCCTGCCGTAGTCATTTGTGGCTTTAACTGCTACAATAAGAAATAAATTGAATCTCATTGGATTGAACATGTGAAATCCATCCTAAAGCTTTGTGCAGGAGGAGTAGGAGGTGAGGGGGGCCATAAGTGCTCTGAGCACCCCTTACAGGTCAGAGCCCCTGGTAAGAGAGTGTGAAGCTGGGAGATAACAGTCAAATGCTGCCTGTGTGTGTGCGGTTGTTTTGACCTCAAGTTACTGACTGTGTTGAGACTGTTGGGCCACCTAAATGTCTTATGCAATTGGTACCTCATGAGTCTAAAACCACAGTTTACCTTCTATTTGATTCAGCTAACAATGTGACCCCCAGTCCTGTTTATTGCTCCATGGAGTGACTGTCTTTACTTCACTGACACTTCATTGAATGGGATCCCCTGTTTTGCAATTCTGCATTTGCCTCTTGTGTTTTAAAAAAACTGTTTGCTGCTGCTGAAAGAAGTTGCCTCTACAACCTTGAACCCAGTGCATTCCAGGGTGGTATCCAAAGCATGAGGGACCAGAGAATCCACTGAGGAATATGTCAAGAGGCCAGCCTGGTGAAAGCAGTCTACAAAGGCCTCCAGGTGAATTGGGCAAGGCCAGGCAGGTGAAGATCAGCATCATCCCCCTGTGTTCCAGCTCAGTGCCTTGAGGGTCCAGGGCCCCCAATGGGAATCCGTTCTATCACCTTCCTCACCCATGGACATTCAGGTACTGTTTTTCCTGTCATATTTCTGGACTGTTTTCTTGGCTGTACAGTGCTCCCCCTTCCCCATGAACTTTACCATTTTAAATACCTCTAGGCAGGGAATTGGGAAGGGGTGGCTCACATCCATATTGGAGTCAAGAATCCCAGGACAGAGTACTACCTGGGTGGAGTCTGAATATCTATATCAGAGGAGGAGAAAGACCTGGGAATGATGATCACTAGTGACCTAAGGCACTCCACACAGTACAAGAAAGCAGCAGCAAAGGCAAACAAGATGCTGGGATGCATATCTAGGGGGATCAGTAGTAGGAGAGAGGAGGTTATACTGCCCTTATACAGGTCACTGGTAAGGCCACATCTAGAGTATGGAGTTCAGTACTGGTGCCCACACCTCAAAAAGGACATTCACCTGCTGGAGAAGGTATAGAGGAGGACTACAAAGATGATAGCCAGTCAGCAGGGTAAGGCATATTACGAGAGGTTGAGGGCACTGAACATGTACTCCCTGGAAGACAGGAGAGAGAGAGAGAGAGAGAGAGGGGACATGATTGGGACCTTCAAGTACTTGAAAGGGATAAATAAGGTTGATAAGGAGAGTTTCTTTAAGCTGAGTTGCAACTGTAACATGAGGAGGCACAGTCTTAAGTGGGAGGGTGGGAGGTTTAGGAGGTCAGGAAGCACTTCTTCACAGAGACTGGTGGACACTTGGAATGTGCTGCCAGAGGAGGTCATCTCATTGAAGACAATGGGCAACTTTAAATCATTCACACCACAAGAGTTCTTTGAGACTTCCACCACTTGTGCCCTGTATACTCTTAGCACTGCATCCTGGGCCTTTCTAAGCAAAATCAAGCCGTAATCAGCATGCCACAAACAAATGTGAATACCATGTGAACCGTAAGTGCTACACACAAAGTATGAACTGGTAAAGTTGTTCAGCACAACATTGCCTTTCCAGTGATGCTATGCAATCGATTGTAATCAATTTGGTTTTTATTTTATGCTTGCTGAAATACCAAGCAACTGTGTTTCTTTATTCAGAGTTATTCAAGGTGCTAAGGTGAGGCTTGAGAGACAGATGTCAGCCATGCACACCATACTTTAAACAAATACAAATAACTCCTAAAGTATACATGGTAGACACAAAGTATCAGCAGCAAAATTGTTCAGCATGAAATTACCTTTCTAACAGTGCTTTGCAATCAAGTCTAAGCAAATTGGTTTGTTTAATATTTAAATAAAAACTGCTGACTTCCTCAGACATTTCTAGGCCTGAGTGTAAGTCTGCTGTGTATGTCTACAGGCTTTATTGGCCTGAGTGGCTATGCTTTCAGATGCCACCTACAGGCGTATCTAGGCCTGATTGAGTTAAGAGAGGCTGGGATAGGTATTGGGGGAAGGTAAGGATCGAGGGTAGTGAGGATGGGAAGAGTGGGGAGTGAGGGCAGGGACATTAGCTCAAGCTGTGGACCCTGCAATATGAGCTGACTTGATAGAACAAATGGCCTTCTTCTGCTGGCTTCTTCATATGTTTGTATGTAATTTATGTATCTGTGCTATATATGCCCAACAACAACCACAAAGCATATACCAGCAAAAAAGGACTGAGTATTAACACAGGCTTGTTCTATCTCAATATACTGTACTTGTTTGTTTTAGGATACTCTCTGAACAGCTGCTTTGCTGCTTTTTGCTGATTTATTCATTTACAAGTTCAATAAAAATATATTTAAAAAATAATAAAGACTGGGACTGAAAATAAAATGTTAATATATGCCAGCCAGGGCTACCCCAAATGAAGGGAGAGCGGTTGCTGAAACGAGGACTTTTTTTTTTTCATTAAAACTCTGAAAGCTTTACTTGTAGCTTGTGAGAACTGGCTGGTACATAATGTACCATAGCCTTCATAGCTCTATATTGGGACAGAGATGGAACTACAAAGAGAAGTGTTAGCCAGCCTGTGATGATTGACTTACTAAACCTTCAAGGATTAAATCTATAACCTGAGGGGAAAGAGTAAGCAAGAGTGCTGAATCTGACCTACTATCTTTGGAAAGCTTGCCCCCCTTTTCACATCTTAAGGGTAAAGTACCAGAGGTGAGAAAATCTGCTATTGAGCAGCCTGGGCCTGCAGCTGGCTGATAAGTGAGGCTGCATTCCCATCTGGACCTATTTGGCCCTTTCCTTTCTTTCACTTCACCAGCCAAAAATGCTGTCTGCATACTGAATGTCTGGCTCCCCTGCACCGGCCACTGTACATGCATTGTGATTGCTATTATTATCGAACACATTTTTATCAGCTAGAGCATTGAACAGTCATGTCTGTGGGCAGCTGGGTGGCCTAGCAGTTGAGGCCATTGGCAGCCTGGGTTTAAATCTTGACTGAAATGACAAGTGCAGTGATATTCATTCCTTCAGCTCTGTTTTTCAGGAATGTTGGGGGGAAGCAACATAAAGCCAACCTACACTGCATCAATTTTTGTTTTAATTGTCATGAACAATGCAATGCAATTGGCAATGTTGTTTAGAAAAAACTGAAGTGCGTCACTTAGTGTGTGCTCCAGAGCTCATGCTACTTACACGTGTAGTACTGTAGTCCTCCGTAGAGATCCATCCCTTACTCCATTATGAATTAACAATGGTAACAGTTACATCCCAAGTCTCAGCCAGCACAGATACTGATAAAATATATAACAATATACAATATAGGCTTTAAGGGCCAAACAAGTCTCCTTTTTGCTTAATTTGTTAAAGGAATTTAAACTAAAGCAATAAATAAATATTGGGCCAACATAGACAGTGAACATAAATGGTACAACACACAACTACTTGTGCCATGTTTTTTCCCTTTTCAGGTGCTACTCTGATGTAGCAGCACCAAATGAAGTGAGCTATGTGGCACTGAAGGCTTGTACATTACCTTACAGAAATAATTATGTGAAACTTTTGTATACTGCACACATAAAACTACCTATGTTACATGCATACTGCAGGCATTTTTTTCCTGCTACATTGGAACTGACTGCATGCATGTGGCATGCATGCAGCAAGCAAGTATGTTGCACGCATTTTTTTTTGTTAAATCAGAACAGACTGCATGCATGAGGCATGTATGCAACAGGCAAGTGGTCACTTATAACTGCATACATTAGGGGAAAAATATTTAATCAGGAAAGGCACACTAAGACATTTCTTGGTTTCCAGGTGCTCAGGATCACACTGTATACAAGTGGGGGTTGATGAGATTCAGATTCAGGTCTCCAGCTCAGTGCCCTTAACCACTACGCTATACTGTCTGCATACATACGGCATGCTTGTACTTCAGTACAAACCTGCATCCATCTGCAAGCATATGGCATGCTTATAGCCACTGCCATACTTTTTAGTTTTCATGTCCCCCATTCTCAGTTACACAGCATAACTGTAACACACGTACCATCAGAAATACATGTGGTTCTTCCCACCCCCATACACACACTGACCCACAGAACTACTTAATCACTTCTGTCGGGCCTGTACTCCTACTATTTTCTCTTCATAGTTTTGAATGCTTCCATGCAAACAGATTTTAAGGGGTAAACACAAAAGAACTATAGTAATAACTCAGCACCCACCCACGTACATGGCCTGCTTCCCACTCTCACATTTATTTATTTAAAATTGGTGACCAGGAAAGGCACGCTGAGCCGAGGCTCGTGAGAGTAACACTGGTAGAATCGAAGTTACAAAGCAAACTACATTATAGAGAATTTGCAGAGATATACAGCGGTACCTGTGGCAACAGTACAAGTTTCATTACAACAATTTAAAGATATATACAAGCGTTAAATATGGTTTAGGCACAATGCTGCATAGGAGAAGCACAATCAGTTAAAGGCAAAAAATACATAGCATAACTAAAGCTTGATCTGAGATACCTTGAGACAATTTGAGGTCCATTAGGAGGGAACTGGAGCAAACAGGGGCAGAGTATGGGAGTCAGGTGGTAACAAGCTTCGGCTAACAAGGACCTGAGGTCACAGTGGGAAGGACACAAGAGGACATGACAAAGGTGAGAGGGGACTAGTGCATGGAGTCCACAAGAAGATGCAGCAGTTAGAAGCATTGAGGGCACTGGGGGGGGGGAGGAGTCTGAGGAGTCTTTTGAAGGATGAGAGAGGAGAAGCAAGTTCAGAAGGTAGATTATTCCAGAGGAGAGGGAGGTGGTACAAGACAGCAGACTGATCTGCTGAGAAGTGAGGACAAGGGATGGAGAAGGTGTGTGAGTCTCTGTGGCAAAGCGAATAGGCTGTGGACTCAGCAGGAGTAAGGCGTGAAGAGAGATATGGAGGAAGGGAGCTGAACCAGTACTTTGCAATGAGGGAGGCACAGTGGATAGTTCTCCTGTGAGACAATGGGGTAAGAGAGAGGGGAGCATAAAGGAGACAGTGGTAGGTAAAGGGAGGGGAGGCAGTAGCAAAGTGGCAGAAAGAATTGATAAGAGTGTCCAGTTTAGAGAGGGAAGAGGTGGGGATGGTGCCATAGACAACATCGGCATAATCTAGCACAGGCAAAATTTTCTTAAGGACTAGTTCACATCTAGTGGGGAAAGGAAGGCTGGCTTTGTGATGGCAGAGGACTAGGAGTTTGGGCCATAGTTTGGTACAGATGGTGTTGATGTGTGTGGAGAAATCAAGGTGGCTGTCCAGTCAGGCACCCAGGTATTAGAAAGCAGAGACCCTCTTGAGGGGTGAACCACCCAGGGTAGTGAACACTGGGGAATCAGGGAGGGAGGGAGGCCAGCTTCTGCATGGAGCCAAAAAAACATGGTGACTGTCTTTTTGGTGTTTAGTTTTAACTGATTTGATTGGAATCAAGACTGTACTCTGTCAAAGTCATTTTGGGGCTTGGGAAGGACACTGTTATGGGATGGACCAGAGGAAAAAATAATGACAGTGTTCTCTACCTACATGTGCATGTTAGAGGAATGACAGACTGAGGGAATATTGTTTATAAAAAGAGAGAAAGGGATGGAGCCAAGGATGGAGTCTTTGGGGACCCCGGACAGCATAGGGAGAGGAATAGAGAAAGCATCACCTATTTGTACTGCGTGATGTCTATTGTGGTGGTAGGAGTGGAACCAGTGAACTATGGGTATTGCAAGGCTGAAAGAAGAACTTTTTTGAAGAAGGAGTGGGTGGGATATGGAGTCAAATGCTTTAGCCAAATCAATAAACACAGCAGCAGTGATTTGGCTTTGATCCATCACGGTAAAGATGGAGTCAGTGACCAACAACAGGGAGGCGATAGTGGAGTGTTGTTTCCAGAAACCTGATTACACAGGTGATAGAGAGTTATTAGAGGAGAGAAAGTCAAAGAGCTTTTCGAGAATAAGGGATTCCTGGACTTTGGCAAAGGAGGGGAGGAGAGATATAGGCCTGTAATTTCCAAGGGATGAGGGATCACCACCCTTGTGAAGGGATAGGACTTTGGCAGATTTCCAGGCATAGGGAATGGTGGCAGGGGTGGGAGAGAGAGAGATTTAGTATATGTGTCAAGGGGGCGATTATAGTGGGTGCAGATATGTGGAGCAGTCTAGGTTGAACACAATCCGGGCTTGTCTTCGAGGGATTGAGTGACTTGAGCACATTATAAACTATAAGAGGGGTGAAAGAAGGAAAGAGGAAGCTGTTGGAGAGGGAGGGAGATCTAGGAGGACAGAAAGATGTGACTGGTGCCGAGGGGGAGGGAGAGTTGGGTAGGTCACAGGAAACAAAAAGTTGTTGAACATGTCAGTTACAGTGGCGGGGTCAGAAACAGGGGAACCATTGATTTTAAGGACCGGGCAAGCTTGCTGGGAAGGGGTATCCAGGAGGGAGTGGATTACCTTCCAGAAGGAAGCTGGGGAGGATTAGCTCAGCTCAAGCTAGGATTTGAAGTAGGAGGCCTAAGAGAGGCGAATATCCTTGGTTTATCTGTTTCTGAGTTGTTTGTAAGATAGGAGGTCATTTCGGGCATTTGGTACTTTGTAAAGTCTCCAGGCTTTGTCCCTGGAATGACACAATGAGATAAGGTCAGAAGTAATCATAGGGTGGTGGTGACATTTAACCCTGGCTTTTCTAAGGGGAGCGTGATGGTCCCAGGTGAGGTTGAAACTGTGTAGGAAATGGGATAAGGCAAGGTCGACATCTTGAGCACTAAAGACTGGTAACCAGTCCACATTTAGGAGATCATGCTACAGGGTGGTGACATTGAGGGAGTGGAAGGGGCTAGTCCATATGAATCTAGGAGGGGAGTGGGAAGTGTGGATTTTGTGGATACGGTAGGTGACACAGTGATCACTGAATGCATCAGAAGGGATGCCCGAAGCAGATATGTGGTGAGGGTGGGACGATAAAATCCAGTCGAGGAGTGAGTGGTTTGGGGAAGAGGGTTTAGATGGGTAGGTTGCAGAATGAGTTGGGAGAGGTTGAGGGATTCAGTTGTTAGGGTGGTAGGCTTGGCTGTAGAGGACAGTCAGTCAAGATTGAACTCACCTAAGAGCAGGAGTTCATCGCTGGGGCGATAGTGGTGATTGAGGAGATGACCTTGATGATGGAGTTTGGCGGGCTCTGGGTGGGGCATACAGAGCACCAACATAGAGGGGGGCAGAGGACGGAAGGGATAAATAGGCCACAATGAGTTTGTGAGAAGCGGTGCTGGATTTGTTGCAGATTATAATGCCTGAGATGGCTTGTCGAATGTATAGAGCTACTCCACTGCCTCGCTTGCCTCTACCCTGCCGGAAGAGGTTAAAGTCAGGAATGGTGAGGGAGGAGTTATGGATTTTAGCAGGCAGCCAGGTTTCAGAGATACATAGTATGTAGGGGTGATATTGGGTACACCATACATTGAGGTCATCAGTTTTGGGGAGGAGGCTCCTGGCGTTAAGATGGAAAATGCAGACACCTTTAGGTAGGGAGGGTGTGTGGTCTGAGATGGGGATGATACCGGGAGAGCAGTGGTCAATGTAGCCAGGGGTTGGGGCAGAGTGGAGCCCGGGGTGGGTTGAATGTCTCCTGAGAGGAGGAGGAGAAGTAAGGAGAATGGACAGATTGGGGGTATTTTGATCTGCCTGAACTAGAAACATAGAAACATAGAAGTTGACGGCAGATAAGGACCGCAAGGCCCATCCAGTCTGCCCATTTCTTTTTCTACCTTATAAATGTACCATCGGCCTTTGCTCTGTCAGTGACCTATCTATTCATAGTCATTTGTATTGCTCCCTTATGCCTATCCCATGCCTGTTTGAAGCCCTGCACTGTATTCATAGCTACCACTTCTTGTGGTAAGCCATTCCATGCATCTACCACCCTTTCTGTGAAAGAATTTCTCACATTCCCCTTAATCGGCCTCCTCTAATCTCATGCTGTGTCCTCTTGTCCTGCTATTTTTCTTATATTTAAACATGTTAGACTCTTTCACCTTGTTTATGCCCTTAAGGTGTTTAAATGTCTCGATCATATCACCTCTCTCCTCCTTTGCTCAAGGGTATACATATTGAGCTCCGTTAATCTGTCCTTATATGTCTTCTGATGCAGTCCCTGCACCATTTTGGTTGCCCTTCTCTGGACTGCCTCAATTTGGTTAATGTCCTTGTGAAGGTGTGGCCTCCAATACTGCACGCAGTACTCTAGATGGGGCTCTAATCAATGTCTTGTACAGAGGGATTATTACTCCTCCCTTACGATTTGTAGATACCCTACTAATACACCCTAACACCCCCTAGCCTTACCTACTGCTTTAGAGGTCTGCTTGATGATTTTAGGTCATCAGTGATGATGATGCCCAAGTCTCTTTCTTCCTTTGTGACTGCTAGCAACTCCTCCCAGCCTATAAGTGGCTTCAGGGTTTCTCTCCCTATGTGCATGATTTTGCACTTCTTTGCATTAAATCCCAGTTGCCACTCTTCTGACCATTCTGCTAGTTTATCCAGATCTCTTCTCATTCTGCCCACCCCATCTGGATCATCTACTCTGTTGCAGATCTTGTGTCATCTGCAAACAGACAAGCCTTACCCTCTAGTCCATCTGCGAGGTCACTAATGAAGATGTTGAATAGGACTGGCCCCAGGACTGATCCCTGAGGTACCCACTTGTGACTTGCATCTCTTCTGACTGTATACCATTTACCACCACTCTCTGTTTTCTGCCAGTCAACCAGTTTGCCACCCAGTTGACCAACTTCGGCCACCCCAGCCTACCTAGCTTATTTATCAATCTTCTATGTGGAACAGTGTCAAAAGCTTTGCTGAAGTCAAGGTAGGCGACATCAACTGCTCCCCTTGGTCCACCACTCTGGTTACCCAGTCAAAGAAATCTATGAGATTAGTTTGACAGGACCTTCCTTTGTAAACCCATGCTGTCTTGGATCCTGTGCCCCTATGGATTCCAGGTGTTGCACTATCCTTTCCTTAAGGAGTGCCTCCATAATCTTGCCCACTACTGAGGTAAGACTGACCGGTCTGTAGTTCCCCGCCTCCTCCCTGCTACCACTCTTGTGGGAGGATCACATGAGCCTTTCACAGTCTTCTGGGACCTCTCCTGTGCTCAGAGACTCATTAAACAATTCTGCTAATGGCTCTGCCAGTTCCTCCTTTAGCTCTTAAGTACCCTGGGATGTATGCCATCAGGTCCCATTGCCTTATCCACCCTGAGCTTAGCAAGCTCTTGTAGGACCCTTTCTTTGTGAAGGGAGTAGTGCTCACCTCCCTCCCCTGTGTCCATGATGCTGAGCTGTGGGCCCTGCCCTACCTTCTCTTCAGTAAATACTGAGCAAAAGTATCTATTTAGGATAGATGCCTTTACAGGGTCCTCCTCCTCACATGCTCCCTTTCTCCATTAGCTTAGCAATACCCTCTGGACTTTCTCCTTCACTAATGTATCTATAGAAAGTCTTGTCACCTTCTTTACTGTTCGTGCTAGTGTTTCCTCAGTTTGGGACTTTGCCTGCCTTACTGCCTTACTTGCTTCCCTTAGGGCAGTTTGGTATGCCTCCCTATCTTCATCCCGCTGTGTTCCCTTATATTTTCTGAAGGCCAGCCTTTTGGCTCTGACCTTTTCTGCTACTATATTTGAGAACCAAAGTGGTTTCCTTCTTCTTTTGCACTTCCTTTTCTGTCTAACACAATGGGTAGAAGCCAGGGCAGAGGGGTTTAGGCAGCAGTTGAGAATCTCAAGGTTCAGGAGGCAGGAGGGAAGCAGAGAAAAGTGAATGATGGGGTGGAAAGTGGGAAGAGAGTGGAATGGACAGGACTCTGGGACTGGCCATGAGGAGGTGGGAGGGTTGGGGTGGCTGTTTCTGGGGGCAAAGGGAGGGTGAGCAAGTATAATGAGACTATTCAGGAGAAGTTGTTGAGGAAGAGATCAAGAGAGAGGGGTTGTGGGGGGTGTGGGGAAGTGCATAAATTGTAGAAATAGGAGGGCGGTGAGTGTGGACAGGCGGTTACATGGTCATGAGAATGGGTCACCACATATTAGGTGGGTGGGTGAAATGGGTATTGCCATGAGGTGATGCAGTGATAAGCAGTAGTCAGGGATGAAGAAGCAGAAACAGATTAGGAAAATGTTGCAGGGAAAGTACGTAGGAAGCTTCAGTACTAGGTGTGGCAGAGAGAAAGATTTTGACTGAAGGTAGGGGTGGAGTACAGCTGCATAGCAATTGCTTGAGCTGGACTTGCTAGGAGGAGTCAGAGGCGCAGCGAGTGGATTTAAAGGGTGATGGGGTGAGGGAGGGTGAGCAGGAGAAAATCTGAGCAGGAAAGAGGGTGGAAGTAAGAAAAATAAGTGGAAAGAAATAGAAATTGCACAAAAATGTTTTCGGCAGGCTAGGAAATTGCAGGAGTCCTTACGGCTCAATCAGGAGCCAATCAGGAGGAGCACTCATGAAAAGAGGCCAATCGGAAAGCTGCTGAAGGAGAGCACCAAGAATTTGAAAGTGTCCAAGGGCTCGGGTCGCACCTGAGGGTTGGCTTGTGGAATAAAGGCAAGGTGGGAGGCAGCTGCAGCGAAGCTGTGCCACAGCACCCCCGGTCAGGGGGCTCAGGCTATAAAAAGAGAAGGAGGGAAAAGAGATGTTAGGCAGAGAAGGCAGGTAAATGGGGCACATACACACACACTGTAATGGGTGGGGCCACTCTGTTACAGACAACCTGCCAACTATAGGTATAAGTTGAGAGCCTCTTACCTGAGTACTAGGAAGCCAGATGCAGGAGTCTTTTTTTTAAACTTAATAAACTTTATTAAAAGTTTGCAAAGGAAAACAGCACAGGGTAAAATACATCAGCCCAATATATGAACAACTACAGACATTATGACAAGGTGGATCACTAGGATATTACAACCAAGTAATAGCTTTGATAGGTAATACCACTCAATTAGGGCACCACATAAACATACCAAATGTGCAAAAAAGAAAGAAAAGGAATGAGAGTACCACAAAACTCAAAAGGAAACTGTAACCAGAAAGGCCTTCCAAAGGTGAATCAATTTGGGGCCCCCCACCAAGCCTCATTTATTAGAACTACCCCCAAAAGACATTTTTGCACTAAGTATACAGGGACATGGAGTGACCAACCTAAGGTAAATTTAGGAGAACCTCCAATTTTTCTCACCTCCTCTTATTGGAGGAGAGATTGTGTCATAAGCAGGCCACTAACTTTTCTAGTCTCAAAAAGGTAGACATCTCAGCATGCCACTCTTTAAAACTAGGGAGCTGGGATTACAGCCAATGTCTCAAGATCACTAACTTGGATACTGCAGAGATCAGGGTGATATGATACCTCTGGGCTCCTGTTAATTGCTGAATCCTAATCGATAAGAGGCAGAATTCGGGGGTAAAACTATCTTGTAAGCCTAAAAGTGGATCTAATCATGATTTAATATGTTGCCAAAAATCTAGACTTGTTGGAAGGCAGGAGTCTTTAAGAGATGATGTCCACGGGACAGAGTGTGGGGTTGGGGGTGGGCATGCATCCCTTTCTGCTTCTCCACAGAATCCTCCATTTTGCCTCAGTACTCCCAGTGGAGTGTACATCACACAGAACAGCTTGCAACTCACAGAAGTCAGAATCCTCCATTTTGCCTCAGCACTCCCAGTGGAGTGTACATCACACACAGCAGCTTGCAACTCACAGAAATCAGAATCCTCCATTTTGCCTCAGCACTCCCAGTGGAGTGTACATCTCACAGAACAGCTTGCAACTCACAGAAATCAGAATCCTCCATTTTGCCTCAGCACTCCCAGTGGAGTGTACATCACACAGAACAGCTTGCAACTCACAGAAATCAGAATCCTCCATTTTGCCTCAGTACTCTCAATGGAGTGTACATCACACAGAACAGCTTGCAACTCACAGAAATCAGAATCCTCCATTTTGCCTCAGTACTTCCAGTGGAGTGTACATCACACACAGCAGCTTGCAACTCACAGAAATCAGGTACTGGAATACAGAGCATCTCAGCACTGTTGATGCTGTGAGTGTGTTGGCCCTGTGCACCAACTGCCCCATCCACAATTGCCATTTATGTGCTGTTCCTGTCACATGACAGATCATGTGATGCTGGGCTAGTTTTTCTAACAGCCCATTTTCCTACCTGCTCCCTATACTGTTCGACCACTAGGAGTCACTGTCTGCACTTTCATTTACTGTTCCCCAATCCTCTCTCCTCTACCACTTTCAATCGTTTGACCTAAAACTCACCCCTGCCCTTAATAAGGAAGGAAACATCAGCATAGTCCATCTAAACGTTCAGAGTCTCTCAGCCAAACTAGATGCCTTCCAAGCCTGGGCTGCCCTCTATGACTTTGATGTCATTGACCTCTCTGAAATCTGGCTGTCCCACAAAATCTCTGAAGGGGAGATCGAGCTCAGCGTCTACACCGCTGTCAGAAAGCACAGAGTAAAAAAGGGGCAGCTGCATGTTCTTTATATCTAACAAATTCTCTTTCACCAAACACAACCTCAGCTCTGAGTTTTCCCTACTTGAAACACTCTCAATTCACCTCCTCCTTGGCCCCAATAAAACCATCACTCTCATTACCACCTATCTCCACCCAGGAACCCCACACTCTGACCTTGAGTCTTTACTGGTCCTTAAACACTCCCTCTCACTGAATATCGAGTGTATCCTCTTCAGTGATTTTAACATAAACTGTGACTCCGGCCATGCCATCACTGCCAAATCCTGTATCGCAAATCTAGGTCTCCACCAGCTCATCTCCTCACCTACTAGATCCAGCTATAAAACTGTGACTCACACACTTATAGACTGGATCTATGCTTCGCACCCCTCCCACATAACCAACTCCAGTGTTTTGCCTGACTTTATCAGTGATCACTATACCATTTTCTGCCTATGGTCAGCCCGTCCACCCAAAACCCCATCTAAATTCATTTTCTCAAGGTGACTAATTGATCAGAAAATCAAGTGGATAACATACGAGCTCAGTGGACTGGTCCTTCACAGAGGGCCAGGTGACTGCTGCTCTATCCTAGATAAATTCTCCAGGATCCTTGGCAGCATCTGCAACAGGCATGCTCCATTAAAAAATCAGGACCAGGGGTCAAATTAATGAATGGATCTCACCTAATAGCATCAAATTCATGATATCCAGTGACAAAGCCTGGGCCCGCTACCAAAAGTACAGGGACCCAGCCCAGCTTTCTCACTATAGGTTGCTGCGAAACAAGTGCAAATTGGCCGTAAGAAAGCAAAAATCAACATCCTGCATGACAAACAACTCAGTGAATCCTTTAACCCCCGTCAGCATTGGGGGACCCTGAACTTGCTACTAGGCAAGACCAAAATTTCAGATCCCATCACATTACACCATGGCACCAACTAAACTAATGATCCAACCAAAGTGGATAATGTTTTCGACAACTTTTTCGAATACCTCGAATGATACAAAGCTACCCTTCTTCTTCTATGCCCACCTCTCCCCTCATCACCCCCCACCCCAACCCCAAAGGCAGGACTTTCTCCGACTTCTACCAAAGCCCTAAAACCTGCTGACACTGAAATGCTCATCCATGGGAATAACCCCAAACTCAGTAACGGTGGCAACGGTATTGATTATAAAATGCTTAAACTCTCCATCAATGCCTTGACAGTCCCCATCACCAACCTACTGAACAGCTCCCTCTGTTCTGACTTCTTCCTTACCATCTGGAGAACCACCACCATCAGGCCCTTATTCAAGTCCGGGTCAGAAACAAAGTGGGCAACTACTGTCCTATTTCCCTCCTTCCCCTTTTTCAAAAATTATAGAGAAGGTTGTGCACACTCAACTCGCTGACTACCTGGAATCCAACAACCTACTCTCTAGTGCCTAGCATGGGTTCAGATCTGGGCACAGCACCGAAATAGCCCTGATCTGGTTTACCAGTTAAATCCTTAAAGCTAAAGACAAAGGCCAGTACACTGGCTGCGTTTTTGTCAACCTTACCAAGACCTTTGACCTTGTGGGCTATGCCTTCCTCCTTAACACCCTTAAAGGCCTACATCTTTCTGATGGTACCATAAAATGGGTGAGTGGCTACCTCTCCAGGAGATCCCACAAGACTGCAATCGAAGGCCACTTCTCCTCAGAATGTCCAATTAAATATGGTGTCCCCCAGGGATTGATCCTGGGCCCCCTTCTTTTCTCACTCTTCATAAATAATTTTCCCTAGATATGCCATTCCACTCAAATTGTCTTCTTGATGATGACATGGCCCTTTTCTACAACAACAAAAACCCCACCATGATGTTCACCAATCTGCAGTCTGATTTCATGAACTTCACTCCTGGTTCTCTGGTAACAGCCTTGTCCTCAACTCCAAAAGGACCAAGCTCATGATCTTCTCAGGACACAGGAAAACCCCAGCCCTGGTTTTAAACTCCTTGACAATTCTGGCAACCTCATGAACAGGTGTCAGAATTCAAATGTCTAGGTCTTCACCTTGGCCCCCACCTCTCATGCAATCTCCACATCGGTAACCTCATAAAAAAGGTGCATGTCAGACTTGGTCTGCTCTAAAGGATTAGAAAGTTCCTCATTCCTGCATCCAGATTTCACCTCACTAGCTCTCTACTCCTGCCCCTTATCGACCATGGATCTATTGTCTTCTCTCCCTCCCTACCTCATCCCTCCTTTTCTCCAAACTTAGAGTCACATACAACAGCACAGTACGCTTCATCACCAGTATCCCCTGGAAAACACACCACTGCTCACTTTATTCCTCCCTTGAGTGGCTCACTCTAGAAGGCAGGTTCCAGCTTAAGATGCTCTCCTTCTTACATAAGCTATACCTCAATATTCTCCCTCCCAGCGTTATCTCCCTATTCCCACTCACAGTGCCTGGGCGTTTGACTAGAGGTACCTCAAGTTTGGTTTTTGACACACCTTTCTAAGGGACTAAGCATGCCCAGAACTCCATTGCCTTCAAGGTAACAAAGCTTTACAACAATCTACCCCACAAAATCCAGGCTTACAGGTCCATATACTCTTTCAACTCCTCCCTAAAGGAGCACATCCTCCTATCATCCACCTGCAGCTGCCCTGATACACCTCCTCCATGGCCCTCTTGGTAAATCCCAGCAACTCTCTCTCTCTCCCCCGCATCACCTGCACTTTTCTTCTCCCCACCGAGTGCACTAAAATGTCTTGACCTGTACAATACCTGAAAACATTTCTGTTTATCAGTCAGCTCAGCCTTCTGTTCAACTCTTGTACAGTTTTACCCACAGAATATGCTAGTTTTGCTTTGCACTTGCTAGTTCCTTGTGCTGTACTTCTGTACACCTGTATATATAATGTACTTCTGTACACCAGTATATATAATGTATTTACTTTATTGTATGTTGTAGGTAGTTCACTATATGTTCTATGTATTCTAATGGTCTATGTATTTGTTCATCTGTTCTATTTCCTACACTGGACGTTTGTGAAAACGGGCATTTTGTTGTGATTGAAAAATGGTATGCAAAACAGGAAAAATTCAAATATTTAAGATTCATTCATCTACCAAGGAACAAATTCTGATACTGTAAATGTAAATGCCCATTAAGAACCTCCACGCATTTGCACAGGCACTGTATGTACATTCAAGCAGGAAGCAGCTCAAACATGCAAGCTGATTCCAGCTTGAATGTTCAGCTCAACAGACTGGAGAGCACACCTGGCCTGTTCCACTACAAAAAACAGCTGCAACCTTAAATTATCAGGTCAAGGCACACCACACGCTTGCTTGCAGCTTTCATTTCAGCTATAATTACCGCAAAACATTAACAAATTTTAGTTAGTTGACCTTCAAGTTTCTAACCACTGCATTACTGACTCTCAAGTCTCCCTCACTGCACACTCAGCTTTCTCTTTTTACTTCACTCATTTGGTCAGTTTCCCTGATCACTGAGGATGTTTTGATTTAGGCATTTAGCACATTTTATCATTCTCTCACACAGAGTTCATGCTTTTAAACCCACTCAGTTACTAACCTTTCTTTTCTTTTCTTGGTATAAGTTCTATACCCTAAAAAGAAAACCTTGCCCTGATCTCTCTCTCTGACTCCATTCCATTCAATACCCATCCTATACGGGTTGTAAAGCCACCCAAAGGCACAGAAAAGTAAAAAACACATCAGTTTTTCAATCCTTCCTCCTTCCCCAATCCCCCTATAAAAAAAATATTTACTTTTACTTATCCAGCCATTCAGATGGAACCTGCATCCTGGCCTAGTGTACCACCAGCACAGTTTTCAGCCCACTCCTCACCTATCCTTCTGCCAGAATCTGGATGCTTGAATCAACAATCCCGGGTCCCTACTGCAGTCCATGACTGAGTCACCTCACCGACCGAACCCAGCCAATCTGTGTTCATGCTTGTTACTTGCCTGCTGCCATGGCTGCTGCCATGCTGCACTGATCAAGGCCTGTGAATGCCACCCACACCACTGTCACTATTGTTGCTGGGCATAGTTTGCTGCTTGCTGCCGTGGGAGGGTCCATGCTGTTTTTATTGTGAGGTGAGCCTAATAGTGCAGGTAGGTAGTCAGGTCATCGAGCTAGCTTTGAGCTCACGCCCTGCCCCTTCAACCACCAAGGGAGATGGAAACTCGCTAAGAGGAGACCAACAAAAATATGCCACCACAATGCTGCTATAGAGAGCTCAGTGCTACCTGATTCCTCTGAGCTGTAGTGTGTAGCTTGTCTACTCTGTGGCAGAAAAGACAGTGTTGCACTTGTGTGACTTACTCACTGTTGCTTGCTCAGAGTTCTTACATGTCACATGTGATGACACCACTGCTAATAGGTGGAAAGAGTAGACAACACAACACAGACACAGTCGAATCAGGAGTACACCCGCAGCTGCAGCGTGAGTGCACACAGGCCGGGGGGGGGGGCACTTATTGTGCAAAAGATTAAATCCAAATGTAACGCTATTATTACCACACCATAAGAACAACCTAGGCACAAATTCATGGGGGAGCAACTGCCCCCCTCTTCCCTACCTAAAGACACACCTGCTTTATGGTAGAAATTCATTCTCAGTTGCTAATTTTGTATAGATAAATACAATGGTTTCCACTGTGTTCTGAGGTCTCTCCATGTTTCAGGATGTGTCCTTCATTATGAGGGTTAGTGTCCCTCATTGTCCCTCATTTTGAGTGTCCATGTCCCTCATTTCAGTGACAAAAAGTGAGATAGAATGCTGAGTATGGTCATAGTGTATATGATCCATACTGAATGACAAAGTGAAAATAAGTGAGCCATAGCAGTCATGGAGAAACACATATGGAGCACCAAATATGCATAAGGGAATTTGCATCGCCCAAAATAAAATGGTCAGGCTTCACACCACAGAGGACCCTCTTCACATATCTGGAATGGGGAAGGGGTGTTGGCTGACTGCTGATGGGAAAGATGGAATCATATCTTAGGCATTTAATGCTATAAGCAAACGATACTTCGCAAATTAACAGCAATATAATGACAAAAATCAAAAGCCATTAAACAATTTGTAAAAGGACTAAATAGTGAGAATTATTTAGCTTTCCTAATTGTAATGGGAAATTGATAGTAATGCTATTTTAATGGCTGTAGCAGTGGCATGAGAAATAGAAAATGATGTGTTTTTTAGATGAGATTTGTACCAGCTTAGCTACTGCATGCACTGCAAGTGTGCAGCATGTGATAGCTAATATGATTTTTAAATGATGTTCACACCAGCATAGCTGCTGCACGCATGTCAAGCATGCAGCATGTGACCCTGATGTGCTTTTTTTGATCTGGTTCACTTAGGTTCACTTTGTATTTGCTAGCCAAATGCAAACATTTCACAGTTAGGCATGTGGCATGCATTGTGCAAGTACACAGGACACTTATATTTCTGTAAGACCTGTAATAGCTTTTATCAATATCTATGCTGGTTTAATAACATGTATTACACATGGATTCTGAACATGGAATTATAGTTCTAGAAAGACTAGGGCCTTGTCACCCATGATCTATAGTGGATTTTTCCAATTTAAGAATATATCCTGGATTAAACCCTATATGATGCAAAAGGATCTGGTAACATCAACAACAAACTGCAACTGAGGTCAGAATGCCTCAGAGTCAAATATGTAGATGCAAAATGTATTGCATAAAATAAGAGCTACAAGGAAGATCTGGTGACTCTGGTACATGTGCTTGTGACAAAGAGGCTCAACTAATGTTTTGCTCTTTATCTGAGGTTATCAGGGAGGTTGGTGTGCTGCTTGGAGTACAGTTGGTGTAGAATGCAGTGGCCAATCTGATGACTGGATCATCATACTGTACTTGGAACATACTACATCTATGCAGTGGTAGTTGGACTGGCTCCCAATTATTTATTTATTTAATTATTGAATTTTGATGACCGGGTAAGCCCACTGGGCCCTGAAGGTCCCTTTTTCAGGGGCGACCCGGGAATAACAGTACAAGAGATTATAGAAAGTAGAAAACATATGGAAGTACAGGTTATCATGGGTATACAGTATTCGGCTGTTTACACATAGCAGTCATTACATAGGTTTGGTATATCTGATTGGTCAGTGTTGTTCATTACATCATCCATTGACAGAGACATTAGTGAGACAGTATTGTAGATTCCTTAGGTGACATATTTTAAGGGTATACAGTATTCGGCTGTTTACACATAGCAGTTGTTATATAGGTTTGATATATCTGAATGGTCAGTGTTGTTCATTACATAATCCATTGACAGAGACACTATTGAGACAGTACTCTAGATTCAATAGGTAACATAGTTCAAGAGCATTAATAGGTTCAGATTGGGGGAGGAGAGAGTTAATGCAACATTGTTAGGGGCTAAAGATTATAGTTAGGTGAGCAGGCTGTTGAGGTCACTGCAGTAGTGTCAAGGGCGGAGGCATTGGCATATGCTTGTTGATAGAAAATGGGTCTTGGATCTTGTGCGGAAACACAGCAATGATGGGGTGTCTCGTATCTCCAAAGGGCAGTTATTCCACAAGAAAGGGGCAGTATGAGAGGAAGATTTTTGTCCTGCCTTAGTCCTGACCTTGGGGACCTCTAGTAGCATGTGGCCCAAGGATCTAAGGCTGTGCTGGTTTATTTTTACTGTGAGGAGTCCCTCAAGACTCAAGGGAGGTGAAGGGCTAATTATCTTCTTCACCAGGCAGAGTACATGGTAATTGAGGCGAGATTCGAAAGATGGCCAGTTAAGCTTTGCCAATGCCCCACAGTGGTGGTTCCTGGAGTGGGATAAGGTGTTAAAGCGGGCCACCTTGTTGTATAGGGCCTGTAGTTTACTGAACTCCAGCTTTGCGATACCCTGAATGACCAGGGCAGCATATGTTACAGTTGGAAGTAGAACACTAGTTGCAATAGCAGTCCTAGCTGCTGGGGTCAGCAGTTCCTTGAGCCAATACAGTAATCCGAGTTTTGTATGGATTACTCTAGTGACTTGGTCAACATGTTGTTTGAACGTGAGACCTTGGTCAATGGTAAGGCCAAGGTACTTTGTCAAAGAGACCACTTCAAGCTTGTTACCCTCAAGGGACGAGAGTTGGAGCAGATGTGTTCTATCTAGTCCAAGGGCTCTTGGTCCTAACAGCATGGCTTTGGTTTTGCTGGTGTTAAGAACCATTTTATTCTTGATAAGCCACTTCTCCATGATGTGAATATCCTTTTGGAGAGAGGTGCTAAGGTCATCCAGGTTGACCAAGGTTTTGTAGATGATGGCATCATCAGCATATTGGATTGCATTGCTACTTCCGCAGTGTTTGTGCAGTTCATTTACGTACAGCGAGAACATTAGTGGCCCAAGTATAGATCCCTGGGGTACACTGTCCTTTATGGACAGTGGTTTGGAGAGTGTCTCCTGCCACCTGACCCTCTGTGAACGACCAGAGAGGTAGCCTTCAACCCATTTGAGGGCGTGGGCATCGAGGCCTATGTCATGGAGTTTTTGGAGTAATAATCCGTGAGCCACCCAGTCAAAGGCCTTAGAGAGGTCTATAGAAACTGCCCCTGTAAAGGATCCCAAGTCTAGGTTTCTAAGTACATCTGTAGAGAATTTGGTTAGGGCAGTGTCTGTCCCATGTTTGACTCTAAAGCCATGTTGGGATGGGGACAACAGCAAGTGTGCCTCCAGGTATACCTTAAGTTGGGCATAGACGAGCTTCTCCTGGATTTTAACCAGGGCACACAGCAGGGAGATAGGCCTGTAGTTCTCAATGGGTTCTACAGGCCCACCTTTATGAATCGGGACCACATGCTCCTGCTTCCACAACTCCAGGACAGATCCTTCAAGTAATGACCTATTGATCAGCAAGGTGAGTGGTCGTGCGAGAGCCGTGGCCCCATCTTTTAGCAACCTGGCTTTGAGTCCAGGCCTCCTGAACCTCTTGTTTTAAGGGTATTTAGAGTGGCCAGGACCTCTTTGACCTTAACCAGCCTTAAATGAAAGGGTGGGCGGTAGAGGGTAGAGGGATCCAATGGAGCAGACTGGTAGTTGGGTACTGATAACCCTGCCTGATGTTTATCAGGGTTTATGAAGTAGTAATTGAGGGTCTCAGCGATTAGTGCTGCATCGTGTAGTACCTGTCCATTAGCTGTGATAGGGCCCATGACCGTCTTTGTATTCCCCTTAATCAGTTCGTTGATGTGGGACCAGAAAGTCCTAGGGTTGCCAAAGTTTGCTTTTGGAGGTGGTTTAGATACTCCATTTTTGCTACTTTGGTGGCCTTTTTACATTGGTTTCGGAGGGCTCTATAGGTAACCTGGTCAGCTAGGAGAGCTGAGTCTTTGGACTTTTTCCAGGCTTTGTCTCAGCTGGTCATCAGGGCCTTTAAGGGGTGGGTAATCCACTTACAGCAGTGGCCTTTTACCCGATAGGTTTTATTAGGGGCCAGGAGGTCTGCGGCCCACATGATAGACCTATTGAAGACGTCCACTGCCCCCTCCAAGGTAGGAAGACTTCTTATTGGGCTCCAGTCCAGGCTGCCCAGAACAGTGTTGTAGTGCTCCAGGGAGAACTTAGAGAAGTCCCGGGCAGTGAGTATTCTAGGTGGGACCTTTACTGCTCTGTTTTTTCAGACACAGAAGATTGGTGAGTGGTCGCTGAGAGCATCCGACAAGGTTATAGAGCCCTGCACCATTTGCTTTTGGGCTACATAAAAGGCCTTTCAGCCTGCTATGGGCCCAGTTACTCACTCCGATCTACCAAGGGGATGTTCTTGGTCATCCTGTAGGCATGTCTTAAGTAGTAGGGCGATAAAGCATTCTCAGTGGTGGCCCTTCTTATTTGGAACTCCTTACCATCAAACTTAGGAGCTCCTCATCAGGGGAGGCATTTAAAAAAGTGCTGAAATGTCATCTATTTAAATCAGCATTTATCCTTGAGAACTGATTCTGAATCTACTGCCTCAGTGTTTTAGAACTGTATTAATTATCATTTATTAATTTGCAATAATTATGTTTTGTTTGTAGAAAAAGAATTTGTTGGCAGAAATTGACTACTTGGTCCACCATGTCTGCCCATATGTTCCCTGCCTAATATGATTCTGCAGACCCTAGCTGATCTCCAGGTACTCACCTGCTTCCCTGCCTCTTTTCAAATATACCCTTATGTCTGTCCCACACACAGTTGAAGTCCCCCAGTGTCTAAGCCTGCACTACTTCTGCTGGCAGTCTGTTCCAGGCATCTACCACCCTTTCAGTGAAGAATCATTTCTTCTCATCTCTCTTGAACTACCCCCTCCAGCTTCATTGCATATCCCCGGACCTGTTGCTCTTTCTTGTTTGAAAGAGACTCCTCCCCTACACCCTTTTCACCCCTGTCAGGTACTTATAGGTCTCTATCATGTCACCTCTTTCATTCCTGTCTTCCAGAGAGTACATTTTAAGATCCCTCAGTCTTTCTTCATAGGGCTTCTTGTGCAACTCACACAGCATTTTAGTTGCCTTCTGCAGGACTGCCTCTACCCTGTCTATGTCCTTTGTGAGGTGCAGTCTCCAAAATTCAACATAATACTCCAAGTGGGGTCTCACCAGTGAGTAATACAGTGGCAACACCACTTCCCTCCTCCTGCTGGAGATATCCCTCCCTATGCACCCCAGCATCCCACTGGTCCTACCCACTGTTTTGTCACATTGCCGAGCCACTTTGAGGTCTTCAGATATGTTAACTCATATGTCCATTTCCTGTTTTGTGACTGTCAGTACATTCCCCATCCTATACTCAGCTCCTGGGTTCTAATACCCTAAGTGCATGATTTCACACTTTCTGGCATTGATCACCAAGTGCCATGTTTTTGACCACTCTTAAGAGTTTCCCTACATCCCTGCACATTCTCTCCACCCTCTTTTGTATGTCCACTCTATTACAGATGGTAACATCTGCAAAAAGGCATACCTTCCCTTTTAGTTCTTCTGCAATGTCACACGTGAAGCATTGAAGAGAAATGGTTCCTGTACTAATCCCTGAGGTATCCTGCTGGTTACCCTCTCATTATTAGAGTGAGTGCTGTAAACCACCACTTTCTGTCTCCTATCCATTAACCAGTTTCCAACCCAATTCACCTCTTAGATCCCACCCCGAGGCCAGATAATTTCTTGATCAGCCTCCTGTGTGGCACAGTGTTTAAGGCTTTACTAAAGTACAGATAGGAAAAGAGAGAGTGGGGTGATTTTCCTTCAAAAATTACTCCAAAGGAAGTATGCAGGAGCTAGTATCACAGAGAGGTCCAAAACTTCCATTTTAAGAATCATTTTATACTTGTGATGTTGCCCTTAGGTTAAAAGATTAAAAATAGTGATTGAGACACATAGCCTACAATGTAATGAATGTCTGAATGTATTAGAAAATGAACATTGTTTATAATGTATAATGTTAATAAGATCTAATAGGGTTAAAAATGATTAAGACATATGGTGCTTGATAGAAATAACAGACAAAGACAAGAGCTGACAGTATAGCCTAGAGGTTAGAGTGATGAGCTGTGGATGAGTTTGGGACATCCAGCAGGCAAATTTTGGCTTGATTCCCCTTGTTGGCCTCAAACAGTTAACAAATAAAATACAAACAAAAAAGTGGAAAATGTATCTGTTACAGAGGATGTTACATTTATTTATACGAATTTTATTTCCTGATTTCACCTGTTTTGAATCAAAAAATTACACCATTAACAGTGTTTCAATTATAAGATATGATTAGGTGTTTGATTTGATTTATTATCATTTACTGTCTCCCATGAATGATTAAGTTATAATTAAGATGAATTGTACATGCACCTAACATGAGAACATTTGACTTACCTTATGATTAGGTTGAAACGTAAACCAGGAACTATAGAGTTTATTGGCAGAAGTTAATTACCTTTAAGGTATGCATTACAATTTAAAACTTTTCATTTTACTTCAAACAGCCTGTGCTATAAAAGTGGTACCACAATGTGAGTAGTGGCAACAGAAACATAATGTTATAGTGTTGTTATCAAAAACTGGAAAGATATATAGCCTTTGTGAAATGTTGGCACTACTACAGAAAACTAGCATGACATTAATTAAAAAAAAAAAAAAACAATCTTTTCCGTATATATTACTGTTATAGGCTTGAGTACTAAATGTATAATTTTATTATATTTAGATCCTAACCCCTGAAGAAGCCTACATAAAGTGAAACATTGGGCATGGCCATGGGATCATCTTCGAAAATAACTTGTTGAACAAAATAAACATATGAACATATGAATGTGCCAGCAGAAACAGACCACCTGGTCTATTTAAGTCTGATCGAGTATGTAGCTAGCACCCCTAGTTTGCAGCTGCCCCACCCTCCTCCCATTTGTCATCCCACTACCACCCCACCTCCCCCACCCTCACTCTCCCATTCCCTGTCCCATGCCCTTTTGAAACTGTTCACATATTTACATGATACCACCCATTCTGGAGGGGAAATTCTATTTTACTACCACCCTCTCTGTGAAATACTGTCTCCTCATTTCCTTTCTAAATCTTCTATCCTCTATTCTTAGCTTATGTCCCCTGGTGACCCTCCCTTTCGTTAACTTAAAGACCCCATCTGCCCCATCCTTATTGAGTCCCCTCAGATACTTGAATGCCCCTATCATGTCCCCCATCCCTTCTATCCTCCAGGGTGTACATATTCAGGTCTCTCAGCCTGCTATCATAGTCTGTCCCTTCCATTCCACATATCATCTTTGTTGCCCTCCTCTGCACCCCCTCCAGTAGCCTGATATCACGCTTTAGGTATGGCCTCCAAAACTGCACACAATACTCTAAGTACAGCCTTACCAGCGACCTACAAAGGGAAAGATCACCTCTCTTTGCCTAGATAAAAAAACCTTGCTATGCACCCCAGCATTTTGTTCACTTTTGCAGTCACTCTCCTGCACTGGGCAGTGTTGTCCATGGTCCCTGTTATCATTATCCCTAGGTACTTCTCCTCCTCAGTGATCCCCAGCTTAACCCCTCCCAGCTAGTATTCTCTCCTTTGGCTCTTTCACCCCAAAGTGCATAACCTTACATTTATTTGCATTGAACCCCAGCTGCCACTTCTCTGACCACTCCTCTAGCTTGCTTAGGTCCCCTTACAGCTGCTTCCATCACTACTCTCTATTCACCAATGCTCTGATTTTGGTGTTGTCAGTGAACAGACATATCTTACTCACCACCCCATGTGCAATGTCTGATATGAAGAGCCCAAACAATACTGGCCCCAACACAGAGCACTGTGGCACCCCACTCATCACCAGCCTTAGAGCTGAGAGCTCCCCTCTAACCACCTCCCACTACAGCCTCCCACTCAGCCAGCTTGTAATCCAGTTCATCATTTTTGCCCCTACCCCTGCACCAGTTAGTTTTCCCCCAAGCTGCCCATGAGGCACAGAATCAAAAGCTTTTCTGAAGTCCAAGTAAAGAACATCCACCGCATGACCCTTATCCAGCTCACCTGTCACCCAGTCATAATATTGTATCAGGTTGGTTTGACAATATTCCCCTGAAACAAACTCATGCTGCCTCACATCCTGGAGGCCATTGTCCTCCAGGTACAACACCAGTCTTTCCTTTAGTATTGTCTCCATGAGTTTGCACAATATGGAGGTGAAACTTTTCTGGTGATATTTACCCAGTTCATCTCTTGGTCCACTCTTGTATAATGTTACTACATATGTCATCTTCCAGTCCAGTGGCTCGCATCCCGACTCCAGTGAGATGCTTTACAGATCCGCCATTATCCTCAGCACACTGGGGTGGATACAATCCAGCCCTGGTGCCTTGTCTACCTTCAGTGCCCTCAGTCCCTCTAGAACTCTATTTGCCAAAATTCTTCCATTTGTTGCCTCCTCCCCGTCCCCACCCTCCCAGCCCATAGTGGTAATAGTCCTCCTTTTCTTCCGTGAACACAGAGCAAATGTATTCATTCAGTGCTTCTGCCTGCTCCTCAGCTCCTCACCCTTTTCTGTCCACTCCCCACCCCTTTTTATCCTTGCTATTGTCTCCTTGCACTTCCTTTTCTCCCTGATGTATCTGAAGAAGTCCCCCCCCCCATTAATTCCCTGTACTAATCTCAGCTCCCTCGGGGCCTTGGCTTCTCTCACTTTTCTGGTCACCTCCCTGGACCGTCTTGCATACTCCTCCCTGTCCACTTCCTTCCCTGTCCTTCTATACCTCTGGTGCTCCTCTTGTTTTGCTCTCACCACCTCCACTACCTCATTGTTCATCCAGCATGGTTTTCTTGCTCTGTGTCTTGGTGCAGGCTTCTGTTGCCTCTGTAATCCCTCTTTTAATAACATCCATTTCTGCTCTGCATCCATTTCCTGCCTTATGCCCTCTAGTTTCCTTTTCAGTACTTCCTGCATCCTACCAAAGTCTACCCCACTGAAGTTTATTACCTGAGTAACTCATTTCTCTGGATCCCAGAACATCGTGATATTAAACCACACCGTTTGGTGATTGCTGTTGGCTAACGTGTCCTTCACCTTTATTTCCCTTACTGCCTCCCCATTCGACAACACCAGATCTTAAGTGTTCTTTAGCCTAGAAGGTACACTAACCAACTGTGTCAGGAGATCCTCCTGGATTGCATCCAGAAGCACTTGCTCCCCAGCACTGGAGGTGACTGGAATGCTCCAGTCAACCCTAAGCAAGTTGAAATCTCCCAAGATGACCACCTTCCCTTTTCTACATACCTTTATGATTTGTCCTGCTAATTCACTGTCAAGCTCCTCAGACTGGGAAGGT
Organism: Neoceratodus forsteri; assembly: GCA_016271365.2. Taxonomy (NCBI): domain Eukaryota; kingdom Metazoa; phylum Chordata; order Ceratodontiformes; family Ceratodontidae; genus Neoceratodus; species Neoceratodus forsteri. The sequence continues at coordinate 923,321,886 of CM057455.1, read as the reverse complement.
GGCCTGTATACCACCCCAAACCTCAGTTTCCTACCTCTTGAGTCTAGGAGCTACAAACAGATTGCTTCTGTTCTCCATTCTTGCCCCTCGTCCCTTGTGCATTTGAACCCGTCCCTCACATAGACTGCCACCCCACCACCCCTCCCTCCCTTCCTTACGGTCTTTCCTGTATACTTTGCATCCTGGAATTGCCAGATCCCAGTCCCAGTGCTCAGTTTCCCAAGGTTCTGTGACAGCTGCAATATCCACCCTCCACAATGCTAACAGTGCCTGTAGCTCTGCAGATTTGTTGCCTAAGCTTCTTACATTCAGGGAGACCACCTCCATCCTGCCCCATTCCTTTCATTGGCCTCCATTTCCTTCCTTCTACTCCCACTTTTTTCAGCCACCCCAAGTCCTTCCCTGCTAGTCTGGGGGGTAGGCTGTGACTCCACTCCATCAGATCCCTGCCTACCTGCTGTCCACTTGCCACCCCCTAGCTAGTATAAATCCACCTTTGTCGCAATATACCTCCCCAGTCTTTGCTTTAATACCTCCTTACCCTCCCCACTCAGGTGCAGCCTATCCCTTTCAAACAGACTGTTATTATCCCAGGTACTGCCCCAGACACCAACAACCCCATATCCCTTAGTTTGACACCATTCTACCAATCATGTGTTCAACTCCCTAATCCTCTCCTCTTCTTTCTCACTGTGCTTGCACAGGGTACTGGGAGCACTTCGGAGAATGCCACAGACTCCCCAGTCTCCTCACACAACCTTCCCACTTCCTCAATCCCCTCCTTTGTTACCTCCACCATTTCTCCCACTAGGTCATTTGTCCCCCCATGTATCACAATGTGTGGTTTACTCCTACCCCTCCTTACGTACCTTAGGATTGCCTCTCCTGCCTTGTTTGCCTTTAATCCTGATATGGACTCCACTCATATCTGTCTGTGCCTCTTCCCCTTGCTGCCCCATCTGACCCCCTTGAGTATGGAGTCCCCAACACTAGTACACCTCCCTCCTCTTTCCTTGTGTCTGTCACCACCCTCCACCCAGGTTCTCATTTCTGGGGCCACTCAAGATGGTGCTTCTACAGTGTGTCCCAGTGTCTTCCCCCCCTGCCCTTCTCAACTAATACTCCTCCTGTTTGACTGCCAACCTTCTGCTCCTTTCTCACCTCTCTGAGTATTATCCTTCCCCCTGCCATGCCATACTCATTCTCTCCACTAGTAATGCCCCTCTCTCCCTTCTATTTGTGAGTACTATACCTTGTACAATCTCCTCCTGCGTCCTCTTTCCCATTTGTTGCTAGTACAGCAAACATGTTCCCTCCTCCATTTGCCTTATTGTGTGTTTCATAATCCCGCCTACCTACTGCTGCTCCTTTTTTTAAAGGTTCTTCTAGAGTCCACCCTTCATCAAATGGCTTCCTGTCTACTGTGCCACCTCCCCCTGACCTCTCCCTTATCCCACTGTTACTTCTCTGTGGTGCTGCCACAATACTCTCATATGTCAGCCCTCCTAAAGATGCAATCCTTCCCTCCTCCCTTAAGCTTCCCAGCTCCCGGCCAAGCCACAGAACCTCTTACTCAAGCCTCATTAGCCTCTGGCATATTGGACACCCTCCCAGCCTCCACAGTATGTGCATCTGCATTGCTGCCCCACAGCAGTTGCACCCTACAATCCCACTCATGGTCCACACTAACTATACACCCTCTCCACACCACTCTCCCTACAGCAAGTAGAATTAACTAATCCTAGCCTAGCCTCCAACAGAAATTGTAACCCTAAATGCCCTTGCATGCAGCATAAGGCAGTCAAATACAGTACTAACTGGAAACCACAATCCTACTCATAAGGACTATAGAGCTACTCACATGTTTTGTATATGTATATGCCCTTAAGACTTAGCACATATGGCTGTTCCTTGTTTCCCCCTTCCTGGTCTGTTCTGAGGGCTCAGATTAGTTTGCAGCTCCCCAAGATCCTCCCTCACTGCCTTCAAACCCAACCCCCAGTGGTTTTTCAATATTTAAGAAAGACTGGTGGAAGGGTGGGGGTTTACAGCCACTACAGCCACAGAAGCCTTTAAGCTAAATTCTACTTTAAGCTACATTAAAAAGAAAATAAAACACTATCAAAACTTACAAAAATCCTCCATACATTAATTCCCTCAACAGCAAGTAGAATTAACTAATCCTTCTCTCCTGTAGTTTAAAAAACAATAGCAAAACTTACAGAAATCTCCATAGCCAGCAAGCAGACTTAACCATTCCTTCTCCCCTTCTAAAAGAAGGGGAATGTAATTTTTTCTTGTGTGGCTGATGATTTCTGAAAATTTAACTAAAGTACAGATAGGTCATGTCTGATGCCCTCTCCAGATCTAGTTCCCTGGTCACCCAGTTAAAAATTATAACAGATTTGTTTTGGAATGAATTTCTCCCCATGAATACATGCTGTCTGTTGTCTTGCAGCCCACTGGATTCAAGATACTCTGTTAGTTTTTCTTTCAGAGTTCCATTCATTTCCCCACCATTGAAGTAAGACTGACCAGCCTATAGTAGCCTGCCTCCTCCCTGATGCTGCTGTTATGTAGAGGGACCACATCTGCTCTTCTCAAGTCATCCAGAACCACACCTGTTTCCAGTGAACTGTTTAACAGGGTTGTCAGTGGGCTAGCCAGCACATCCTTGAGTTCTTTTAGTATCCTTGGCTGTATTCCATCTGGTCCCACAGCCTTGTCCACCTTAAAAATATGTCCCTTCTAGACTCTTTCGTCTGAAAATGGGCTTGTGCCCATCCATCCCAGTTCCATTACTCTCTGGTGATCCACCCCCAGCCTCCACTTTGAAGACTGAGCAGAAGTACCTGTTTAGGTTGTCAGCTTTCTCTTGGTCCTTTCTATGCAGTATCCCCCTTCTGCACTTCTATTACTATCCCTATTCTTGCTTTCTTTTTCACGCTTATATACCATGATAACCATACTAATTTCCCACTTTAACACATAATAGTTTATCACATTAAGGTACACAATACAGCATTTCCCCATATGAAAGTATGAGTTAGAAAGATCTGGAAACAAGAAGGTGGAAGAGGGAGTGTGGCACCATGGCCAGCAGTGATGGGAACAGGATCATTAGAATCACTAGGAGAGCAGGAAGAGAGGCAGATTTGGATGTCATTGCTCAGCTGGGTTCTAATGACCTGCCTAGGAAGGGGCTAGGATTGTCTAGGTGGAATTCAAGGAGCTGGTGTGTTGTCTTAGTAAGGTAGCACATTCAGTGGGTTTCACAGATGGGCTGCCTGTCTTAGACCTACAGCGCCGACTAATGCAGCTATGACAATCCTGAGGGTATTACAATTGCCCCCTACCACCCCCTCCTGATCTTTCCTCCCTCCACTATCCTTGGTGCATCATGTGCCCTCAGTGCCCTTGCTTTATAGTCTTCTCCTTGGCCATGTAATGGTTTTGCTGATCTAGACCTCATCCAATATAATATTATACTCTACTGTCTATCAGAGTCCTGCCTTGCACAGAACTCACACATAGTGGTATGCTGACTGGCTTTGGTACTACGCCTGTAAATTATGCTGCCTTGTTCTGTTCTCAGTGTCAAATCTTACGTTGCTATTTGTAAATTATTGTACACCACTGTGCCAAGCCATGCTATTCTCACTTGTAATGACTTTACATAGGCTGCTAATGTTGCTACACCTATGCCAAATTGTTGTATTGTGACTTTTTGTTGTTGTTTAAACTACCAGGTCCATCTTGTAACTGAGCACTGCTCAATGGTGTTCCACCTGGCTAAATAAAGATATTGATTGATTGATTGATGACAAATGAGAGGAGAGGGATCTCTGCATCAAAACCTTCAACTCATGGTTGAGGGAATGGTGCAGAGAGAAAGGTTTCAGCTACATTGGGGACTGGAATCCAACCTGGGGGGGGGATAAGAGCCTTTACGAGAGTGAAGGCCTGCATCAATCCAGGAGTGGAACCACAGTCCTCAGTGAAAGATTTAAATGTTACTTTAATGACCATTAAAGCTAGCTATGGGGGTTGGCAGAAGACATTGGGGAGGCAGACAACCCCCCACGCACACAGGCTAGAGAAGGAAGTATGCAGAACCTGATGGGAGAACATGAATAAAGGAAGCAGGTGGCAGACATAAAGAGGAATGGGAATAATAGCATCAAAAACAGAGTGGGAAGGAAGGAGGGCAAAAAGGAAAAGGGGGGTAATAACCAGTGTGGTAAAAAAGTATGGAACGCTATGTGTGCAAATGCTAGAAGTCTAGTAAATAAGATTCTGGACATTGAAACCCTCATTGCAGAGGCCAGCCTAGATATTATAGCCATCATTGGGTGATTCTACACTAAAAAGCATGAGTGGGTCACGGCCATACCAAGCTATATACTGGGTAAAAAGGACAGGGTGGGAAAAGAAAGGATGTGTGTTGCTTTATATCAGCGAAGGCATAAAAGTGACAGAGATTCAGGGACTGGGAGGGGATGAGGTACTGTGGGTGACCCTGGAGAAGGGGAACAGAGACAGTATTCACACTGGTATGATCTACAGACTTCCAGCACAGGGGGAGGAGTTAGATGGGGTACTGATGGAAACCAATTGCAAACTGGCAGAAAAGGGGGCAGGTGCTGCAAGTGCTACTGGTGGGTGACTTTCATCTGCTGGATATAGACTGGAGTCTCCCAACTGCAGTTTCAAATAGAAGCAGGAACATCTGGGACTCCCAGAGGGGGCATTCCTAAGGTAACTAGTTAAAGAACCCACTCATGATGGAGCTATACTGGACCTTGTACTGATTAACAGGGACAGTATGGCAGATGTCAAGGTGAGAGGTCACGTGGGGACCAGTAATCATTGAACAGTGTGGTTCAATATACAGATGGCTATGGAGTTGAACCACACTAGGATGGGGGTCCTAGACCTCAGGAGGGTAGATTTTATAAAGATGGGTTAATACCTCAGTGATTATCTGTTAAGAAGAGATGATCAAAGTGGGATGGAGGAACACTGGGTGAATCTAAAGAGGGCTATATTGAAGGCTGCAAATCTCTGTGTCAAGCAAGCAATTAAAAGTAAGAGAAAAAAAGAGACTGCTTTGAAAAGGTAAAGGCTAAAACAATAGCATTCAGAAGATATAAGGAGACACAGGAGGAGGAGGATGGGGATGTGTATCAGGAGAAACAGAGAGTAGCAGGAAAAGCAGTAAGGAGTGCAAATAAGGCACACACTGAAGAAAGGTTAGCCCATGAAGTTATGAAAGGTGGCAAGACATTATTTGGCATATAATAAAAAGAGGAGGACCACAGGTGGGACTGCAAGGTTAAAAAGCAATGGTGAGGACTGTGCACAGGAGGACAGAAAATGGTAAACATCCTGAAAAAAATACTTTTTTCAATGTTCACAGTAGAAGGAGAAGAGGATGGGCCACAAAAAGGTAACAGGAACTCTGAAAGGAGGGAGAGGGACACTAGTCCTTTTTCAGAGGATAGAGTCCAAAAGGGACTTGCTAATCTGAAAGTAGACAAAGCAATAGGACCAGATGGGTACATCCTAGGTACTGAAAGAACTCATAGAGGTACTGACTGCACCTCAGACAGTCATATTTAGCAGCTAACTAGTAACAGGTGTGGTTCCAGAGGACTGACAGAGGGCAGATGTAGTGCTTCTTTACAAACATGGTTAAAGGAGGATGCTGGCAATTATAGGTCAGTCAGACTGCCATTGGTGGTGGGGAAGTTAATGAAATCATTGCTGAAGGAGAGAATAGTGGAATATCTTGAATCAAAGGAGTTACAAGACCCAAGACAGCATGGATTCACAGGAGCATATCTCCCAACTGTCACACATTATGAGGTAAGTCACTCATTTTACCTCTCAGAAACCTTTTGTACCACATGGGCAAGGTTATATTCCATATTTCCCACTGAGACTTTAAAGAAGAAATTCATACTGTTCTAATATGTTCCATTATCAGCAAACATTATGAGCAGCAGTGCACTGATATCCATAGTGTTCTGAGTTTTTAGTGTCATGTTTGAAGATATGTCACACATTTTCCTCATTTCTCAAACATTTTGTCAAACATTCTGATGAAGAAATATTGAGAGGTATGCACAGGAGGGAGGTCATATCAAATGAATCTGATAGGTTTCTTTGATTGGGTGACTAAGGAATTAGATCAGGGTGATGCTGTGGATGTGGCATACCTAGATTTCAGTAAAGCATTCAACACCATTCAACACAAGAGACTATAAACAAACTGGGGAGCTTAGGAGTGGGTCCAAAGGTGGTATAAACTGGGTAAGAAATTGGTTAGGGGATAGGGCACAGTATGGTGGTAAACAAAGTTCACTCCTAGAATGGGAGGATGACTAGTGGGGGGTATTCTGTGACATCGATGACTGCGAGTGGGCGCTTTCAAAAAAGGTGACTCAATCGCAGTGCCTATCAACAGGGCTACTGAGGAGGAAGGACCACTGGGTGGGGGGGTCTGCGAATATAGCAATGGGATGCTGCTATATGTACACACGTGGAGGGGGAGCGAGCACGCTGAGCAATGGACAGAAGGGGATGGAGGGTTTGTGAGGTGTGGCATGGTGGTGGGCTGCAAAGCTGGACCAGTGGCTTGGTGGGTGGGTGGCAGGCTGGAGTTTCAAAGGTGCTGAGTTTGTGTCCAGACACATGTATATTTTGTTGCGCATGGACCAAATTTTTTTTCTAGGTTTTGCATCTCCCCTGACATGCACTCCCCTGGAGTTGAGAATCCTTTAGTAGGGGGGTGCGGCAGGTGAAGCCCCCTCTGGGGGGTTATGCCCCCCACCTGAACAGGTAAAACCTAAATCCCCTGTGTCCTTTTGCTGTGTGCCAGGAGTGTACACCGCCAAAATTTATTTTTGGCAATGTACACTTGCCTGAATGACTATTGCCTTTTGAAGATCACCATTATGACATGAAACCCCATTGGGGTGTTCAGGGATCAGTGCTGGGACCAGTCTTCTTTAATGTTTTTATAAGTGGCATTGCAATCACGTATTGTATGGTTATATTATATATGGTTATATTTGTTGTCTCGAATGATGGACAATATATATGTCATTTGTTATCAGCTTACATCTAATGAAAAATGCAATAAAGCATATTAAACAAATAAGTGGCATTGCAGAGCGGTTGGAGAGGAACATCTTCTTTTTCAAGGATGACAAAAAATCTTCAATAGGCTAGACACTCAGGGGGTAGGGGTGAGAGAAGGATGAACAGAGACCTGGGAAAACTGGAGAAGTGGCCAATGGTATGGCAGTTATGTTTCAATGCAAAAAATTGCAAAATATTGCACCTAAGTTACAGAAACCCAGAAGCAGAGAAACTGGGGGCGTACTATTGATAACACCCAAGCAGAAGTGAGACCTGGGTATAAGCATCTCATATGACCTAACTGTTGCCAGGCAGTGTGACAAGGCAGTTAGGAAGGTTAGTGGGATACTGGGGGGCACAGGGTATGGGATCACTAGCAGAAGGTGGGGAGTGGTGTTACCTCCATATAGGTCTCTGGTGAGACCTCACTGGGAATACTGTGCACACTTCTAGGGACCACATTTCTATAAGGACATAGAAAAAGTCAATGTGGTCCAGAGGAGGCAACTAAAATGATGTGAGGTCTACATCAATAGCCCTATGAAGAGAGAGACTAAGAGAACTCAATATGCACACCATGAAAGAGAGGAGAGAGTTGGATATGATAGAGACCTTTAAATATCTCAAGGGGGTTAAGCACTCAAGGAAAGTATTTTTCAGAAAACAAATGCTCAAGAACAAGAGGACATGCTATGAAGCTTGAAGGGGGTAAATTAAGGAGAGATACAGGGAAGTACTTTTTCACAGAAAGAGTGGTGGATTCCTGGAGACTGCCCACTATGATGTGTGCAACATTGTCCCAGGTTGTAAGCACCAGGTTCTGCATTGCCCTGTCCCTAATGGGATACTTGACTAGTTACCTGAGAAAAGCCTTTTGTAAGGAGTCAGTGATGGCCCAGCTCCTTGCTAAAGCTGCAGTTAGAAGGCTCCATTCCACATCTGGCAGATTGAAGTCATCAATTTGCAGCATCTCCTCCTTACTTGCCATTCTATGACTTCCCCAAGTTCCTTATCCAACTCTTCTTCCTGTACTGTAGGTCTGTAAACAACCCCAGTATGGGTTTCAGCCCTGGGGCCTATGTACAGGACAACTCACAGCACCTCCAGCCACTCCTTTTCCTTTAGAATCCCATGTACCTGCATGGCCTTGATTCCTTCCCTCATATATACTACAATCCATCCTCCCTGCCTTGTCCCTCTACTGAACAGAGAGTAGCCCAGTATGGCCATACCTCATTAATGATGCTCAGTGCACTATGAATTTCTTATGACCATTAAATCCAGGTTAGCCTCTGCGATAATGTCCTATAGATCTGGAGTTTTGTTTTCAAGACTCCTGCACTGGAGCACATGGCTTTTCACACCTTACTCACCCATTCCTGATGCCCTGCTTACCCTCTCATTCCTGAATACGTTTTTTCCTGAAGTCCTCCCTAACTCACCTCTTCCCATTTTACCTTCACCATTTCTTGTCTCCTTCAATCCTCTACCCTCACTTACCTGAAATATACCCTCCTTTTATTCTGTTTTGTCCCCATATCTCCCTTTCTGCACCCCTGCCCTTGGGGTGAATTCTTCCCTTTTGCCTTCCCTCCCTAATGCTCTATCATCTGGTTGGGATGACTGTTGCCACCATTAATTCACTGCCTCCATCCTCTCTACCTTAAATGCTCATCCAAGTAGCATTTAAACTTCCTACTAAGAACTTTGGTCCCCTTTCTGAAAAATGCAGGCCGTCTCCCTTAAAGAGGCCCATATTCTCCTAGACTGATCCCTAGTCCCCAGTTTAGCCAAAGCCCTCTTCCATGCACCATGCTTTCAACCAGTCATTAAATGCCCTGGTGAGATGTACCTGTGCATCTCTCTGGCTATACACTGGGGACTCCTAAGAAAAAGCCACCATTCATGCCTCCCGCTTGAGGCCCCTCCCCAGCTCCTTGAAGTTATGTTGTGCTAGCAATCCTCTGGATATGCTTTCCATACCTCGAAACCCAAGCATCACTATTGCACACCACCTCTCTATTCTTCCCACCTCCCGCTTCAATGTCTATCACCCTCACAATAGAGTCCCCCACCAGCAGCTGCTTCATCTTGGGCTTGGGACCTCTCGCTCTTTCCTTAAGGCCTCCATTTCTGAGGATCCCCACCTCCTCCCTTCTCACTGTAATGAATACCTCCTCTCAGCTGCTCCATCCCACCAGTACAGCGAAGGACATCAGCAGTGGAATAGTTGGAGAAATGTTCACGATTTCCACCTCTCGCATCCTCCTGGAGACCACCAAAGTCCATCCGCACTTAATGTGAATAGGAATCCTCAGGAGGAGCATAGGCAGACTTGGTGGCTCCTGGATGAGGCAAAAGGTCATTTGTACCATTGCCAGATTGGTTCAGAGTCTAGCAACCTGTGCCCACAAAACACAGGTGAATATATATGGGGCAGCACTTCATTCTCCAGAAGGTTTCCAAAATGACTGCATCCCCACAACTACTACACTGCACAATTCCCATGATCTTTCCTTCCTTTGCTAGTGTCTAGTCAAGCTCCACTGTATCCTTCAAAATCCTTCCAACTCCTGCTGTACTCCTATCTCTCAGTTTGGCTTCCCTGAAACAAGTTTGTTACCTGCCCTAGATAGGGTGTCTCCTGCTTTCAGATTTCTTGACCCTGATACCTGTACCCACCTTTTACTAAGAGTCTACTGCCCCTTTCACACTTGTACTATGGCTGCAAGTTATAGATATCTGCTTCCTAGCTTGTTGTCACAGTATGCACTAATCATATTATATGTTACCTCGTACCTTAATCTTGTGACCCACCTCTAGAGTCTTCAGTGATCTGTGGCAAACCTGCAGACATCCCTAAGCAGATGCTCCACTACTGCACTGTGCCACTCATGCCATGGAACATTAGCACGATGATGAAGTGTGAATGTAAACCCTGCTCCTTGAACTCCTCTGATTTGCTGCTTATGGTCACATGGTCTACTTGCCCTCACTTGGCATCCTTTGACCTTCTTAAAATGGCTGCACCTCCGTTTGCGGTAGGGTGATATTTTTTTTATCTACAGAATGTTACAATCAATAGAGTTACTGTACCAATGTGGCCTGGAATATTATAAAAAAATGCACTGTTGCTAGGCTGCACAACAGACTGCTTGTGGTAAATTCGGCAAAAATCAATAGAAGAGATAACTTCTTTAGTATAAGAGCATCTAAATTATGGAACTTACTTCCACAAGAACTAGTGGATTTAAACAATTTTAATTCCTTCAAAAAAGGGGTTAGATAACTGGTTAAAATCAACCCCATTTAAGGACTAATGTCCCACATAGTGTGGGGGACAATCATGATGGGTCTAGAGCCTTCTTTTGTACAATGAAACTCACTTAACTCAGTAAACACTCAGTAAACCTATACATACAGCAACTGCCCAAATTATTAAACTAAAAAGACAACCAATAAGCTCTTCAAGCAAAATACTGCTGTGGATCACAGACGCTCCTCTCAGCTCTCCATGCCCGAAAGTCTCAGCACTCTGTTAGTGCTGACCAGTCAAAAACCCTGATCCCTGCTTTCTGGACTCCTCTGATTGATTACTTCTGGTCATGTGGTTTGCTTGTGCTCACTTGGCATTCTCTGAGCTTCCTAAAATGGCTGCACATCTGTTTCTTACAGGAGCCTACACACACAGCAACTGCCCAAGTAAATAAAAAGACAAATAATTAGTTCTGTAAGCAAAACGCAGATGAGTATCAGAGGTTTTAACCACTCTTCTCTGCTTTCCACAGAACAAAGTCTCAGTGCTCCAGTGGCACTGACCAGTGAATTTAAACCCTGGTCCCTGCTTCTTGGACTCCTCTAATTGACCACTTCTGGTCACATGGTCTGTTTGCCCTCACTTGGTGTTCTGAACCTTCCTAAAATGGCTACACATCCATTTCCTGTTGCAACCTACACATACAGCAATTAATCTATTGTCCTATTTTCATAGTTATGTACAGTGCTCTGAGCCCTTGGTATAGGACACTATTTAAATAAAAATGCCTTGACTTGCCTAATTAGAGGGGAAATATTTATGGGCATTTATCATCTACAAGTATGTTCCTATAAGTAGTCAATTTAACAGTCCCCTATGACCTCAGGGAAGCCTTGCAAAAGCATATTTGTCATTCATATTTTAGTGGTATGTCATAAACTGTCCATATTTTGCTTCGCTGTTTTCATTGTAACTAACACAACAAGCATTTGTCAATGCCAAATGTTTGCCGCTTGCAGTGCTGTTGTACCAGGTCTTGTTTGTGCACATTTTTGCTATATATTTACTAAGGATACACCAGATGAGATGCAATATCTCATTTCCAGTGGTGTCCTGCTTTTACATGTTTAGATTGTATTTAGTCAGGATAGGACAGCTGAGAGGCAATATTTAATTTTCAGTGGACTTCCACATTTTGATCTCAAAGTTCCAACAGTCTTTTTATGACCTGACATTATGACCAAAACATGCAGAATTTTTTAAATCCCATCTAAAAGGTGCTTTCACAGTGTGACTGTGAAAACAAGTTTTGGTGGAGGGGATTTGAAAAATTACACCTGTCATGTATAGGACGTGGGGTAACACAAGGGAGTTTTTGAATAATAGGGGCAAAAATCTGCCAAAATGAAGTTATGAGTAAACGTTGAAAATAATTCAATGTTGTTTTCATAACTTAGTTGTTTTTTCACGTTTACCCCAAATTTTCAGTATAATGTTATTATGAGCCACTCCATCTGAACATAACAGGTGACATTTCATAGTATCATAGTAAAAACCAGCACAATAGGCCCCATGGTCTATCATGTCTGCTCAGAAGCTAGCTCCCTACTGGGAGCTCACTCCTCCACCCCCCCCAGCCCCAGAGGTGGCCCTCCTTGGCCTCAGCTTTCCTCTGTACCTGTCCCAACCCTTCTTGAATCCTTTCACTGTGGTCTCTTCCACCAGACTCCTGGCCAGTGCGTTCCATGGTTCCACCACCCTCTGTGAAGAAGTGTCTCCTGCACTCCCCTTGTACTTCCCCACTTCCAGCTTCCACTTGTGCCCCCTGGTAGTTCCCCCCCCTTCTTAAGCCTGAACACTTCCCTAGCTCCACCCTTATTTATCCCCTTTACACACTTGAAAGTCTATATCATGTCCCCTCTGTCCCTCCTCTCCTCCAATGCGTACAGATTGAATTCATCCAGTCTTTCCTCATAGGTCCTACCCTCCATGCCCTGAATCATCCTGGTCACCCTCCTTTGGACCCTCTCCAGCAGTGCTATGTCCCTATTAAGATGGGGTCTCCAGAACTGCACACAGTACTCAAGATGAGGCCTAACCAGGGCATTATACAGAGGGAAGATAACCTCCCTCCTCCTGGAGGTAATCCCCCTGGTTCTGCAGGCCAGTATCCTGTTTGCTTTTGCTGCAGCTTTTCAACAATTCTCTCTGTTATTCATTTTGCTGTACACCACTATCCCTAAGTCCCTCTCGCCCGATGTAACTTATAGTGTGGTTCCCCCCCCCCCAGGGTGCATGCATGCCCTGGGTTTCTGACCCCCAGATGCAGCACCCTATATTTCCCTGCATTGAACTTCAACCCCCACTTCATTGCCCACCCCTCAGGGTATGCAGATCCCCCTGAAGGGCCTCTCTCCCCTCCTGCCCATCTACCAGTGCTCCCAGTTTTAAGTCATCTGCAAAGAGACTCAACCTACTCCTAACACCCCACCCTGTGTCCAAGACATAGGAATTGAACAGGAGTGGCCACAGGACTGAACCCTGTGGGACTCCACTGATGACCCTCCTGGAGGAGGAGACTAGCTCCCAAACACCACTCTCTGTATTCGCCCCATAAGCCAGGTTTCCAACCACCTGAACAACTGCCCCCCACCCCATCCCCCCAGCTTTGATAGTAGGCCATTGTGGGCTACTGAATCGACTGCTTTACTGAAATCCAGATAGAGGACGTCCACCAGCCTATGTTGGTCCATGGCACCTGACACCCAGTCATAAAACTCCACCAGGTTAGTCTGGCATGACCTTCACTGGAACAAAACCATACTGCCTGTCATCCAGGTGCCTCAACCTTTCCAGCTGCCCCCCCCCCAGCATCTCCTTGATAATGCCCTCAATAACCTTGCCTACCACAGACGTTAGGCAAACGGGCCTATAATTCCCCATCTCCTCTCTGGGTCCCCCCTTGTGGATAGGCACCATATGAGCCACCTTCCAATCTTGAGGCACCCACCCTGTCATCAGGGAGATGTTGCAGAGTGGGGCCAGTGGAGTTGCCAGCACATCCGGCAGTTTCTTCAGCACCCCTGGATGCAGCCCATCTGGACCTGGTGCCTTCTCAGTCTTTGGAAACCGAAGGTCCTCTCTCATCCTATCTGCTGTGATTTCACCTTCCCATCCCCCCTCCTCATGCATCCTCTCCTCCCCTTCTAGATATGACCTATCCCCTGCCCTAGTCTTATCCAGTCCTTCAGTCTTCAACTGACCTCTTGGTTCAATGGGCTCCCCTACCCTCCCATCGGGTTGGAAAGATCCCCCACCTCCCCTGGTAAAGACAGAGGCAAAGTACTCATTTAGCACCTCTGCTTGTTCCCCAGCTTCCTGTGCCCATCCCCCCAGTTCTAATCCTGCTGATCTGTGCCTCACTTTTCTTTTCTCCCCTATGTATCTATAGAATCCCTCCCCCCCCCCGTAGATATCCCTAGCCAGGTTAAGTTCCTTCATTGCCTTGGCTCCCCTTACCACCCTGGTAACCCTCTTAGACAGGAAATTATACTCTTCCCTTTCCCTAATCCCCCTTGAGCACTTTAAGCTTGCATAGGCAGCCTTTATCTCCCTCACCACCTCCTGCACCTCCCGGGTCCACCAACATGGCATTCTGGCCCTACATTGCTTGTGCCTTACCTTTGAGCAGACCCTTGAAGCCTCCTGCACCCCCTTCTTAATGGTCTCCCACAAGCTACCAACATTCATGTCTGGTCTTATCTCATCCATGCATCCTTTAAGAATCCTTCCCATGCCCTCAAAGTCCGCCCTCCTGAAGTCTATTACTTCTGTGTTAGTGCAAATTTTCTCTCCCCCTAGGAATATAAGAAACTAGACTATGGCACGGTCACTGCCCGCCAATGGGCTGCTCACCTCCATGCCCCTTATCTGGTCACTATCTGTTAGGACAATGTCCAGGACCCAATCCTGCCTAGTAGGCACCCCCACATGCTGGACTAGGAAGGCATCCTGGAAGGCATCTATCAACCTCTGCTCCCTGGCCACCGAGGATGTCATAGTGCCCCAGTCTGCCTCAACATGCTCAGATTGCCTATGATCACCACCCTGCCCTTTCCAAGGCCACAGTGACCCCTGATGTTCTAAGCCAGATCATCCTCCAGTTCCGCTTCCATTGCGGGGGGGGGGTCTTTACACCACCCCTATTATTAATCTTTAACCCCCTCTTCATTTGTAGGATTACCCAAATTGCCTCCACAACTCCTTCTGCCTCCTTGATTCCACCAACTCCTATGTCATTTTTGACTATCAATGCCACACACACACCCTCTTCCCACCCCCTATCCTTCCTAAACATTGTGTATCCCTCTTAATTTAGGTCCCAATCATGCCTCTTGGTGGCCCATGTCTCAGTAATTGCCACCAAGTCTGCTGCACCCTCAACTAGGATTGCTTGGAGCTCTGGCATTTTATTGCCCTTGCTCCTGGCATTGATCAGGACTGTCTTCCACCTGACCCCTGACCCCCTCTCCAGTCTTCTCAGCCCAGTGCAATCCCCCATCTCTCTTCCCCCCTCAGTTCTCCCTGTTCTTTTAACACTACACGGAGCCCGTTTTGCATGATCTAGTCCTGAATCCTCAAGCTTCCTCGCTGGGGCTTTCAGTCTTTCTATCCCTCTCTCCCTTTACAAGTTTAAACCCCACCTATCACCAATAAATCCAAAAACTTTTAGTTTAAGGATCCCCCCCCCAGGTTGAGATGCAGCCTATCCCTGACATATAGCCCCTTGTCTTCCCATGCAGTACCACAGTCCCCCATCAATCCATACCATTCTGACTTTCACCACTCCCTGAGCCACTGATTCACCCCCCTAAGTTTTTGCTTATTTTCTCCGCTTGCCCTTGGTACTGGCAGTATCACAGAAAAGGAAATTGAGCATCCTATAAAGTGGCAAACCCTGGCCAATTCCCTGAACCTTGCCTGTATCTCCAGTTCACTGTTCTCTTCTAAATTGTTTGTTTCCAGGTGAACTAGAAAATCTGGGGATCCTAGGCATTTCCTTGCCATTGAGTATACCTGGAATTTGGCCCTATGTACTGATAGGCCAGGGATACATCTAACCTTGACTGGGCTGCCTTTTCCCTCCCCAACCCCCTCCCACTGGATACCTCTAATCATGGAGTCACCCAACAGGAGCATCTTCACCTCTTCCCCAAAGTTACTAGCCAGTTTGTGCCCTTCCATACTCCTCCTTCTGTCTTTGTCCCCCAGCCTGCTCCTTGCACCCCCCACAGCCTGGGTGTCTCTCTTTTTTGCGTGCCCTTCCAGGATCCCTCTTCTTCCTATTCCCCCCAGTTTTCTCCTCTGATCCCCTGCAACTTGGGGGTCACAGGTCTGTATGTGCCCTTCCAGACTCTTTCTCCTGACTATGGTCCCTTGCTTATTCCTCACCCCTCCCACAGCCTGGGCATCACTAGTTTAATTGTGCCCTTCCAGGCTCCCTCTTCTGTCTCCTTCTTCCAGGTTGCTCCTCGCACCCCTTACAGCCTGATTATCACTAGTTTCCCCCTTAACTGTTTCCCAGTTGGTCTGTTGCCATTGACTTCTCCTCCCAGGCCTCCTCTTCCTGCATTTCTTCTCCCCTCCCTCCCCCCTCAGATTCTGCAGTAACAAACACTTGTGCCCAACTGCTCTCTACACCCCCCTCTTCTGGAAATTCCAGTCTCAGAGCTGGCCTACCCAGAGTGCTCCTCTCCTCATCCCCCTCCTTCTCCACTTTTCCGTTCCTCAACTCTGCCCTGTTCTGGGTCCTGGCCTCATCCACCCTGACTCTGTTCTGTCCATCCCCCTTTGCCTTACCTCCCTCAGACCTGGGCTCCTGCTCTCCTCCCCACCAATCTGGTTCCCTGGTCTCCCGTTCCCCATGCCCTCCCTCCTTTGGATAAGGCCCCCCATCCCCTGCCCCCTCCGACACCTGGCCATTCCTTCCCCATCATCCTGCACCCCTTTCCCGCCAGCATCTTCCACCTCATTATCCAGGTACAGCAGGGTGAAGCAATTTGTAAGTGTGATGCCTGCCCCACACTTGCCCACTCCTGTCCCCCTCCCCTTCCTTGGCTCTCTCTGGGCCACCCCCTCCTTTCAGAATGAAGACTGAAAACTGGTGTTTTCATGTCTCTCCCCCCGGAGCGACCATGTGGTCCTACTCCTCTAACTCCCATCCCTATACTCTGGGGTATGCCATTTTGTCCTTGCCTATCATCATATGGTTCCTTCCCCATTTCCTCTTCAACCCACCCCTCTCCCTCCTTCCAGCTGCTTCCTGATCCCCTTGCCCTCCCACCTGAGGCCTGCCAACTGGTAACACAATGGGCAACTTCCAAACCTCCATGCCCAATTCAATATTATGGCCGCCTCGCACCCCGTACACCCAATCACCCTCCCCAAAAGATAGCAGCTCTTGTATCATTCGATTCCATCCTCACTGTTAGGTGTGGGCAATATGTGCCCCCCTCAGCAATAAAAGTACCCTCCAATCCGTATACACTCAATCAATCTACCCTTTTCCCAGCAGTGGCCAGCATATGCCTGAGCAATCGATACAACCAGTACCCAAGATGCAGTAGCCAGCACTACCCAAGCATCACCCTAATAGGATTAGGATGTTGCAAGACCTTATGGGACTCACTCAATAAATGTAGGGTGAGCCTTGGGGTGAGTGGGTTGCAGGGTGGTGGGTGTACACCCCAGGTGGGGTCAAACAGAATCAGCCAAGGAATTCTCTAGCAGTGACACCTCACACAATCACCAGCTTGTCTGATAGAATCCCTTACTCCTGCCCAAACTAAATGTAAAAGCACAATAAATGGCAGTTAAGACCAGCCCTCAAATACTATTATAAACACCCAGAAATACCAGCTAAGAAAAATCTTTCAGATCTACTTACACTTACAGCCACCAGCTAAAGGCTCCTTCTCCCTCTCCAAACTGAAGACTAATTGAGATGGCAGTTACACCTCACATTCAGACAGCACTAATCAACTGTAATATGATGCCTGCACTTACAGGCCAGACAGCAAGTTTTAAACACACAAACACCAACTTGCCTGCCAGAATCCCTTACTCCTGCCCAAACCAAATGTAAAACCACAATAAATAGCAGTTAAGACCAGCCCTTAAAAACAATTACAACCACCCAGAAGTACCAGCTAAGAAAAATCTTTCAGATCTACTTACACTTACAGTCACCAGCTAAATGCTCATTCTCCCCGCCACAAGCATGAAAACACATTTTGGCCAGGGTCTGGAAAATGTGAGCTGTCACATTCATGAGGTGGTGTGAAAAAAATGACTATGTTGAAAATTTTGGGGACCAACTATAAAAAATTACCAAAGTTACAAGCATGCATTGAAAAAATTTAAACATACACTCATAACTTTATTTTTTAATATTTTTCACTCAGATTTTTAACATAGCCTTTTTATGACCCCACCTCATGAACAAATGCAGATAACATGTTCAAATACTGACTGAAAGATGATTTCATGCAGGGACTGCAAAATTACATTTCAGGACATATTTTCGTAATTTCCCCACCCGTGTTCATGAGATGGGGTCCCAAAAAGGCCATGTTGAAAATCTGGGGAACAACATATAAAAAAAAAAAAAAACATGTTACGAAAACAAGTTCAAAATGCCTTTGAAATACATTAACCTGCATACCTAATTTCCTCGGTTTCTGGTTCAGCACTGAAGAGTGAAGATGTGTCTCCAGTCCAGAAAGGATTATGGTGTTGGACCCCTGATAGGTAAGTAAGGGGTGGAGGGTGGTGGGTGCTGAGTGTGAGGGTAATGGCAGTGGGGTGCCAGTAGTAGCAACAGACATACTGCAGACAGATGGTATTTTTTTTACAGGGTGTAGAAACATAAAAAGACTATGTGCCACAGTTTTCTGCATTTCAGGTACTGAAGCCAGGTATTGGGCACCACAGTGTTAGTGTTTTGTTTGGCAGCACTGGGAGTAGATTCCCTGGTGTTACACAGTGAAAATGGGCAGGATAGGAGTACTAGCCAAAACAAGGGATTGGGCACCACAATGTCAGAAAATTAAAAGTAAGAGATGGTTGTTTGGGGTGGTGGATGCTGAGTGGGAGAGACAGGTGGGGGGAGGGTAACAGCAGCAGTTATGTTGGCTGTCTTAACAGACATCGATGGATGGTTTTCTTTTTAATAGAGTGTATAAAAATGTAAAAATAAAACACTATGAGGTATGGTTTTCCTTATTTCAGGTACTGACACTGGAGATTGGGCACCCCAGTGTCAATGTTATGTTTGGCAGCACTTTGAGTGGGTTCCCTGATGTTGCACAGTGAAAACAGGTGAGGTGGTGGGATTACTAACTGGCACCAGGGACTGGGCACCCCAGTGTCAGAAAATTAAGAAGAGGGAGTAATGGGAGGTGGGCGGGATACTTAGCAGAGAGTAGGAAGCACTGTTTTTACATTGGGGCAGAGGACCACAGGAGACTGATCATGTCACTTATCAGCTCTGCTTGCTAGTCAGCTTATGGAGATCAAAGGAAAAGGCTGCATTATGATTCAGTTAGCTCTTTTTCTTTGAACTGCATGAAGTTTCAGCACAGTTAGTCCAGAAGGGTGTCATGATCAGCTTGGCTGATGATTGGTTTGACACTGTTGAACCCCTTGCAGACTGCCCTGCATGAACTGACAGTGACACACCTCTCAAAACACACTGTCATACCAATATGTTCTCTTTCAGAGAGAACATAAAAACACTATCATTGTCCCTGGATATCATCTTCTCTGGGAGATTACTTCCCTTGACATCACATTCCCACTGTCTGTGACATCACAGTCTGGTGTGGGAAGGATCATACTATCACAAATATTTGCATGCCACTCAGGTACAGACAGGCAACCAGAGCAGATGAAGTATAAGGGACAGTGGCCCTGCTCTCATATGAATAAGCATCACTGTTAATAAAAAGGCTAAACTGAATAGGAAAATATGATAAATACAAGTCATACTACATATAAGAATTATGTTCTTTTCAAAGTTTCCAAAGGAGAATATGTACTTCTTAAATGGAATCCTCTA
The DNA here is from genome assembly GCA_016271365.2 of Neoceratodus forsteri. NCBI lineage: Eukaryota > Metazoa > Chordata > Ceratodontiformes > Ceratodontidae > Neoceratodus > Neoceratodus forsteri. The sequence goes on along the minus strand of CM057455.1, from coordinate 923,302,366 downwards.
AATGACAATGATTTGAATTACTTTATGGGTTTTTGATAACCATTCATCAACTCACCGATTTGCCAAGGGCAAAGATTACTATGAGCATTTTTTCCTTCAATTATTCTTATGTGGCAATATATTTGAAACCTGTAGTGCAGTGACTGCAACAAACACAGCAACCATTATGTGCAGGGAGCATTCTGTCACAGACATATACAGTATGTAAGTACTGTACTGTGTACTTGCACGTGTTTTACTGTCAGAAAGAGGAAACACTGTGTTTACTCTTGAATAATTTCAAAAAAAGCCAAAAGATTATTAAATTCCATTTGATCATAATCAGCTGGTTTTATTATTATTCAGCAAGCATGCAAGCACTTTCATTTATGAGAAGGCGGGCAGTAATGGAGGAGTTGGATTGTACCTATAGCCTTCCCAGTTTAGAATTGGATGGGGGAAGAGTTGGTGGAGGCAAAAATAATTCTTAATTTTTATTTGTGACTAATGCTTGCATTTAGAAAAGATGTCAACGGACTATGGAGGAGGGTGGTTTGTGCTGGTCAACCAATGTTGGATTTGATTTTCAATGTATTAGTATCTTTAAGCGTATTGTGTTTGCTGGAAGAGATGAGGGTGCAATAGGACTTCTGTCAGAGGAGTAGGATGGGAGTTGCATTAACCACCCAGTCATGTTACCCTGGCTTCCCACGTACGTACTGTCCAACTTCACCTTCCCCACAGCTTCCCCTCTGTGGAGGGTAGGTTCCATCTTACTGGTCAAACCTGTTTCTTCTCTCCTGTGTGTTTCAGTTCGCTAAGAGGGTGAACTTGTAATGCTGCCTAGATGACCCTATGAATGGTACTATATGTAGGACATCAGCAGCCACCGGTCCTCCCACCTCCAATATTGCATCCCCTTTGCTACCCTAACACTAACTGCCACTAGGGGTCAGGTGTGCATCAGGTACTGCACCAATCCCTCCCTGGAGGAGAACAGCAGTCAGTCAGATGCTCAATCCTCCTTCCCTGGCCAACCCTTCCAGGTAATGAGTTTGCTCCCGAACATGGATAGTTGGCACCACAAGTGGTAGTACTACCAGTACACCAGTGGGCTGGCATTTATCCAAATATTTGACTACCAAATAATGAATATTCAGCCAAATATTCAGGGAAAGGTATTTGCACACCCCTAATTTGGAATAAGAATTAGTCATTGAGGCACTTGATTTCAGTAGTGGTATGGAAATGGGGAGAAAGAGGAAAAGAGGGGCATGACACACGGTGGGCAGATTGGTAGTAGTGGTGGGGCAAAAGTTAGTGTCAGATTAAACAGTTTCTGTTTCAGCAGTCTCAGTCTGACATAAATGTGAGTCAGGACATAAATAGTAGAGCTGATGGCTGTATGAGATTTACTCACCATCACTAAACGATCTAAAAAGTGGTACTATAAGTAATTGACTTTAAAAGAGCTTACTTAGAAAATTTATAATTTCAGTAGCCATCACAGGCTGTTTAGATACCAAAGTGTGAGGCATAATTTTTAGCATAAGATCTTCTGTCTTAGTTTAGTAGTTTATTTATGTGTGTATGCACATATGTATTCATGTATGTATGTATGTTTGTATTTAGATATTTCAAAAGTTTCCCCGGGAAAGACATACTGAGCTGCTAACCGATCCTTTCCAGTTAATCCTTGGGATGAGTGGAAGTGGAGCTAGAGGTGGGAAAAAACTAAACAGCAATAACAATATTCTAGATCACAAAAATTGAAGTCAGATAAAGCAATACAGTTATCAGAGGAGAATAGTCATACATTTTGAAGCAAATCGGTATAACAGATGCATGTAGGAAATAACATTGAATTATGATAGGTAAGTGGAAACTACTCATACAGGCATAGACTAGGCATGAGAGGAGAGCAAAATGGTCAAGGCAATGCTAGTTTTAGGGGGAGACAAGAGGTAAAGTGTCTTGGACAGTTACAGGTGAGGGAAGAAACATCACAAAGAAGAGACCTAAGGGGGAAGTAGAAGAGGTAGAGTGGATTGACAGGGGGAAGGGGGACCAAAGTTTAGGAAAGCAATACGAGAAAGCAGACTGACCAACAGTAGATTTCCTAGAAGAAATAGACAATGAATTGGAAATATTACTATGGAGAGGTTACGAGGAAGAATGGGGAGAGGATAGCAGGGATGTAAAGTATGAGGGAAGGGAACCAAACCAGAATTTAGACATAAAGGAGGCACAGTGGGAAAGGTGCCTGGCATCAAAAGAGGGGAGTGAAAAAGGTAGAATTGAGTGAGCAATGCTGGGTACATGGGGGACAGTTTAAGATAAAATGACAAAGAGACTAAAAGAGAGGGTCAAGTCTGTCAACGGAGCTCCACCATAGACTATGTCACCATAATCAAAAATAGAAAAATTGTTCTTTATGACATTCTCTCGGCAGACAAGAAATGGGATACTCCTTTTGTTCCTGTACTATACACCAAGCTTGGGGTTGAGCATATGTTGTATGGCATCAATATGGACCGCGAAATAAAGATAATGGTCAAGCCAGACCCTGAGGTACTTAAAGGAGGATACATCCTCAATCACAGCACTGTCAAGAGTGAAATAAAGGGAGAGAGGTGAGCATGGTAAGCCTCTGTCAAGTGCCTTTTTGTTTTATTAGTGAGGCCTTCTGTCATCTCCTAGTCTGTGCATAGCCCATGCACAATCTGCCACATCATAAATATTTTTCTCCTGTGGTCATCCTCTAAATATACATAAAGTGGATGTCAGTACCTTGCAGAGGCTGACAGCCTCATAGGTCCATCTTCCTACCGACATGTGGACAAGTACCAGATGGTGGATTGCACGACTGTCACTGTCCATTAGGTAATTTTCTCCTGTTTCAGCAGCAACAGTACCAGTGTCATCAGCCAGTCTAGTGTAGTGGTCAAACTATGAAGTTTCAGCATTCTACAGAAGCAAATTATTCAGGGCCTCAGGGACTATAAAGAAGGCTCAATAAGTATGTGGGGACCACAGGTCGGAACATAGGGAGGCCAGAGGACAGAGATGGGCATGCCTGAAAATAGGCTATGTCACTCTAGTGCAATTATTCAGTTAACAAAAACATACATAAAAATGTACCTGCAGTTTATTGCCTCACAATTATTTCCCAGTCTGCCTGCCTTCTCCTCCAAGATCACACCTCTGCAACCAGGCAGCACAAGGGAGTCCTTGCCATATTCTAGTAATACCAGCAGCCTGTTACCCAGTACATGAACTTCTGAACTTTAAAAATTCGGCCTTTTTGCAGGGCTCTGGACATTCTCTTTTGAACACCAAGTCCTAGCAATTTCAGCAGCCTATCATTTTCTGAGCAGCCATGTTGGGGTTGGTGATAAAGATGATGCAGGGAGTGACAGAAACCAAATTATGCTTATTTTGCAAGTTGAACCAGTCTGGACAGCTCCAGCTGCTTTACTTTCCTCCCAGTTCAGTGCAGCACCCCAGTCCGGTGCCAACTCCTGGAGTGACTGTTAGTTGCTGACTTGCCCAATCCAGCAGCAGCAGCAGAAGTGGCAGCATGGTGACTGGTTCCTCTTTCTTCAGCCTCAGCAGTTGCAGCAACAGTAGCACCACACAGGAGCCAGACCATCCCTCTGTAGTGAACACAACCCCATAAGCCAGCAGTGTTCCTTGGCAGCAGCAGTGCCTCAAATGGCAGCACCTCATCTGGAAAATTTTTATTTTAAACTTTGAATTGTCCTAAATGGTGCCAGATAAAGAGGACCCACTCTGGCCATGTGTGAGGGGGTGGTTCTGGGTATCTGCCATTGGAATTGGGTTTGATGCCAGCATCTGTCTTTGTCTGATCTTCTGCCCATCATGTAGGGACTGGAGATTTATGGGCCTGCCCAGTCAAGCAGAGCAGAGTTAGAGGTGGTGCTCCAATGGCAGTGGCAGTATGACTGGTGCACAGTGCAGAGGGGTGAGACTAAATATATTCAATTTTATTTCATGTAACCTGGCCACAGCACCAGAGGGCTGATCTCCCTGTGGTAGGCTAGACCATTAGATCTTCTGCAGCTGCTTTCACTCACCTCCAGGCCAACACCATTTAGCCAAGTTGCAGAGCACTCATGTTTGCTCATCCAAATAATTAAAGGGTTGGTCATTTAGTAAGAGTAGGGTTCATTCAACCAAGAAGTGTGTCAGTTAGTAAAGGAGTTGCCTGACTTGATTCAATTGGGCCTTTGATCCAAAGTACAGAGTGGATTAGGTCTTCCTTGGACAGGGATCTAGGGGATCAAATTCACACAATTGCAGCAAAAGGTGAGGTATTACTGCTGGGAGATTTCAATATTCCAGACATGGACTGGGCCATCTCAGTGGCTGCTTCAACCAGGAGCAGTGACATCCTGGAATCCCTATGGGGCAGCCTAAGACAGCTAGTGATTGATCTCACCAGAGAAGGGGCAATTATGGAACTTGTACTGACCAATGGGGCCAGAATCACAGATGTCCAGGTGGAAGGTCAACTGGGGTCCAGTGCCATTATATAGAGTGGATTAGCATAGGGACTGAGACACAGTCTAGTCAGACAAAGGTCTTACATTTTAGGAGGGCTGATTTTGCTAAAATGGGTAATTGTATCAAAGAGGTATTGGCAAGAAGGGAAACAGGTGGGGGAAGTTGAGGAGCAGTGGGAACAACTAAAGGAAGCCATAGAGGAGGTGATGAACCAATGAATCAGGTTGGTAAGTAAGGGCAAGAGAAGAAGGAAACCACTCTGGTTCTCAAGAGAGGTGGCTGACAAGGTAAGGGCCAAAAGGTCAGGTTTAAGGAACTATAAGGAGACTCAAAGGGAGGAGGACAGGGAGGTGTACCTATGGAATTTAAGGGAAGTAGGGAAGGCTGTTAAGCGAGCAAAGGTGCAGACTGAAGAAAGAATAGCACAGACAGTGAAGAAAGGGGAAAATGCATTCTATATGTACATTAGCGAAAGAAGGAAGATGGGAGGAGTGACTGTAATGCTCAAAGAGGATACAGGGGAGTGTAAGGAGGGAGACATGGAAAAAGCAGAAATACTGAACAAATACTTCTGATCCGTATGGGAGCAGGGAGGCATCACCAGAGGGCATGGTTTGAAGTTGGAAGGTGGAAGGGTAAGGGGGGAAAAGAGGAGGAGGTTTTCACTGAGCGGGTGGTGGACCCTTGGAATGCACTGCCTGGTGAGCTAGTTCAGAGATCCACAGTGGAGGGCTTCAAGAGAGGATGGGACAGACACAGAAAGTGGATGTATCAGATGATGTCCTGTCCCAGGGGGGTGGGGATGGATGATACGGGTTTCTGGAGCACAAGGGATGGGAGGGTCTCGGCACCCAACTAAGGATCTAAAGTTCGAGCAGACTCGATAGACCGTAAGGCCTAATCTGCTGGCAAATAGTATGTTAGTATGTTAGTATTCACTAAACAGAGTGAAGATCAGGGACCACAGCTGGGAAACAAATACTAAGGGGGAGGAGAGGTAAACACAGGCCATTTACAGTGGAGAGAGTCCTGGAGGAGCTCACAAAACTGAAGGAGGACGAAGCAATGGGACCAGATGGCATATTCCTGAGGCTATTAAGAGAGCTGCAAAGAGAGCTAATGGTGTCTCTGGCAGCTTTGTTCATGGAGTCACTCAACACAGGAGTGGTTCTAAAGGACTGAAACAGGGCACATGTAGTCCCTCTGCACAAAAGTGGTAGTAGGTAGGAGGCAGAGAACTATAGACCAGTCAGCCTCACCTTAGTGGTGGAAAGATCATTGAAGCACTGCTTAAAGAAAGAATAAAGAAAGAATAGTGGCATACTTGGAATCCAGCAGTGCCCAGGATCTGAGGCAACATAGATTCACAGCAGGAAGGTCATATCTGATGAATCTGTTAGATTTTTTTGACTGGCTAACAAGGGAAGTAAATTGGGGGTGTGTGGTAGATGTTGTCTAACTCGAGTTCAGCAAAACCACTGACAGTCTCCCACATAAAAGGTTGGCCAATAAAATGAGTAGTCTGGGTATGGGGCACATGGTGGTAAACTGGATTAGGAACTGGCAATTGGACAGGAAGCAGTGGGTGGTGGTAAATGGGATCCAATCAGGGGAGAGGGGGTGACCAGTGGGGTACCCCAAGGATCAGTCCTTGGGCCAGTCCTGTTTAATATCTTCATTAGTGAGATTGCAGTAGGACTGGATGGAAAGGTCTGCCTGTTTGCAGATGACACTAAGATCTGCATCAGGGTGGATACTCTGGATGGGGGGGGGGAATGTGGAAGGACCTGGAGAAGCTTGAAAAATGGTCTGAAGTGTGGCAACTAAGGTTCAATTCCAAGAAGTTCAAAATAATGCACTTGGGAAGAGGGAACCCTGGGAAGAGCTACAGGATGGGGAGGGGAGTTGTTGACTTTCACCAAGGAAGAAAGAGGCCTGGGGGTTATAATTTCTGATGACCTAGAGGTGTCTAAGCAGAGTACAAAGGCTGCAGGAAGGGCCAGTGGCATGTTGGGGTGCATAGGTTGAGGTATGACAAGCAGAAGGCAGGAGGTGGTTATGCCATTGTACAAAATGCTAGTGAAGCCTCACCTAGAGTAGAGAGTACTGTGTGCAGTTCTGGAGGCTGCACCTTCATAAGGACATTGACAGAGTGGAGGCGGTCCAGAGAAGGGTGATTAAGATAGTACAGGGCTTGCACCAGAAAACATATGAGAAAAACCTTATGAACCTCAATATGTACATGCTCAAGGAGAGGAGGGATAGGGGGGACATTATAGAAACATTTAAATACTTTAAGGTCATTTACAAGAAGAAGGGGGAAGACATCTTCTTAAGAGGGTAGTTGGTCCGAGAGGTTGGCAGGTGGTTAGGAGGGGCAAATTGGCTGCTCCATCACTCGGCACTCTCCAACATATTACATTGAAAAACCATATAAAAACTACAAACGGGTATCTTCCTCTATCTCCGAAATCAAACAAAGGGGCAGAGGACACTGCATCACAGGAGCTAACACAACAAAACTCTCCAAAAACTGGAACCAAAACAAAAAAGCAAAAAGGAAATCCAAAAAACTTCTGATCATAGGAGACTCCATGATTCAAGGAGTTGACACCTATCTCCAGCCAGGGGTAATGGACAGACGTCTCCCAGGTACATCAGCATGGAGAGACACTGACCGCTTTGCTAAAATGTTCAGGAAGCAGGAGAAAACATTGACATCCTGATACACATAGGGACCAATGATCTCGCCAGCCAGTCAGTTGTGGAGACCAAGGAACACCTGACCAGGCTGGGTGACAAACTATCAAAACTATCATCCATTTCACCCAACATCTCCTTCCCTGAGATTCTGCCAGTCTGACAGAGGGGGAAGATGGACAGAAGGTCATGGAAGGGGAGATAGAGGAGCTAAATATGTGGCTCAAGGGCTGGTGCCAGGAGAGAGAACACAAATTTATAGGGAACTGGCAACTGTTTTGGGAGCAAAAGTTTTCTAAATTTGATGGACTGCATCTGACTAAGGAGGAAGTCAGTGCATTGGGCCAGAAGTTTGACATCTTTGCAGAAAAATTAAACTAGCAAGTGGGAAGAGGGGTGCAGCACCCCATACATCAAATGGGAAGAACACCCCTTCCCCCTCAGCTAGTGGTCAAACAGGAGATCAGTGGTTTTGCAGTTCATTTGCATCACCAGGTAAGGAAGAAAGTCCAGATCCCCATATGACGCACATGGGAAATGCCAGAGCTCACTCAACAACAAACACACCGAAATCTGACCAATGGAAAATCATGTACACAAATGCTTGCAGTCTGGGAAACAAGATCCTAGACCTGCAGGCAATAATGACAGAGGCTAAACTGGACATAGTAGCAATTAGCAAGACATGATTTACCAGTAACCACACGTGGGAGACTTCAGTGCCTGGCTATGTACTGTTCAGAAGAGACTGAGGTGCAAAAAGTGTGTGGGGGGGGGGTGGAGTGGCCCTGTATGTCAATGAAAATATCAAAGCTACAGAAATTCAGAATACACATAAGGAGCCAGAAGAACTGTGGGTCACCCTGGAAACAGGAAATGGGACAGCCATATGAACTGGAGTTGTCTACAGGCCCCCAGACCAGGGGGAGGACATAGACACATTACTATTAGAAGATCTACAAAGCATGACAGCTAAAGGGGAGGTTCTGATAATGGGAGACTTCAACATGCCAGATACAGATTGGTCAATACCCGCAGGAACATCTGCCAGAACTAGACACATGGTGGATTCCCTGCAGTGGGAGGGCCTCAAATATTGGTACAACAACCCACAAGAAACATGGCAATCCTAGATCTAGTACTGACTAACAGGGAAAGGATCACAGATCTCCAGGTAGAAGGTCACCCGGGGGCCAGTGACGATCACATGGTATGGTTCAATTTGGCCACTAGAACTAAATCATCCCATTCCAAGGCAAAAAAATGGGACTTCAGAGGAGCTGACTTTGATAAGATGGCCAATAGAGTTAAGCTAGCCCTGGCAAAAAGAAATACAGGTGAGGGGGTACAGGCAAAGTTGGAAAGCATTAAGGATGCAATACCTGAAGCAACATCCCATTGTGTTAGAGAGAAAAGGAAGTGCAAAAGAAGAAGAAAACCACTTTGGTTCTCAAAAACAGTAGCAGAAAAGGTCAGAGCCAAAAGTCTGGCCTTCAGGAAATATAAGGGAACACAGCAGGATGAAGACAGGGAAGCATACCAAACTTCCCTAAGGGGAGCAGGAAAGGCAGTAAGGCAGGCAAAGGCCCAAACCGAGAACACACTAGCACAAACAGTAAAAGAAGGTGACAAGACTTTCTACAGATACATTAGTGAAAGGAGAAAGTCCAGAGGGGGTATTGCTGAGATCAAAGGAGATAAGGATGTGTGTGAGGAGGAGGACCATGTAAAAGCATCTATTCTAAATAGATACTTCTGCTCAGTATTTACTGAAGAGAAGGTAGGGCAGGGTCCACAGCTCAGCACCATGGACAAAGGGGGAAGGGAGGTGTGCACTAGTCCCTTCACAAAAGAAAGGGTCCTACAAGAGCTTAATAAGCTCAGGGTGGACAAGGCAATGGGACATGATGGCATACATCCCAGGGTACTACAGGAGCTAAGGGTAGAACTAGCAGAGCCTTTATCATAACTGTTTAGTGAGTCTCTGAGCACAGGAAAGGTCCCAGAAGACTGGAGAAGGGATCATGTGATCCCGCTCCACAAGAGTGGTAGCAGGGAGGAGGCAGGGAACTACAGACCGGTCAGTCTTACCTCAGTAGTGGGCAAAATTATGGAGGCACTCCTTAAGGAAAGGATAGCTCAACACCTGGAATCCATAGGACCACAGGATCCAAGACAGCATGGGTTTACAAAAGGAAGGTCCTGTCAAACTAATCTCATAGATTTCTTTGACTGGGTAACCAGAGTGGTGGACCAAGGGGGTAGTTGATGTCACCTACCTTGACTTCAGCAAAGCTTTCAATACTGTTCCACATAGAAGATTGATTAATAATCTGGATAGGATTGGGGTAGGTCAGAAGTTGGTCAGCTGGGTGGCAAATTGGTTGATGGGCAGAAAACAGAAAGTGGTGGTAAATGGTATATAGTCAAAAGAGACGCAAGTCACAAGTGGGGTACATCAGGGATCAGTCCTGGGGCCAGTCCTCTTCAATATCTTCATCAGTGACATTGCAGATAGACTGGAGGGTAAGGTTTGTCTGTTTGCAGATGACTCCAAGATCTGCAACAGAGTAGATCATCCAGATGGGGTGGGAAGAATCAAACTGAGGCAGTCCAAAGAAGGGCAACCAAAATGCTGTAGGGACTGGATCAGAAAACATATGAGGACAGATTAACGGAGCTCAATATGTATACCCTAGAGCAAAGGAGGGAGAGAGGTGATATGATCAAAACATTCAAACACCTTAAGGGCATTAACAAGGTGAAAGAGTCTAACATGTTTCAATATAAGAAAACTAGCAGGACAAGATGACACAGCATGAGATTAGAGGGAGGCTGATTAAGGGGTAATGTGAGGAAGTTCTTTTTTACAGAAAGGGTGGTGGATGCATGGAATGGCCTACCTCTGGAAGTGGTGAATATGAATACAGTGCAGGACTTCAAACAGGCATGGGATAGGCATAAGGGGGCAATACAGATGAGTATGAATAGATAGGCCATTGACAGAGCAAAGGCCGATGGCACATTTATAAGGTAGAAAAATAAATGGGCAGACTAGATGAGCCTTGTGGTCCTTATCTGCCATCAACTTCTATGTTTCTATGTTTCTGTAAGAGATGTACAAGATTGAGGGGACATGATATGAAATTTTAAGGTGACAGGCTGAGGGAAAATGTGAGGAGGTTTTACTTCACAGAGAGGGTGGTGTACACATGGAATAGACTGCCACAGGAGGTGGTGGGGGTGAGCACCGTGGAGGGTTTTAAACATGCATGGGACAGGCATAAGGGTACCTTAGAAGTGGGAAGGAGGGGTGAAAAGCCATTGACCAGGTAAGGACAGAGGCCACAAACTAGTGTAGGGCTTTCGGGCAGACTGGATGGACTTGGTGGTCCTTATCTGCTGACAATTTCTATGTTTCTGTATTTCTATGTTTCCTTTACATGTGCCATTCTGAGGATGCTGTTCGGCATTGTTCTTTAAGCATCTTTCATTTTGGCAACTTAGGTGTAGGCCAGGTAGTTGATTTCCCAAGGTTCTTGTTCATTGTTGACCATTAAATGTCTTTCATCTTGGCAACACACGTGTGGTCCAAGTAGCCAACATATGAAAATCCTGTTCACTGTTGTTCTTCAAGTATCTTGTTCCTAAACGTTGGTCAAGTGTCTTCTGTCTATGCAACACTGTTGTGATCTCATTAGCTGAAGTCAAAGTATTTTGCATATCATTGTTCTCTGTGTGTTCTGGTCATTGTTTTTCTCCTTGCATCTTTTGTCCTGGTGACCCATAGGAACATAGACATGCAGAACTTTTCACCAGATAAGGACCACTTGGCCTTCCCATTCTACCCAGTTTCCCTGCTTATACTGTCAGTGCATCCATTCCTAATCTCCTGGTACCCCTCCATTGCTTCCCAACAAAGATTCTCTTGTGCCTATCCCATGCATGCCTGAAGTCCACCACTGTTTTTGCCCCCATGAATGATCCAATTAGTTGACTTCTGATGGTCCTGGTCAGCATTGTTCTTCAATTGCTTTCCATCCCAGTGTGGTCCAGTTAACCAGTATTTCCAGGTTCAAGTTTACTGTTGGTCTTAAAACACCATTGTACCACTTGTCACAATTTATGACCTGACCAGTCTGAAAAAGAGTCCTTAAACACTAGATACTATCTGGGGAACAATGAAACAGATAACACTTATTAGTCTCTTGCTAGCTGCAGTGGGTGTGACCTTGTCTTTCTTATAAAATATACTAGTCATTGTTGCATTTTGTCTCTCTTATAGAGCATTTAAAAATAACAATTATAATGTCAATTATAAAGCCTACAGGCCACATTGCCACATCTGAATCCGGGAAATGTGACTCTCACCTATATTAATAATATTGTTAGTATTGTGAAAACTTTGTTCTCCTGTGTGCCAGTGGTAAGCCTGTGGTCCGTGGTTCAGTGGGGCAGCCCATGTGGCCCTTCCTGCCAGTTCCGCTACATATACAACTGACTCCTGTTCCTAGGGCTGGCTACATTTTTTGCAACAAAATCCCCCCAAATCTAAATTCAACTCCTAGTAATACTATGATTTAAAAATATTTATTTAACATTTGCTACCCAATAAAGCAAAGCTGCCAAATGTTTTGTGGTGTATACCCATTCTTATGGGGTAAAGCTTTTTCTGATCTTTTGTGATTTTATTGATATTTATTGAATTTTTTATTTTTTATTTTTATTTATCTGTGAAGCACCTTGATATTATGGAAGGTGCTCTATTAAATAAAGTTATTGTTATCATTATGTAGGGTACAGGCAGGCATCCATTTATAGTGGAAAATACCTTCAGTTTCTTCATTTTATAAGAGTTCTTATAATATAATCCTGCTGGTTTGATATCGTTTCTACCTGCTTGCTCTTTGGAGCTTCATTATCTTTCGATCAAGATTTCTGCTGTGAAAAGACAAGACAGCTGCCCTGCTGGACTGAAAAGCCTTGGTCACATTTTTGCCTTGTGCTGCTGCTGCTTGTCAGCTGCCATTACTACTTTCCTCCACTGTGGTTCCTTCTTGTCTTCTTTTGTGATTTTTTTTTGGGGGGGGTACTTCTGGACATTTTTGCTGCACCATTGTTATCCTTGCTTTGACTTAGAATTAATGGTTTTAACCCAGGTGGGGCTACTATACCTTTAAGATTCCCTTTGCTCTGGTAAATCAAAGGAGTCAATCATCAATGGAATGAGAGTATAGGTTAGTGACAGGACTAGGAAATGCTCGATGTACAGTATGAACCTGCAGAACTGGATGTGAGCTTGCACCCATTGCAGGACTGATTGGGGATTGGTTTTGAGGTTATCAGTGTCAGTGGCTCAGCAGGTTGCAAATTCGCTTCTGAGGATAAGATTGGAAGTTTGTGGGTTTTAGCTCTACACCAGAAATGTGGGTAAAATAGCAGTAATACTACTGTAATGCAGCATGAAGATGGTACTGCATCCCTGAGGTGCTGTCTATCAGATGAGATGTTAAACTGAAATCCCATCTGTCTGCTTTGGTATTTGCTCAGGTGGATTTTCAAGATCTCATGGCATCTCCTAAAAAGAGTAGGGGAAATTTTATTGAAGATAAAATCATTCAACAAAAGCATAATGAAAAATTAAAAACAAAACACATACACAACTCACAAAAAGGAAAAAGAAATACAACTTGGAAAAACAAGGGTTAAAGAGTAATAGGAGAAAAGGGTTCCCCCCAGCTCCCATCAACCAAGTCCCAAAAGGACATAATAAGGGGGCAGTTCAAATATAGGTGTGTTAACATTTCTAAGGAGTTGGGGAATTACCCCAGTGTGCTTGCCAAATTTCTCATATTCACTAACATTTCAGCAACAGCTTAATCTGGTTCAATATGTAAGTTTGCATATGTACCCCCCCAAAAAAAAATCAGGCTGAAAATAGATAGAATTGCCTAGCTCTGCTTTCCACATCAACAAAAAATAAATAAAATAAATAAGTGAAATAAATAAACTGCAAGGATTCTGTAAATAGGGATGTTTACAGAAAACTGCATTTGGACTAAAAGATGATTGCAGTTTTCATCATCTCTGACATAACTTGGCATGGTGACAGGGTCAGGGGGTGACTGACCAACCAGTTGGATAAAGTTGCCTGTGGAGAGAGCCACAAGGGCTCCTGGGCTTGCAATTCACCTTTTAATACAGATGTCTTTGCAGCCTCCAATTAATTATCAAATTACAGACCTCCAGAACTGCTGTTGTGATTGATGTCTTAGCCGACCAATCAGAGCTGCTGTTTTTCCCAGTGAACAGCAGGTGATATTTGGACCCTGGATCAGTCAAAGGCTGAGTGTGTCTGCTGAGCAGACATGGAGTGCTGCTGACAGCCTGTGCTTCAGAGATACACTGCAGGTCTGTGAGCCTTAGATGAAAAGAGAAGTGAGAAGCAGAGCGTGAGAAGCAGAGCTGTTGCTTACAAAAAGAGGTACTCACGTAAGTCCTTCAGGTTCTCTCCAAGATGTTCCAAAGCTTGCTGATATTCCCAGGTAGTATCAGTAACTCCTTGATAGGCTTGCAGCAAAGATCATTTGTGATGTTTTAGCTGTGGCCGGCAAACACAATTACAGAATTTGATGTTATATCCTGATTCATATTCATATATGTCACTATGACATGGAGGATTGATGTTGTTACAAGAGAGGAAGTTACGGGCAAGTCCCATGGGCTTTCACATTATAGCCTTGTTTGGGCTTCCCCCATTTTGAATGTCTCTTCATTTATTGTACCGCTATACTATAGGCATTACAGGTTAATGATGGATTTAGGACAGGGGACAGTATCATCTTTGCTACAGGGGGTGCTTGATGCCTTATTTTTAGGTGTCTGTTGACAGAGTACAGTCTCTTGGCAAGGCACGTACACCATTTGAAATTTACTTGTCTGTGTAAATGATGAGGTATAATCCTTTAAGGAATGAGCATTGCTTCACAACTCATTTTGACCTAGGGTGGTATTTTTAAACATTGCAACTTGCTTTCCCGTGATCTCCTCAGAAATATTTTCACAGGAAGAGATGTTTACAGCTGCTGAAGTCCACGTTCTGACTCTCTGACAGCTATAGTTGGTCCTTGCCTTATAAATGCCATGGTCTGGTTAAGTTTGCACTGTGAATTAAGTCTGTAACATTCTCCATTTTTCTTGGCAAATTGTCCCACATCTCCTGGTTCAAGGTTTTCAGAATATTGGAGTTAGGTGCTTGGACAAAGCTGGTGCAGAAGTAGATCATCAGATTCATTCCTTTGAGATTGAACAAGGTAGTGTACTGCACTGCAGAGTAATCTTGACACCACTGAGATTTTTCATGTTCAAAAAAATTGCACCAATAAGCTATCAAGTCGATTTGCATAGTAGGTTGAGCATTAGTCAGCTTGTAACATGAGCTGCAACATTACGTGGTATTACTTGGTTTTAGGGACAAAAGAAGGCAATGGCCCATTGAGATTGTCCCCCAAATTTTGTAGGTAATTTCAGAACTCAATATAAATTCTCCCTTATCCATAAATCCAAATTATTTTTAAAGGCATCAAAGCTACATATGGTGATTAATTCCTGGGGCAGAGTGTTCCATAGCCCTGGTGCCCTTATGGTGAAAAAATGTCTCCTTTTGTTAGTTTGAAAGGATTGTATTTCAAACTGTTTATTGTGTAATCTAGGGACTATCCTTCTAGTTGAATAAATGAGTCCGCATTGACTCATAAGAGTGAGTGATTGACATAATTTATAGGTTAATAATAAATCACCTCTTTTTCTCCTAGTTTCTAATGAATGTAGACCAGTAAGTTTTAATCTTGTAGTATAATCAAGATGTGTAAGTCTTGGTATCATTTTGGTGGCCCTTCTCTGTATTTGTTCCAGGCAAAATATATCTCCCTTGAAGCAGGGGTTCCAAGAATACTTACAGTCTCTTAACTAAGGACAAATGGTATTGAGTGGGCAAATAGTTCATATACGTTCTAATGTCCATGCTGCAGTTATATTGGTACAGATGTGGTTCAACTGTCACATGTATTCGTTTGGGATACTGCATGCTTGTATTGTCAGGTGTGTGTGCAAAGGAATGATGTATATGTGTATAGGTGTTTGGCATTGAGGTTGTGTTAATAGTATTATTGTATGAGGATATTGAGGTAGTCTACTACTATTGTATGCATTTGTCATGTTAGTATTATTGTACTGTAGGAGTTTGTGATGCTTATAGAATTAATCTGAAAGGATTTCTGAGGCAGTGGATGGCCTTGAACTGATAAAGTATTAGGGCTTGGGTTGTATAGTAGATACGAGGCATATATTAGAACAGCCAATGTAGCAATAAAATGTAGTGTCATATAAACGCTTTGCAATATATTGCATGCTTAGCATTTCTTTGGTATGTATTTGTCCTTACATAATGCCGCATGAGCCTGAACAGAATCATCAGGCATGGTGTAAGTGGTATGTCTTCTTTAAAAATTGTTTAGTGTGCCAGCCTGGTAGCACAGAGGATTGAGGTGCTGGACACCTTACCTCACGCTACACCGGTGACCCAGGTTCAGGAATGACCTCAGGTTGCTGGGCTGCTAGCATGACGGGGGAAGGGGAGAGCAGGATGAAGCATTGATTGTCTCTCCTCTCCCAGGTAGGAGTGGTGTCACCTGCCAGTAGTCTCATTGTCACCGAATGGAGGTTCAGTGCCAGCAGTCAATGGCGGGACTGGAAAGGAGGGGGGGTCCCATGCAGTGTGCGTGCGCATGCCTCAACACTTGCACATCATGTCGGGGAATTGCAGGGAGTAGTGGTTGGGAGAAAACCCATAAAAACCCAGAAAATGCATATAGAAAAGAAAAAAAAGGGTTTTATACTGGACTTGGATTCACTGTGCTGTGCCATATTGAAATAAAAATGCTGTATATATAACTATGTACACTAGTAGCAAGAAGGCTAGCCTTGACAGTATCTGGTGGAGGTCTCTGTCAAGAGTCTGCCTTTTATAATAAGGTAATTTAGGTGTTAGTTTCCACCTAGGGATTTTACCTATTCTATAGCATGTTTTAGACCTTTAAAGCATTTAAGTAAACAATTTTGCAAAGCAAACCCAAAACAAATGCAGAGAAAAGCAAAAATTATGATCATAACACAGACTGTGAATGACGAGATTAAGATGTCGTTGATTCCTGCAATTTTGTTCCACTGAGTGATCATCCAAGGTGGCCAGTAGTTTCGTCTTTCTTCCAGTCTGCACCGCTCTCTTTCTGATAGATACAGTCATACTTCCTCTAGGTTATGGATCTCCTGCTTTTTATTGTGTTGTCTTATGGTGTTTCTGGCTCGTTGTTGATTGCCTTCTTGCCGTGCAGCTTGACTAGCTGCAGCCTGGTTATTGATTTGCATATAAGGATTATTATCAGTCACCCGAAATAGATCATTTCATTAGTTGTGAGATATAGACCCACTTGGGTTTGCTTTCTATTTCTAAAAGTACAGCATTCTTCAATACCTGTTTTATTTGCATAGGTTTAGTATATTTAGCGCCCCTAGGAGTAAGTAGTTTTTCCAGCACACCCAATCTCCTACTTCATAAAGGTTTACTGGTGGCTGTACTCTTTGTCTCAGTTAAATGGGGTCCTGCCTGGTATTTGTGTCCAGGTTAGTTTGTGTTTGCATTTAAGCTCCCATAAAGAGTTGATAGGAGTGAGACCATGTTTTGTAAGTGGTCTGCTTCTAAGATGCATAAGTGCCATTGGTAGACTTCTGGTCCAGAATTTGTTTTGCCCCATTCTCAAGGCCTGTTTTAATTGCTTGTTAAAGTTTTCCACTAGACCTTGGGATTGCGGGTGGTACGGAGTATCATAATGCCAATTGATAGTATCATTTTCTATTAATTCAGTAACATGAATATTTTTAAAATTTGAACATTGATCTGAAAGAATATGAGAGGGAATCCCCCAGTGAGGAAAAATTTCCTTGGTCAGTGTATCCACAACAAATTTAGCCTGGGCTGCCACTGCGGGGAAGGCCTCTACATATTGTGTAAAATGATCTATGATAACCAAAAGATATTTTTTTATTTTCGCTGGGAGGGAATGGCCCCACAAAATCAGTATACATTCTCTCCCATGTTTTGAGAGCTTACTTGCAGATTTGGAATGGGAAGTGGCTGGGCCTGCTTAAATTGTTGGCAGGCTGCAGAGTTATTAACGTATGCTGTTATTTCTGTCATCATTGAGTGCCAATTAAACTTTTGTCTTAGTTTTCTGTAAGTTACTTTTGTACCGGAATGTTCATATCCAGTTTCTGTATGAGCTAAACAAATTAATTCCTGGCTGCATGAAACACTGTTTATCAAATAAGTATTTCTTGTAGTTTTTTCAATTAGACCTTCTGACTCCCATTTCTGCAATTTTTGAGAGATCTCACTGTCCAGGAGGTGGCCAACCCTCTGTTCAGTTTGGCAGACATCCATCATGGTATGGGGCAGCGGCATGGTGCATACAAGTTATACCATTTTTCCTGTTGCTGAATTGCCAGGATAATGCTTGGAATTTATGCCATCTCTCCCAGGCCCTCGGACATGGGAAGCCTTGGGTTTAGTGTTTGAGAGGTCACTTGCTTGCCAAATTTCATCCCAGTCTGAGTTAAAAGTATCAGACTGATGTGGACATAAATTATAAACATGTACTACATAACTGCTGTCAGTAAAAATAAAAGGAGGCTTATGCTTTAATGCCTCCTTTAATGCCAAAACTTCAGCATGTGGAGCTGATTTAACTCTTACTGGTATTGCTTCTTGCTTAGTGATAGAGTAGTCTCACTGTTGTGTTTTGTGGCCTAATATAATGCCTTTTCCTGATCTTCTTTTGCCTTGCATGTGTTGTACATTTCCATCTGAATGCACTATAATGCTGTCATTTGGTATATCTGCTTGGGAAATATATTTTAAATTGGGAGGGCTACCCTTGTGGTCAGAATGATGAGCTTAATATGTATACCCTAGAGCAAAGGAGGGAGAGAGGTGATATGATCAAAACATTCAAACATCTTAAGGGCATTAACAAGGTGAAAGAGTACAACATGTTTCAATATAAGAAAAATATCAAAACAAGAGGACACAGCATGAGATTAGAAGGAGACTGATTTAGGGGTAATGTGAGGAAGTTCTTTTTCACATAAAGGGTGGTGGATGCATGGAATGGCCTACCTCAGGAAGTGGTGGTTATGAATACAGTGAAGGGCTTCAAACAGACATGGGATAGGCATAAGGGAGCAATGCAGATGAGTATGAATAGATAGACCATTGACAGAGTAAAGGCCTATGGCACATTCATAAGGTAGAAAAAATGGGCAGACTGGTTGGGTCTTGTGGTCTTTATCTGCTGTCAACTTCTATGTTTCTACGTAATGCTAGTTGTCTGTAACAAAAAGTATTATTTCAGTATTTAACAAGCATTTGTCAATGCCGAATGTTTGCTTGCTGGCATTGGCAGTGGTAGTGTAGAAGTTACAGAGCTGTGTAATAGGAATGGCAGTGAAGTATTGAACTGAAGCCAACCCCATCACCACCCTGCAGAGAGTGACAGGCACTGGGGTGTGCCTTTGGGTCATCAGGCATAACGGCCACTCCATTTCACCACACCCCACCCTGCAGACACGGACAAGTGTCACGGTGTTCCTTGGGGTCTTTGGCCCTTATGTGCACCCCATTCCATTAGGAAATATGGTGAGATGGGTGCGATATAGGAAAATTTGGTGAACTTTGGGGCTGAAGAGTCCAAGGCATACCTCGATGCCTTTCACTGGCTGCAGGGAGTGGAATGGTATGAGCATTACAGGCAAGAATCTGAAGTCACACCCTGATGCCTGTCATTCTCTACAGGGTTGGGCATTATGGTTGGAAACCCTAATACCTCAGGCATTCATTGGTATTTTCATTCCAAATTTTCAACATGTTTTTTTTGTGACCCCACCTCATGAACAGTGGCAATATCAGTTTGTTAGCCAAAAGCTGCTTATGCACAGCGACTACGACATTTAGCACCACAGGTGCAAAAACATTCCGAACAGGATGTAAAAAATGATAGCTGTACTGTTCATGGGGAAGTGTAAAAAATGGCAATGTTGCAAATCTGCAGTAAAAATGTAAAAAAAAAACTGGTGAAGTCACGAGCGTACATAGAAACTGTGCAACACACACCCATAATATAATTAGGTTGGGGATTTTTTACAGCAGATTGTCAACTCGGGTATTTTGGTGCCTCCGATCATGGACAGTGTCACTGTGATTTTCTTTATCTGTCCCGAACAATGATTTCCCACAGCGACCACGCATCTCTGCGCTGAAAGTGTGAAAACACACTTCGGCCATGTTGTGAAAAATGACAGCTGTACTGTTCGTAAAGAAGTGTGGAAAAATGCCACTGGTGAAAATCTGGACTGAAAATATTACAGTCATGAACTTATGAGGGTGCGTGGAAACTGTGCAATGCTCACTCATAACACAGTCATTTTATGGACTTTTGTCACCAAATTTTCAACATAGCCATTTTAAGACCTCTGCTCATGAACAGTGTAACTGCGATTTTCATAATCTGTCCCAAACATTGCTTTAGCACACCAACAGCACCATTGTGCGCTACACGTGTGAAAACACATTTTGGGCGACATATGAAAAATGGCAGCTGTACTGTTCATAAGGAAGTGTAATACAATGGCAATGTTGAAAATCTGCAGTGAAAATATTAAATTTAGCAACTTACGAGCTTGCTATAGGAACTGCGCAGCAGCACTAAAACAGTCTTTTGAGGATTTTTCACCAAGTTTTCAACATAGTCATTTTAAGACCTCTGCTCATGAACAGTGTCACTGTGATTTTCTTAATGTGTCCCATACATTGATTTTGCACATCGACTGCGCCATTGTGCGCTACATGGATGGAAACACATTTTGGGCAAGATGTGAAAAATGACAGCTGTACTGCTCATAAGGAGGTGTGGTAAAATGGCAATGTTGAAAATCTGGAGTGAAAACATTGAAAATTCGCGAACTTACGAGCGTGCATAGGAACTGTGCAACGCACGCTTGTAAAACAGTCATTTTTATGAATTTTTTCACCAAATTTTCAACATAGCCATTTTAAGACCTCTGCTCATGAACAGTATCACTGTGATTTTCTCAATTTGTCCCATACATTGATTTCGCACACCAACTGTGCCATTGTGCGCAACATGGGCGTAAACACATTTTGGATGAGATGTGAAAAATGACACCTGTACTACTCATAAGAAGGTGTGGTAAAATGGCAATGTTGAAAATCTGGAGTGAAAATATTGAAAATACGCGAACTTATGAGCATGCGTAGGAACTCTACAACGCACGCTCGTAAAACAGTCATTTTTAGGAATTTTTTCACCAAATTTTCAACATAGCCATTTTAAGACCTCTGCTCATGAACAGTGTCACTGTGATTTTCTTAATTTGTCCCATACATTGATTTTGCATACTGACTGCGCCATTGTGTGCTACATGAGCAGAAACACGTTTTGGGTGAGATGTGAATGACAGCTGTACTACTCATAAGAAGGTGTGGTAAAATGGCAATGTTGAAAATCTGGAGTGAAAATATTGAAAATTCACAAACTTACGAGCGTGTGTAGGAACTGCACAATGCACGTTCGCAAAACAGTCATTTTTTGGAATTTTTCCACCAAATTTTCAAAATAGGGTTCTTGAGAGCCCACCTTATAAACACTGGCAGTGTTGTTTTAGATTGTCGGTCCAGAAAGGTGATTTCGTGCAGTGACGAAATCACCCTTTGGAGTCCAAATAATGCCATGACAGTGACAGCATTCATGAGAAGGGTCCTAAAAACCCCATGTTGAAAATTTGATGCAAAAATTCAAAAAATGCCTGAGATATGCAACAACATTGAAAAACCCTATCTATCCCATTATACAGCTTACCAGCATTTCATCAGTTAGCGGTCGGCTTCAGAAAACAAACGTGTTCCGGCCCACGATGATCGTCGCGCTGAGCTCCAGAGGTAAGTATTGGGTGGGGGTGGGGAGGCAGGTGCGCAGTGGATGGTGCGAGTTGTGGGGGGGCAGGAGACTGCGTGGACCGTTTTTTCTTTACAGGCTTTTTTTTAAAATGTCGGCGCTGGGGACGTTTGTCATGCTGGGGTGGACTCCCAGCATGGCACAAGGAAACTGGGGCGTGAAGTGGGCGGGGGTTGGGCATCCCCACCGGCCATAGCATCTATTGCCACGCTGGGGTGGGCTTCAGCGTGGCACCCTGTACTCTGGGGGAGGACAGTGGAGCCGACAGGATTGGGCACCCCATCAGCTATACCATGAGTTGCCACGCTGGGGTGGGCACCAGCATGGCACTTGGAAAACTTTGGGGGTGCAGCACAGTCGACGGATTGGGCACCCCCATCGGCCATACAGTGTGCGTGGAGCGCATGCAGTATGCATGCGTGTGTGTGTGTGTGTGTGTGTGTGTGTAGGGGAGCTGCACATGAGCAGGCAATATCTGATCACTGCTCACTGAAGCATAGCTCCCGCTTTCAACTGTACACCACTGCATTTTGGAGCTGTCATAGACAGCTCCAGCATGCATTGGAGGACTGGGGCCGCACCTGCCAACACACTGACTGAATTGGAAGAGGGGGTGACACACCTCCGAAAACTCGGATGATGGCACTATGTTTCTTGCATATGCATGCAAGCAAACATAATAATGCACTTAAATGCAGGGTTTGAGCTTTATTTGGGGCTAATACCAGCTTTTTTAACCAGGGTTAGGCTACCTGTATCTCTGACGTGCAAATTCTTGGTACCTGGCATAAATTTGGTGCTCGCTTCAGAATCTGATGAAGGGCTAACAGTGGTTTAATGGGCTCTGAAAAATTCACTTCCGTATGTGAGAATGACCCTGTGTGGTAAAAGGTCAAATTATGTTGTTGTAAAACAGCAGAATAAATCTTATGATTAGTATCAATAAGTATATCTATTGTTACGGACAGACTGATAGGCATTAACTTACAATGTTGTAGTACAGCTTGCTGTAATTGTTGCAGCAGTTTTTCTTTTTCTTTTTTTTGTCCCATGTAAAATGTGGCAGTGACTGATACAATGGTTTTGTTATAGTGGCATAATTCGGTATGTGGCTTCTAGCAAAGTTGCACAAGCAGAGGATTCGCTGCAACTGTTTTTTAGTCTGTGGGACTGTAATATTTTTTACATTTTCAAGACAGTCACCTGTAAGACATATTTTTTGGTTTATCTTGCCTAAGTACCTGACTGTATGTCATCCTATTTGACTTTTTTCCAAATTGATTTTATACCCCTTGTCATACAGTTTAGTCACTACTTGTTTCAGTGTGGCAAAATGTTCATCTGGGGAATCATGGCTAAAAAAAAAATATTGTCTATGTAAATTCTTATGTTAGGAATGTCTTCTAGGTCCTTAGTTATAATGGACCGAAATATGTTTAGGGAATTTTTAAACCCTTGCAGTAGTCTGGTAAAGCAGTATTGTTGGTAATTGACAGTAAGTGCTGTTTAAATTGATCTTTTGGGTTCAGATGTATGGAAAGAAATGAGTTTGAGATATCAAGGACAGTTTTGTAAGTTTTTATGGGGAGCAGTTTCCATTGTTGTAGCATATTTATGTTTTGTACTGCATGATCCATGGGGAGTTTATTTAATTATCTGTAGTCATCTGTTAGATGAATAGATCCATCTTTTTTTTGGGAACTGCTAAGATTGGTGAGTTTGTAGATGAAGTACATGGCCTAATTACTGTATATTATTTTTTAGAAGAGTTTTAATAGTTTTCATTAACTCATTTTCATATTGTTATTTTGTGGAGTACTGCTTTTGCCTAGGGTGCATGGTGCCATTTATTCTTATTGGGGCATAGCAAATTCAGATAATAGCACCCACCAAAAGCAAACAGATACTAATGGTGAAATGTTTTTTACCATTTATTATAAAAAGCAGTAGAAAAAAGACATTTAAATGTGAGAAAAAAAGAACTAATGTTTTACATGTACAATACCCTGCTTCATCAGAGTTAAATTCATTACGCTTCCACCAAGGTAGATATACATTCCAGTCAGTACAATTAAATGAACAGCACATATAATTTTAATTGTTAGAATTGCTTGGCATTAATCAATTAAGCCAAGACCTTAACTTTAGAAATAGAGTGACAAAACCTTTAGTGCAGCACAAACTAAATAACTTTCATGGGTACACAAGCCATTAAGTACAGCTTTCCTTAAATCAGTATAATGCGCTTCAAATATATTATACATATGTTTAAATTTTATTTACAAAGGGAGATAACCATTAATTTAAATTCCCAATATATACTTATATCAAGCACATTCATATATTCTATTACTGATTTAAACACATCCTTATTACATGCTAGTAAATTACAACTTACTAAGGGGCACCACTCCAGGCAATCAATTACTAATTCCAAATGATCCCTATTACATAGTGGCAAATTACAGCCTGCTAGGGTACATCATTTCATGCATCAATTTCAGTCACACTATTTGTATACACCTTGACTGAAATACTGCTTATGCCTGATATTGTTCACAATTTACTTAGAAAGGCAGAGAGATCTATATGCTATGTTTAACATGTTCATAAGTACTATTAGAGTGGGTAATCACTCTTACATGCTCTCCCATCCATACTCTAAATTGGCCTATGGTTCTCCCCACATAAAAATGCCCACAGCTACAGTACAATATAAAATGTAAACAATCCCCACACTACTGAATGTTATAAAGCTACATATTTCTATGTCTTTACCTGTTTCAGTATCATTAAATGCCCCACCTGGCCTTACATAGTTGCAAAAGGAGCATTTTCCACATCTGAAGCATCCTTTGTGTGTGTTTTTGTGGGGTGGGGGTAACTAACTGGAACGCACACTTATTTTAGGCTGTAACATACTTGGAACTACCCATTCCTTTATAGTTCTTGCTCTTTTAAAAACTACCTTTGGTCCTGTTTCTGTCACATTTTTTAACTTAGGTTCCAATTTCAATAATGCCCAGTTGTTATGAATAATATTACTGAGATCCCTAGATCTAGTTGAAAATATAGTGACAAAAGGACACACTACATCCTCATTTTTGGTTTTTACCTTCGGGATTAATGTATCAGCACAATCTGTTTGTTTTATCTCCCTGATAGCCTTAACTATTATTTGATTACTGTATCCTCTTTGCACAAATCGTTTTACCTGCTCCCCACACTTTTTAATATATTCTTTTTCTTTCTTAAAGCTTTGATCATTCTGATAAGCTGTCCCTTAGGAATATTTTGTTTTATATGCGCAGGATGACATCTGTCAAACAAAAGTAAACTATTTCTATCCATGTCCTTCTGATACAACATAGTGCACACGTAATTTTTCTCATTTATATAGATAGCTAAATTCACAAATACAATTTGATGCTCATTAATGGTATATTTAAACCTTAAAATAGCATTTATACTTTCCAGCCATGAAACAAACTCACCAAATTGTTCCCTGCTACCCTACCAAATAATTAAAATATCATCCAGATAGTATCTCCATAAATCCAGATATTGAAAAAAGGGGCTAGTGTCAAGACTACAAAGGATTCGTTCCCACCATGCCACATATAAACTTGCATAGCTTGGAGCTACTGTTGCTCCAATAGCAGTTCTCCTAATTTGTTTATAATATGTTCCCTGATATAGGAACATATTTTTAATCAACACCAAATCTGCAAACTGTACTAAATAATGTGTAGGAATATTTACATGTTGTTCTTCCTCCCTTTGATCTAAAAAAAATTTCCAAAGCCCAAAGTCCATCTGCATGTGGAATTGCTGTGTAAAGTGAATCAAAATCTAGGGTAGCAAAATATCAACTCTCCTGCAAATCCAAGTCCTCCACCAAATTAATAACCTCCTTCTAACCCCTTAACTAATATCTTACTTTGATCACCAGTGGTTGCAAAAATTCATCCAAAAATATGGAAATAGGCTCCGTAAGCCATCTATTGCCTGATATAATTGGATGTCCTGTAGGACATTCCCTAGTTTTATGTATTTTGGGCAAAATGTATATTATGGGGACAATCGGATATGCAACAGTTAAGGCCCTAAAGGTCTTGTCAGATATATATATACCCCTTTACAAAACCATAACTTACTACTGAATCAACATCTCCTTTAAATATGTTCATTTTATTCCTGGAAAGTTTTTCATAATAACTTATATCCCCCAATTGTTGATTTATTTCTGACTCATAAAAAGTGCGATCCATAATCACCACTTTATCCACCGATCTAATAACAATATCCATACTCTCCCTTAGTTTGTCTAGTGCTATCTTTTCTTGTTTAGTGCAGTTTGAAAAAGCAGGTGTTCTTGCATTTTTTAAAGTCCTTTACCAAGAATAGCTTAGATGGATCATGAGATATCAATATGAAGAAGCCAGAGGAGAACCAGATTTCAGGACTCCTATCATTGGCAAGACTCACAACTGTACAGAGGCACAAAAGGACGAGGGGGGGTTGGCATGGAAGAAGCAGAAGGTGAAGGTATTAGTGTAGGAAATATGTAAAATGCCAACTACTGATTTAAAAGCACAGGACTTACCTCCAATTATTAATATTTCTA
Organism: Neoceratodus forsteri; assembly: GCA_016271365.2. Classification (NCBI taxonomy): domain Eukaryota; kingdom Metazoa; phylum Chordata; order Ceratodontiformes; family Ceratodontidae; genus Neoceratodus; species Neoceratodus forsteri. The sequence goes on along the minus strand of CM057455.1, from coordinate 923,276,446 downwards.
AACATGAGCTGTCTGAACTTGAAAGTGCTATTCTTCATAAAGGTCTGTCATTTATACCATCAGGTGATGTTAACTTCTTTCAAACTGTATTAGACCTGCAAACATTTGTGAGGAATCTTACCTTTAAAAGTTTATATAGTACTGATGGCATGGATAATTCAGCACAGGAAATGTTAAATAATACAGAGTTGTTTAGGGCATGATCCACCTATTGCCCTATATATAATCCTACAGTTTCAATGTTTGTAAAGAAATGTGAATTAGACTTGGAGACTTTAAAAAATGTAAGAACACCTGATTTTTTTTTTTCAAACTGCACTAAACAAGAAAAGATAGCACTGGATAAACCAAGGAAGAATACAAATATTGTTTTTAGATCAGCGGATAAAGTGGGGGCAGTGGTGATTATGGATTGCACTTAGTATGAGGCAGAAATAGATTGAAAATTGGGGGATGGAAGTTATTATGAAAAACTTTTCAGTAATCAAATGAACATATTTAAAGCAGATGTTGATTCAGTATTAAGTTATGGTTTTGTAAAAGGGTATATATCAGACAAGACCTTTAGGGCTTTAACAATTGCATATCCAATGGTCCCATTAATATACATTTTGCCCAAAATGCAAAAAAATAGGGACTGTCCTCCAGGACATCCAATTATATCAGGTTATGGATGGCTTACAGAGCCTATTTCCATATTTTTGGATGAATTTTTGCAACTGCTGTTGATAAAAGTAAGATCTTATTTAAAGGATTCAATGGAGGTTATTAATTCGGTGGAGGACTTGGATGTGCAGAAGGGTCGGTATTTTACTACCCTAGATATTGATTCACTTTACACAGTAATTTCACATGCAGATGGACTTCATGTTTTGGAATTTTTTTTGATCAAAGGGAGGAAGAACAACAGGTAAATATGCCCACACGTTATTTAGTGCAGTTGGCAGATTTGGTGTTGATTAAAAATATGTTGCTATATCAGGGAACATATTATAAACAAATTAGGGGAACTGCTATGGGGGCAACAGTAGCCCCTAACTATGCAAATTTATATGCAGCATGGTGGGAATGAATCCTTTATAGTATTGACACTAATCCCTGTTTTCATATCTGGATTTATGGAGATGCTACCTTGATGATATATTAATTATTTGGAAGGGTAGTAGGGTACAATTTGTTGAGTTTGTTTCATGGCTGGAAAGTACAAATGGTAATTTAAGGTTTAAATATACCATTAATGAGTATCAAATTGTGTTTTTGGATTTAGCTATCTATAAAAATGAGAAAAATGATGTGTGCACTACGTTGTATCAGAAGGACATGGATAGAAACATTTTACTTTTGTTTGACAGCTGTCATCCTGTGCATATAAAATAAAATATTCCTAAGGGACAGCTTATTAGAATGAAACAAGGCTGTATGGAACAAAAAGCATATATTAAAAAGTGTGGGGAGCAGGTAAAAAGATTTGTGCAAAGAGGATACAGTAATCAAATAATAGTTAAGGCTACGAGGGAGATAAAACAAATAGATTGTGCTGATACATTAATCCTGAAAGTAAAAATAAAAAGTGAGGATGTAGTGTGCCCTTTTGTCACTATATTTTCAACTAGCTCTACAGATGTCAGCAATATTATTTGTAACAACTGGGAATTATTGAAATTGGAACCTAAGTTAAAAAAATGTGACAGAAACAGGGCCGAAGGTAGTTTTTAAAAGAGCAAGAACTATAAAGGAATAGGTAGTCCATGTTACAGCTAAAAATAAGTGTAGGCCCAGTTGGTTCCCCCCAACAGGATGCACAAGTGCTTCAGATGTAGAAAATGCTCCTTTTGCTAATATGTAAGACCAAGTGGGAAATTTAATGATCCTGCAACAGGTAAAGACATAGAAATACATAGCTTTATTACATGCGATAGTGTGGGGATTGTTTGCATTTTATATTGCAGCTGCGGGCATTTTTATGTGGGGAGAACTATACTACAATTTAAAGTATGAATAAGAGAGCATGTAAGAGTGATTACCCACTCTAATAGTACTTATGCAATTGTTAAACATTTTTTAAATCAGACTGCAGTGAAGCATGATATTAGCTTTACTGGAAATCAGAAGGTTTGTATGGGTCCTCATTGCGGAAACTATGAAAAAAAGGTGGTACAATGAGAGAGCTTCTGGATATATTATCTCAAAGCAAGAAGTGATTATGGACTGAATGAGAATATAGAGCTCTCTGCCTTTCTAAGTAAATTGTGAACAATATCAGGCATAAGTAGTATTTCAGTCAAGATGTATACAAATATTGTGATTGAAATTGATGCATGAAATGGTGCACCCTAGCAGGTTGTAATTTGCCACTATGTAATAGGGATCGATTGGAATTAGTAATTGATTGCCTGGAGTGGTGCCCCTTAGTAATTTGTAATTTATTATCATGTAATAAGGATTTATTTAAATCAGTAATGGAATATTCTGTATGAATGTGCTTGATTTAAGTATATATTGGGAATTTAAATTAATGGTTATTTCCGTGTGTAAATAAAATTTAAACATGGGGGGTGAGATATTCAGACTACGCCAGGCTGTGGCGCAAGCCTGGGTGCAGCACAACAGGGATGTGCCAGGGCACTGACAGTGTGATATTCAATGTTGCTGCACCATGGCTCAGCACCATTGAATATCGCTCCATGGCCACCTGCATAGCACATGGCGCAGTGGCACTGCATCAGCACAAGTGGCCAGAGAAGGGCAGGGGGATGCGCTAACAAAGGTGCCACTGCGCCAGGTGCATCAACCATGATATTCTGTGGTGGACATGCAAATGGGGCCATAATGCATGCAAGGTGCAAATGGGGCCATTTGCATGTCATTATGGCCCAATTTGCATGCAGGTGCGCTGATCCCCAGTGACTTGTGGCTGGCGCCCTGCCAGGCTGCAGACGTCAGGAACCGACGACCCCTGCACAAGCGGCAAAGTGCCCCAATGCCTGATCGTGGGCATAAGTTGCAAAACATAATATTCCAATATCCCTGGTGGTCCAGTGGACTGCTTCCAGTCCAATCACGGGCACAAGTATTGAAACATAAATGTCCTATATCCCTGGTGGTCCAGTGGACTGCTCACAGCCCGATCGCAGGCAGAAGTATAAAAAAAGATTAAGTCCCATCCCTAATGGTCCAGTGGTACCCCCTCCCAACCTCCCACTGAGCCCCGCTCCCCGGGCAGTGGCGGGCAGCAGCTCCCCACCCACAAGCCGCCCGGCTGCCACCGACTGACAGTGTACGAGTACAGCTGTACGCCCATTGTTCCACAGCATGGGCCAATGGATGTGCAGACTGTGCCGTACTACACAGTCAGATTTGTGAATGAATCCATTTATATCTGGACTGGTGGTACAGCATAGTTCGAGTTCATTGGCCACGCTAGGACCAATGGGTGTACAGCTGTACTGTACGCAGTCAATCGGTGGGTGGCCAGGAGGCATGCGGGTGGGGAGCTGCCATCCGCCACTGACTGGGGGGAGTGGGGTGGCAGGGCTCAGTGGGAGGATGGGGATGGGGGTACTGCTGGACCACCAGGGATGGGATTTAACCCTTTTTTTTATACTTCTGCCTGCAATCAGGCTGCAAGCAGTTCACTGGATCACCAGGGATGGGATTTAATCTTTTATTTATACTTCTGCCCACACTTGGGCTGTGAAAGCTACATATTTCTATCTCTTTACCTGTTGCAGTATCATTAAATGTCCCACCTGGCCTTACATATTTGCAAAAGGAGCATTTTCCACATCTGAAGCAATCCTTTTTTTTTATACTTCTGGCTGCAATCAGGCTACAAGCAGTTCACTGGATCACCAGAGATGGGATTTAATCTTTTATTTATACTTCTGCCTGCGATTGGGCTGTGAATGGTCCACTGGACCACCAGGGATATTGGACTATTATTTCTTGAAACTTGTGCCCGTGATTGAGCAGGGGGCGCTACCAAAATGGACAGTGCCGCTGGAGCTTGGGTGGCCACACACAGCTGGCAGCTGGCGTGTTGTGCCCTGCAATACGGCAGCTCACTGGTGCTTGGCCAGCTGTTGCTCCTTGTTTTTTTTGATCAACTGTGCACAGTGCAGGTAGGGGTTGCACCTGCATCTGCTCAGCACATCCTGGGCTGAATATCGGGATGTGCAGAGTATGCATGGGCACACCCCCCCCCCCACTTGTGCCGCATACATTACTGATGTGCTACGGTGCATCGGGATTTGTGCCAGGCACTTTCCCCTTTTGAATATCATGCCAGGGCACATCAGTACATTGTGCATGATGCACCTGTGTTACACCATGTGCAACCCTTCTGAATATCCCACCCAGGATGTATAATATATTTGAAGTGCATTATACTGATTTAAGGAAAGCTGTACTTAATTGCTTGTGTACCCATGAAAGCTAAATAGTTTGTGCTGCACTAAAGGTTTTGTCACTCTGTTTCTAAAGTTAAGGCCTTGGCTTAATTGATTAATACCAAGCAATTTTAACAAGTAAAATTACATGTGCTGTTCTTTTAATTTTACTGATTGGAATGTATATATACCTTTGTGGAAGTGCAATGAATTTAACTTTGATGAAGCAGGGGATTGTCCTTGCAAAGTGTTGGTTCTTTTTTTCCTCACATTTAAATATATTTTTGTACTGCTTTTTATAATGAATGGCAAAACATATTTTACCATTGGTATCCACTTGCTTTTGGTGGGTGCTATTATCTGAATTTGCTATGTTTCAAGCTTATTTAGCACCACCAATTATCCTGGTGTTCTATTTTTTTGTATGTGTAGTGTATTCTTATTGGGGCCATATCTATAAGTCCTGCATATTCTTCTCTTGTGGTTGACTGGATTAATTGTTGGATTAGATTTTTATAATTTTCAGGCATATCTCTTTGTATTTGGTATGTATCAACAATAACACTGAGTAGTGCTAAATGTTTAGCATCTTGTACTCCTTGTACTCCTTGCACTGGTATATCTGCTATTATTGCTACTGTGAGATGATTACTAATTTTGAATGGAACCACTTTTCCTGTTAATGGAGGTTGTCCTAGAATTGTGTATAATGATTTTTGTTTGTATTGGTTAAAGTCAAATAGATAGTGCCATTTGGGCAGAACTGTATGTGTGGCATCTGAATCAACATGCAAAGTTTCCTCTGCCTCTGACCCCAATTATTTCCCCAGTAGTCTTCCCCTGCCTCGATTAAACTTTTCACGAGTGCATAAGTCATACTCATAGGGCCATGGATTGTGGCTTGGTGGGTTTGGCTGGACTGGGAAGTGTCTGGTTGAGACTCTTGTGGTGGTGCTGGGGCTGCTAGTTAGAGTCCTGAATTGACTGCCGCTTATGTGTGTTTTGTTTTCTTTGTTCCGCTTCTTTATGAAAAGGCTGTTTGTCTGTTTCATCTTTTGATCTTGATGTAATAACTGCAATTTTTGAACTGATTCTTCCCAGAAGAGATGTTGAATACTATGGAGGCCAAATTGTGTTTGAAGAAATGGGTTTAGGTAACCCTTAAATCTTTCACCTCCAAATCATTAAATTTGCACTGTAGGTAGTATAACCACTTATGGCAATCTTTTCCTGGTGTTAATCCTAACCTTTGAGCTCTTTGCATTATACCTTCCACCTGTAAGTCATAAGCATGATGGAGGCAATATTTAGTAGACTTGTCTGCCTCATAACATCTTTAAAAATGTTATATTTAACAGTATCCATTAATTGCTTTAAAGCTTCCAACAAAATTTCTTCTCCATATTCTTCAGAAAATTATTCAAAATGTGCTGCATGTTTGTGTATATTATTAGTTGTAACTCCTTCCTGTATGTTTATTTGATCTTTAACCAGTTTAACTAGTTTTAGTTTTTCTATCTTAGTTGCTGGAATGAGGGGTCGCATAGGCATTTGAGCAGATGGTTGCACCCATGCAGTGTTAGGGGAGGGTGCAGCAGATACAAGTTGAGGTTGGGGCACTAACTGTGCAGTAGTAGTTGATGGATTATTTTGGGGTAGACTGAAGATTGGGCATGGACTTTGCAATGCTGTATGTTGAAAGAGTAGAGTTTGTGGCGAAGTTGTTGATTGATTGCATTTAAGTTGCAGTGTTGTATTATCTTTTATAGTTTTTGGTTATCTTTGATTAAGGTTTCTGCTATTGTAATATGCATGGCTAGTACAGAACAAGTCACATTAAACTGTTCCTCCAATGAGTTGTTTTAGCATTGCCGAGTGACCTGCATAAGTGTTTCTGAATCCAGCACAAAGCCCTGCACTAACTGTTTTTTAATAGTTAAAACTCAGTTTTGCATTGCATTATGCCGGGACTGCAGATGCATTCCAAATTAGTTGCAAAAACATTTTACAAACATTGCTCTTCAGATGGTTAAACATTAACAAATAATCCAATATGAGTTGTAGTGCATTGCCAACCATAAAAAAACAAGGCTAAACCAACTCATTGGTGAGACAGTTTAATGTGTCTTGTACTGTACAGTAGTCTGGCTAAGTGAATTCTGTTACCATGGTGTACTCATAGAAGAACATTTGCCAATGGGGGTTTTGCTTAATTATATATTTGAGTTCAGAATCATTAGTAATTCCTTGCAATAGACAATCTATGGTAGCATTATTAAAGTCTGTTTTTCACTTGATAGCTTCTGTCACGTTAGTGGGGTTTGGGAGAAGCGTGCAATTGAGTATTGTAGGTAAATAACAATGATTACTAGGTGCATTTTTTTTCACTTTATTTTGTTTTGTTTCTTGTTTTAAGGGCTGATTTGAGGTGTCTTGTTCTTGTTCTGATTCAGAACTTGAACTAGAACTGGTACTCTCAAATGAATCTGAATGACAATCAAAGGGGCTATATTCCTAAGAGATAGGTGAATTTGGTGATCTCATTGTTGGAGCGTTTTCCCGTTTGCTTTTTGTTAATTGTCTTATGCCATTTAAAATGTTGCTGTTAAAAAAAAAAAAACGGTTTGGGGTTTACTGATGGTTATGTTTGCATATTAGATAGTGATGGCAGGCTATTAGATCTTTAAAGTGTTGTTGTTTTACTGCTAGTTTTAGGGTGAGGAGTTTTACTTTGCGACGCATAGGGGTCACCATTTGTTGTGTTGGGGTTTTTGCCTGTTCCTTAGCTCAACTCTCATGTTCATCTCCATGTGCTGGAGATGACCCTTCAGCCTCACCCAGACCATCAGGAGATGGCAACCTATCCAACAGTTTCTATAGATTAAGAAAGAGTCTAACAGGTGTACTGAGTCTTAATGCTGGGAGTTCAAAAGAATTATGATGATCTTGTAGCCAGCCTACCCTCCACTTTATCTTGATCTATTTGGCTATGTAAGAACACCTTATCATTATGAGCATACATCATATTCACAGAAACCACCTTCATATTCATGATCTTGGGTGACTGACATAGGACAGTGAGATTTCCCTAGGTGTTCAAAGACCGTAACCTGTATGCAGTCAACAATTTTGTTATGGTGTCTTGGGCAGTTAAGTATCCTAGAAAGGTACCTCCTAGTTGAGTCATAAAGACACCATCCAACATATTCATGTAACAGGACATTGCATTCTAGATCCTCATAGTTTAACAGATGTTTACAACCATCCATAGTTGTTTTTAATGTTCCTGCATGGCCTGTATAACAGTGGTCAAAGTCTTCTTTATCCTTGTATAGTATATATATAGCTTTATAAAAAGTAACATCTACTCAAGAAGGAACACCAGGAGATGTCATGTTAATTCAAGCATGAACTAGAGTGGAGATGGGTAGGTTTTGCATCCCAGGGGGTTGTACTACACTTACACTAGGCACACTTTAAGATTTACCTGCAACCAAAAAAACTGTGTTTGAAAAGCCATCACCAGAGAGAGCAAAAACCAGAAATGAAACATATATGAAACTATATAATTAACCAAGAACCAAGGCCACTGATTTACAGTGATTAAAATAACAACATTCCATTTTCAAGACTTGAATTCCGAGAATTGCACAAGTGATTGTTTGTGTAATTTCTAGATTTTACTGGGATTATGATGTCATTCTTTAAATATGTGGATAAATAATCAGAATAAAAGAAGGCTTAATATACAAAACATAAAATGAAGCAAATTAAAAATAGCAATGGAAGCAATTATATATATAAAAAAAACACACACACAGGTTCTGCAGATTTCTGTTCAGGTCCAAAATGACAAATTCCATGCATTTTTTTGTTTTTACCAGTGAAGGCAGTCCAGATTCTGGAACTTTACTGTTTTTTCTGGTAAAAACTGAAAAACAGTGTCCTTGCAAATAACTACAAGTCTGAGTTTACATACGGCTGCAGACAGATGACACTATGTGCTATCAAGACAGCCATGAAATCAACCCAGCCTGCTGAAACAAGCACTACTGCTACCTCTTGTAACATTGACAACCCAGGTTCAGAAACAAACCTGGTATGTCGGAAGGTTATCCCAGGGAGAAAGATCAAGCATCCAATGGGCAGCACTCCTCCTCTGGGACAGATGGGTTGCAGTGCTTGGTGATAGTCTGATCCCTAGCATCAGACTGGGGATGGTAGCCAGAGACTGCAGTAACAAGGCAACTGGGGGAGAGGAAGATATCATTGCATCAGGGATGGAGCACATCAGACATCACCAGGTTGTCACTGCATATCTTGTGCTCCAGGGTGAAAATCAGAGTAGAAAATGACCATTGGATGAGAGGGTAATGCTGCTCCTGCATACCACATGCACCACTGGATCAAACCTGCTCTAGGCTGACTTTCCCTGGCTTTCGCCTCCACCTGTGGCATAATTGGATTGCATGCAGGAGTTAGCCAAGGTGCTGAAGGCAACCTTGCCTTGGAGGTAAGCTGAGGGGTCTGGCCACTGGATGTGTTGGGATGCAAAAGGGAGTCCAGTACCAGGAGCAGAAGGGTCTTGGCTAGATGGAATGCAATTGATGCAGATTGCTGAAAGAGATCTCATCCAATGGTATGAGAAGGGATAAACAGAATTACAAAAAAAGAGAGGTGTGAAATATAAAGTATACCTACTGACCATTACATTAAGATGTAAAATAAATTCCCCCTGAAGAAACCTATAGAGACAAAATGTTTGGGTATCAATAAAAATAGAAAAGTGACCAGAAAAGTTAATTGTGGAAGTGAATTTTTAGTGCATCCCCTTTTTTAAAGATTTTGACCACTACCTCGAGCTGTCTCCACCACATGACTATATTGATCATTATCCTCACTAATATGGGCTTTTCTATTCTACTTGAATGCAGCAGTACTTGTTACCAAAACATTACATCATATAGTTTTTTAGCAAAATGTATTTTTGACATCCTAAGCTTAAAGCTCAGAGTATTGTTAGTTTTCTCAAATACAATTAAAACAGCCTTTGCAGTTAATTTTGTAATTAATGATTCACATTATTAAAGATGGCCGTCACTTGCCATTGTTGAATGCACATGCTCATGATGTAGATGTAATGTATTAAGATGGTGCTACCATGTGTTTCTGATGATAAACAGCACAACACTGTATAAAGATTTTATTTTGTCATGGTGGGTATGGCACAGGAGTGGGAACTTTTAAAAACTTTAATATCCAGAATTTTGATTAAGGAATGAAAGAAAATGAAAGAAAAATGTATATCAATCAATCAAAATCTTTATTTATCCAGGCGGGCACCATTGAGCAAGACTCATTTGCAAGGTGGGCTTGGTCATGAATACATCAAAGTACAGTACAGAAGCAGGTATACAAAAAGCAATAATATACAAGGAAGAAAAAGTATATACAGTGTATACAGTACAGTACAAGGTTGAAACAAATAACAAAAAAACAGCACTTTTTTACAACTGAAGAAGTCAGCAGAAATACAATCAACCATAGGCATACAGGGGTTATAAGCAGAGATCTTTTGAGTGAGGCAGCTGGCAACTACACAAATAGGGGAAAGAGGCCATGTATGGGGTGGCAGGTTAGAGAGGTAAAGAAGAGGAGGAGGGATATATTACTGATGACTGAGGGAAAAATTGGGCTAAAACCACAGAAAGTGACAATGGCTGTCATGTACTTGTTTATTATGATAATGACAGAGGAGGGGTAGGTAATTGGGACACTACTATGGATGGGGTGGGACTTTAGCCAGGCTGGAGTGGACAGGGAAGGGTGGGTGCAGCAGGAAGAGTTAATAGGGAAAGAATGAGAGCCAGGGGTAGAAACATGGCGAGCGTCAGGATGGAAAGGAGGAGTTGCAGAATTAGTGGGCTAGTGGTGAGGAAAACATTTGCAAGGTGCTTTCATGTAGCAATCGTAGAGCACCTTGAAGATATTCAGACTAATAGGGCAGCTCAGCTTCAAATTCCTTTATAAACCATTCCACAATGTTGGTAAAGAGAAGTTTAGAACAACTTTGCCTTAAAGAGTGTTGACCCATGGAACTTGGAGGGCAATTATGGAATAGCTCCTTAGAGCGTAGGTGCCTAACACACTCTGGTAAATACAATCTGAGACATATGAGGGGGGCTTGTTGGTCACCACTCTGAAGGCCCATAGGGCGGTGTTTCTATTCCTTCTATAGTGAAGAGAAGTCCAACCTAACGATGAGTACAGGGAGCAGTGGTGTGTGGAAAGTGGAAGGCCAGTAATGAACCTGATAGCTCTAGTAGAGGGTGTCCAACTTAGCCATTGCAGAGGCAGTGCAGTGGCTGTAGAGCAGGTCCATGTAATGTATTAAAGATAGGAAGGTAGCATGAACCAGTTGAATCTTGGCCTCCTTTGTGAGCAGGTCGTTAATTCTGTAGAATAGTCCTAATCTTTGCCTTAGTTTCTTCTGTAGTTCTTAGAGATGGTCGTCGAAGGAAAGTTTATGATTAAGTCAAACTCCTAGATATTTGAATTTAGCTACAATTTCTAGTGTTTCTTCAAGAACAGTGGTAATTTGTGGGATAGTCCCCCAGCAGGAATTGCCACATACAAGGAGGAGGAGAAGAGCATGGCTGTTGTCTTTTTCACATTGAGCAAAAGCTTTTTGTTTATGAGCTGGTATTGTAGACGGTTAAATTCAGCTTGGAGGTCTTCACAGGCTGCTTCCGGCATGGGACGACTCAAGTAGAGTACAGTGTCATCCGCGAATAAGTGGATGTTGGCTTTTTTGATGGGGTCATTGATGTTGTTAATGTAGACTGCAAAGAGAAGGGGACCAAGGATAGAGCCCTGGGGCATGCCCCTCAGCATGGGTTTTAATGGAGAAAGACCACCTTCAGCTTTAACCTGCTGTTTCCGTTCTCTGAGGTAGTCTGCAAACCAGCACATAGATTTATGGTCCAGACCTAAGGTGCTGAGGGAGGAAAGAAGTAGGCTGTGATCGACAGTGTTGAATGCCTTACTAAGATCCAAGAAAATGGCACAGACATGCTTCTTGTTGTCAAGGTCTAGGAGCCAATCATTGGTCACCTTAGCTAGGGCTGTTATGGTGCTGTGCTTTGCTCTGAATCCAGACTGAACCGGGTTTAATAGGCTTCTGGGTTCTAAGTGTACCCCTAGCTGGCCACACACTATTTTTTCCAGTAATTTAGACAGGATGGGGAGGAGGGAGATCAGTCTGTAATTATTTAGATCACAGGGGTCACCTGCTTTTAATAGAGGATTGACATGGGCTATTTTCCATTGAGGGGGGAGGCTACCCTGGGACAGTGACATGTTGAATAGGTGGGTGATTGGCACTGCAAGCACATGGTAGGCACATTTCAGATAGTATGGATCTATGAAGTCAGAGCCTGCTCCCTTCCTGGTGTCCAGTTGCAGCAGTAGGTCTTCCACCTCTTTTAGAGAGACAGGCAGGAGGGAGAAGGCTTCCTCGGTAGGGGGGGGACTCGTGGGTTGGTGGGCCCTGAGCTGTGCAGAGGTCATTGGCAGGGGACATATCAAATGCTAGCCCTGCCATTGAAAAATGGTTATCGAGGGCTTCCAATATCTCCGATCGGTTAGAGATAATGCTGCCACCGGACTTAATTTTTGCTGGAATGGAATTACCAGGTGTGTGTCCAGATATGTCTTTTAATGTTTTCCAGAGCTTTAAAGGATTTCTTGAGGCAGAAGCTAGCTCCAAACGATAGTAGGCAGCCTTGGCTGCACTGACCAACTTGGTGCACTTGTTACGTGATCTCTTAAAAAGACACAAATCCGAGCCGTTCTTGCTTCTTCTGGCTTTTTTCCATAAAGTATCCCTTTCTAATAGGGAAGCTTTGAGCTCAGATGAGAACCAATGGCAGGTACTGCTCCTGACCCGCACCTTAACCAAGGGTGCATGCTTATTTAAAGCCTCACTTAAAATATCATAAAAAATAGTATATGACCTGTTAACCATTTTGGCTAGGAAGAATTTCTGCCATTGCAGTGAATGTTTCAAGTCGTGGATGTATGCAAACAAATCAAGGTTGTGTTTGCACCTCTTGATAGAGAACTTTGCCACAAACTGTGGGTTGTGCATGGATCTAATGGAGGTGATTATACAATGATCGCTAATGTCTGAGAAAAATGTTCCGACATGAGAGAACAGATGTGGCTTGCTAACCAAAATTACATTTAAGAGGGAGCTGTTGTTAAGGTTCTATTTGTTTGGGAGAGTAGGCTTGCCAATGAGTTGCACTAGACCTAGAGTGTCACAAAAGGATTTCAAGGGAGCTGATGCACTTGATAGCCAACTGTAGTTCAGGTCACCAAGAATAATGGTTTCCAAGGAACTGAGCCCCGGTATGGAACTGAGGAGAGACAGGAGATGAGGCCGGTAGAAGGGGGGCCTGTAGCAGTCTATTACACAGAGTGCACTGGAAGGAGAAAGTTTGATCTTTATGGTCAAGCACTCAAATTCTTTGGGGGAGGATGATGCATCTATGCATGCGGCTGAGTATTTTTCCCTTACATAAATTGCCACCCCACCTCCTCTTGATTGCCTATCCACTCGGAAGAGTAAATCATTTGGGATATTGATTTCATTGTCTGGGGTGGCTGGCCTAAGCCAAGTCTCAGTGATCACTAGGATGTCAGGTAGGGTGTGGCTCATCCAAGCCTGGATAAGGGTAAACTTTTTCAGCAAACTACAGGCATTAAGATGCATAAAAGACATTCCTTTGATACCTGCCAGTTCTGATGAAGAAGCAAGGGTGTCTAATGGTCCTGGGTTGAGTTTAAAATTGCCTGAGCACAATAGTAAAAGAAGCAGGATTCTTTTTAAGGCAGCAAACTGTAATTTGTAAACACTATTTTTTGGGTGATAGGGAGGCGGTGTTGATGGGTAGGCCTGTACCCACTCCTGGTGTTATACTGGCCTAGTGTTGCAGCCACTAGTGTCCTGGCAGGAATTTGCAATGAGTAGGAAGTATCGAGTCTGGATGGGGGAGTAATCTGTGGAGGCAGCTTGGGAGATGTCCCACTCCCCAGCAGAGACAGCTGAGAAGCCCGGTCATCCAGAATGGCTACCTGAAAGGAGCTGTTGGACAGAGGACAGGGAGAAGTGCAAGGATCATTCCACTTTAGGGAGGGATCAGGGTTCTGAAGAATTGAGCTGAGCACTAGTAAAGCTAGTGACACACTGAGCAACCAGCTGTAACTTTTCATGGTAGATCTAAATGCCAGAGCAGCCAGCAGTAAAAGTCACTAGAAGCCTAGACCAAACGGCGATCAGGTGTCATAAGTTCAAAATCCTTTTGTTAGCTGAGAGGCTGTTTTGGAGCTCAACGTACCTGTGGGGCAACTCTTTGCCGCTGAGCCAGTGAGGTGGTTCAAGGCTGCAATCCGGTGTGGCAAGATTGGTCTGTAGCTTTCATTTCTGTTTCTGGCCCTGCTCCACAAGTACAGAATGGTAGTGGGGACAGGCATTCAAGTCTTGCAGCCTTAGTGGATGAGCATGGTTTGGCCTGAGAAACAGGCAGAAAAACACCGTGGATGGTCCTCAGAAAGAGAGGGGTATCCCAGGTCCACTAGAGCAGAAGAGGAAATACAAAATATAATGTGTTTCCTCTTTTAGCAAGGTAAAATGGAGACCAGCAGGAAGAAGTCAGTGAGGCTGAGATCCTCCAATCAGAGTGTTGGTGCTGAAAATTCAGAATGTCCAAAGGCACCAAATACCAACGTACCTGAGTGGGTAAACAGCTTTTCACTGTTTCTGTAGATTTCTGGGCCCTGCAACAGACCGGAGTTTGGAGGATCCGGGGCGGCAGTTTCAACAGGGGAAGAAAGCCTCAGGGTCTGCTAATTTGCAGTAGCAGAATCGTGGGTTGCTTCTCAGGGCAGGCTTGGAGCTTTTTCTCTGGCAGCGAGGTACGAGCCCCAGGTGGGCACAACACACCTGAGGGGGAGAGGAAAGGAGATGGATTAAGTAGAGGCAGGCGGGGGAGGTGTGGTTAACTCAAACAAAGAAACAGGGTGGTCACTATTATTTGGAAGGAGGAGGCTAAACTACAAAGTGGGAAATAGAAACAGAGAGGAGACGTAAGTGGGTTAGAAGGCAGACAAGTGGCAAAGCGAGAGGCAAGGACTGGATTTTAGATTTAGAATGCTAGGCAGTACACTGAAAAGTCAGGTCAATTTAAAACTACAGCTTTACATATAAATTAATTCTAAAAAGGATTCAACAGTTCATTTAGAATAATAGACAGTTCAGTACAGGTCTAATTAAGACTCTACAGTTTTACACTCAGAATTAATAATGAAAAGGATTAGGCTGTAGTTTTAGGATATTAAGGAGTGCATTAAAAGGTCAACTTAAAACACTTCAGCCTTTAGCAGAGAATTAATTCTAAAGAGGGATGTAATCACAGTGCATTCAGAGTAGGTAAATCACTTTGAACAATGGCAGTGTAACACTGAATGACCTAAACTGGATTGATAGATGAGGAGAGAAACAGTGGGGCTTTCATGCCATTCTAGCTTTACAAAAAAAAAACAAGTTCTTTACAAGAAAAAATGAAATTCTTGCTTTACAAAAAAGGATAGTCCCAGGGTTAGCAACGCTGATAAACATCTCTAATGAAGCAAGGTAAAATGGAGACCAGCAGGAAGAAGTCAGTGAGGATGAGATCCTCCAATCAGAGTGTTGGTGCTGTAAATTCTGACTGTTCAAAGGCACCAAATACCAGCGTATCTGAGGGGGTATATGGCTTTTGGCTGTTTCTGTAGATTTCTGGGCCCTGCAATGAACCGGAGTTCAGAGGATCCCAGGTGGCAGATTCAACAGGGGAAGAAAGCCTCAGGGTCTGCTAATTTGCAGTAGCAGAATCGTGGGTTGCTTCCCAGGACAGGCTTGGAGCTTTTCCTCTGGCAGCGAGATACAAGCCCCAGGTGGGCACGACACACCTGAGGGGGGAGAGGAAAGGAGATGGATTAAGTAGAGGCAGGCGGGGGAGGTGTGGTTAACTCAAACAAAGAAACAGGGTGGTCACTATTATTTTGAAGGAGGAGGCTAAACTACAAAGTTGGAAATAGAAACAGGGAGGAGACGTAAGTGGGTTAGAGGTCAGACAAGCGGCAAAGCCAGAGGCAAGGACTGGATTTTAGATTTAGAATGTTAGGCAGTACACTGAAAAGTCTGGTCAATTTAAAACTACAGCTTTACATAGAAATTAATTCTAAAAAAGATTCAATATATCTTGATATTCTTGCCAGACGTCATTATTGCTAACAGAAAAAAAAAAGATATATTTACTAACAAATATTACTGCTTTAACGTTTCTCTTGGTGGAAGCAACATAATATTTTCTAACTTAACCTTTGATACAAATCCCCCAACAACAGCAAGGAGATAAAAGGCCATAGACCCCTCAGCCTTCTTTAGCCACAAGGTAGAGGTGCAGCAGAGCCAACCAAGATGCAACACCACCTTGCAGTAAATGACATACTGTATAACAAAACACTGCATGACAAACCAGCTCAACTGTTATTGAATTATACTGTTCCCTGCAGCTTACTGCATCCTGAGTTCCTTACCAGCTCTTCTGTAGCCACCAGATCATCTATGATGACCTGGTGGTTTGCAGTGCCAAAGTGCTGTCTGACCTGAAGCTGCAAAGAGGAGGCATCACTGCTGGGATCTCTTGTTTATCATCAGGTCACTCCCTTGGACAATCAATCAATATGGCACATGCACCCACACAAAAATTTACAAATTAAAAAAAACTGCAGTGACCTTCTAGGAGGTCAAAGGATGGTGTTTTGTGGAGGTATTTGATCCTAAGAAGAAGTTTCAAATCTTGAACATTCCCATAGGGTTCAGCAAAAATGACTTCGAGGGAATAATGATTAAAAACTTTAAGAGAGCTGGGATGGTAAAGCATAGCATGAATTGCACAGTATGGTGTGGGCATCAAGACAATCAGCATCAAAGTAACAAGTGATCAAGAGTTGGGCCCTCCAGAATTGCCTGGGACCCTCACCACAAAAAAGGGACTAAGGATAACTGGCAAATCCTTAGAAAGGGGAGCACTTCTAGTAGTAACCCTTGTCTGGCTCCAGAAACAGGCAGGAAAAGCAAGTTACAGGCTCAGCCAGGGAAGAACAACTGTGAAGGATCCTAAGAAAACTCCAAGCATCCACAGGATTAGACATGGTACTCACAGAGGCAGTACTTGGTGCAGTGTGGCTTGATTTATTTGATTAAAAGTTTTATTCATATAAACATATGAACTAGGATATACTCAATTGAGCCGAGGCTCATTTACAATGAGGTCCTAAAGAAACAGTTTTTAGAATAAATACAAATTTCACACCATAAAAAGACATATACATTAATTCAGAACATACATTAGACAAATAAATTGTTAATGGAAATATAATAAAATAAAATAAATAAAAATCTGAACAACACTAGGAACAACAATCTCTAACCTTTAAAGCCTGCTGTCTAAACCATGCCCTAATGTTCTGCCAGCAAAATTTACCCTTACAGCTCTTAATATTTGGTAGAATCTTGTTCCAGACCATAGGGCCTTTATAAAAAACAGAATGTCTACCAATTTCTAACTGGAATTGGGGCACAAGAAACTCAGGGGGGCCCGTGAGGATCTCAACGAATCTAATTTGGTTTGTCTTATAATCCTTGCATTAATGTATGGAGGCAATTTACCCATCCAGCAACCATACATAAAAGCAAGCAAGTGCTTGTATCTGTACTCAGATGGGCTCATCCATTGAAGCTGATTAAAAAGGAAACACTTATGAGTAGTCCTATCCACTTCCAAAATAAATCTGGGTAATCTACCATAACAAACATCTATTTTATCCAAATCAGCCTTCCTAGCACTTGCGTAAATAAAATCCCCATAGTGTAAAGATGGCAAAACCATCGAATGCACAACTTTTTTCCCTAGAGTCAGTGCTCATACAATACCTTATACGATAAAGGGCACCTAGTTTTTTCCCAGCACGGGTCACCACACTATTAATGTGTGTTGCCCAGTTTAAGGCCTCCTCAAGCCACATACCCAGATATTTATAAGTTTGGTCTTGAAGAGTCCGGGCTTCCTCCAGGGTCAGAATTTTTAAGGTCAAATCTTCCTGTACTATAGTAGAATGTGAAAATAAAATTGTCCGAGTTTTTTTGATGTTTAAGGTCAGATCACTCTCTTTCATAAAACTCTGCAGTTCTGTAAATGTGTTCTGTAACTTTATTTGAACACATTTTACTAAATAATCTGATGTATATATTATCGTGTCATCAGCATACACCTGATGGACAATATTCAAAACCCCTCAAGAGAATACAAAGAGTATCAGAGGCACCACCATTTTGGGGATTCAAGCTTTCCTCTCTTGGGGAAGATAACTTCAGTACATGGGTCAAAAAAAGGCACATTGATGTTCAGAATCTGAAGTGCTCAGATGGTGGAAAAAAGGCATGCATGGGTGAATGCTTAAGATAATTAATACTGGGCACCATGCAAGCCCTCTAGGCGTCAATGACTAAAGTTACAGCCATAGATTACCTTACACCTTGGAATGCATTTATGGAAGGATAGAGAAACCAGGAAACATTCTTATACAGTTATCACTCCTCAAAGAAAGGGAAGAAGAGAAGATCTCAGAATTCCTAGTACAAATGGAGAAAAACATACAGCAGGCATATCATAAGGGAATTATGGCTGCTTCAGATATGGATCTGGTTTGTGTGAGGAAGTACTTAAAGGAGTGGTATATGCAGACCAGATCTTGATGGACCTTCAGCTAAGGGACAGGCTGGATAAGCTCCTACTTTATGGAGACTTGGTGGGTGATGTGAGGGAACAAGAAGGAAGGTTACTTTCCATTGACTGTCTGGATGGCAACTGCTGTTATAATGGGATGTGCCCTGGCAATGATTACAGAAGCCCATAGAACCTTGGAACTCATGACACAGATTAAAAAGTTGACCAATCTGGTTATATGGAGCAGTAGAAGTATGGATATACTGAAGGTGGAGGACTACTAGTCAGAGCAGTTGCAATACAAACTCATATAGATTTCACAACTGAAGGGTGGAAATTGGACAGAGCCATGGATGGCACCTAGGATTCAAGGGAAATGAGATATCTATACATGCTTCTGCTTTGTAAAGGAAAGACACTGATTATGTTGCAGCACTGAGGATCTCCTTATACAGAGACACACAGAATTTGATAGCAGATAAGGACCGCTTGGCACACCTAGTCTCCCCATTTTTTCCCAGCCTTTACTGTTACCTTACTTAACCTCTGGCTCCCTCTCCCACCAAAAGTGAATGAGCTGCCCATCAGGAATCTGACACACAAGGGAAATACCGGTTGGGCCCAGTAAAGGATTACACTGGCACCATGGATGTCAGATGCTCTGTACAACTGACTGTGTATCCATCAGCACTTCATCCCAGAGTTCTCAAGACATCTATTTTGGCTTGACAGCAACAAGAGCCTCTGAGAACCCAGACACAGGCACAAAAAATGTTTCACAATGTAAAGCAGTGGTGGAAGAAGTCAACAGCTAATTTGGCAAGCGGCAATGAGCATCTTGGGAGGACACTACCACAGTGTGATGGGAGTGACATGTTCCAGTTGAAAAGGGAGATAGAGCAGCTTAAGAAGAATGTTTATCAGATCTTATGGACCATGAACTGAAGATGCCTGATGGTAGGCATGTCATACTCAAGGTGTTACCACTGAGAGACATCACCGTTAAGAAATAAATTCAGGACACACTATTTCATAATCTATCCAACCAGAGGGAGAATTAAGAGGGCTTGGATGATTCACCTGAATTACTTGCTGCCAACTGGGAAATAAGCATTTATGTCACAGCTGCTGAACCTGAAGTGCATGAACAGCCAGAACCATGAGCAGGAAGAGACCCACAGAAACCCGTTGTATTATCTCAGAAGGAACAGAAGATCACTCATCAGATGACATGTAATTTGTATGCCATTATTCCACTGTGGATACTAAAAGTTTGTTACCAACTGTGTACCAAGGGAGAAACACAACCATCCTGGAACCCAGCTGGATTCTCATGTATCACCGTTCATGTGCTTGGATACATAGCCAATGTCCAAAGAGGAGAACACTGAGGAAAAGTAGGAGGAGGATCAAGAAACAGAAGATGAAATGGAGCTGCCTTCAACTGGAGATTCTCCTATGCTGGTGAAGGAAACAGGTAGCATGTACCAGACCATGGAAAAAGATGATTCTCTATTAGGCTAGTTTGTATGTATGTAAATGTAAAATTTATTTATATAAGACACCCTTCCTGAGCTCAGGGTGCCCTTACAATAATTATCACAATAATTTAAAATCCATAATCATTAAAAACATACATAACATACATCAGATGTCATGAAGTGCTAAATAAAACAAAACAGTTTTAAGGAATTTTTTAAAACTTTCTTACAGTCAGGCTATGTCGTATATGACGGGGTAAATAATTCCACTGGGTAGGTGCCAAAAAGGCAAAAGATCTTCCTCCAGATGTTTTCAAGGTTACCCTGGGAATCTCTAGCAATCCCCCATCAGAGGATTTTAAAAGACCTGTCAGACCTTTTCTCAAACTAACCCACATATGAAGCTCCTGTTGCCTCCACTGACCTACCCATGCATGTACTACACAGAGGGATATATGTAACATAGAGATCATTGTCCCATATAGTATGTAAAGGTGCCCCGGGATAAAAACACAATATGGTAATCTATGGGAACTCTTAGCTACAATGCTGTTAAACAGGAAATAGTTGTGTATGCAGAACTGTTGGATATATGCCATTGCCAATGCTTAGACAGGAGTCATGTATATATACAGGATGTAACTGTTAATAGATGCCTAGTTCAGAATTATGTGTCTAGATAGCTTATTGCAAAAATATGTAAATATATTAGAATTTAGGTTTTCACATTTGCTATAACTTTTAAGAATCTCTTTCCCCTCGCACATCAAAGGCATCATCCACTATCAGAGCTAGCCTCCAGGTGTGTGGCAGGACCATGTATTGCTTGATCTATGCGGTGGAACTGGAAATAAGCTTGTGACAATGCCAAACTGGCCCAGGCTGGATTTGTGCTTGAACTGTGAAGTTTATGTGATAGGGACTTTTTTGGAAAACTGATTTTGGATTACAACTTGCCAATAATTTTCTTCACCTCTGACCTGCCTACCATGGTGACTCGGTCAGAGGGTTGGAAAGTGACTGAACAACCAATCAGTTGAATTTTCCAATGGGGTAAGCCGCAAGGGCTCCTGAACATGTGCAGGACATATTTAATTCAGGGGCCATCATAGCTGCCGATCCTCTGTTCAGTGACAAACCTCTAGAACTGTGTGCTTTGATTGACAGCTCAGCCAACCAATTGGAACTGCTGTTTTTACCACTGATTAGTAGGTGCTGAGCAAAACCCAGTTCAGTCTGAGACTGTTTGTCCACTGAACAGGGAGAGAACTGAGTGCTGCTCACAGCTTGTGCTGCAGAGACAGACTGTGCATCTGTCTGCCTGAGAAAAAAAGAGAAGTGAGAAGCAGCACCGTTACTTAAAAAGAGAGACAATCATACACTGAGCACCCCATGATTTCAAAGTTGAAAGCTACAGATTAAAAGAGACCTTTGCAACTGAACCCACTTGATCAGCAGTGAACATTGCTGTCCGATGCTGGTTATTGCCACCCCTGTGGAACTGGATGTCAGAGCACGTAGAGTAGGCTAGATTTATAGAGGCTGAGCCGCCATGTAAACCACCCATACCTGAATCCAAAAGAGATCTGGCCTGCAAAAGAGGGACAGATAAAGCCTGCAACTCAGTGCCATCTCAGGCAGGAATGAAAGTGAGAGGGAGAGACAGTAAGCAAATAGACACAAGCCAGAGAGGGATCGCTGTCTACTGTGATAACAACACCCTGTACGAGATAGATCCCCTGGTTCTGGAACTGTGAGTAAACTCAGTGTTTGCCCCTGCAACTCTTAACTCACAACAGGAAATAGTTGTGAATCATTTACTGGACTTAGTACTCAGGACTGGAGTTACAAGCATTTCATTTGAAGGTTTTCTTTTGACAGATCTTAGAGTTTGGGAGGTTCTGCATCACAAAACATTGCTATTATTTATTTTAAATGCACCACTGTTGGCGGACCTTATGCAATTTCATCAGGCCTACACAGTTTCCAGTGTTAGGCACCTGGAGAAGCACTGGAATCTCATAACCAGTAGCTAAGTGTTTCGACACTGGTACCAGGGGGAGATGGTATTGCTTTCTGTACAGGCGGGCTGATACAAGGTACAGTATTGTGCACTGTGGTGTGGGAGGGGGTATTGTTTGGAAGTGACACCTGGAAGTGCACCTAGTTAAAATCCAGGATATCATTTATTTGGTTGCACGTGGGACACCACTAAAGCGAGTCCAGGACAGAAAGTGGACTGGCCTAGTAGAACACAGAAGAAAAGTTATCGGAATACTGTGCTGTCCTACCTCATTGCTACTACCCCCGTTTCTTCCATTTAGGGCTGATTTCTGACCCTAAATAAAATCTGTTCTTTTATTTGAACTCTTTGTCTGAGGTACTGTTTAAGTTGCAGTATTAAATAAATGTTTGTGGAGTCTGTCACCTCAGTGTGTTGGTTCATGGGTGGGGTGAACTAATGGGGAAGTGAGTAGGTATTGCATTGCATCCTAGGAGCTTGTACCATACTTACACTAGGCCCACTTCGACATTTCTCTGGGTGGAGGAATTGCACTATTTTCTAAGCTAACCTTGGATACTACCTCAACCCCAACAATATCAAAAGAGATAAGACATACTGTAGGTTCATTAACCTCTTGTGCCCTCAAGGTAGGGGTACAGTATAATCAGTGAAACATCTATGGTGACTTTGTGACTTTGTAATGCCAGAGCACTGTCTGACCTGAGGTAGAACCTAGGTTAAATGTTTATTTATAACTTATTATTTCTTTTTTTTTTATCATTTGCATCTTAATCAATTCTCAAAGCTCAGGCCCTCAACAAACATAATTTAGTGAACTCTCCTGTGCCTTATCTGTACTTGTCACATAACTAATATATTTTTTACCTTTGAAACCATACAGTTCTTCAAGTTCTATAAAACTAATTTCTGCATTTTTTGTAACATCAAAGGATTAGAAATACCTCAGTCTTAAGCTCAGCTGCTTTCCCTTTCATATCCTAAGCAATCTTCTACATACAAACATTTATCTATGAACTCTGTATTTCTTTGTGGCCAAATCTATCATCTTGTCCAGATTAACATCCCGTAAGGAATTTTCTAGCTGGCTTCAAATGCAAAAATGAACTTAAAGTTCTGCAGTCTTACTTTTGAGAAGGTTAGAATGCTTTAGAAACATAGAAACATAGCAAATGATGGCAGAAGCAGATCCAGGGTACATCTAGTCTGCCCATGAGTTCCTTGGACCTTCTACTGGTCCAGGGGCCAAGCCCTGTTGTAGCATTGTCCCTCCCTGTTACAGCTCTTCCCCTTTCTCTATCCCACCCAAGATTGAAAGCAGCCACTATCTTACCTCTCACCACCTTGGCAGGCATTTTTGAGCTCTCTTTCTCTCTTATTTATTCCCAAAACTGTTGCAGGCAGAGATGCAGTCCTTTCCACATTAATGAATTGGGGCTAATTAGAAATCATGTATATGGTCTACTAAGAAAACATACATTGGACTATTACTCACCACTTCGTAATACTACAGGTAAAATATAGATTCATAGATACATACTGCAGATTCTGATGGCAGATAAAGACTCATTAGTCTATCCAATCTTCCTATTTCCTACCTAACTCCATGTCAGATCTGACATCAGAACGGAGTGACTGATTCTCTTGCCCTTCCAGTACCTCAGTGTGCCTCTCCCCTGACTGTCCATTGCATCCCTCTTGTCTTACTATCCTTATGTGCCTGTTCCATCCATGTTGAAAACTGGTAGCTGATTTGGCTTCTAGCACCTGCTCAGAGACATTGCTGTAGGTGTCCACCATCCTGCCTGTGAAAAATGACTTCTTAACATCCCTTTTAAATCCCCCCCCCACCAGCCTCCACCCTTGTCCACTGGTTACTGTGTTTTCATTCCTCATGAATAGATGCTTGCAGAACACCCTGTTGATACTCCTCAAGAACTTGTAGATCTCAATCATTTTCTCCCTTCTGGCCTTGGATGAGTACATGATCTTCCCTTGTCAATCTCCACCATTCATTGCTGCTGGGTGTAAGCTGGAGGCATGAACCTGAACAAAGGTGTTTTTTGGGGGGGACCTGCACCACCTATGAGGCCCATGCACTGTGTGACACATGCGGGTTGGCCATTAGGTGCTGCAGGCTCCTCCACTACCCCAGTTTTGTTACTCCTGCCATCTAGGTCGCACCTGCTCCCCGAGTTTCAGTGCTTGCTGTGTCATCGGGCCTGTTCCATATTTCAATGCCATTTTGCTGCTTCTCCATCCCAGTTCTGATTTCACCCGATGCCGTTGGATAGCAGTAAGATCATTCCTTTTATTATTATTGCCAACTGCACTGGGTCTGTTTCCTGTGAATTTGGTTGGATTCTTTTCACGTCATGTCTGGTTCGGGAGCCAAGAGAAAATCCAAAGCAGGCCATGCCCACATGTGGCAGTGCCCCTTTTTTTCAGCATTTTTCTGTGATGGACAAACATGGCATTTGTCTGTGCTGCCTGGGTCCCAACCACAATATGAATAACTGTGACACCTGTTCCTCCATGGACTGTCACATTCTGGAAATCTGCATGATTAAAGTTGGCAGAGCCCCACCAACTTCTGGAGGACAGTGTTGTTCAAGGGATGCTATGGCAAGATCTCTTGACCATGCCTCTGGGTCCCCTCCCAGCTCTATATAGCCTGGAGAGGAGGAGGAAACCTCCTCGGATTCCAGCCTTGCCATTGAGGAGGTTTCTTCCTCAGTACCAGAGGAATGCCTCGGTTCCCTGCAGAGCCGGATTGGGAGCACTGCCATGGCACTCACCTCCTCAGAGGTGCAGGTTGCTTCTGTCTTGTGGCCCATGGCTGCAGGACCTGGCACTGGTGGATCCTTAGCGCTGCACCATTTGCAGTAGCAGGGATTGGGGCAGCACCTTATGCGGTGCCATGTCCTGAACAACATCATCAGTTCTGGGGCTGTCAGGGTCACTAGTCTAGTGGTATGCATGGTCTCCTATTCATCAGAAAAGGATGACTCACTTGCCAATCTGGACTGGCGCACAACTCCCTGGGGTCGGGAAGCCCCATGGAGGTGGCACCAGGTGGCCCACTGTTCACCTACTGGGCTTCCTGGAGTCTGTAGTCTCTGTGGGCCCCCTAGCCAACTCTGGTGTTGGGGGCCCTGCAGTGGAGAGCAGTTCTGGGAAATATGATGTGGCAGTCTCAACCTTGGGGGTCAGGGCAGCTGCCATGTCTGGTGCTGCTTTGACTCCTTCAGTTGGGAGCCAGAAGACCTCTAAGCACTGGGATCGAGGAAGAGGATGGCCTCAGAGTCCAAGGGGTTGAGGGGCCAGGTGAAGCTTGGGAGCCATGTCCCACTTCCCTGTGGGGGGGGAAGGAATCACAGTATAGAGCCCCTCTTCTCCTCCTACTCAGAGGCTTCAGGGTGCCCTTAGTGGTCAGAGCTAGGGGTTGCCCTTCTGGACCCGTGCAACTCTGGTCGCACCACAGGAGAGAGTTTCCCTCAGAGCTCAGCCAGGATATGTTTTCACATCAACAGTGTATGCTGTCTGGGTCGACCCCCAGATCCCCTTGAGCTGGAAGATCTTCAGTGAGGTCTCAGAACCCTGGCACAGACTGGGCGCTTTCAGTTAGATGGTCTTCCACAATCCCTCTGCAGTCACCTCCTTCTCTCTTTGGCCATGTGGGCCCTGTAGAGCCCTTAACTCGTGTCTTCTTGCAAACACCAGTAGTCAGCAGTAAAATATACTTATGTGTCCTGAGGATGACTACAGAAGTCAGCTACTGACTTCCTGTGTGCCTATACAATGTCTGGAGACATCACTTATATATAATATAATATAATATAATATAATATAATATAATATAATATAATATAATATAATATAAAATAATATAATATAATATACTTTATATTTGATTGCATGGCACTGTTGGAAAGGTAATTTTGTAATGAACAACTTTGCCACTGATATTTTGTGTATATCATGTATACTTTAGGAGTTATTCATATTTGTTTATGATATGGTGTGTATGGCTGACATTTTGTCTCTCAAGACTCATTTAAGTACCTTGAATAATACACACTTTTGGAGTATCTCAGCCAGCAAAAAACAAAAATGAAATTGATTACAACTGATTGCATAGCCCCGGTGGAAAGGTAATTTTGTGTTGAACAACTTTGCTGCTGATGCATTGTGTGTATCGTGTATACTTTAGGAGTTATAAGCATTTGTTAATGGTATGGTGTGCATGGTTGAGATTCGTTACTCAAACCTCACAAAAGCACCTTGACTAAAATGGGGAAAATGATAATTCATACTACAAAGACAGCTTTTTTTTGCAAACATATTATTAAAACTGCATTTAATGTCGAGATGCTTAATTTGTTGTTGATATGTTACATATTTCCCAACACAAAACAGCTTGTGTTGCCTTTCTTAAAAAAAAAAAAAAAAATGTTTTGCTGTTTTGACCAGCATAGAAAAAAAATTAAATTACTTATTATTACTTGCATACCACCGTTGGAAAGGTAATTATGTGCTGAACAACTTTGCCACTCATACTTTGTGTCTAGCACTTACGGTTCTTGAGCTATTAGGATTTGTTTGTGGCATGCTAACTATGGCTTGATTTTGCTTCGAAATGCCCAGGATTCACTGTTAACAGTATACAGGAGACAAGTGGTGCAACTTCAGAGAGCTCTTGGGGAGGCAATGAGTTAAACTGGGAAACATTCAGGGCCACTGTGGCAAGCTTCCCTAGGTATGTTAGACCCATGGGCAAGCAGGTCTTCTGCCTGTCTCCATTGCCGCAGGAGGACTCTGAGCACCCAAGCTCCTCAAGTTCCTCGGCTTCCTCATCTGAGGAAGAGGACCGTTATGTCCACCTTTCTTCAGATGCTGATTTCACTGCATATCAGTGGTTCCTCTCAAGATTGGTACAGGAACTCCATATATCATACGTGGTAAGATACAATACTGAGTGGAAGACATGCACCTTTCTGAGTGAGTTTACTGTGCACCACCTAGTGGTACCTTCCTGGTCTATTCCCTTCCAGGAAGCATCAATCCGCACATAACAGTCACCAGTCACCACATCCCCAGCACCAGCGGACTGCAGGAGGAGGTATTGTGCTCCACAGGATTCTCTTGGTTCACTGCACCACCCACCTTCAGGGCTGATGGCCTTAGATACTCCTTCTAGGCTTCAACACCCAGCGCACAACCAACCACTGGATCCAGATTCTGCTGAGTTTGACTGGTGGGGAAGAAGAGTTTTCTCTTTGGCACATGTACTGCTTTGTATCAGTTCACAACAGGCTCACCACGCTGCCTACAACAGGCACCTGTGGTCGATGTTAGAGCAGATATTAACATCTTTGCCTGATTCAGAGGAATCAGGGCAAGCAATTGTCCTCTCTGCGCAGGGACTTGTTATAATGTTACATGAGGTCCCTGCACCCTAATTGGTACCCTCAGAGGTACACTGTAGACAGCTAGTGCTCAGGCATATGTTATGTACTAACATATAGGGCTAAGGGCATCTACCGTACAAGAGTAGATGTCAGTATATGCACGCATATTGTTGTAATACACTTTGCTTGCTAATACATATATTCTTCTATGTATTTTCTGTGTATTTCTTATTTGTAAGATGCTAAGACACCTGTGTCCTTGGAATAATTATGATATGTAAGTCAGCATTGCCACTTTTTGGTGATGTGTACCACTACACTGAGTTATGTAAGACTCTGTATAAGAACTCTTTTGTTTCACAAACTGATGACTAATACAAAATTGTATAATGTTATCTTGGACCATGGAGCCTCCTCTAATTTAGCCAATAGGGCTGATCTCTGTAACTAGAAATGTTTCTAGCTTACAGTAACCATAGTAATTATCATAGGTATACAATGTGATACACCAGTCTTGTACCTCGGAGATCCCAAGAGACACAAAGAAACCTTGAGGTATAGGGAATGCTTAGCAATGGCTTCCGGTTCATATTGATAAGAACTGCTTAGGGCATCTGTGATTTTATCCTTTTTGGTAGTAATAAACATAGATACATAGACAGTGTCGACAGATAAGGGCCTACGGCCCACGAAGTCTGACCATTTGAGCTTGTAAGTTCAGTTTATGTTTTCCTAGAAGTCTGTTGCCCCTTACCACTGACCTCCAGAATTCCTTTATGTCTATCCCATGCATTCTTAAATCCTGTGATTGTTTCAGCCCCCACCACTTCCTCTGGCAGGGTGTTCCACTTGTCCACCACCCATTCTGTGAAGAAATTCTTCCTCACGTTTCCTCTGAATCATCCTCCTTCCAACTTCACCCCATGCCCTCTAGTTCTGGAACATCTTTTTCGCTTAAAAATAGTGTATTCCTGCACCCTGTTCCTCCCTGTAAGATACTTGTATGTCTCTATCATATCCCCTCTCTCCCTCCTCTCCTCCAGGGAGTACATGTGCAGTTCCTTCAACCTGTCCTCATAGGACTTGTGATGCAATCCATGTACCATCTTTGTTGCCCTCCTCTGAACCTTTTCTACCCTGTCTATGTCCTTACATAGGTAAGGTCTCCAGAACTGTACACTGTACTCCAGGTGAAGCCTCACTAGTGTCTTGTATAGTGGAATTATGACCTCCCTTTTCCTGCTGGTGATGCCCCTGCCTATGCATCCCAGCATCCTATTTCCTTTACCTGCTGCCTTGTCACACTGTTTCCCTACCTTGGGGTCATCAGAGATGATAACCCCAAGATCCCTTTCCTGCTTGATGCATGCTATATCCTCAGCCCCCAACTGATATATTGTGCCAGGGTTTTTGTGCCCCATATGCTTTATCTTGCACTTCTTTGCATTGAATTTCAACTGCAAAACCCCTGACCATTCTTCAAGTTTCTGCAGGTCCCTTCTCATTCTGTCTACACCCTCTGGTGTGTCTACTCTGTTACAGAGCTTTGTGTCATCAGTGAGCAGTGAAATTCTGCCTTCTAGCTCCTGCACAATGTCACTGATGAAGATGTTGAATAGGACCAATCACAGCACTGATCCCTGTGGTACCCCACTGGTCACTCTTCCCTCTGTGGAGTGACAGCCATTTACCACCACCCTCTGTGTCCTGCCGCCAAGCCAGTTACCTACCCACCACACTACTGTCCTGCCCACACCCATATTCCCCAGTCTGTGTAATAGTCTTCTGTGGCACAGTGTCAAAGGCCTTGCTGAAGTCCAGATAGGCCATGTCCACTGCCCTCCTGATCCACCTCCCTAGTCACCCAGTCAAAAATTCAATGAGGTTGGTCTGACATGACCTCCCCCTGGTGAAACCATGCTGCCTTGGGTCCTGTAGTCCATTGACAACCAGATGTTCCACCAATCTCTCCTTCAGTAGTGCTTCCATGATCTTCCCCACTACTGAGGTGAGGCTGACTGGTCTGTAGTTCCCCGATTGCTCTTTGTTCCCACTTTTGTATAAGAGGACTACTTCTGCTGTCCTCCAGTCTTTGGGTACCTTCCCTGTTTCCAGTGATCGGCTAAATAGGATAGCCAGAGGTTCAGCCATCACCTCTTTTAGTTCTTTAAGGACCCTGCCTGGGGTGCTCCCCATCTGGCCCCATTGCTTTATCAACTCTTATTACTTCCAGTTCCTTCAGGACCCTTTCTCATGTAAAGGGACTTGTGTCCATTTCTGCACCATTCTCACCCCTTGTACTCCCTTTAGACCCATTACCCTCTTCTTCCTCAGTAAAGACTGAGGAGAAATACCTGTTCAATATGTCAGCTTTACTGTTGTCATCCTCCACGTGGCCCCCATCCTCCCCCTTCAGTCTCACTATCCCTCCCTTTGCCTTTCTTTTTTCACTTTTGTACCTGTAAAAGGTTTTGTCCCCTCTACCCACTGATTTTGCAATGTGTTCTTCTGTCTGAGCTTTGGCTTCTCTTACTGACCTCCCTGCCTCCCTTTGTACTCCCTTTGCTTCTTATTACTCTTATGCAACGTGTATGTGATTACTTGCATTCCCTATATTGCCAAGAACCTGAAAGTGAGGTTTAAACCTCCTGACAATTGGCAACCATGTGGAGATGATATTTGGTGTTTGTAAGTTTTCACTAGTTGCTATAACTTTTCCCTTTCCCACAGGGACAGTAGGTGTACATTCCCATATCATCTCTCCCATTTTAAAACCAGTCTGTAGTCACTTACAAAGTCTGGCTGTCTTCTTTTTTGGTGTGATCAATGCCGAATTTACTCACTCTGTTACAGCTTTGAATTGTAAGCCTACAA
Organism: Neoceratodus forsteri; assembly: GCA_016271365.2. Lineage (NCBI taxonomy): Eukaryota > Metazoa > Chordata > Ceratodontiformes > Ceratodontidae > Neoceratodus > Neoceratodus forsteri. The sequence goes on along the minus strand of CM057455.1, from coordinate 923,246,434 downwards.
TTCTTACAGTAGCTCGACTGTGTACAAAGAGCTCCTGCTGTGGATTGATACATAGCACGGCGCCGTTTTTCACAGTTTGATTTTTCATTCCCTCCCACACAATTGCCACTGTTTCAAATATCTGCGCAGAACTGAGACTTAATGTCTCGAATTTCCTTGCCTCCCATGGAGGATGGTTTGACTTCGCGCGGGACGCAAGTCAATCTGAAAACCCTATACTGGGGATTTCAACCCAGTACACAGAGACGAGACAATCAACCAATAAATGTCAAGCTAAAGGGCTGATGTTCATGACTCTCTATGCTGCTCTGGAAGCCTCCGAAGCAAGGTTTCGAACCCTTGATCTGCAAATTTCATCTCTTAAGCAACAGATGGGTTTGCAAGAAACAGAATGTGTTAGACTGCAGCAGAATTTGGGGTCTGAACTTCAAACTCTGCGGAATGAAAATGATTCACTTTTGCATCATTCAGCTCAAGCTGGAGAACAGAACTTTGTATGTTGAGGCAGGAGTGTGAAAGTCTGAGACAGGATAAGGGACAGGCATTGCATATGAATGTCTTGTTAAGTGCAGAGAATGCACAGTTGAGTGAGGAGATGGGAGAGCTACAGGATGAGATGAACCAGGTATGTAATGACTTAGAAGTGGCTACTAGGGACAATCGCGAACTGAGCGCCGCATATAGAGTGTTGCAGAAGCAAATGCAGGATGAGGTTGACATGGATGTTGCAACTGTGAGTAATGCTGAATGGAAAACTAAGATGGCAAAACTGCACTATCAGCGGGAGGTACTGGCTGGACATGTTAAGGCGATGGGAGGTGTAGCCCCTGCCTTACACACATCATCTGAAAGGGAGGTATCAGATGATGACATCTCTCAGTACAATGCCCAGTCACACCCCTACTATGGCCCAGAAACCCCACGCAGCCATCCACAGCATGGCGGGTCCCCACTCCACCCACACCATGTCATACGTCATCGACGTCATGACGCTTATCATAGAAGACACCAACACGGCGGCCCCCATGATGGGGGGGAGCAGGCTCAGGTCTGGTCCTGACGTCACCACCGATAGCCATTATTAATGTGGAAGACAGGCAAGAGATAGAAATGATGATTGAAACTGCAATAGATAATGTACTTCTTCCTGAGAGAAGTAAACGGGCCATTAAAACCCAAATAAGGCAGCTTCTACAAGAGGTTGGCATGCAGGATGGTATCGTTTGCACTGCGGCTGAGGCTGAAGCTGCCCTGGATGGCGCCCGAGACAATCTACCTCTGCCTGATCAACCCAATAATCACCTAGAAATGGCCTACTCTGTTCAGCAAATAGCTGACAGTATTTGTCGGATGAACCCATCCAACAACCTCAGCTGTCACTTAGAAAAGGTGCGTTCTTAATGCGAGATGCTTAGCCTTGCTGCAGAATACCAGGTCCAGATACTACACCAAACCATCGATCCTAGTTTGTGGACCAAACTCCCCGATGCCATCCACCAGGATGGGAATGCCGCCTTTGATGAGGTTGCAGCTAAGCTCATTTCTGCTCACAGCCCAGGTGTAGTAGGAGTGATGCTTGCATACCCTGTAAAACAGAATGCAAAGGAAAGTCCAGTGACTTACCATCAGAGACTTTGGATGGCCTACCGAGCAAGAAAGCACCTGGCACAAGAAGCTGCAGATGTAGATCTTATTGAGTATAAGACCCTGTTCCTTAGAAACATGATTCCTGCAGTATGAGAAAAGGTAAAGCCAACCACCTACCCCAATATGGATAGGTTTTCCGACATTCTTTGGAAAACCGAGAGAGTTTACCAACTCTACATCCGTGATCTGGGCTCCAGTTCCAAGAAAGTAGCTGCCATGGAGCCTATTGCGGAAGCCATGACGCACTACACTGTGGAAGGGCAAGCCCAACACCAACAGGCCCAACATCAGCAGGCCCCTCCAGCCAATAACGAACACCCCCAATAGACCCAACACCAACAACAACCACAACAGCAGCAACAATGGGGTGGGAACCAGAATTGGTATAAGAATAAAAAGCATAAGAACAAGGGTAAACCACAACAACAAAGAACAGGCCCTTCATAAAGGGAGATAGCCAAGAAAAATTGGAAATTCTGAGAGCACCTGGGGCAAGTGCACTCTGTGACAGACACTGTTCCGGCTCAGGCCCTTGCGGCTGTACAACCGGCAACCCAGACCCCAATGGGTCATGGTGATACTGGAAGTGCAGGCTCTCAGGCCCATACAGGCCTGAAACCAGAAGTTTCTCCCTATATAGCATCGGTGCAGCATGGTGAAGTGATTCAAAGAAGCCAGGCCCAACTTCTCCATGCTCCCAGTAGTACAGATTGACAATTACAGGCCCCAGTCCGGATTGCAAACAAGCTGGTCTTGGATATAAACGGAAGGCCCTGCAACGAGACCGAGGTCAGGGGCCACCTACTTGTAGTCTTGCTAGATACAGGTGCGGCAGTATCTGTATTACATGATGAACACCCAGACACATCTCCTTGGTCCACCAGATGGAGTACCAACATGTCAGGAGTAGATGGTACTAAGCACCCTGCATACCGATCTCTACCCCTGCTGGGTGAGTTAGGCCACTTAAAGGCATCACACACTTTCCAACTGATGATAATGCATGATCATCTTAGTATCATAGGAACTGATTTTCTCACACCACACGGCTGTGTGGTGGATCTTGCTAATATGCTACTGACACAGATTCAGGGTCAATACCACACTATTTTGATCCCTGATTCACATGTTGTGGCAACAATTTCTGCTAACAACAAAAAGTATGACGTCATAGATTTATTCAAGGATCATGAGCTTTTCCCAAAGCTTCTCCCCATTTTGCAGCAATATTTGGAAGCATTTCCAATCAACAAACATGACTGTGGCAGAATGCATACTGTCGTTGAAGTGCCAGGCCCAGCACATGAGAGGCAAAGGCCTTTTCCAACTGAGGCCTTGCCTTCTCTCAGAGAAACAATCAAGTCACTTCTTAAGCAAGGAATAATCAGAACTTGAGTTTCTACTGCTAACTCCCCAGTGTGGCCCGTGAAAAACCCAAAGGCATCTGGAGACTTACTGTTGACTACAGGAAACTGAATCAGGTCACCCCCAGTTGTTCTCCAACTGTCGCATCAGCACCTGATGTGCTATGACTTTTGACCCCTGACCTGAGATTGTTCAGTGCCCTGGACATCTCCAATGGTTTTTGGTCATTACCATTGGCCGCCAAGAGCCAATATAAGTTTGCCTTCACCTTTCAAGGAAGACAGTACATGTAGACTTGCTTACCACAGGGATTCCATAATAGCCCGTCCCTGTTCCATCTGCATATGATGGACACCCTTGAGGGTTTTCTCTACTCCCCAATGTCTCTTGCAGTATGTGGATGAATTGTTGCTGGCAACTGCCACACAGGAACAACACCTGGATCTCTTGGATGAACTACTGACTCTCATTCAGACAGCAGGCCTGAAATGCAATCCAGCAAAAGCACAACTATGTCAGAAAGAAATACTCTTTCTGGGTCTAAAAATAACTGACCAAGGTCAAAGCCCTACCTGAAAGAAAATACAGGGATTTCAAGACTTGCCATTGCTCACCAGAGTGGCAACTCTTCGAAGGTTTCTAGGTATGGTGAATTATTCGAGAGATTTTAGTTGTGATTTTGCTCAGAAAGCTGCTCCTCTGTATGAACTACTGAAAAAGGACATCCCATGGACTTGGGGGCCTATACATACCCAGGCTGTGATGTCACTAAAGCAGGCCTTGGCCTTCGCCCCAGCTCTGGTCAATCCCAATCCAGCACTACCATTCCATCTGGAATGTGCCACCTCTGATATTGCCATGTCAGCAGTACTGGCCCAGAAGGTTCATGGCACCCTGAGACCTACTGCATATGCATCACAGCTCTTGACTCCAGTGGAACAGAAGTAGAGCCTTTGTGAAAGGAACCTTCTGGCCACCTACTGGGCTGTCAAGCACTTCTGTATATCATTTGGTACTCTCCACTAATCATCAACACCAACCACACACCAACTACCTTTCTGCTTTCAGAAAGAGTGAAGGATGGGTCAGTCTCTAACACTAGGCTGACACACTGGTCACTTCTTCTCCAGGATAGAGACATACAGGTACACCCAACAAAAATTCCATCTAGAAACATAGAAACATAGATTTTGATGGCAGATAAGGATCACTTGGGCCACCCAGTCTACTAATTTCGATACCTACTGGATAAGCTGCAGATTCTAGTTAACCAACAGCCTACTTCCTGCAACCCCCCCCACTATAATTGCCTTATGTCTGTCCCATGCATGTTTGAATTCCAACACTGTTTTAGACCCAACGACCTCCTCAGAAAGGCGGTTCCATGTATCCACCACTCTCTCCATGAAAAAACAATTCCTCACATTACCCCTGAGCCGTCCCCTTCTATCTTTAAATTGTGTCCCCTTGTTCTTACACATCTCTTTTTCTGAAAGATGCTACCCTCCTGGACTTTGTTGATTCCCTTGAGGTACTTGAAAGTTACTATCATGTCCCCCCATCCCTCCTTTTATCAGGAGTATACATGTTAAGCTCTCTCAGTCTCTCTTCATATGGTCTCTGCTGCAGACCCTGCACCATTTTAGTTGCCCTCCTCTGGACTGCTTCCATCCTGTCTATGTCCTTGCAGAGATGATGTGTCCAAAACTGCACACAGTTCTCCAGATGGGGTCTCACCAACTGTCTGTATAGAGGGATAACCACTTCCCTTTTTCTACTTGTGATGCCCCTTCCTATGCAACCCAGTATCCCCCTGGCTATCCTTACTGACTTTTCACATTGCTTACCCACCTTTAGGTCATCTAATATGACTACCCCCAGGTCCCTTTCCATTTTTGTTGTTGTTAGTGCCTCCCCTGCTATTGTGTACTCTTCTCCTGGGTTTTTGTTTCCCAGGTGCATTACTTTATTTATTTATTTTAATTATTTATTTAGTTTTTGTTAACCGGGTAATTGCGCTAGTTAGCAAGTGACTGTTTTCAGGCATGACCCAGGAGGTATAATTACAACACACAAAGAGTACAGCCAGAATATTAAGACAACGAGTACAAAAAATGCAGTGAGAAATACATATGGCAATGTAACATACATTAGTAAACAAAAATATACTTTAGCACTTGATCATGGAACATACTCAAAAATGTGAATAGTAGAAGGCAGAAAATAAGAGAGGATAGGCATCAGTAGAAAAGACACAAGGAAGGGAAAACTGGCAAAAGGATGGGAGGGAGAGATTAAGTGGAAAGGAGGTGCCGTCAGATACGGCAACAGCGGGGTGAGGTACCAACCTGCGGCTGGGCCTATGGAGCTGAAAGACAGCAGGCGAAGAGAGTATGGTAGGGGGGAGCAGCAGTAGACGGCAACAGCAGTAGGAGGTAGGAAAATACAGCCGGGCTGGTGGAACCGATAGACGGCAGGGTGAGAGTGAGGATGCCGGTGAGAGGGGGATAGAGGCGGAGAAGTTACGGCAATAGCGGCAAAAGTGTCAAAGTCAAGCCGAGCCAGTGGAACCAAGAGACGGCAGGGCAGGGAAGGGGGGGTCGGTAGACGATGGGAGTAGGCGGTAGTAGGTGGAGAGAGGTGACTAAGCACAGCCAGGAGGGTGGGGACCAAGGAGGGGCATGGATGAGGTAGGAACAGGTAAAGGTGAGTTTGGTGGAGAGTGGCAAAGGAAGAGGATATAAAGAAGAAGGAGAGAGAGCAGCAGTGGGGTTAAGTGAGGAGAGGCTGTGAAGTGAAGATAAGAATGTCATGGAGTAGAATAGCGACTTACAATTGTCAACAGCTAACATTAGGCTTATAAAGAAACAGGTTAAGGCAACATTAATTACAAGGCACAAAATAAAACATTAATTACAAGGCACAGTATAGAACACCCATTTGGACAGGCAAAAGTGCTAGCATTGAGGAAACAGTACAAATGCAGCGGATCAGGTAGGGTCAAAGCAAACACATTTGTCCATAGTAGTGAGGAAAGTCCTGAGTTTGCTCTTAAAAGTCACATGAGTGGAGACATCTCTTAGATCCTGAGATAGTAGGTGCCATAGGTGGGGGGCAGCATGATGGAAGGAGCCCATGCCCTTTTTAGTCCGACAAAAGGGGATGGATAGTAAGGTCTGATCAGCCGATCTAAGATTCCTTGTGGGAATGGCTGGCCTGAGGAGATCAGACAGGATAGCAGGCTTGGACGTCCTTAGGATGGAATCAACTAAATTGTACAAGTAGTACTGCCTGGTAGAGGAAGGAGAGAGCCAACCAAGGTCCTGATATAAGAGACAATGATGCTGCAGCCGAGGTGCTTTGGTTGCATACCTGCACACATTATTGAAGGTAGTATCCCACAGCTGCAGTGAAGATTTGGTGGCCAAGGACAGGATGGGACACCCATATGTAAGGGTTGGCAATAGAATGCCTCTGGCTATCACCAATTTAGCAGCAGGGGTGAGCAGGTATTTGGTTCTATAGGCAGCCCCCAATTTGCAGTTAATTGACTTGCAGGTTTCCTGTATATGTGCTTTCAGGTCCAAGGTTTGATCCAGGTGGATGCCAAGGTAACGAAAGGAAGTGACAGTTTCTATAGGGTCCCCATCGATATCAGAGACAGAGATGGTCAGAGGACAGGATCTAAGCTTGTGATTGGAGCCAAACATCATAAGTTTTGTTTTATTTGTATTTAAAATCAGGCATTGAGAGTTCAACCAGTATTGTACAGCACGAAAATCTGCAGTGAGGGCAGCATTTAGATTCAGGACCTTATCAGAGTGATAATAAATTACCAGGTCATCCACATAAAGAAGTGAGTGACCTGTGGTGACCAGCTCAGGAAGTTTATTGACGAATAATGAGAATAGAAGAGGGCCAAGTATAGACCCCTGAGGGACCCCAATGTTGATAACAGCACTTTGCACTTCTTTGCATTGAATCTAAGTTCCCTTATTTCTGACCATTCCTCCAACCTTGCCAAGTCCCTTCTTATCTTTTCTACCCCCTCTTGTGTATCAACTCTGTTACAGATCTTTGTGTCATCTGCAAAGAGGCATACTTTTCCCTCTGGACCCTATGCAATGACACCTATAAAATTGTTAAAGAGGACTGGACCCAGTACTGAGCCCTGAGGTTCTCCGCTAGTAACCCCCCTTTCTTCAGAATGTGTTCCATTCACTATTACCTTCTGTGTCCTGTTGTGCAGCCAGTTTGCTACCCAAGCTACCACCCTGGGACCAACTCCCAGGCTGGCTAACTTGATTATTAATCTTTTGTGTGGAACGGTGCCAAATGCCTTGCTAAAGTCTAGGTAGGCCATATCCACAACCCCTCCCTGGTCTATTACTTTGGTCACCCAGTCAAAGAAATCAATTAAATTCATCTGACATGACCTTCCTGCTGTAAATCCATGCTGCTTTGGGTCCTGTGCTAACTCATGGTCTCCTTTTCCAGGGAGAACCCCATGACTGTATACTGCAATCACCTGATCTTCCAGATCCAGGTCCTTTCCTCCCTGCCATGCCACAAATACTTGATAACACCTCTTTGTGTCGCATCTTTACTGATGGTTCAGCATCCTACTATCAGGGAGAACAAATTGCAGAGATGGGAATTCTAGTGATTTACCCTTACGGGAACACTGTTAAGATATCTAAGCATTGCAGTGTAGCATCATCACAATATGCAGAGATGGCAGCGGTGGCCTGTGCCCTTGAGTTCATCCAGCATGGGACCTAGGATACTATTATTTTCACAGACTCTAATTGGGTTTATTGTTCTCTTACAGAATTCCTTCCTTTCTGGCAGAAGAACTCATTCCTCTCCTCTGATGGCAGCCCAGTGAAGTGCAAGGAATTGGTAATATACATACATTCACTGGCACAAAAATTTGCACACAAACTCTATGTACACAAAGTCAAAGTTCACTATTTCCATGACCCCTATCAAGCCTTCAGTGACACAGCAGACACCCTTGCCAAGAAAAGGGCCTGAGGGGGGGACACCTGGATGATGGACCATCCAAAGGCCAATGTGGCCATACATATAGCAGCACTCAGGAAAAACCTGAACCCTTTTCCCCCTTGGACCTCTCGGCAGCCCAACATGTTGATACTGAACTCAAAGAAGTGTTCAGATTCCTTGATAAGAGTACCGAAGGGAAACTCCCTACACATAACCCCTACTGGAGGCATGAAGTTAAGTTACACTTGTCACCAGATGACAAGCTCATCTGGTATCAACCAGATGATTCCACCACCAAGTTGTGGGTGGTCCCCAGACACCTCAGGTCTGAATTTTTGAACCAAGTGCTTGAAACACCCACTGGTGGACACCAGGGAGTGGAAAATACCCTCCAAAGGCTTAAGCCCACCGCCTGGTGGCCTGGTGTCACCAAAGATGTTAAACAGTACATAGACAATTGTCTAATTTGTGCACAAAATAACCCCATCCCTACCAAGCAAAATGCCAAACTCTTACCACAACGACACTCTGGCCCTTGGCATGCCATACAGATTCATTTTATTGGCTCCCTCACCAATATGAGCAGAAATAACAAGTATGCTCTTGTGGTAACTGACCTGTTCTCTAAGTGGGTTGAAGCTTTCCCCACTAAGACATGCACTGCTAAAATCACTGCCAAAATCCTGGTGGAACAGATTTTCTCCAGGTGGGGCCTACTCCTTAAGGTAGACTCTGACAAAGAAACCAGTTTTACAGGAGAGTTGATGAAAGAATCTCTTGACCTCCTTGGAGTTCAACAAAAGTTCCACGTACCCTACCACCCCCAATCTTCAGGTCAAGTAGAGAGAGCCAACAGACGGATTAAGCAAATGCTTTCCAAATTCATTGAGGACAATCCCAAAACCTGGGATTTCCTACTGCTGTTACTCCTTATGGCAATTAGGTGCACAGTCTCGGCCACCACCCAGCTCACACCCTTTGAGGTAATGTCTGCCAGACAGATGAGATTACCCAAACACCTGTTGTTTGACCTGCACACCCCCACTGCAGACCATGTGTCTGTAGCTCAATATGTGGACAAACTCAGAAAAGACCTCATACACACACATTTGTATGCTGCCAACTGCATGGGCAAAGCCTAGCAACAGTCCAAAATACAGTTTGACAAACACGCACAAGAAGTGTATTGGCAGGTTGGAGATCAGGTAATGGTACTCCGATTTACATATCCCACCCATTCCTTCTCCAATAAATGGGAAGGTCCCTATCCCATCATCAGCAAGCTCAGTCCGGCAGTCTATCAAGTCAGACTCCTGCATAACAATAAACTGACTGACAAATGGTTACATGCAAACCAATTGAACCTGTATAAAGGAGCTTAATTACTTTTCTTCATCCATTGGGCAGAATAGTATTAACTTACTAATGTTTGATTTTGCTTTTCAGATACACTGACAAGATGGCTATCTTGTTCCATTATCTCCTCATCTCAGGAGCTATGCCCTGCATCCAAGGCACGGTACCGAACCTCCTACCACACCTTGATCATCCAGCATCTCCTTCAGAGGAAGTATCCATCAATATACCCAATAGTCTGATTACTGTCCAGGAAGGTTCCGATGCGTACCTTACTGCCTCGGTTGTTGCTCCTGATAAATCTACACTACAAATTGAGTGGCAAACCACATCGCATGGAAAAATTCTCCCTGTGGCCAAACTCTCCAAAGGAACTTTCCAGGGTTGGCCCAATTCTAAATTATCCCCATATGGTTCTTTGTCCTTGTTACAAACTGCTCTTAGACATTCTGGTTTGTACAATATTACTGCCTTAATTGATCCTTCATACTGTAATTCTTTGTCTAAGGATTCAGCTGGGAAATTTTGTGCTGTACACCACATGGCTTCTGCTGCCATGTATCTCTCTGTATTATCACCCAGATAAACAACTTTTGGAATGTCCAAAGCACATCCCTCGTCCCCGTAGTGGTCTAACAGCCACTGCCCTTCCTGGTTCAGTGATCAATAACTTACAATTTATGCATATACCTTTTTTGTTCAATCTTACTTACTGGAATATGAAAGAATTTGGTATGTGTCAGAATACTAATACTTCAGCATTTTATAGTAGATTATTGCTTGATAGTTTAGCTGCATTTCAGATATGCACTCAAGACCCGATTGCCGGGATCCATTCTACTGAACATAGAGGCAACTTCAGAAGAAAACCCAATCCTGATGATCAAAGTCATAAACGTAATACACTTGAAGTTGACAGTTCTGATGTCACAGGTGCAACAGGTACTGTCACAGGCCTTTTTGGTACGACTATGTCTTTTTGGAATAAAGCAGACATTGCTGCTAGCAAATCTCATTCTGCCAAATTTTCCACTGGTTTGGTTAACAATATACTACCCCCATTATTGCATGGTGTGGATGGCCTTAGTCAGGAAGAAAGATACACTGTATACAACATGCACGACATTACTAAGGCATTTACAGACTCTAAAGACAAGATTAATGCACTCATTGCACAGAACAACAGAGAAGCAGATAAACAGTACATTGCTTGAGAAATCCTCTGCTCTGCCGATGGCTCATTCATTATCACTACCATCAACAATCTCTTCTGTGATCTAGAATCTGGAAGAATCCCTGATATCATACATGACAGACGCATTTCCAAATGGTATTGTCCATGATGTAAAATCCCTAGCTGTACTGCTATGTGTATGCAACAATCTCTAACTAGTCCTCTTTCTACAGCTAGGAACCTGGGTTTTGTGACCAAACACCCTAACACTGGTTCTTGTTTCACTGCTAAGAAATGTTCCATAAGAGATACTATGTTTGTTTCTTTTACTGTCTTTTTACTACATTTTTATCCCACTACAGCCTTGTTCGACAAGTTTGCACTGGTACATTCTATTGGGCACTTGGACAAAGACATCTACAGAGAACGTCTGGATCTACCGCCTCTACTGGTTTTCCATCCTTTCCTGGACAACTGGGTGGCTCCGCACACGGACTGCTGTGCGAAGAAGCAATACATTTACTTGTGCCGACATGATGTATTTGATGTTATTCAACCTGTTTATGGTTATTCTCCAGATAGCATTGATTGGACATTCACCATGGATGATGACATCACCAAAAATGGCACGGATTTCTTGGATTCTACTTTGGCTCTGGATAAGCTCTACCAATCATATCGTGAGGAGGTTCATCACCTGTCAACATGATTTCAAAGATGACCTACACTTGCCCTGTCCAGTTGCAAAAGTGGAGACTCCCTACTGTTCACTCTCAGTACAACTCTGATGGGGAGTACTGTGTGGTAAGTAACTTTAAAAGCTATACTTATGGATCTGTGACATGTGTTATTGATAACCCCAATTTTTGTATTGCTCCCCACCGGAAGACTGTCATTGGACATATCATTATAACCCCCGTCCCCCTTATGAATGCAGACATCATTGATGGTAACCCTGATTATCTGCTCACACTTTCTGAATACTTACCGTATTTTAATTTACTCATAGACCCACTTACACTTACATTAAAATCACTTTTAGACAGGAAAGACACACACCTCATTCACATAAGCAATAATATGACCAAGGCCAATGAAGCTATTCTTTCATTTTTTAATAATGGTAACATGAATGATGCATTGACTAACACCTGGTTAGAAATTACTTTCAAAAGTTTTATTACTATATAAGCATTTTTAATATTTGTTTTGATTATTATGCAATGCTGCCTATGGTGCACACTGCGCCAACACTGTGAGTAGCTCGAGTTCCTTTACAAAACTCACGCATCAGGTTTGTAAACGACCACTGCTCCCTGACCTTTCCCTAGATTTGCCTGAGTTGCCCTTGGAGGCAACAAGGGGGGGAATGTTACAATGTTACACAAGGTCCATGCACCCTAATTGGTACCCTCAGAGGTACACTTTAGACAGCTAGTGCATAGGCATATATTATATGCTGACATATAGGGCTAAGGGCATCTACTATACAAGAGTAGATGTCAGGATATGTACGCATATTGTTGTAATACACTTTGCTTGCTAATACATATATTCTTCTATGTATTTTCTGTGTATTTCTTATTTGTAAGATGCCAAGACACATGTGTCCTTGGAATAATTATGATATGTAAGTTGGCTTTGCCACCTTTTGGTGATTTGTACTACTACACTGAGTTATGTATGACTCTGTATAAGAACTCTTTTGTTTCACAAACTGATGACTACTACAAAATTATATAATGTTATCTTGGACCATGGATCCTCCTCTAATTTAGCCAATAGGGCTCACCTCTGTAACTAGAAATGTTTCTAGCTTACAGTAACCATAGTAATTATCATAGGTATACAATGTGATATACCAGTCTTGTACCTCGGAGATCCCAAGAGACACAAAGAAACCTCGAGGTATAGGGAACACTTAGTACTGGCTTCCAGTTCATATTGGCAAGAACTGCTTAGGGCATTTGTGATTTTATACTTTTTGGTAGTAATAAACAAGTTTATTACTCTTATGCAATGTGTATGTGATTACTTGCATTCCCTGTATTACCAAGAACCTGAAAGTGAGGTTTAAACCTCCTGACAGTCTGGAGCTTGCAAGGCACCAAGCAAGGGTATCTTCTGATGCCAATGAGGTGGTCTCCAGACTGGCAGGGACAGCAATCTGCATCTTGCAGACCTAATGGCTTCACTTGTCCATGTTATCACCCATTGCGTGGCATAGGGTGATTTGCTCCACTTTCTAGGGGACCCATCTTTTCTCCTGCAGGGTGAGGAGGAACTTGCAGGGGCGTATTCCATCCCCCTGGCCATGGGGGACACCTCCTCAGCCTGACCAGCCTTAGACTGTGTACTGTCTAGTAGGACTATGGGGTCTTCCCCTCTTCCACCCCTCCTGAAGGAGGCTGAGGGAAACTGTTCCCTCAGGGCAGTGCCTGGTCTACTCTGGAGGGCTTGGTACTCACCCAGCAGTAAAGAATGGTGAAGATTGACAAGAGAAGATATGAACATTATATACCTATCATAATTCTTGATCTTCTCTTGTATCGTCACCATTCATTACTTATTCCTGCCCACCTTTCCCCTCATGGACTTCAGCTCCTTGGTGCTGCCACCCTGTTCACCCTCCCCATGTTCCAGGCCAATTGGGGGCAGACTGCCCCAGTAGCTCAGGGCCCTCTGTTTCCTTCTCTAATAAGTCACAGAGAGCCCAACCTCAGAGAGCGGTGAGTAGGGTCCTCACCCGGACCTAGGAGAGAACTCCCCAGGGTTCTCAACAGGGTATGCCAGGGGTCCTCACATGAAGTGGCACAGATCTTCTGTTTTAGGCTTTTAAAGAGGGGACAACTTCATCAGTACATTCCGTGTGAGGGCCCATGGGGACTTCTCTCCATTTTTCTCTTCACTCTGTCCTCCTATTGTTATGTGGGTAATCTCTGGATAGAGTCTTTTCTTGAGGTGTTTCCCCATTATGCTAACCCTCAGGTGGTGACCTAGAGGGTCATGCTACAAGGCTTTCATCCCATATGTAGGTCTAGGGGTGGGGGGATTACCTCTTTGCCATGCTTTATATTATCCAAGACCATCAAACATTTCTCTGTCTGGGCCTATGTCCAGTGGTCCCTGAAGCTGACAGGAGCCTTTCTCCTGTGTATCTCCCCTCAGGATTTTGAGGCTGAAATGAGCCAATGGTCTCCAGTTAAGCATGGCAGAAGTTTCACCCTTCTTCCCCTATTTCTTCTTCTTCTTCTGCTACTGTTTCTGTTTCTTCTTCTTCTTCTTCTTCTTCTTCTTCTTCTTCTTCTTCTTCTTCTTCTCTCTTTCATTCTCTCTCTCTTTCCTGTGCTGCTGGTCAGGGACTGTGGTCTTAAGGACACTTAGGAAAAAGTTCTACATCCTCTATACTCTGGTCAGTTTATTCCATTTTCAGTTTATACCCTTTCCTTTTCCTGTCCCCCAGCTCTCTTGCCTCATCCTTGGTTTTCTCTATCCCCCTTTTTTCTTTCCTCTCTGGCAGAAAAGAACTGGGAGGGGGGAGCTTGTAGCACCCAATGGCCAACCCACGTACTCCATGCAATGCGTGGGCCTCGTGGGCTGCACCATCTGTTCCAGCTCCTCCCCCAAGAAACAAACAAACCAAAAAAAATCCAATCCCATGCAGATGTGTGCCTCTGACTTACACTCAGCAGTAAGGAATGGTGAAGATACAAGAGAAGATTAAGAAATATGGTAGGTTAATAATTTTCATTTCCTGAGTGGACCATTTGCAACTGTGGTCCATCTGGAAGTTCAGGCTCAAAAATGCAGTTCAGCTTCAACAATTTACCCAAACTACTTCAGCTTCCAATACAATAATTGGCATGGGGTATAGAAGACTATAAATGGGGTGGGGGTAACTGAAGCTTGAAGTCAGCAATGAATATCAGTCACTGTAGCTTAGGTTTGTCAGGTGTCACTGGAGTGCATCTGCTGTGGATTACTGTTTGTGGTGTTGTGACAGAATCTGCAAAACCTACTAAGACCACCATGGCCCAGTATGAGTTACAGTATAGTTACCATTCATTGCTGTCCTCAAGGTGTACAGCCCACCTGCAGTCTCTGCTTTACCTCCATGACAATTACTTTATTCTCTCTGGTGCCATTGATTTTAAAATTATATAATAGAATCCCCTTCCAATGGGGAACAAAAACAAACATACAAATAAGATAACAAGCTATGTGCCACAAAACGAAAATACATAAAAAATGAAAATGACATTTAATGTATGACTGTATATACACTTTCCTTCACAATATTTGTCATTCATGGATAGACATTTTTTTATCATGGACATGCATTTATGTAAGTAATAAGCCATGACATGATGTGCATTATAGGATTTTAATGCATGCAGGGGTGTAATGAGGCATGAGGTCAAAGGCCAAGTGTCTATACACACTCAAGAAAAATGGTTCAGTGTACACAGATGCTGCAATTGTTAAGTTTATTTATCAAAAAGTGCTCAAACTACACATACAAGGACCCAGCCCTGCACAGGAGCTTCAAGGCTCACTGCCTCTTCCTCAGGAGGCATGTGCATTTTCGGTAATTAACTTTTTTCTTTTTTTTTGCTTTTACTTTTAGACTCTTTGGCCTGCTGACATCCAGAGGGAGCCCCTAGCCCCATCCACCAGTGATCACCATCTGGTGCTGACCAGAGCTCCAAGGGCTTACCCCCCTGTCAGGGCGTGCAGGGTTCACCAACCCCCACCGAGGACTGGATCCAGGGGGCCAGCGCCGTGGCAGGCCAAGAGCAGAGCCTGCAAGGCACTCTCCACCATAGTATTGCAGTTCTCCTTTTTCCTGGTGTTTACACCCCAGGAGTTGTGGCGTGTAATGACATCCACAGAGGGAAGCCACACACATCTGCACGTGCTCCTTCCTAGCATCTGCCCCAACTTATCCCCTTGCTACAGTGTGGTGCCCTGCTCCCCAGCCTCTGCTAGGGAGCAGGCAAGCACAGACTACTGATGACCCCCCACCCCAGAGAAGGAGAGCAGTTCATTGGATGCTCAATCCTTCTCCACCCCTGCTAACCCCCAGCAGCCTGAGTTCATTCCTGAATGTGGGTCACCACCATAGCGCGAGGTAAGGTGACCAGTGCATCAGTCCTCAGCGCCACCGGACTGGCTTATAAATTAACTTTTGCAGCAGTTGTTGTGTGCTGAAAGTTTTCTTCTTCAATGTGTTACTCAACTTGTTCTTGTGCTGTACATTGTGTTGCCATGTCCTGTATACCCTACAGCCTGTCCTGCATGCTACAAGTGTCCATATGCTCCAGGAAAGTTCATTACAATTTTGTAATGCACATACCAGAGTGACTTATTACACTTATAACATTGCTTATTTTTTACAATTTAAAAAGGACTTTTGTTTAAAATTAAAAAAAATATATATTTTTGTGGTGAGATAAGGTTTCTAAAACAATAACTGAAGAAAATGGTCCAAATAAAGAAAATGCCCAACAGATGGTGCTGTGTGGTAAGTATGTTTATGCTTTTCATGATTTGTTTATTGAGCTGCTGTTTTGTGATTTGAGGTTCCCTTGCCTTTATTGTGTTGTAAGACAGGGAAATTTGGGTTTTTATGTCACCCAATGACATGTTGCTGCATTCTGGACCAGTTACAAGCAACACACTGACCTTTCAGATAACCTTTGGTACAGTGTGTTACAGTGATCCAATCTAGATATAACAACGGTACACACATGATCACCAAGTCAGCTGATTCAAGAAAGGGCTTGATCCGTGAGATGTTCTGAAGATGATACAAGCCACTGCAGACCACAGCTGACACATACTATTCTAGGGTCAGCTTGGAATCTACAGTGGCCCCCAGATTCCTCACTATTTCCACAGCTCCAGGTATGCTTCTGTCTAAGGATGGAAGGGCAGCGTCAATGCTCATCATTGCCAAACTATACCAACCTGGTTTCAGCAGCAACATCTCTGTCTTCAGCAGACTATGTCTAAGCTTGCTGGCAGCCACCCAGTCTCGAATTTCTCTAAGGTACTCACTTAGCCCCAAGACTGCAACATATCGTCAGGTGCACAATAGATGTGCAGCTAGGTTTCATGAGCACAGGAATGAAAACCCAGGCCATAGCATCTAATGACCCCCCAACAAAAGTTTGTATGTGACAGACAATATCAACACTTGAGGCATGCCAAGTGCATCACTGCTCAAGATGAAAGCTCCCAGTGCCATCTGCTGGCCCTGCTGTATAAGTAGGACTCAAATCACCATAACACCATTCCCTAGAGTCCTACATAATGCCTCAGCTGATCCAATAGCACCACTTGATCAACTGTGTCAAACACAGATGAAAGGTTAAGTAGGACAAGGGTGGAGTGATGCTTGCTATACCTTGCCAGGAGATCATGGAGTACCTTGGCCAGTGCAGTCTCAGTACTGTACTGAGGCTGGAAATCAGACTGGGAAGGCCACTAGATATCATATTTCTCCAGACGTTGCTCCAGCTGCACCACTACTACCTTCTCAATCAAATTCCTCAAAAAGGTAATGTCCCATATAGGCCTGTAACTTGAGATATCACTGGGATACAACAATAGTTTTTGAGAAGAGTCTTCACCACTGCACTCTTCAGAGCAGATGACCCCCCCACCCCAAGGGTACATGCAATTATATCCACAATTATCAGACCCAGGGTCATCTAGCATACTAGAAGATGTTGGGTTGGCCCTAGATCTAATGTACATCAAGTAAGGTACAGTCTCAAGGCCACCTAGGAGACATCATCTACCTGTACTGACTTAAACTCATCCCACAATGATGGAGTGCCCACCATCAAATGGACACAGCTAGCCAATAACAGACCACTTGAGGATATCCTGGCTCAGATAGAGGATACCTTGCCCAGAACTGATTAATCTCATCACAATTTTCTGTGAAAAAAACACTCTGCTGGACTGCAAACATATCTGATATAATAATCTGTCCACAGTGTTGAAGTTGAGCTAGATAGTTCTTTTAGGCAACAATTACCATATCAGGGAAACTAACATTTTCAGAGTCTTTGACCACCTATTCTCATCATAGTGATCCCTTCACACCAGTCTGTCCACATCAGACCTAGACCTTCACCAACAGCACACTAGTCTCCACCCCTTTTGTCTTCAACCTGCTCAGGTCATCATCAAGCCACAGGGACCTGCCTCAGGAAATCAAGGGACAAACATGGAGAGGTGCCAGGGAGTTGAAGGCAGCCATAAGAGCCATGTTGTAACCCTCAACAGCTCCCTCAGCTTCCACACCACAAATTGCCTCCATGCCTAAGATGCCCAGTACTGCCAGGAATTTCTGAGGCTTTAAATTCCTAACTGGATGGTAATTGACCATCTCTGCTGGGGAGTTTAAATGGGTGACCCTGAAATGGAAGGGTTCTGGGCATGTATGGTGCTGCTTGCAATGCACCCGGTCATCAGGGTGCCAAGTCCCAATGTGCAGCCCCCTCTTTTTGCAGTGGGCTGTGCCCCCACATTCCCCTTTCTAAATATTCCAACTCTGGGGGTGGGGTCGGACCTTGGGGAGTTGGGACGAATTTGGAAATGTGGTGTCCTAATGATGGGTACTGTGCTATTGGTGCACACATGGCCGGAAGGGCTATGGAACTGTGTGGTGTGATGATCTGACTGGATCAGCATTGACATTACTAATATATCAAGATCCAATCAGAAAACCAGGTTCAAGGCATGGCTGTACTTGTGAGTACCAGTGGGAACTTACCACTGTACAAAGCCCAGTGAAGATTTGAACTGGAGGAACTGCATTCCCTAAAGAGATGCTTTATCATCAACCCACATATTGAAATCACCCAACACAAGAACTTTGGATGATCCCCCCACCAGGTCCTAGATGGTTATATTCCCTTCCCTTGTTGTACTGTCCCCCTTTTGAGATGTCAACCCTCCCCAGTCACTATGGATGTTGTGAGCTTAAATGCTGTTTAGTCTCATTGACCCTACCCGTCTCTGCACAGCAACACTCCACCCACTCTGTGGCACAGATGGTATCTCAGCAACAGATGATGACCAGCTCTGGATGTTGTGGGGTTAAGTGCATTTTGTTTTGTTGACCCGCCATGCCCCACTTTGAGCAGTGCTGCACCTACCATTCTGTGGCGTAGACGGTAGCTCAGCAACCGAGGATGAAGAACTGTCTAGTTGGTAAGTCACAGACTGAAATGTATATCTGGAGGTTTTATCTAGTAACTACTCTATGAGAAAAATTATTGTTGGCAGAAAGTGACTGTGCGCCACTGGATGCTGCGGTATTGGTGCATTAGCAGGGGATGAAGTTAAACAGTGCTTCTCTTTTAGTGGAGGCCAAATAGTTTATTTTGAGTTGTTATGTGTAATATTTTATGCATGTGGTCGGGAAATCTGAGAATGTGTATTAAATCTGGCATTGTAGTTTGTTAATACTGTGAACAGTTAATGAAAACATTTGTTATAAATGCAGTTGATATAAAGGATAACATTTTCAAAATGGGGGTTACTGCCTTTTTTAAATTTTTGTTTTAGAAATGTAGTGATATGTGTTATATAATAGTTTTATTTAAGATAAAAATGAGATTTGGCATCTGACCATGCATACTAGAAGTTTAATAGACTCAAGTGATGCCTCTCAGTCAATTAGATTTCTAGATTTTTTCTTGCCATTTTATTTTTGTTTATTTTATTTTATTTATTACACACAAGACCCTTTAGGCTGGGTCTATTTTCAAAGGATCTAGGGCCATACAAAACAGGAAAGTAGTGACAAAAATATATTACATATTTACAGGACAATTGACAGGTTACAGAGGTACAGTGTATGCAGTACAATAGGAATAAAATCGGTTACATTGAAATGAGCTGTATTGAGTCGTAATCACCAGTTTAAGTTATATATAAAGAAGAAAGTAAAATAAAGTGTGTAATACTAATGAGTAGGAATGAAGACCACATGGAGGAAAAAGTAGACACAGGGATTGAAGAAGGTTTAGAGAGGGGGTGGGCATCCATCTAGCCATCAGTCTATCCATCTGTCTGTCTAGCTATCTAGCTGTTTGTCTGCCTGTGTGTCTGTCTGTCTGTCTGTCTGTCTATCTATCTATCTATCTATCTATCTATCTATCATCTATCTATCTATCTATCACACAGACACTGTGTACTGGCAGCAGAAAAAATTTAGTAGTTTACTGACTGTCAGACTGGAGCACTTTACTGTGCATGCCTATACATGGCTGATTAGGTCACTCTTTGGTTTGTTCCATTCATGGTGTGAGTGGTCAGATGTTAGATCTTATTTAACTGATAACAGCTCTCTTTGCTCAGTGGAACATCTGATCATACTGAAATTATTATTGCTGAAAATAATATAAGTTGTTGTAGTGTCATCAGGAGAAGTAGATGCATCACTATTTCAGAGTGATGATCTAGAATATGGTGCCAGTGCCAGAGTTATTTGTGTGTATGTTTGTTTGTTTCTTTTGATGACCAGGTAATTACACTGGCACCAAGACCCTGTTTTCATGCATAACCCTGGTACAGAAAAGTACTCATCAAGACAATGGAACATGATACAAGTAAGCATTAATTACAGACGGAGGTGGCATCTAATGGGGAGTTAATGCATGGTTGGGACCGTTGTGGCATGAGGCCAGAGGCCGAGTCACCTGGCAGTCAATACATCCCAGTAACTCCAAATACCACCACTCAGGAGGATTAATGTGTTTGTAACATGGCAAGTGCAAGGCTAGTATCAGTTACATCATCTTTTACTTCATATTCAACACAAATTAGCACAGCTACTAATTTCACTTCCAAAATTCTCTTCAGCTTCCTTACTTTTCAAGTCTGTATCTAACTGTAAGTGTGCGCGTGCACATTGGATGGCACACATCCAGTAATGTTGTGTCTACCAATTTGTGGCACATTTCACATTTACTCTTACTATCAATCTACCGATACATTAATGCTGGACCCGAGAAATTTCCAAGTTCTACTTGGGTACTATGTTCCTCTTCGTCCGTTTACATCTGACACTCATCCCGTGCTGGATTCTGGCCAGAATCTGTTCACTGCATATTTTGTGATCGTGCTACACTGACACCACTGTTTTCTGATTTGTCTAATCACCAGCACTGCGTCTTCTGACCTACAGGTGGCGCTTTCTGACCAACTTGGCAAGTTCTGCTCTTTTCCACACTCCTGTGTTTGCTCGCGACATTCTTTTCCACTGCAATTCCACTGTCACTATCACTTTCGATTTTGCCTGCCTCTCCACCCGGTGCAATCCATTCTTTCACCTCACTCACATGTCTCCTGCTCTGTCATTTCTCGAGACCTTTCCTATTACACCACTAATAGGAACACCGGCTTTTCGAGCAACTTTCAATCTTTATTCTGACCTATAGGAGGCGCTTTTAGCCAGTACCATTACTTCTGCTCTCTTTCTGCCTTATCTATACTTATCTCAGTCATTCCCGCATCGATAGATCGAAATATTAACTCAGCCTTCAAGTGACAGCCACTCTCCTGCTCAATCGTGCAGCCATTTAAAAGTCTACACACTACAGAGCACCCCAACTGATATTTAATTGACCTTCTACTCTCCTCTCTGCCCCACTGAGATCAACTTGTCCTTTCTCATGCCCTATTCTTTCCTGCTCCCACTTCTCCCATCCCTACTGAGCGTATCGGTGAGACACACAATTACCCCTTCTTTTACTAATATCTCTCCTGCTTGCCCCTTGAACCATGCCGCAACACAGTCCTCCCTGCACTATCTCTCCTGGGTCTATCACTTCGCTTTTCTGCTCTCTCTTAGTCACGCCACCTATTGGTCAATCTGCTCCCAGTCAGCACATTACAGCGATCACTTTCTGAGTGCATTTCCGAGCTCAACATGGCATTATTGGTCTGAACATTCTTCAGCAACACGGGGACTATATACAAAACTAGCCAGGAAAGTCATAAATCACATGACTTTTAATTTTTTTTGCTACGTCCTACGGTTCCTGAGATATAAGCAATTTACTATTCCAACTCCTCATTTGCTGCTCGGAGATTCATTATTATCCATACATTCTTTGTACTCACTGTCTTTCTCTATGCAGCTTTTGGGGAAAACTAGCCTGTTCACTTACATTACTGTTAGCCTTACCACTTCTGCTTGTGATTCTGTAACCATTTCACTTACTGTTCCCGTCTATGGCACCATGTGTGTTACCCTTAGCGTTTCCATTTGCACTTGTGTTTGCCCTATTTTAACCATTTCTGTCTACACTACTGTTTATCTTTCTGTTTTGCTTTGTGTCACCATGTGCATTACCGTTTGTGTTTGTGGGCACTGTGTTACTATGTGACAAGACACCAGGTGGTGGGAGCATGGGGCCCGAAGCATTACACTCACTATTTCTCATTATACTTCTCAAAAAGAAGGGAAATTAGAGGCAAAAAACTCCACCTAATGCATTAGTTAGGGTTGTTACACAGTGACAAAAGCAAGGAAATTTGGTGTTAGAGTTGAAAGTCCCCCTTGGACCCCCCCGCCCACACTCCCAACCAGCACCGGGGTGCGTGTTGGGGTTGCCGGTCCTAACTCTCACCCCTTTGTCCTATACCTCTGCTTCTTCACACATCTGATGGGGTGAGTGGGGCCAGCAACCTAACATGCCCGTTGCGGTTGTGGGTGTGGGCGGGGAGGTCAAGGAGGTTTTCAATCCTAACACCATTCCTCGCTTTTGTTGTTGTGGAACAACCCTAACTAATGCATTAAACAGAGTTTTTTGCCTCAAATATAAATATAAATATATGTGTGTGTATATATATATATATATATATATATATACACAGTTTATATATACATATTTAAATATAAATATATTTAAAATAATATCTACAGCACTTGCAAGACATACAGATGATGAATGAGGAAATACATACAGAACACACTAATAAAATCAGTATAGACATTTGTAAATGATAGGAAATGTAGAAACACAGAAACATAGAATTTGTCAGCAGAAAAGGACCGCTTGGCCCACCCAGTCTACTCAGATGTTTCCTGCCTAGTCTGTCCCCACAGACCTTAACTGGTCTTCTACAACCCTCTCTCTTCCCTGTCTGTTTACTAACATTCCCCTATTTCTATCCCATGCATGCTTGAACCCCCCTACTGTTTTTGCCTCCACTACTTTGGCTTGTGTTCTATGCATCCACCACTCTTTCAGTGATGTAGTACTTTCTCATATCCCTCTTAAACTCCCCCACTCCAGCTTCCTGACATGCTCTCTCATCCTGGTGCTTTTTATCATTTAAAAGAGACTACACTCCTGCACACTGTTCATCCCAGTGAGGTACTTGTAGGCACGGGTGCACAGCAGGCTGGGTCAGAGATTTGGGTTGGCTGGGTATTGCCTGGCCCTATCTAGGGTGACGGAATTGGGCTACAGCTGGTTTAACTCATATGAACATATGAAAATATAAAAGAGTCACCAAAAGGTGGCCAAAATGATCTATCGAGTCTGCTCATTAGTAATGCAGAGTCCCTGGCTTACGCCATTGACCCTGCCCCCCCCGGCCATTCCTTTGTCAGACCTTCCTTCATAATTCACCCCCTTTGGTCCAGTGGGTTCCCTTTATGATTACCCCAGGTCCTCATAAAGCCTCCCACCATCTTTGTTAAAACCACCTCTTCCAGTAATGCATTCCATTTGTCCACCACCCTCTCTGTGAAAAAAATGTTTCCTAACATCACTCCTAAATCCCCCACTACTAACTTTAAACTGTGCCCCCTAATGGATCTGTTGTCTCTCAGCTTGATGAGATCTTCCTTATCCACTCTATGTATTCCCTTCAGGTACTTAAAGGTCTCTATCATATCTCCTCTTTCTTTTTCCTTTTCTCCACTGATTACATTCTCAGGGCTCCAAGCCTCTCCTTGTAAGACTTCTCTGCTGTCCCCCTGTCATCTTGCTTGCCCTCCTTTGGACCCTGTCTAACACGCTGATGTCCCTCTTATGATATGAATGCCAGTACCTTAACTCCCTATTCTAAGTGAGGTCTCACCAGTAACCACTACAGGGCATTATTACAATACCTCTTTCCACCCACTGCTTAATCCACTGTCTGTGCACCCCAACATCCTGATCACCTTTCCTGCTGCTGCCTTTTTGCATTGCATGGAGTATTTCAGGTCACTGGTGATCATAAGCCCAGATCTTTCTTTCTTCAGTGCTGCTACCTGGAGACCCCCCTCCCAGGTAATACTTAGCCCAAGGGTTTCTGGTCCCAATGTGCATCATTTTGTATTTCTTGGCATTGAAGCTAGTTGCCAGATCCTCAGCCATCTCTCAAGTTTCCGGAGGTCTTCCTGTACATCCTGTATCCATTCAACTGTATCCTACTTCCTGCAGAGTTTGATGTCTTCAGCAAACAGGCACATCTTGCCCTTTATGCTTTCCCTATTGTCATTTATAAAGACATTGAACAACACCTGCTCCAGCACTGATCCCTGTGGGAATCCGCTGGTTACCTCCTTGCTGCTGGATAACTCTTCCCCCACCACCACCTTATGGGTTCTGTCACTGAGCCGGCTGGCTACCCACCTTGTCTGTTTCTCTCCAATCCCCAAATCCCTCAGTTTGCTGATCAACCTCCTAAGTGGGACTGAGTCAAAGGCCTTGCTAATGTCCAGGTAAATGGACCTGGTGCTGCAGCAGAACAGGCTCTGTAACTTATCTGCTCCCAAACAGATCCAGGAAAATTAGGAAGATGAGCCTGCCAGCTGCAGCAGCACAGGTTCTGTAACTTGTCTTCTCCCAAATGAAGCCAGAAAGATTAAGAAGACGAGCCTGCCAGCTGGAGCAGCACAGGCTCTGTAACTTGTCTGCTCCCAAATGGAGCCAGGAACATTAAGAATGCATGCCTTCCAGCTGCAGCAGCACAGGTACACATTGTGATTTAAAACTCCTATGCCTACGCTCTGGCTGTTATTGCTTCATGTTGCCTTAACTGAATTCCTGTCTACTAAGCTCTTGAGATTCTTTCTGAGACCAGATTCACTGTGCACACCTTACCTGAGAGTGTTGTTATTCATTGTACCTTAATTGTTGTGCTGTTCAGAACTGCTGCATGTTGTGCTTCTCTAAGCCTTTCCCCGTCACCATTTTCCACTCCTGCTGCTTCTGCTTCTGCGCAGTACATCTCCTCCCTTCCTTTCTTTGTCCTGCTTCCCACTCCTTTCTTGAAGCCTTTTGTTGCCTTGAAATACTCCCTCTATGCTAATGCAAATCATTCCATTTATTCACAGGCTCTGTAACTTATCTGCTTACAGAGCCAGGAACATTAAGAAAATGAGCCTGTCAGCTGCAGCAGCACAGGTACACATTGTGTCCATGGCCACTGCATGGTGACTGCCCTTCCTATTCAGTCCCTCACCATGGTCCATCCCTTGATTTGTAGGTCATTCTCTGTGCCTTTCTCCTATTGCCATTTTCCACTCCTGCTGTTTCTGCACATGCACAGTACGTCGTCCTCCTCACCACCTTTCTTTGTCCTGCTACTCACTCTCATCTTGGAGTGTTTTTTTGTCTTGAAACACTCCCTCTATGCTAAAGTGAATTGTCCCCTTTATCCACAAGCTCTGTAACTTTTCTGCTCCCAAATGGAGCCAGGAACATTAAGAAGACAAGCCTGTCAGCTGCAGCAGCACAGGAACACATAAAAATACACCACATTATGTACCTGTGTTAGCCCATCACCGCTGTGCAGAAACTGCCCCGATCCCCCCCCCACCGTGGTGCACCCCTTGATTTATAGGTCACTCTCTGTGCCTATCCCCATCACTGTTTTCCACTCCCAGTGTTTCTGCACATGTGCAGTAAGTGGTCCTCCTCTGCCCCTTACTTTGTCCACCTTCCTGCTCCCATCTTGGAGACTTTTGTTTTCTTGAAACACTCCCTCTATGCTAATGCATATCATCCCCTTTATCCACAAGCACTGTAACGTGTCTGCTCCCAAATGGAGCCAGGGACATTAAGAAGACAAGCCTGTCAGCTGCAGCAGCACAGGTACACATTGTGTACCTGTGTTAGCCTGTCACCACTATGTGACGACTGCCCAACCCACCCCTTCTCCATCCCTTGGTTTATAGGTTACACACATCATGTGACCTATCACCTGACCTAGCTCTGGAAGATACTGCCTCCATACTTTCTCTATAGCATTTTGTGTTTAGTGACCACTGGAAGTCACTGCTGAGGCCTACCTGTTCTCACTCCACAAGCACAGTACAGCACTTCCATTACTTAGTATTCAAACTATCTCTTTGCCCTACTCCCCCTGAATTTCTGCCCTCCATTTGGAAAATCCTCGCCTTTCAGCCCTGGGTATTGAACCCATGACCCTTTACTCTTAAGGCGGCAACCCTAGCCACTGCATTGCAGCAGTAGCTACAATTTTATACTGCTTGTTGACTCTCTTAACTCCTTGTCATGCAACCCCACAATCCACCATTTGGTACTCCACACACCCATGCTCTTTCACTTCCCATCCACTACCTCCACTTCTAACCCAATTCTTAATTAATTTTATAATCTTTGTTACTTCTTCCCTAGGTCCCCAGAGCCAACCCCCCCAATGCACCACACCCCTTCCAATGTACTCAACTCTTCACCAGTCATTGAATGGACACACGTGAACACAAACATGAGGGCAATTTGCTATATGACTCCACCCGCTCTATTCCTCTTT
Organism: Neoceratodus forsteri; assembly: GCA_016271365.2. Taxonomy (NCBI): domain Eukaryota; kingdom Metazoa; phylum Chordata; order Ceratodontiformes; family Ceratodontidae; genus Neoceratodus; species Neoceratodus forsteri. Next base: position 923,220,081 of record CM057455.1, on the reverse strand, counting down.
TTTGCACTGCATACTTATCATACCATTCTGACTTCCAAAGCTTTTACCCCATATACACACACACACATAAAAAACACACCCCAGGGCACTCGATCCACATGAACCTCACATACCAATGCCACTAGATCCACCTCATTTGACAACTGCTTGACCTCCTACCCCCACTTATTGACATACCCTTTCCTTCAACTCCTTACCTCCCCAATTTTTACCACTAAGCCTAGAAGACCTTCTAACTGGAGACCACTTACCCCACTTAAGTCTCTCAAACATTATCTGCTTAGGATTGCCCTGCTTTTTATCTCATGTCTGGTAATATCCACTCCAACTCAGGCCCCCCACAGCAACCACAATGTTGTAACAACAATAACAGTTTCTTTAAACTAGCCACCATCAACATTCATAACCTTCTACCCAAACTTGATGACCTGCAAGTGTGGATTACACAGCACAAACTGGATGTGCTTTCCATTAATGAAACATGTGTTCTCCCAAAGGTTCTTGATTCTGCCATGTCCCTAACTGGCTATACCTTATTTAGACAGGACTGACTTGGCAAAAGGGGTGGTGGATGTGTTATATATGCAAAAGACGCACTAGAATGGCTAGTCTTACTGCTAGTGGCTCCTGCAAACAACTCCCAGATCCTAGCAGTCAAGATACTCCTTGGCCGCCAAGGCAGTTTGCTAAACAGACTGTTTACATCCCTCCTCATGACCAGGTTACTAGTTTCAAAATGGTTCTTGACTATCTTGTTGACTTACCCCATCGCTATGAGGAGATGTTACTAGGTGACTTCAACATCAATTGGCTGGCCCCTGAAGCTGACCCCTACGAAGATGCCATTGTCGCCATTGATATCACCCAACTAGTGACCACCCCAACAAAAATAAACCATAGAACTGGCCACAGTATACTTTTTTACCTGATCCTTACTACCCACCCAGAAAGAATCTCCTGCACCACTGTTCTCCCAGACTTGTTGAGTGACCATTGCCCAGTAACTTGCCACTGGTCTAATAAGGCCCCTAAGCCACCACCTAAAGTCATATAAGAATGTGTCCAAAAAAAGGGCACTTTAAACACCTTCAGGCCTATCTCACACAATGTGACTGGTCACCCACTATGGACATGGCCCATAGTGTTGTTCACGCACTAGACTATTTCATCACCCAATTCAACAAGACTTGTGACATGTTTACTCTACATCATAAATGAAAGACTAGGGGTGCAACAAACCCCTGGATAACCACCACCCTAATAAAACTGACGAATGATAGGGACAATCTATGGCATCTCACACTAGCCACTGGGAAACAGGTAGATATGCAACAATACAGAACTGCTAGGAATTCTTGCACTGATGAGGTTCATGCTGCCAAAATAGGACACTTTAAATTCAAGCTCTCAAACTCCAAGGGTAATGACAGGAGTTTCTGAGATAATATTAAAGACTTCATGGGTAAGCCCTATAAAACGTCCCCACCATGACTGAGGTAAATAGAGTTACTATACAGGACACCAAACAAATAGCTGACACCTTTAACAATGCCTTTACTGATCTTAGTGGTATACTTTCTGACAACTTTTTTGATGCGCCCGGCATGAAGATTTTTTGTGGGAAAAGCTGCCCCCCTGCACTTCCCCCTTTTACTTTAGGAGGGTCACCCTGAATGAATTCAAAAAGTACCTACAATGGGTACTTGGCAAATCCAGGTTTATCAGTGACTGTTAAACTCAAACTCCTTAACTTTACACTTGTTGTCATCCTGAAACCCCTAACCAAACTCCAACATTTGTCACTCTCCTTATGGCAGTTCCCCCAGTGATGGAAAGCAGCACTTGTAACGCCTGTACATAAAAGCAGAGACAAGGTGATGCAGTCAAACTATTGCTCTGTATCTTTTCCCCTCTCTCTAAAGCCCTAAAGTGCATTGTCTCTGACCAATTGACTGAATACCTGGCCAAATATGACATTTAATGTCCACAGCAGCATAGCTTTAGGAAAGTTCACATCATGACTACTGCCCTTCTTGAGTACATGGACTTAATAATAATAATTATTTATTTATAGTGCACCTTTCAAAAAATCAAGGTGCATTACAAAGCAGTAAAATGAACAACAATACCATAAATACAGTTATAAATACCATAAAATACAAATAAAATTAGAGTTGGGTCATACAGATTATGCCTGGTTCCATAAAAAAGTTTTAAGAGCCTGTTTAAATCCTTCCACGGTTGTGCACTCTCGTACCCGATGGGGTAGAGAATTCCAAAGGGTTCGGGCCACTTGCATAAATGCACGGGCCCCAGAAGATTTTAAACACACCCTTGGAATCTCTAGCAACCACATGCCAGCTGAGCTGAGCAATCTCCCAGGGCAGTAAGAAACCAGGAGCTCTTTCATGTAATCTGGGCCCAGTCCATGTAGGGCTTTATACATCAGAAGTCCAACTTTAAAGGTGATACACCACCATACCAGCAGCCAGTGCAATTCGCGGAGCACCGGAGAAATATGACCAGACTGAGGAGTCCCCGTCAGTAACTGGGCTGCTGTGTTCTGCACCAGCTGATAGCTGTGGACATCAACCTCAGGTAGCCCCAGGTACAGATGATTACAATAATCAAGGTGTGAGGACACAAAGGCATGGACTAACATGGGGAGATTGCCAGAAAGAACAAGGTGCTTAACTCTGGAGTTGTTCCTTAGATGGTAAAAAGAGGATTCGACGACCGCCGTCACCTGCGATCACAGTGTCAGCCCCATATCAAAAATCATCCAAAGGTTCCACACCCATTTAGAAATAGGGAGTGGGAGGCCCCCAAGGAAAAGTACCGAAGGTGAACCCACCCTCAATCCTCCTATCCGGCTCCCCGAGTCCACCACCAGCACCTCCGTCTTTTCTGAGTTCAACCTCAACCAGCTCGAATTCATTTAATCTTGGATTTCAATAAGACAGTTATTAGATACTGAGAGAGCTCTATCCTGGTCAGGTGCAAAAGAAAGATATAGCTGGGTATTATAGGCATTGCAGTGAAACCTTAGCCCATATATTCTTACAATGTCTCCAAGGAGCAGAATGTACACTGCGAATAACATGGGGACAACACCAAACCCTGAGGAACCCCACATGACAGAGGAACTAGGTCAGAAGAATTAATCCCTGACACCACCCTCTGATTTCTTCTGGCTCTGGACCAAGGTCACCTAGTGAAGTCAGTATACAGTGACCTCCCTAAGGCCTTCGACATCATAAACCACACCCTACTACTGCACTCACTCACTGCCCTCGGTCTCTCCAATGAGGTTACTGGTTGGTTCAAGAGCTACCTTGATGGCAGAATGCAGCAAGCCAAAATCAGTGAAACCCTTTCCTGCAGTCATCCAGTGCATCCAGGAATCTCTCAAGGCTAGTGGTGGGCAAAGTAAGCAGAATTCACTTTGTGGAGAAATCCACGACATGCCACCCACTTCAAGTAGCCAAAATACTACATTTCGCCTGGCGGAGTGGCAAACTTTCACCTGGTGGAACACGAAATTTCACCTTCCTCGGCAAAATTTCACCTTCCATGGTGACATTTCACCTTCCATCCACGGGCGAAATTTATAAACTTAAAACAAGATCCCGGGTGGCTAGCGGTCCCTCCCCCCCACCTGTCCCTGTAATAATAATTCTCCATGGTGGTTAGTGGTCCCACTTGGTAATCCACCCACCGCGGAAATTTACTATCCCCCAACCCGCATCTCTCCCTATCTCCTCCTTCTCCGATTCCTCTAAAAATCAGTGGTGGTCTAGTGGTTTTGGTAATGAAACTCCCGTCCTGATCCCCAGTTCAAAATAAATTCCTGGTGATCCAGTGCTCCCCTCCACCCAGCCCCACCAGCAGCAAAACGTCCCTGCCACAACCACAACCCCAGCTCCCACCCCATCCTAAATCAGACCGACAGTGGCAAACCAGCACAGCCCTCCTCTCCCCTCCATGGCTGGCCTGCCGACTGAGCTCAGCTGTCAATGAATGAGCTTCATTGACAACTCTGTCGGCAGGCCAGCCATGGAGAGGAGAGGCTGTCCAATCTACCACTGCCAGTCTGATTTAGAATAGAGGTGGGGCTGGGGCTATAGCGGGGACATTTGCTGCTGGTGAGCTCTGGGTGGGGGGACTGGATCACCAGGGATATGAACTGGGATCGACGGAGTTTTATCACCAAAACCACTGGACTACCACTGATTTTTAAAGGAATTGGAGAAGGAGGAGATATGGAGGGATGCGGGTGAGGGGGTAGTACATTTCGGCAGATTACTGGGTGGAGGGGAGGGACCACTAACCACCATGGAGAATTATTATTACAGGGACAGGTTGGAGGGAGGGACTGCTATGCTAGCCACACCAGGGAAGGTGAATTTTAGCCTTCTGGGGGACAATTTCATGAAATGATCTGCAATGCAGATTTGACCACTCCACCAGCACTCAGCAGGCGAAATTTAAATTCGCTGCATCACTACTCAAGGCTCTATCCTTGAACCCCTACTTTTCAGTCTTTTTCTTAATAACCTTCCAAAAGCCTGCACTAACAACATAGTCCTTTACCCGGACAATGTAGTCCTCTTCTCAGGTCACACTGATCCCTTCCCTCTTTCAGAAGATCAATAATCCAATTTCAAGTCGATTGTGACCTGGTTTTCCCAACACAAATTACTAAAGGATTACTAGAAAACAAAGGTTATGCTCTTCTCTAACTCACATAATAAACATAAATCAGCCCACCTAACTATACTGAATAAACAAAGCTTGCCACTGAAACAGGTCCAGGAATTCAAATATCTTGGCATAACACTTGATTGCCCTCTGTCATACACCACACGTCAACCTAATTTCCAGAGTGATAAATTTAAAGATTAGGATCCTCCATCAGCACCAACATTGCCTGACCCCTGAGGCACTCTGATTAGCAGTCACTAGCTCAATCCTATCCGTACTCGACAATGGATTAGTTATATATGGGGCTGCAGCTGTTACTACCCTCAGAAGAATTACAGTTGCTCTGAATAAACCCTGTCGACTTGTATCTGGGGCCCACAAGCTTACCCACATTGCAACTCTTATCAGCAGACCTACTGCCTGCACCTTAAGGGCAGGGTCACCTACCAGACCTGTTTACTTGTGAAAAAATTAACCTGGGCCTAACTTCTCTAGCCATCCAGCCTCTTCTTATGTTGGTTCCAAACCCTCACTGTACTGATGTGGCCAAATAGACTTTTCTCGTCCCTTTCTGCTGGACCATGCAGGCCCAGTGAACTTTTAGGTTTAGGGCCCCTACTTGGCTTAACAGTCTCCCCATAGATTTCTATGCTGTTGATAAGTCTAAACTTGGCCCTTTTAATTTCAAACTCCAACACCTCACTGCACTTAGCAGCTCTGACTGCATGCCTTAAGCTGTCACACCGTGCCACGTATCTTTATCCTAACACAAAGCTTACAGCCCAACCTAGAAATATAGACACATAGAATTTGACTGCAGATAAGGACTGCTTGACCCACCTAGTCTGCCCATTATCCTACCTGATGGATAAGCTGAAGATCCTAGTTAACCAATAGCCTACTTCCTCATGCCCCTACTAGAATTGCCTTATGTCTGTCCCATGCATTCCTGGATTCTACCACTATTCTTGACTTTATGATCTCATCAGAAAGGCTGTTCCATGCATCCACAACCCTCTCCATGAAAAAATACTTCCTAACATTACCTCTGAGCCACCCCCCCCATCTTCAAATCGTGCCCACTTGTTCTTGCACATCTCTTTTTTTGAAAGTTGCTACCATCTTGGACTTCATTGATTCCCTTGAGGTACTGGAAAGTTTCTATCATGTACCCCCTCTCCCTCCTTTTACTTGAGGGTATACACATTAAGCTCATTTTGTCTCTCTTTGTATGTCTTCTGGTGTAGACCCTGCACCATTTTGGTTGCCCTCCTCTGGACAGCTTCCACTCTGTCTTTCCGTAGATGGGGTCTCCAAAACTGCACGCAGTACTCCAGATGGGATCTCACCAACTGTCTGTACAGAGGGATGACAACTTCTTGTTTTCTACTGTTGATGCCTGTTCCTATGCATCCCAGTATCCCTCCAGCCCTCCTTATTGCCATCACACATTGTTTGCCCACCTTTAAGTCATCTGATATAATTACTCCCAGGTCCCTTTCCATTTTTGTTGTTGTTAGTATCCCACCCCCATTGTGTACTCTTCTCCTGGGTTTTTGTTTCCCAGGTGCATTGCCTTGCTCTTCTTTGCATTGAATCTGAGCTGCCATACATATGACCATTCCTCCAACCTATCCAAGTCCTTCTTATCCTTTCCACCCCACCTTGTGTATCAACCCTGTTGCAGATCTTTATGTCATCTGCAAAGAGACATACTTTTCCTTCCAAGTGCTCTGCAATGTCACTTATAAAGACATTAAAGAGGACTGGCTCACGTACTGAACCCTGCGGTACACCGCTAGTAACCCTAATTTCTTCACTGTGGACTTTGTTTACTATTACCCTTTGCATTCTGTTGTCCAGCCAATTTTTCATCCAGGCTACCACCTTGGAACACACTCCAAGGCTGGCTAGCTTGTATATTAATCTTTTGTGTGGGACTGTGTCAAATGCCTTGCTAAAATCTAGGTAGGCCATGTCAACAGCCCCTCCCTGGTCAACTACTTTGGTCACCCAGTCAAAGAAATCTATTAGATTTGTTTGACACAACCTTCCCACTATGATTCCATGCTGACTTGGGTCCTGTGCCCCACTGGCCTCTAGGTACTCAACAGTTCTTTCCTTCAGAAGTGATTCCATCATTTTCCCTACCACTGAGGTCAAACTAACTGGTCTGTAGTTTCCTGCCTCTGCCATGCTCCCACTTTTGTGAAGTGGAATTACATCTGCCCTCCTGCAGTCCTCAGGTACCACCCCATCCTCCAATGATTTGACTCAGTAGGTAGCAAACTCACCTCTGAGGCAAGGAGATTAGAGGGCTGTGGGTTCAGTTCCCACATCTGGCACTTGGGTTAATATCCCAATACTGACACTGTAGTGCAGCATAAGAGGGGTGCTGCACTTCTGAGGTGCCGTCTTTCAGATGAGATGTTAAACTGAGGTCCCATCTGCCTGGATTGGTGGTAGTTCAGGTGGATGCTAAAGATCCCATGGCACTTATCGAAAAAGAGTAGGGGAATTGTTTATTGCAAAAACCAAAAAACATCAATACAGTGTCACCAGAAAAATATAAATCAAAAATTGTGACAACACTAAAGGACTATTTTAAATAAAACAAACAAAACCAACTATACGAGCACCCTAATAATGTACAGACAATGTTAAATCCAGTAAACATGTTTCTAGTATTCATGAAATAAGTAAACTGGCAAATGATGGGATTCAATGTCCTTTTGAGTGTGCAAGGCAGATTCAATATGGCATAAAACAACAGAAGGTAAAGTGTTAGTATGCTGCAAAGAAAATTAACATCTTGCCTGCCACAAATAAAACCTGATACAAGCAAGTACCACTGTGAGAATACTTGCATGATAGCGGGAAAAAAAAAACGAATAATCCCCGAGAACCAAACATTCATATGAAATATGACAAGATGCTCCCCATCCCCATGTAGCAAATAAAGCAGACCAAAATTTACCAGCATAAGGACAAGTAAGAAAAAAATGAGTTATTGTTTCTTCAACACCTGTACATTCAAAATGAATACAATTTCCTTCAGCAAGAGCTTTATGCTTCAGGTTTTCCTTGACCCCTAGCCTCCCATGGCAACTAAGCCATGTCCAGTCCCACATCTGGCCAGGAATCCTCCTGTTGGCATGTACCTTAAAAGCCAAATGTACTTTAGTAGGAAAACATCTGAGAAAATCAACCTGAACAAAAAAATTAGTCAACCTTATCTTACTATACAGGCCCTTTCAGGAAAGCCAACGAACCTCGCTTTGAGTAAGACACCACTGACGTACCTTGACAACCACTAAAGGAAGGAATAAGGGTGTTTTATAATTTGATTTGACAAAGGTGCCTCGATAGTCCATTTTAATAAAAAATCTCAAAGCAAACAAAAGTTCACATGTCCCAAGAATGTGATTGATACTGTGCAACCTCTTTAAATGTAGATTTAATAAAAAAGGAAAAATAAAGGCCCTCAGCCTTAATTGGAAGATATGTAAAATCATGCTTAACCAGGTTCAATCAGCTTCCCCACAACATTTGAAAAAAATACTGTAAAAATGGGTTTCATATTGCTAGGCAAAGGAAAAACTGAACTAAAATAAAGAAACAGAGGGAGCAAGAATTTTTTGATAATCAAAACACGTTTTTGAATAGAAAAAGTCCAGGATTTCCATAACTGAACCTTGCTCTCACCTAATTCAATATGCAGTTTCTAGTTAAGATCATTCGGATCACCAGCACCAAAAAAACAACCTAAAATTTTAATAGGGCCCATAGAAATAGCTATCTGCCCAATCATGGGCTCACAAGGGCCCTCCCCCCAAAAAATAACAGCACTCTTATCACAGTTCACAGAAATTCCTGAAATCAAACCAAACTGTGCCAGAATATGCAATGCTCAAAGGCCAGAAGCTGCATTGCGAAGCAGAAGGCACATATCATCAGCACAGACAGCTAAAACCTGTGAAGGAATCTCAGGAGTAGGTGACAAACCCATAATTTGAGGATGATGAAGGAGCTCCCAAACGAAAGTGTCCAAAACAAAGGTGTACAATATAGGGCTAAGTGGACATCCCTGACCCACCCCTCTGCAGAAATCAATCCCTTCCCCCAATATCCTGTTAACAAGAGGAACATTTTGGGCATCACTATACAAAAGTTCTATCCAAGTCCTAAATGTAACTGAAAACCCATACTGCTGAAGAACTGCAAACAAAAACTCATGTGAAACCTTATCGAAGGCTTTAGCCTGATCCAATGAAAGCAAATATCCTGAGAGTTCCCCCAAATGACTAAAATCACAAATATTTCTTAGCAGGGTTACATTTTGGTGGACATGTCTACCTGGAATAGAACAAGTTTAGACTGGATATATCAATGAAGCAACAACATGTTGGAACCTATGGCACAAAATAGCTGAAAAAATCTTGTAATGCGTATTTAGTAAGCAAATTGGTCTCCAATTACCAACAACGTGTTTATTCCCTTTTTGAAATAAAAAAATAGTTAAAGCATTTGAAAATACATGAGGCAGTTTAGAATTTGCCAAAATGTCATTGTAAACCTGTGTTAATGTAATACTGATATCATCCAAGAAAAATTTATACAATTCATTGATGAGGCCATCAGGACCAGGTGATATTCCCAGACTTCAATTGGGTAATTTTTGACCTGACCTCATCCAGGGTTATGTGCATATCCAAAAAAAGAGAATCAGTGGATGAGATCATTGGTGGCTGGAAAGAAAACAATGCTTCCCAGGCACTGGTGGGCTAACAAGCCTGACCATGTTGAGTTCATAAAAAAAGCTGAAAAATATGTAATATCTCCACATCAGTTGTTTATTAAACCCCCATATTATCATAAAGACCATCCATATGTTTTTTCTCTAGGTCTTGTTGCAGGCTGAAAAAGGGTCTCAACTGGGTGAAGACTTTAGTCCATAAGACAGATCTTCATGAATTTGACAAGTCTTCCCATAATGAAAATTTCTCATGAGATTGAGAGCTACGGTAATTTGTTCTTGAATCTGAGTATCAGAACAAGAGGAAAGTGACATCAATTTATAAAACTGTGATCAATGTCCTAGATAAGTAATATAATCTGCTGAATGAGTTTGATGTTGATAGGCCATGGAAGTTAGTCTAAACTCATGTTTAGTATCCATCCACCTATCACCCCAGGAATCATACATCCCGGCTACTGAGCGCCACCTATCAAATGTCTGAGACAAAAGAGACTGGAACCACTCTTGAGTCAGAAAAATTGGGTTCATCTTCCATCTTGCAGGAAGAGCAGGAAAAAGAGGTGGAATACGAAAAAGTGAAAAGCGTACCTTCAATAACATATGATCTGAAAATTCACAAGAGGTCAAAAGAAAAGAAAATGGCAGTAAATACTGGGAAGCAAAAACAAAATCAATTCTGGTAGCAAAATTGTTATGTTTGTGCGTAGGCCCTAGATCTGAATGAAGCACTCTATAAGCATCCGTTAAAGAGGCTTTCAGAATTAATTTAAACAGAGCATGGGAATCACAGTACATCTTACACTGTAACTGATCTTTAAACTTTAAATCCAGGCTACAGTTAAAATCACACCCCCCATATAATATTCCTAGGGGAAAAAAGATAATGCTCAATTTTACAAAAAAGGTCGATCCTGGCCGATTTAACCTGGGGAGTGTAAATGTTTATGAGATGGAGAGAAAAGCCCTGGTAGATGCAATCAAGGAGCAAAGGTCTCCCTGGGACCAGATCATCTGGTCTAGTGACCTGCACAGCAGTATGACAAAATAATATCCCAACCCCATCTGCAGCATGAGGACCACAGAACCAAAAAGAAGGCCCAGAGTGCCACAGTTTCTTAGTGTAGTTAATGTCCGACAGGGTAGAGAAATCCATCTCTTGCAGAAATATAATGCTCGCAGAGAGGGACTTACAATAATGTAGACGTCCCGGATGCTTCCTGGAATTCTTAATACTACAGGAATTCAATGAAACTATAGTTATAAAAGCCAGGGAGCAGGACTAAGATTTGTCTTTTTTATGCTTTCTACCTGACTTTTTTTGGATTCCAATAGATCAGAACCTCCTTCATCATCACACTGCATACCAGACAAGGCCCCAGATTGAACCAAGTTGGATTCTGAATCCCCATCTGGATCCTGCAAAACCTGAAATATATTGTGCGTAGGAGTGATAGTCGGTACAATTAACATCTTAGCATGAGACCGTGTTACAAGTCTCGGATGAGGTTTCTGAAACTCAGGAGTGGGGGGGGGGGCAAAATGAGACAGGTAGGAGCCTGAAGTCCTGAAGCCTCAGGGGGTTGCAAAACATGTGATTGACCAACATCTGAAGACTCATCAGTAGAGTGAGGCACCGCTTCACAAGGAGGAGCCGAGGCAGAAGGGCCTGAGCCTGAAGGGTCAGGATCAGGGGGGACAGTCTCCTCAGTGGTAGGCCTAAAACAGTCCTGGGCTTCTGAAATCAGGGTCTACTTGTCAAGGCCCCCTGAATTATTTTGGCCAGCATATGGACACTGGTGGTATGCATGCTCTTCGCATCACAGAGGTTACAATGAAAAATATTTCAACAAGTACCACTGTCATGATCCAGTTTTCCACACAGTGCACATTTAATTTTATCACATGTGCTACTGAGATGACAGGCGCTACCACATTTATAGCATGCTTTGGTTTGACCTGGGTAAAAACAGACTCCCCTATCCCTGCCCAAAAAAAACTATTCGGAATGTGCTGGACTAGGTCTCCTACAATGTGCAGTTTAACCTTAAATTTCCAGCTGCTGTACAGCTTCCCTCCCCATCAATAACTGGTTTGGGAGGCCCCAACACAGTGCACTTACTCTCCCACCGGTATAAAATATCCCCCACATTCACCCTTTCATTCCGAAACATTATGTGAATAGTTTTAAACAATGGCTTTGTAATGGGAATACCCCAGAACGGAGTCCATAAAGGAGTAGTCTTCAATGACTCATATTTTTGCCAGAATTTATCCAGACCTGTAAAGGATCTGAAAATAATGTCACAAGTATCTTCTCCCTGAATACTTATAAGGGCATATATGTCTGAGGCTTGAAAAGTCATTGAGTTTTTAAGCAGCCAGCAGGCTACAAAAAAATGATCAGGATGTTCCTGAAGACCCCCCTCCGTACCTAAGGCGTACAGTGTTACACCTAGGAGCCTGGTCCAAACGATTATTCCTAAAGAGATCTGAAAAGCAGGGGCCAGTATGAAATCATTCCCGGTGAGGAGAGGAAGGGGGGGAACAGTCGGTGTTTCAGTATAAGGCTCCACACCAGCATCCAAACTAGAACCATGCAAAGTCTCACCACTTGGAACCGAAGTACAAGGATCTACAGGCTGGTGGTCTGCGGACTGCTCAGTCACAGGATTCCCAGAACCATGTGTCTCTTGCGATGAGAAAGAAATCCAGTTTGAGTCTGGTATCCAGCGCCCATGCTGACATATCCAGCCAGCGTCTAGTAGGGCTGATTCTTTGCTCCAGTCTCTCGAGGGAAACGAGCCCGCAGATATAAGCAACTTCCACGTTCCAGCATGCACAGTCTCTGAAGCACAAGGCAGCACTATCTCCTGAGCCTCAGAAATAATCGAACCCGCTGCCGTTCCGACTAGCTGATCTGTATGCACACCTACCGCCTGCGTCAAAATTGAGCCATCAGCCAAAATGGGAGAAGCAGGCAAGAAAACCCCTGCAGTCTTCAACTCCAGTGAAACTTCTGCTGCCGAAACTCCTGCTACAAGGATCACACCACGCATATGACTCAGTAGCTCCCCAGGCACATCATCAGAAAAGCACTCCTCTCGGGACAGATCCATTTCCAACTTCTCAGTAGAGCTCTCTCTGCCAGCAGCAGGTAAGACGTCCGTCTCCATCAAGTTCCCCAGCACAGTCTGCCATTCCATGGGACATTCAGCAGCTCCCCCTGCTGCCAGTAATGGAGATGGGTAATTTCCCCAGTGTCATGGCCAAATTTCTCCCATTCACTAAAACTACCACCAACAGCTTAATCTGGTTCAATTTCAGTTGCTTACCAGCTGTATCCCCACGGTCGCCCCGAAAAAGGAACTTCTAGGTCTGTGGGCTTACCAGGTCAACAAAATTCAATAAATAAATTAATAAAATGATTTGTTAATGGGGAGTAGTCAGTGGTGTCAGTAGTTCAACCCTTAGTTCTTTTAGAATTCTGGGGTGAATCCCATCAGGCCCCATTGCTTTGTCCATCCTCAGTTTCAAGAGTTCTTTCAGAACCCTTTCTTCTGTGAATGGACTCATATTGACTCCCCTATCTGGAGTGTTTCTCTTGTTTGGCTTAGGTACTCCCCCCTCCTCATCTGTTGTGAATACTGAACAGAAATATTTGTTCAGTATCCCTGCTTTCTCACTGTCACCCTCTGCCCACATTCCCTTCCTTTTATTAAGCCTCAGTATTCCTCCCTTGACCTTTCTTTGCTCCCTAATGTACCTATAAAAGGTTTTATCCCCCTTCTTAACAGAGTTGGCTATCTTTTCCTCAGTTTGGGCCTTTGCTATTCTGGCTGCCTTCCCTGCCTCCTTCTGCTTTAACTGATAAAGTTCTCTGTCTGCTCTTTCTGTATCTCCTTATATTTCTGGAGTGCTGTCCTGTTTTCCTTAACCTTCCCTGCCACCTCTTTTCAGAACCATAGTGTTTTTTTCCTTCATTTTGTTTTGTTGATTCACTTTACACAAAGGCTTGTTGCCTCTGTGATGGATGTTTTGATTATTCTCCATTGTTCCTCCACCCCTCCTTCTTTCCCATTTGCTAGTGCTTTTCTGAGGCACTCTCACATTTTCCCAAAGTCAGCCCTCCTAAAGTCCAGTACTCTTACTTTTGTGTGGCTTGACTCCTATGGCTATGTTGATTGTGAACCACATGGTTTGGTGGTCGCTTGTTCCCAAATGGCTACCCACTTTTAAATTTGAGATCCTTTCCATCCCCATTTGAGAGTACTAGATCTAAGATTGCTTCCTCCTCAGTGGGTTCCAACACTAACTGTCTGAGGCATGCCCCTTGTAAGGCATCAAGAATGACCCTGCTCTTGGATGTGCCAGCAGTAAAGGTGCTCCATCTTTTTTGTCTCTCACCCACTATCTAGATAACCTATGCCCCCCCTTCCACTACCTCTTCCAGTGCCACTTACTCACCTCATGCGCCCTTATTTCCAACCTCCATCCTCTCCCCAACCTCATCTCTTTTCATCCTTATTGTGATTCAACTACCCAACCACCTGCCCCTATCTCCCTCTTGTCTCTCCAGTTTTCACTTGCTTGACACCTTCTGTCTCAATAATCTTTTCCTCTTGAAGCTGTTAGATAAGGAAGTCACTTTACTGACTGCATTATTATCTTTTTTGTCCTGTATTTTTTTAAGATTGTGCCTTACATGATATTCCATGTGTAATGTCACTGAATTGTTCTTTTTCATTTTGCATCACCTGTATAATGTTTTCATGTTGATTATATATTGATGCAGAACCTCTGTAAAAGAACCTCTGGTTCAAAACTGTTTTTAATCCTAGATATCAATACACAATAAACAATGATGTCTACCCCTTTGCCCTCTTTCACCTCTCTGTTGACCAAGTCAAAAACGTCAATCAGGTTTGACTGACAGGATCTTCCCTGCCTTTCATCCTGGAGACTATTCTCCTTTAAGTACCTTACCAACCTCTCCTTGAATATGATCTCCATGATTCTGTACATAATTGATGTCGAACTTACATGCCTATAGTTCCCCAGATACACCGGGGGCCCATTCTGTGGCACCACAGACACTTCTGCTAGCTACTTCAGTACCCTTGGGTATATGCCATCCAGTCCCGGAGACTTGTTTGTCTTCAGTTCCAGAAGTCCTTTCCTTACTCTATCTGCCTCTACAACCACATCTGCAGGACCTCCTTCCTTCTTCCTCCCCCCACAGAATTATCCCATCTTTTTCTCCAGAGAAGACAGAAGCAGTATCTCCACCTTGATTACTTCTTCCTCCACCCATCTGTCCCCTTTTCTTAGCCTAACTATCCCCTCCTTCATGTCCCTCTTCTTACTGATGTAGCAAAAGAAGACCTTCCCCTGGGCTTAATCCCTTCTGCTATTTGAGTGCTGCATCACTTTGCCTGCTACTTTAGCTATCCTCAGGTATTCCTCCTGATCTGCTTCACTCACACTCCTCTTATATCTCTTGTAGAATGCTTTCTTGTCCTTTACCACCCAGCCAACCTCAGAGGTGAACCAGATGGATAATTTGACCCCAGATCTTTCCCTTTCAGCCTAACACAGTTCACTGTGGCTGCTAGTTATGCATCCCTAATAATGATCAATTGTCTCTCCACCCCATGTATGCTTTGATGCCCTCTAGTTGCTTCCTTAGCACCTTTCCCATTTTCTGGAAATCTACTCTCCTAAAGTCTAGGGTTTTGGTCTTGGGTGTGGAAGCTTTCCTTTTCTATATCCAAAGTAAACCACACTGTGTTGTGGTTACTACCTCTCAGGGGTTCCTTGACCATTATCTTATGTATGTGCTCCCTAGTTATGAATACTAGCTTAAGGACTGCCCCCTTCCTGGTGGGTTCCTTAACTCACTGTGTCATGAATCCTCCTTGAGTCACATACAGGATCCTTTGACTCCTGGCACAAGACATGGCTGGTGTACCCAAGTCCACCTTAGGCAGATTGAAGTCCCCACCACCATTGCCACTTTCCTGCTGCTTCCAGCAGTTCCTTACACAGTTCTGTTCCCTTTCCACCTCCTGATTTGATGGTCAGTTGACCATCCCCAACCTGACCATCCTCCCCTTATTGATCTGGAGCTGGATCCATTGCAATTCCTCTTTCCTCTGTTCATTCTTCTTCTTAGTGCATATCATCCTCTCACTGATGTATACCACTACTCCCACCTTTGTCTACCACTCTGTCCCTTCTGTACAGTTTGTACTCTAGGATCGAGAGGTCCTAGTCATGGTATACTGAAACTCAGGTCTCAGTAATTTCTACTATGTCTACCTTCGGCTCTGCTAATATGGCCTGCAGGTCTGCTAACTTATTACAAAGACTGCAAGGATTGAGTGTCACCACTGTCCATCTTAACCCTATGCCTCCCTGCCTATTTCCTGTATCCTTCTTTGTCTGCCTATCACCTATACTACCCCTTCAACTCCTGAACCCTCCCTTGCTCATATGTCCTCCACCTGATTGCTACTTCCTGTATAGAAGAGGGTTATCCAGAGACCTTCCTGACCTGAAGTTTCTGTGCTGACAGGCCCAGTTCTCCCTCCCCTCAGCAGTTTAATACAGCTCTTTTTCAGTGTGTTCTCTCAGCTTGTCCCTGAGTACATCTGACCCTCACAATTTAGCTGCAGCCTATCCCTTGAATATAGCCCCTTGTCTGACCACCTGTCTCCCCATACTCCAATACAATCCTGGTTTCTACCACCACAGCATGTCATTGCCAAGAGGTTGAGATTAGGAGGGCCCGCATTGACTGATTATGATGGGGTGCCCCATGCATACTAGAGTGGGGTAGTATTGAGGTGGTCAAGCACAGAAGGTGCCCTGGATGCCAGCAGGTCTTAGAGAGAGAGGCCAGACATGTTTGGTCCCTGTCCCCAGGGTACCCACCAGACTGTGTGGGCTAGTGACCAGAAAGGCTACATGGTCCACCAATCCCCTGAGGGCAGTGCTTTGCAGTGCCAGATTGATCAGGAACAAGACTGCAATTGTAGAGGATTTGATTTCCTTGTTTGATCTGGCTTGCATTACCGAGACCTGGGTAGGTAATGATGCCAGCCTGTTGCCATAGGCCACTGTCCCCCCTGGATACTCGGTAGTGCACTGCCCCAGAATGGAGTGCAAGGCAGGGAGTGGCCATCTGTTTTAGAGCTGAACTGGGCTTAACTGTGCACCCAGTGAGAGGGCTGGGTTCCTTTGATTGTGTGGCTGTGCATGGGGGTCTGGGTGCAGGTTCCAGGATTCTCCTGGTTTACCAGCCCTTGGGGGGGCATGGGATTTCCTGAAGGAGATAGCCAATTTCATTGTCAGTGAAACTTTGGAGCCTCCCAGATATTTCGTGTTCAGTGACTTCAATGTCTGGGCCAATGACAAATCTTCCATGCTAGGTTATAACCTCCTTTGGACAATGTCATCTCTGGGTCTGTCACAGGAAGTTTCTTCCTTGACCCACAAGGACTGCCACATGTTGAACTTGGTCTCTCACTGTGGTTTGAGGTTAGCAACCTCAAGACTGATCAGGACATTTGGTCTGATCATTGCACAGTGGAGTTTTCATTTGAGGCACCCCCAAGAGCCCTCCCCCTGCAGAGATGGTTAGCTACTGCCCTTTTAGGGGTTTGACCCCAGAGGGATTTCTGGCGGCAGCTGATCTTTTTAATGTGGGCAGTGCATGCATAGGGGGCATGGGTGAGGCTGTTGCCGCCCATAATAGGGTGATGTTGGCAGCACTTGACTTCCTTGCACTGGTTCATGTGTGACCCAAATCCTCTCATTTGAGGTCTCCATGATTTGACGGAGCACTCAAGGCAATGAAGATTATGGGTCGGAGGCTGGAGTGCTGCTGGTGGAGGTCCAGGCTGGAGGCAGACAGACTGGCCCTGCATTCCCATTATGGTGAGTATCAGTGGGCAATCACCTGTAAGAAGGTAGAGTTCCTGTCCAGGGAGACTGCTGTCAGGAAGAATCGACCAACAGTGCTCTTTTGGAGTGAGGACAGGTTGCTAAACCCAGCCTGTCTACAGTCAAAAAAAGCTTTTTCTGATGCATTATGTGAATAGTTTGCTCACTTCTTCTCTGACAGGGTGTCTGCTATTCAGCTTGGAGTTCTACCGGTGGGCCAGAGAATGGCTGACAGTGATTATCTTGAGCATCTGGAATGCACTCCACCTGGTTGGGGGGAGTTTAAACCAGTGGAGTTGTCAGAGGTCATTGTGGTTGCTTCCAAGCTGAAGCACACATATTGCGAACTGGATCTGGTGCGAGCTCATTTATTGATGAGATTTGTTGACACCATTGGCCCGGTGTTTGCCTTGATTGTCTGGTGCTCCAAGTCAGAAGAGGTCTTCCCAGATGCCTTGAAGGAGGAACTGGTTAGACCTCTTCTGAAGAAACCATCATTGGACGCTGACATTGAGGTGAATTACCGTCCAATCTCCAATCTCCTATTTGTAGGGAAAGTTGTTGAGAAAGTTGTGGCACAGCAGCCTGAGGAACACCTCATGGCCTTTGATCTCTATGAGTCTTTCCAGTTTGTGTTTCATGCTAGGCATAGCACAGGAAACCACATTAGTTTGGGTGCACGATGACCTCCTCAGGGAGAGAGATTGAGGGGAGGGGACAATTCTCATTCTTCTCAATCTCTCCTCAGCGTTTGACATGGTAGACCATTGGGTATTACTCGACCACCTAAGGAAATTTTGTGGACTCACCAGCACTGTGACTGGCTTGTTTGAGTCCTACCTCATGAACTGGAGGGAAAGGGTGGTGATGGGGAATTTCTCCTCCTTCTCTAGCCTCCTGTCATGCAGAGTACCTCAGAGTTTGGTCCTGTTGTCAATTTTGTTTGCCATGTAGATGTTGCCCTGGGGGAGCTTATTAGGAAATACAGTTTAGGTTTTCATTGCTATGCAGATGATACCCAACTGTATTTTTATTTTGTCCCTGTAGCATCCAATGCAGCAGAAGTGCTAAACAGCTGCCTTGTTGAGATCAGTGATTGGATGGCCTCCAGCTGGTTGCAACTAAATCCCAAAAAGTTGGAGATACTGGTGGTGGAGTCAAACAAAGGGCATAATAGGATGGCCACTGGCACAGATTTGGGATTATTCCTGGGATCAGTGCCATTGAAGGCCTCCTCTAGGGTGTGTGATCTTGGTATGACCTTTGACAGTGGATTGACATTTGAATCTCAGGTGTTCTCCATTGTCTGGACCAGCTTTTACCATCTTAGGAATATCACCAGGATCAGGTCCCTTATTCCACCCCTGGAACTCCCCACCATAGTGCATGCCTTTGTGATGCCAAGGCTTAACTACTGTAATGCACCCTACCTCAGGGACTCAGGAGGTACCCTCCACCACCTGCAGCTAGTGAAGAATGCAGCTGCCAAGTTTTTGATGGGGCAGTCGAAAGTCTGCCATATCTATGCAGTGGTGCATGAACTGCACTGGCTGCCAGTTAGATGGAGGATCCTCTTCAAGGTGGGCTTGCTCACCTTTAAGACCCTACATGGCTGAGCCCTGGATACTTGGCTGACCTTCTTACACCTGCTACCTCAGTTTGCTCCTCCGTTCCTCCTTTAGGGGCCTCTTTTCAGTTCCCAGGATGAGGTTAAAAACTACCTGTGACAGAGCTTTTAGTATCACCATCCCTGTCCTGTAGAACTTGCTACCACTATCTGTTAAGGAGGCCCATTCAGTTGAGGTATTTAAGGCCCGCCTCAAGACCCTTCTGTTCAGTCAGCCCTTCCTGTCACTGTCTGTTAGATTTTAACCATGGGATTGCCTCTAGAGTTTGTTTTTAGCTGAACTTTATTTTATTTTATAGTAATTATTTTTTTTATGATTCTTATTTACTTATGTCTTTTATTATTAGTCTGAATGTATGGCACCCAAAGCCTCTGGAATTGGGCACCTTGAAAAATAAAATTTGCCTTGCCTTGCCAATCAAACCATTCCACATTGCTCCAGCTCCTTAGCCAATCATTAAACTCACTCAATCCTCCTTTTCCCAACTGTGCTAGCTCTGGGGACTGGAATTACTTCTGAAAAGGCAAACAAGCTCACAGAATCCCTGCAGTTCCAGGCTAGCTCTATGAATCTTTTCTGCACCACCCCACCTCACCACTGCTGCATAATTGGTCAATTGGACATGACGCATTTATGGCTCAGTTTGGCTCCTACGGGGCAGGCAGAAATGGTAGGCAATAAGGCCCTGTAGCATTCTCCCTCAGATCAGCTGATAGCCAAGAGAAGTCACCTGAAGTGGTGGCAAAGGAGGAAGTGGATGACTACCAAAGGAAAGGTATCCAGGTGGGTGGAAAAGGCACCCAGCAGAAGAGGAAGCAGAAGCTATTGGGAGACTCAGTTTTGAGAGGGATTTACAGGCGGACAGGTAGGGCAGCAGAGAGAGAGACAGAGACAGAGAGAGGCAAGGTGTCTACTTGTTGCTTCAGCCTGGAGGGACTTAGAATGGATGTTAAGGATGGGGTGGCAGTCTATGAGAAAGATCTGGATGTCATAGTCCACCCTGGTCCTAATGACCAAGCAAGGGAATGAGAGAGAACTGTGAATAGGGAGTTAAAGCAAATAGCATGAATGATAACATTTGTGGAGGTGCTACCTCTGTATGGCCAAGGGTAGGTTAGTGAACTAAGCACCAGTAACTTCAACAGTTGGTTGAAAGCATGGTGTGGAGAAGAGGGATTCAGATTCACTTGGGAGGAATGGCCAACCTGGAAGGATGTGGGCCTATGCTAAAGTGACCTCCTACGTCCTTCTGTGAAGAAAACCATAGTACTCAATACAAGGTTTACATGTTACATGAATGTATGTTTAAACTGGCAGAAGGGAGGTTGTATTATCAAGGGAGACATAAAGTGCCCCCCCGGGTTAAAGCAACACAGAGGGAGTGCCCTGAGTGAGAAAATTCCCCCCAAGGCAGGAGTGCAGGAGGAAGGGAGGGAAGGGTGGTGGACAAGGGTGGGAAGAACAGAAAAAGTAATAAGAGAGGGGTCAATTGGACAAGAAAAAAGAAGCAAAGAAGAAAGAGGATTTTTTTTAGGAAGCATTACAGGCAGAAGGGCAGTGGTAAGGGTGACTGCTGATGGAGGGAACAAGATTCAGAGAGCCATATCTGCCAATGCAAAAAGTCTAGGAAATAAAACTTCTGACCTGCAGACCATCATAGCAGAAGAGGACCTGGTTATAGTGCTCATAACTTAGTCATGGTGCACTTAAAATCATGACTGGGATATGTCATTCATACCAGGATACACTCAGTTCAAAAGGGATAGGAAAGGTATTCGGGGAGGAGAGATTATCCTGTATGTAATGGAGGGTATCAAGGCCATGGAAGTGCAAGGGAAACTAGAAGAAGTAAAAAGGCAAGAGGTACTGTGGATCACACAGGAGACAGTAGTAGGGGCCATTATTCACACAGTTCAGACCTCCAGCATGGGGGGTGGGTGGACAAGGAATCAGAGAAAACAGCAGGATGGTGATTAAGGAGAAAATACTGCTGGTTGGGGAGTCCAGTCTCCCTGATGTGGACTGGAACCTTCCAGCAGCAGTTCTGACTAGAAGCAGGGCAGTACTAGACCCTTTACAGGACGCATCTCTCAGTCAGTTTGAAAACAAACCCACTAGGAATGAGGTAATGCTGGACCTGGTGCTCACTAACAGAGACAGAGTAACAAATGTCACTGTGGGCAGTCTCCTGGGGGCTAGTGATCAAAGCACAGTGTGATTTACAATCAAGATGGGTATAGAAGGAAACCAGACATTAAACAATCAAACAGCAATCACAACAAATACGTACAACATTTAGGACAATTATAAATATCAACAGGAACATTTAAAACAATCACAAAGGTGCTTGACTTTAAAAGGACAGACTTTAAACAAATGGGAAACTGCCTTAGATACAGCACTAGTGGTGGATTGGGTGGGTAGAGGAACAATGGTGAAAAATTAAGAAAAGTATAGAATGCAACCAGCCTCCGTGTGAATGAAATGAATAAAAACAGGAGAAAAGAAGGTCACTGTGGTACTCTAGGGAGGTGACCATGAAAGTGACAGAAAAAAGATGGCATTTAATAGGTACAGTACAAATAAGCACAAATGAAGGAAGATTGGGAGAAGTACCAGGTAAACCAGAGGAAACATGGAGGGTAGTGATTCAAGCAAAAGCAAACAGAGGAAATGATAGACAAAGGAGTGTCAGAAGGGAACACGTCTTTCTACAGGTATATAAGTGAGAAGAGAAAGACAAGGAGAGGGAGAGTGAGGATAAAGAAGTAGGTAGATGGCGGACTGCACAGAGGATGATAAGGAAAAAATCCTCAACAGATACTTCTGTTTGCTCTTCACAGTGGAGAGGAAGGGGGAAGAAAACAACAACAAGCATCAGGAACACATAAGGGAGGAGGTAAACATGAGTCCATTTACAGAGGAAAGAGTCTTGAAGGGACTAGCAGACTTGAAAGTGGACAAGGCCATGGGACTAGATGAGATACATCCAAGCTTCAAACGAAACACAGGGAGGAGCTTGCTAAAACAGAGAAAGAAAAAAACACTATGGTTCTCAATTGAAGCATTGAAGAAGGTAAGAGCAAAAAGGGTGGCATTCCAAAGGTACAAAGAAACATAGAGGGAAGAAGATAGTGAACAATATCTGGAAAAGCAGAGGGATGCAAGGAAAGCGTTAGAAGCATAAAGGTGCAAACAGAAGAAACAAAATCTGACCAGAGCCAGTAGTGCTGCAGCCAAAGAATGTAGGGCAAAAATATTAACAATTACCAAAAATATGAGCCTGCATTTGCAAAATATAACATAGGCTCATACCTTTGTTATTTTTTTTATATTTTTACACCAAATTTTGAATATAGCCTTCTTATGAACCCACTTCATAAATGAGGGCAGCGGAAATTTTCAACTCCTGCGAAAAAGGTGATTTCATGCAGGGACCACAAAATCACCTTTCAGGATGTGAAAAAACATTTTGGCCAAGATTTGAAAAATGATAGCTCTCACATTCATGAGGTGCTGTAAAGATATGGTTGTGTTGTAAATTTGGGGTACAAATATTGAAAATGATCAAAGTTACGGGCCTGCATTCACAACATTCAACGTAGACTCATTCCTTTGTTATTTTTTAATATTTTTACACCAAATTTTCATTATAGCCTTCTTATGATCCCACCTCATGAACAAGGGCAAAGAAAATGTTCATCTCCTGCCTGGAAGTTGATTTTGTGCAGGAACTGAAAAACATCACCTTTTGGGACACATTTGTCTGACTATGCAATTGCTCAAGAGACGTAGTCCCAAAAAAGGTATGTTGAAAATTTGGGCCAAAAATATGAAAAAAATGGCCAAGTTATGCCACTAAGTTCAAAACACCATTGAAATATATTAAACTGCACACCTGTTTCTTGAGTTCATGGTTGGGCTTTAAATAGCGAAGATATGTCTGTGGTACAGAGAGAATTACGATGTTGGACTCCATATGGGTAAGTAAGGACTTTGGGGGGATTGTTGGTGGATGCTGAGTGGGTGGGTCATGTGGGGGGTGAGTGCAATGGCTGCAAAATAAATTGATGGAGTTTTTTTTTACAGGAAAAAGAAATGAGGATTCCTGCACTGGGGATTGGGCACCTCCAGTGCCACTGTTTTGTTTCTGGGGAGAATTGGGTGGTGGGTGATGAGAGGGAGGCAGGGAGGAGGGAGGGACAGATGGGGAGGAAACTATAAATTTATTTAAAAAATCACAAATAACTGCACATGTGCAGTAGTGGAGGAGGGCAGTAAGGATTTGTGATCAGGACACTGGGTGATTGGGCACCCCAGTGTCACATGTATGTTTAGAGGGACGCTTAAAGGAAGAGTCAAGTGGGAGGATATGTATTCTAATGACCCTACAAATAGGGGTTCATATAATGTCTTCCTGGGCTGCCTAATGCCCCTTGTCAGGATGGTGTTCTGTGTCTGCAGTAGCTGAATGTGTCTGCAGGAGAGTGATCCAGTAGTCTCTGTGCCTGTCTCTTTAAGAGAGCTATTATTCTGTGTGAGAAACTTAGTCAGGACTGGGTCTGAGAAATTAAGGCTCTAGACCAGCCAGACAGTTTGTATTTCTGTTTCATTCTGCAGTCGCTATTTGTGCAGAGGGAGCTCTGTTAGGGAAAGTGATTATTTACTGTGTATCTGTTGTAATAATAATAATAGAGGAGTTTGTCTAACCTGCCTTTCATTGCAGCTTGAACTTTTGTATGAGAGCCACCATCTTGGTTCTGGACTACCAGTGTTGGACCAATCGAACCTCAGGGGACCTAAAATGGATACTGTCCCCAGAGGTCTTGTGGGATTGAAATTCTGTAGGAATTGTAATTTTTAAGGTTTGGCACCTAATTGAACCTCGAGGGGGAGCCCTTTCCATGACAGACAGTTCCCTCAGCCAACCAAACCTATTAGATTACTGGGAAAGCCCAGAACTGCCTGCAGCAGTGTGTCAGTTGTGAGTTGGAGTTCAGAGAAGCGAACAGCTCGAGTCACTGAGCAGCTGCTCCTGCGAAGGAGTGCAGAAGAATTGGCTGGAAGGCTATGCTGACCTACCTGTCACATCTCCCAGCATGAAGAGCTGCCTTGAGTGTGAATGTCATATTTTTTTTTTCTAATTTAAAATTTATTGAAAGTTTCACTATACAAAATGAACAGGGTCAAAACATCCATAGAATAATCCTTGAGACAAAACAGATTGACTGACCCCGTCTCCCTCCCCCCAATCACCCCCCTGAAACCCCCCCGACACAGTCCCTAAGATTTGACAGTCCATGACAACATAGAAATTAGAGAAAAAATATTAAAAATTAGATAGCATATAATGTATGAAGAGAGGCCCAGATCCGTTCATATTTGGAATTATTATTATTGATACTCGAGATAGTCTTCTCCACTCGGAGATTAAATAATAGCTCGTTTAGCCATTCAGAATACAAGATAACCTCAGAACTCCTCCAAT
The DNA here is from genome assembly GCA_016271365.2 of Neoceratodus forsteri. Taxonomy (NCBI): domain Eukaryota; kingdom Metazoa; phylum Chordata; order Ceratodontiformes; family Ceratodontidae; genus Neoceratodus; species Neoceratodus forsteri. The sequence continues at coordinate 923,195,558 of CM057455.1, read as the reverse complement.
ACTAAAGTATCAGTTTTTTAACAGACATGGAAATTAAGGCAATATGGAACTTCTGCTTATTAACTGAAATCTGCGAGTAATCCCCCGAAAATACAAACCTCTGGGATGAACAGGTCTCTCAGTCCAAGGAGTGGGTTGGCCTTGTCCCTTATAGCCTCCCAAAGGGGTAATATCTTAGAACAATCCCAGAAAATCTGGAGCAGAGAACCCTCTGCCTCAGCACACCTAGTACATAGGCTAGAGGAAATTATACCCCATTTAGCCAGCTTCTAGGGATAGTGGTAGAGATTATGGAGAGTACAAAATTGCATCAATTGTAGCATATCTTGTGTTACAAAATGATGGCAGTTATTCCATATAGTTGTCCAGTCCTTATCCCAGTTTGGGAAAAAGGCCGACCAAAATTCTGTAGGGCCAAACGGTGCAGGGAAACGCCAACCATACCAAAATATTGTACAATTTGGAAATGCTTCGGGGGGAGTTAACCAAAGGGGCTAATTCTGTAAGGAAGGCAAAATCGTAAGATATAGGGATGCCCTCCCCAAATGTTTTAGTAAGAAGGTGTCTAAGCTGATGTACCTTGAAATAGTCACTTCTCTTGAGCCTGAATTTTGCCACAATATCCTCAGCTGATAACCAAGTACCATCCTCCTTGAGAAAAAAAATGAACCTTCCCTTCACCTAAGCTAGGTAACCATCTGGGGATAACATTCTGTTATCTATTTTAAAGGCAGGAGAGTTCCAAATCGACTGCTCCACATCCATCCAATTTTTATATTTTAGGAATCTGCACAACTGTGAATGAATCCTCAGGGAAATTCCGATTGTGGTACCGTTTAGCTCCTTAGGTATCGAGACTGTATTGAGGAAAAATAAAGCAGAAGGGGCAATGTTAACCGAATGGATCTTTTCCCTCTCTATTTTAAGCCATGCGGGCAGATAATCTGAGGGATCGGAGACCATCCATTTTAAGTATCTGGCCGCACAACAGGCCCAGAGTACATCCATATGTATGGGAGTCGTAAACCACCCTTGGACTTAGGCACCACAAGCTTATAAAAACCTAACCTAGGCTTCTTTTTAGACCAGATAAAATCACCAACCAAACTTTGAGCCTTTTTGAACCAGCCGCTTGGCACACAGATGCCAAGTAGCTGGAGAGGGTACAAGAGACATGGGAGAATATTCATCTTGACCAGGCTGACTCTCCCCCAAAAAGAGATAGGTAGAGCCAACCATCTAACCAAATCAAGAGCCACTGTGGACAATATGGCCTCCAAGTTGTGTTTAAAGGTACTCTGTTGATCTCTAGTTAGCACAATACCCAAATACCTCAACAAGTCTTTAGACCAGGCCAGACCCAGGGAAGTAATATCATTATTAAAAACTTTATGATTTAGGGGAAACACAATCGACTTCCCTACATTTAATTTGTAATTAGATAATTTACAATAATGTTCAATTATATCCAACATGGCGGGAATAGAAGTCTCTGGATGGAAAGGTGCAAAAGCAGGTAAATCGCATATGCAAGCAACTTTAAGCACAGTATCGAGAATGGTGATCCCTGGACCTTCGGACAAGAAATTAATTCTGGATTAATGGCTCCAGGTAGAGATTGAAAAGCAAGGGAGAAAGGGGACATCCCTGCCTGGTTCCAGAATGCAAGATGAAGGTCCTAGAGAACACTCCATTCCCTGAAATCTTAGCCGTCGGTTGCAGGTATAAGGCCTTTATCCACAATTGAAATTGTTGAGGAAATCCAAAGGAATTTAGTGTTTGAAATAGGAAACTTCAATTGACTCTGTCAAAAGCAATCTCGACGTCCAGAGAAACTAGTGCCATTGGCAAGGAAGCATCTCTGGACACTGAGAATACATGCGAAAGAGTGCGGAGATGATCTGCGGAGAATCTGCCTTTCATAAAACCAACTTGGTGCAAACCAATTAAATCAGGGAGAACCAAGCTGAGTCTGTCCGCCAGTATCTTTGTTAGAATTTTAATGCCTTGGTTCAACAATGATATGGGTCTATAACTCTCAACACATTCTAAATCTTTCCCCGGTTTTGGAAGGAGCACAGTAAGGGCCTCAAATAAAGAGGAGTCGGCTTGCACCCCTGATAATATATAGTGAAAAAGAGACAGAAGATGGGGAGTAATTTGTTCCTTAACACACTTATAGAAATTTGCTGAAAAACCATCTAGTCCAGGTGATTTATCTGAAGGTAGGCCCTTTATCGCCTCCAGGATTTCGGACTCCGTAAAAGGGGTTATCAGCCTCTTACCCTGGGACTCCGAGAGAGAAAAGGTAGATGGGCCTCTGCCAGATAAGAGGAGAGAGCAAGGGCTGAGGGGAGGTTAGGCATTTCGCCATATAAATGCTCGTAATAAGTTGTGAACACCAAGACAATCTCCTGAGGATTAGATTTGAAAGTTCCATCAAATTTGGAGCGAATTGGGGAGATAAACCGAGTGGACTCCAATTGTTTAATTCTCTGGGCCAGTAGATTGCCTACTTTTCCCCCGTGTTCTATATAGGAGGCTTTGGTACATAAAATAGCAAACTCTGCTTTCTCATTGAGCATAGCTATATAGGAGTCTCTCAGTTTTGCCAACTCTTGAATGGAATCATCAGATGGATTTGAATGTAAGCTAGTCTCTAATGTTCTTATCCAGGTTAGCACCTCCCTCAACCTGACCTCCCATTTCCTTTTCCTCGTCACAGCCATCCCAATTAGGATGCCCCGACGATATGCCTTAAAGGCACACCAGAGCACATCTGGCCTAATGTCTTACGTAGCATTCAAATCGAAAAATCGTGTAATATGTTCCTTAATTTGGTCTCTACACTTAGAATCCTTAAGTAATTGGCCATTCAATTTCTACCTGGTTTGCCGTTTGGGCAAGGAAGTGAGGGCCAGCTTACAAAGCACTACAGAGTGATCGGAGGGTGGACCTGACAGGATAGTAGAACCTGTCACCCCTGGTAACAAGACCTGAGACACTAGTGAATAGTCAATACGGGAGAAAGACCTGTGAACAGGGGACACAAAAGTATATTCCCTGTTCGTAGGGTGAAGGACCCTCCAGATATCATAAAGGCTGAGTCTATCTATTAGTTCATGTAGTGCACATTGTGCAGGGGAAAGGGGAGTCGAGTGAGAGCCAGACCGGTCTTTACCTGAGTCTACCACTAGGTTCCAATCCCCCCCTAAGATAATGGTGGAAGGCAACAATGGAAGAATATTATTAAGTAATCTCGTAAAAAATAAAGGGTCATCTTTGTTAGGGCCATAGATACTGCCTAACACAAAATCTACAGAGAACATAGTGCCCTTAACCAGAACAAATCTGCCCTGGGGGTCTTTAATTTCCTGAGCAACCTGAAAGGGAATGCCTTTATTAATAAGAATTAGAACCCCACAGCTGTTTGAAGTTCCTTGAGCTGAGAAGACCTGTCCAATCTGCATCCGTCTCATCTGAATGGCTTCCGAATCAAGCAAATGAGATTCCTGGATAAAAGCAACATTAGCACCTAAAATATCTAAGTGCTTCAATATCTTATATTGCTTAGTTTTTTTCCGGGCCCCTTTAACATTCCAAGTTGAGAAACAAAGCTCTTTAGCCATTGTACAAATACAATATATCACTGCAGTAGCTAAAGTCACAGACTAGATTGAACAGAAAACTCACCCAATGTGTGATGGACTGTGCCCCCCCCAGAAATACCTCTCCAACCCCCAAACCTCCCCCCACCACCCTACTGACCCCATCCCCCAAACTATCCAACCATAACATAAACCCCCAATAGCATACCCATCGATTCCCCCTGCCCACCCATCCACCCAACTCTCCTATGCATCACTAGCAGCACTCCTACAAAACAGCTGCTCCCATCCTCCCACCCACCCCCATGCAGAAAGTCAGTATAGTAACTGTCCAAGACAAGAGTAAAAAATGATACCAGTTCAACTCACTTATGGTACCCACAAACACCAAGACTAAGTATGAGACCCACTGTGAAAACCAGAATAGTAGTATTAACAGAACTCAAGAACCCTATCTTTAATCCAAACTCCACACAAGAATGGGCATCGCCCCTGATGCAGAACAACCTGAAACAGGGTATCTCCCATCCCATGCCTCTCCTCGAGGCATGACTTCACGAAGGGGGTAAAATCACCACCCGCAGATCCAAACAAGAATAGATCTCCCCCCTATGATCAATCAAAGAAGATACAGAGAGTATAAAACAAGAAAGAGAAGGGATATTATTTAGTAACATAGACCAAAGACCCAGACTCGGGGAGCTCCCCCTGAAATAACAAGAATAAGAGAATCAGAATGAGCCAAACCCCAGCTCTGTCCCAGAACAATAATCGTGGTGAAGCACCTAGCCTATATCCTGATTACCACCCATTCTGCCTCTCCACATCTTCAATATTGTGAAGGCTGCGGTAACAACCAAGGAAATGCTCCCCTCTAGTGGTTGCAAAACAGAACTGCATGGGGACCGTCCACCCCGTAGATAATCCCTGCGTCCCTTCATGTGGCTGCGGTAAGCAATAAAAACCTGAAAGGGCTTCTATCTCGCTAACCTCTCTTAAAATTCAATAAGCCCTACAAAGCCAGCCATCGACCAGCCACCAGAACTCTCCTCACCAGGGCTGTTAAACTGACATAGAACTCCTGTACCCCAGCTTATAAGAGAGAGAAGAGAGAAACAGGATTGGCCCTGTGTTAATCACAAACAGAGTGTGGGAGCCACTAACCTAAGACCTCATCCCTGCAGCCCAAATCGCCACTCTGGACGGTCCCGCAAAAAACTGCCCCCTTTAAACCCTGAAGACCTACACGGTCCCACCAAAACGATGCCTTATACATAAGTGGGCATTATCTTCCCATAATGTTTGCCAGGGATGTCCCCACTATTCTCCTTACCCTCCACCCTGTAGAACTAAAGTGTACCTGCCTAACCGAAAAGTTTAGAGATACTGCAATTCTTCATTTTCTTTAACCCCAAATAGCGAAACAGTCAGGAATAGATAACTATAAACCAGAAAATCAAACACTAGACATTTCCAAAAAATTCTGTTACATCTCAAACTGACAAAACAGTCCTCTCTAATAACCCCCTTGCTATTAAGAGTCTTTAAAGAGGTCAGGCATCACTTTTCTCAGTCCATCCATAGCAGAATCAGAATCCTCACATGAGTGCCACTGTCTGGATATCTGAACCTGTAACGTCGAGGGGTATCGCATTCTGAATTTTAGGCTAGCAGCCAGAAGCTTCTTCACTACTTGGTGGAAAGCAGCTCTGCGTTGCCTCACAGAGAGCAGCAGATCCTGGGTAACTCTAATTATTGTTCCTTCCCATTGTAACTCTTGAATGATCTTCAGCTTCAGAAAAAAATGCTGTTTCTCCAAAAAATTAACAAAGCGAAAAATTAACGGTCTGGGAGAGGCCCCCATCGGAGGCTTAGAACGCAAAGCTCTATGGGCCCTTTCTATAATATAATGGGGGCCATAGGGAAAGGGTCCAATAATTCTTTCGATAAACTTCTGCACAAACAGAACCACATCTTGCCCTTCTTCCATCTCAGGTAGGCCAATGATGACCGCATTGTTCCTGCAGCTACGACCCTCGAGGTCTTCCAGCTTTTGTTCCATCTTTGTAATTTTTTGCCAAAGCGTAGCCTCCTCAGGACTCTGTTTGTCCACTTTCCTTTCTAATGAGATATGACGAGTCTCAACATCCGATGTTCTCAATGCTATGTCCTCGATAGCCTGAGAAAGAGATTTGAATTCAGAAGCAAGGTTTCTTAGCTCTTCTTTAAACGGCCTGAATTCAGCCAGGAATCAGGCGAGGGTTAAGGGCTCTTTATCTGAGCTTGGAGGTGCCGTTGCCTGCACTGATCCTGCAGTTCCAGCTGCAGTTTCTTAGGGGCATTCTCTGGGGTGACCGGGGGTGTATATTTAGTTGGAGGTTTCTTCATTTCGGCTCCCATACTTCACCGGGCACACCAATTTCACCTTTGAAGGCTTCCCCCACCAGAATACAACGTAGATCAGGCTCTCGATTTTGGTAAACTCAATAAAAATATATGAAGTTAGAGGCAGTGGGCAGGAGAGAACGGAAACGCGTCTTCTCAGGCCTGCTGCATCACGTGATCCTCGTGAAAGTTATACTTATCCAATCGCCTGACTGAGACCTGTGTCTAAAGAGAGAAAAGTGTGTTGCTGCTACTTGAGAGTGGACCAAAGACTTGCTCCAGAAGTGATATGCCTGCCCGGTACAGAAGTGAGCCTCAGATCAAAAGGTAGGCACAGAGAAGCTGCGATTTGCAAACAGACTTTATCTCAATTGTAGCAAGTTACTTTAAAGTGTTATGGAACTGCTGTATGTGTTGTGTGGGTTGTGATTTGGTTTCCCACATCGAGTTCTGCTATGCCAGCTGGAGGCTGTTCCAGCACTTTATCAGGGACTTTATCCGAACTACCTACTCTGCCTGGGCCCTGCCATCTTGGCCTAGGCCACTGCCTGCTATTCAGAGACATTTTCAGTGAAAGACCCTCTCATGGATTAAACCCCCTGCCCAACACCACCGAACAGGTAGCAACCACCAAGGTGAGTCGTGTAGGCCCTGATTATCCTGGCAAGCCAGTAAAACATCCAGAGGTCTCTTTACTTTGTCTGTCCTGCATCCTGGTCTGCATAGCATGAGTACTAACATGGTAGCTCCCTGCAACATAAGCTATAATCATTGTGTGTCATCTGATTTACTTGTTTGGGTTCATTACAATGAATTGAGCCATCCAGCTCCAGATTACAAATTTTGGGTTGAGTGCATGCTAATTGTTTTCTTCTCTAAGGGTCCCAACAATAGCTGCAACGCTGGCCTACCCTCTATAATGCTTCAGGCTAGCCTGTTTAACAACTGGGTACCCAGGGTTCTGTGACTGTGTCAAAGGGACTCACTGTGCATGCTTGTTCAGCCTGAGTTTAATCAGATCTGCTAGATTCATGCCCCACCCTTGTTCAAATTCCCCTGAATGAATCAGATTGTGGTTGTTCATGTTTAAACTGGCTAGTGAGTACCTTTCTGGTGGGGATATTGTACTGTCTTTATATTGTTACATCACTGGTCTTGTTTTCCAGGGGGTCTCCAGGGCAATTGCAGCAGATCTAGCTCTGGTGGTAAGTGCAAGGAGTGTGAGCATATCTTTACTGTCATATGGTAAATGTGAATGTTCTATTGCTGAATTGTTTAGGCCACTAGATGGGTTGGTGAGTGGTTATAACATACCGAAGGGCTATCACAACAGCAGTTACGCTACCCTAAAACCATTCCTTTGGGTGGAGACACCCATTCACTGAGCTCAGGTCCTTCAACCTGTGCATAGTCCCACAGGCAGGAGTAATAGTCCACAGGATAGCACCACCTAGGGGTTACATCTTGGAGGCACCACTGGTATTTGCGCCCTCTAGTGGTCAGAAGTGGGATCTACAACCCAGAGAAAAATGAAGACAGAAACTGAAATGGATGCACTTACTATGCCCAAGTGGAAAAGTGCTCCTCACAAGCTGGTCATGCACCACATGATGGGGTGGAGTGAGGCTGCTGGGTTAGGGCTCTGACATGCCATATTGCTTCTTGATATCCCACTAGGGACCACTAATGACACAATTGCAGAGACTGTAGGGAAAGTTAAATGTCTGGGGAAGGTTGAAGAGTGGGGGTGGGACTCAGATCTGTTTGATCAAACCCTGGTGCCCTCCTCTTGTTTAGCCTCCCCATAGACACTGAACAAGTACCCCCTGTTATCATGGCCAAAGGATCCCAGAAGGGGTGGAGAGTTATCCATTTGCATAGTGACCCATCTTCCCCATGGCAGGTCCCTGAAGGTGGAAGGATTCAAGGACAAACTGTTAAGGCTGTTGGGTACTGAAGGCCAGACAGCCAAGGAATTGTCACAAATGCTGGACATTTCAGAGGAGACCACTCCCCTTCAGTCTAATCTGGCCTTCCTGTCAACTCCCAGAACATCCCCTTTTGTGACCTCCCCCACTGTGATACTGTCTGTACACCTGGATTCCTATTACAGGCTCAGACTGTTCTCTGGATCAGTCCCTGAGCCAGTTGGGGAGGACAGCTTGGAAACATGGACAGACTATGCTACTCCACTGGTCCAAGAGTGGCAGTGTTTAGAAGGAGAAAAGAGAAAGAGACTTATGGAAAGTTTAAGAGGCCCACCACTGGAAGCAGTCCGATTTCTCCAATTCACTAACCCAGAAGCCACCACGGCTGAGTACCTCTTTGCCTTAGAGGGGGTGTTTGGCAGCATTGAATCTGGGGAAGACTTAATGTGGAAATTCAAATCTGCTAAGCAATGGAAAAATGAGAAATTGTTTGCTTTTGTCACCTGAATTGAACGGGCCTTGCAAAGGGCCCATAGAAAAAGGGGAGTGCCTGCTAGTGAACTGAACCGAGTCAGAATGGAGCATATCCTCAGATCTGCCCGATATTCCAGTGTGCACATGCTGAAATTGAAATTTCAGGACAGGAACGCTAACCCTCCTGAAAATTGCTGGCTAATGAAAGATATTCGAAAGGCTGAGAATGATGAGGAGGGATGGGAGGCCTATGCCAGGACTGTGCACACCAGCCAAGTCTCAGATCAGCCTGAGGAGTGGGACTATTCTATTAAAATCCAGCAAGTTAAAGAACTGCTTAAAGAGATAAAGGAGATGTGAGCCAGTCACTAGGCTGCTGCTGAAGTGGCCAGAAGCTCCCCCTCTTACCCGTTGCCAAATGAGACTAGAAGGGAGGTTTCTCCTGGGATTGTAGGGGTCCATGCTATTGCTGCTGAACCCCAGGTGGAGTCCAAGCTAATAGAAGAAATGAGAGAACTGAGAGCCCTAGTGGAAGACCTCATACATGCCACCCATACATCTGCCCATTGGGGAGGTAGCGAGGACAGAGAACCTGAGTCAAAGTCAAAGGAAGACCGTAGAATTTCTTCTAGCTGGCACAAAGTTTGGGAAGAATATAGCCCCTCCAATGACCCCAGTTAACAGGTATTCTGCAATGAGTGTGGAGAAAATAGACATACCTAACAGGGCTGCACCATCCTGGAGAATCTGCAAAGGGTTACCACCAGACTGTTAAACTTGGTTCATCAAAGCAATATAAAGCCCCAGCTGGGCCCACCAAAGGAATCCTATTCTTCCAAAACTGCTATGGGACAGTCTGCCAAACCAGCCTCCCCAGACTGGTCCGAGGTGGTGGGCCCCTCCATGGAGACTACAGTGCCTGACAATGGCATCTTACCTTACTTACTTATCTTACCTTCCACTCCAACCCCTAAAGGACTACATGTGTGGGGGTTGAGTGAACACTTCTATCCCTATCTAGGATATGTTCGAATCTAGTTGTCCTTTCTTATGGCTGTAGTGGGTGTGGATGAACATGTGGAGACCCTGGCCTTGGTGTGCCCACCCACTGGACTGTATGACGATGTCCCTCTACTAACTTATACGAATGCCCATATGTTTGGGCAGTTAGCTCAACTTTGTCAAGAAAAGCAAGCCAAGCAAACTGGACAGGCCCCGAACATTCTGGCTTTAGTACAGTGAGCCTGCAACTTGCAAATGCAAACCCAGAAGATGGAGCAGGATGAACCCATGGGAGTAGTCTGGAAAAAGGATCCTGACTGACTGGTACTACCGCCCAATGCTCAGTGCACCATCAGTGGTGAAGTGCACCTGAAGATGGATGTTAAGAATAAGATCCTTATGCTGTATGCCCCAGAAAAGGGGAAACTGCCTGAGGGACTGTAGGTTTAACCTAGCATTCTACCTGCCCGGGCACATGCCTACACTCAGCAGGTAGTGGTGCAGGTCCAGAATATGTCAGATTGAGAAGTACGGGTGAATCGAGGATGTACCCTAGCTACTATGTATTCTGTGGATACTGCCATGCTGCCCAGCAAGAAGTGTCCCATCAAGAGTGATGAGGTGACTCCTGACCTGTTTGACTTCGGGGAGTCCACCCTTCCTGCTGAATGGAAAGCCAATAGTAGCCAGAAGTTGTCTCAGAGAAGCCAGGCATTTTCTTTGAAGAAATAGGGTGTAGGCAGTGTCACTGTGGCTGAACATTACATTCAACTCCATGATGAGAGGCCATTCAGAGAGAGGTTCTGTCATCTTGCACTGGTGGACATCGATGATGTTAGAAGGCATCTTCAAGAAATGTTGGCCACAGGAATCATTTAAGAGTCTCAAAGCCCTTATGCTTCCCTGATTGTGGTAGTCTGAAAGAAGAATGGATCTGTGAGGATGTGTATGGACTACCACAATTCCTCTGCCATTCTGGCAAAGTGTGGTTACTCTATGGAGACACCCGCAGTAGAGACCAAGGAGGCACCTGCAGTGCAGACCAAGGAGGATGCTGGGAACCTCCACAAAGGAGACCCACAGGAGGAAGGCAGGGGACCCCATAAGGGAAGAAAACAACTCCTGGTGGGGGACTCCATTGTTAGAAAGGTAGAACTGGGGGAGGAAGGGGAGAGGGAGGTACGGTGCCTGCCTGGCGCCATGGCTTGGAAGGACAGGGAGCGAATCCTCAGGATTGCCAGAGCAGCTGCACAGGGGAGGGAGCTGGATGTCATTGTCCACCTAGGGACAAATGACCTGGCTAAGAAAGGGATTAGAGAAGTGCAGGAAGATTTTGTGGAACTGGGAAGGGGTCTTAGACAAGTAGTACGCATGGTAACCTTCTCAGTGCTGCCCATCTATGGTGTAGGAGAGGCTAGGGTGTTCTGCACCATGGGATTCAATCAGTGGTTGAAAAACTGGTGTGGAGCTCAGGGATTTGGTTTCATTGGGGACTGGGGGTCCACCTGGAATAATGCAAGCCTGTACTGGCATGATGGGCTGCATCTGTCCAGGAGGGGAACCAGAATCCTAGGTGATAGGTTTAAATGCTTCATTGGCAAGCATTTAAACTAGCCAAGGGGGGAGGCACTGGAAAGGAGCAGAGAAATTCTAGCCACCCCAAAAAAAAATCACAGTAGTAAGTGCGGTAAACACCAACATAGAGGTGTCAATAGGGAGAAAGGCAGGGGTAAATGGAGAAAGTGACAAAGGCAAGAAGGACTGGGATGAGGCAAAAAGGAGTAAGGCCATCAGGAAATGGAGGGTAATGAGTACCAGTGCCCATAGTCTGGGCAACAAGCTCCCTGAGCTGGTGGCCTTGATGGAAGAGGGATGCCTGGATATCGTAGCAGTCACAGAAACATGGTACACAGAAAACCATGACTGGAATGTTAACATACCAGGGTACATAACCTACAGGAGAGACAGGCAGGGGAGAAGAGGGGGAGGAGTAGCTCTCTATGTAAAGGAAGGGATAAAAGCAACTGAACAGAAGAGTAAACAGGGAGGAGAGGAGGCACTGTGGGTAATCTTGGAGACTGAAAAGGGCACCACAATCTGCACAGGGGTTGTGTACAGGCCCCCATGTCAGGGGGAGGGAATGGACAAGGATATGATAGAAGGCATTCTTAGAATGGCAGAGAAAGGGGAGATACTGTTGATGGGAGACCTGAATATGCCAGATGTTAACTGGAGCACATTTGCTGCAGCCACATCCAAGAGCAGGGCCATTCTTGATGCCCTACAGGTGGCAAGCCTTAGACAGCTAGTTTCGGAACCCACTCGTGAGGGATCAATCTTAGATCTCGTACTCTCAAACGAGGGCAGTGAGAGGATCTCAGATCTAGAAGTCGGTTGCCATCTGGGAACAAGTGACCATCAAACAGTGTGGTTCACGTTAAACTCAGCTACAGAGTCAAGCCATACAAAAGTGAGGGTACTGGACTTTAGGAGGGCTGACTTTGGCAAGATGGGAGAGTGCCTCAGAAAAGCACTAGCAAACAGGCTAGAAGGAGGTGTGGAGCAACAATGGGGAATCATCAAAACTGCCGTCACAGAGGCAACAAGCCTTTGTGTGAAGCAAATAAACAAATCAAAACAAAGAAAAAGCCACTATGGTTCTCAAAAGGGTGGCTGTGAAAGTCAGGAAGAAAAGATAGCATTCTGGAAGTATACGAAAACACAGAAGGAGCAGGACAGAGAGCTGTACCAGTTAAAGCAGAAGGAAGCAGGGAGCGAAGTCAGAATAGCAAAGGCCCAAACTGAGAAAAAGATAGCCAACTCAGTTAAGAAGGGGGATAAAACCTTTTATAGGTACATCAGCGAGCGTAGAAAGACAAAGGGAGGGATAGTGAGGCTGAATAGAATGAACGGCTGGTGGGCAGAGGGGGACAGTGAAAAAGCAGGGATACCGAACGAATATTTCTGCTCATTATTCACAAAAGAGGAGGGGGAAGTGCCTAATCCAATTAACAGAAACACTCTTGATAGGGGGTTCGATCCGAGTCCTTTCACAGAAGAAAGGGTTCTGCAAGAACTCCTAAAACTGAAGGTGGACAAAGCAATGGGGCCTGATGGAATTCACCCCAGAATTCTAAAAGAATTAAGGGTGGAACTAGTGAAACCATTGGCTACTCTTTTTAATAAATCATGGGAGGATGGTGTGGTACCCGAGGACTGGAGGAAGGTGGATGTGATTCCCCTTCACAAAAGTGGGACCAAGACAGAGGCAGGAAACTACAGACCTGTCGGTCTGACCTCTGTGGTAGGGAAAGTGATGGAGTCACTTCTGAAGGAAAGAATAGTTGAGTACCTAGAGGCCAGTGGAGCACAGGACCTAAGGCAACATGGGTTCACAGCGGGAAGGTCATGTCAGACGAATCTAATAGATTTCTTTGACTGGGTGACCAAAGTAGTAGACCAGGGAGGGGCTGTGGACATGGCCTACCTAGACATTAGTAAGGCATTTGACACAGTCCCACACAAAAGATTAATAGTCAAATTAACAAGCCTGGGAGTGGGTCCCAGGGTGGTAGCCTGGGTAAAACATTGACTGGACAACAGGACACAGAAGGTAATTGTAAATGGAGTCCACTCTGAAGAAGAGGGGTTAGTAGTGGGTACCGCAGGTTTAGTATTGGGTCCAGTCCTTTTAATGTCTTCATAAGTGACATTGCAGAGGGATTGGAAGGAAAGTATGCCTCTTTGCAGATGACACAAAGATCTGCAACAGGGTTGATACACAAGGAGGTGTGGAAAGGATGAGAAGGGACTTGGCAAGGTTGGAGGAATGGTCAGAAGTATGGCAGCTGGATTCAATGCAAAGGTGCAAAATAATGCACCTGAGAAACAAGAACCCAGGGAAGAATACACAATGGGGAGGTAGTAACAACAACAAAACGAAAGGGACCTGGGGTAATCATATCAGCTGACCTTAAGGTTAGCAAGCAATGTGAAGGCAGTAGGGAGGGCTGGGGGTATACTGGGATGCATAGGGAGAGGCATCAGTAGCAGAAAACAGGAAATTGTTATCCCTCTGTACAGACGGTTGGTGAGACTCCATCTGGAGTACTGCGTCCAGTTCTGGTGACCCCATCTCCACAAGGACATAGACAGGATAGAGGCAGTCCAGAGGAGGGCAACTAAAATGGTGCAGGGTCTGCAAGAGAAGCCTTATGAGGAGACACTAAAGGAGCTTAATATGTATACCCTTGAGGAAAGATGGGAGAGGGGGGACTTGATAGAAATTTTTAAGTACCTCAGTGGAATCAACAAAGTCCAAGAGGGTAGCATCTTTCAGAAAAAGGGACATGCAAGAACAAGGGGACACAATTTAAAGATAGAGGAGGGGTCGTTCAGGGGCAATGTGAGGAAGTATTATTTCACAGAGAGCATAGTGGATGCATGGAACAGCCTTCATGAGGAGGTTGTGGGGTCTAAATCTGTGGGAGAATTCAAGAATGCATGGGACAGACATAAGGCAATTCTTGTGGGGGGTAGGAAGAAATAGGCTGTTGGTTAACTAAGGTCTGCGGCCTATCCTGTAGGTAGGGAAATGGACAGACTAGATGGGACAAGTGGTCCTTATCTGCCATCAAAGTCTATGTTACCAGACGTTGAATTGGAGAACTGTTCCAGACCAGTACACCATGCCCCGTATCCAGGATGCCCTTGACTGCCTCAATGGAAGCCAATGGTTATCAGTGCTTGACCTCTGGAGTGGGTACTATTAGATCCTGATGGCCCAGGAGGACAGAGATAAACTAGCCTTCATCTGCCCCCTGGGTTTTTATGAGTTCCTACATATGCCTCAAGATATTTCAGGTGCCCCTGCCATTTTCCAGTGACTGATGGAACAAGTGGTGGGAGACATGAACTTATTAGAGTGCCTTGTGTGTCTTGATGATGTCATTGTGTTCTGCCAAACTTTGGAGAAACATGAAGCTCGCTTGTTCGAAGTTCTTGACCAGTTAGAGAACTTCAGACTAAAGCTTTCCATAGACAAGTGCCAGTTTTTCCAAACATTTGTGAAATATGTTGGACACATAATGTTGACTGATGGGATTCAGACAGACCCAAGGGCACTGCTGGTTATCTGTACTTTCCACTTATAGCTAGAGATGCAGCAAATTTAAAATCTGCCAGCGAAGTGGACGTGAAGTGGTCACTTCACGTTATCATATAGCTACACGATGTGAGCACTGCAAAGTGCTTACTTTGCCATTGGAGGCAGTATAGTGTAGTGGTCTAAGGTTCTGAGCTGCAAATCTGATGACATCCAGTAGACCAAACCTGGGTTTGAATCCCACAGCTTCCACTTGCATACTGTGTGACCCTGAGCAAGTCACTTAACTTCCTTGTGCTCCCAGGTCGCTCCTGTAAAAAAGCTTTCAGCTTAGTGTGCTACTCCTGGTTAAACAACTAAAGGAAAAAAAAAGTGAAGTCCTTGACCACCTGGCCTCAGCCTAACAACCTAAAAGAGTTGCATAGATTCCTGGGGTTCTGTGGTTACTACCGTAGGTTCATAAAAGAATACTCCAAGTTCATTCCCCCTTTGCTGAACCTAACTTAAGGCTACCCCCTACAAACAAGAATTATAGAAAAAGCACAGTCAAGGAGGAAGACAAGATTTTTG
The DNA here is from genome assembly GCA_016271365.2 of Neoceratodus forsteri. Lineage (NCBI taxonomy): Eukaryota > Metazoa > Chordata > Ceratodontiformes > Ceratodontidae > Neoceratodus > Neoceratodus forsteri. Next base: position 923,180,487 of record CM057455.1, on the reverse strand, counting down.
GACACATGAACTGTTTGGAGCCAGGTGGACTGCTGACTATGAAGCTGCTTTCTATGAAATCATTCACCAACTCACCTACACCCCTGTGCTTGCCTGTGACGACCCTACCAAACCCTATGTGTTGTACACAGATGCTAGCTTGAAGAGACTTGGAGCCATTCTGTATCAAGAGTATGAGGAAGGTTTACATCCAGTGGCATTTGCCATTCAGAGCTTGTCCCCCTCTGAATGAAATTATCTGGTGCACAAACTTGAATTTCTTGCACTAAAATAGGCTGTGGTGGACCAATTCCATGAGTATCTTTATGGCGCCAAGATTCTGGTCAAGACCGACAATAATCCCCTCACCTACGTCCAGACTTCAGCTAAATTGGATGCGGCAGGGCATTGCTGGCTATCTGCACTTTCCACTTCTGGCTAGAGATGCAGCAAATTTAAAATCTGCTGGTGAAGTGGACGTGAAGTGGTCACTTCACGTTATCGTATAGCTACTCACAGTTATTGCCATTCTGCCTTAACACGAAGTAAGGTGAAGTGCCAACAATATAGGCAGCCCCCCACACATCACATGGCTTACAATACTGTAAGTCACATGCTTTAGCCAGGCAGGAAGGAAGTGAGCCAAAAAAGCACTTACTTTCACCTTCTCCTTTGCAGTTGTAGGAGGAAGCCTTTTGAGTGCAGAGAGAGGAGAGTTTGTTACTTGGAAGTTGGTATCTTGTGATTTTGACTAAAAAAAAACAGCCTTTTAATAGCTTAACCTTTAGGTTTTTTTGCAGTGTGTTTTTTCAGTTATTTTTTGCTACTGATTTTTTTTTTAAGTTTTGTGTGTGTGTGTGACTGTGTGTGTGCGTGTGTGTGAGATTGTGAGTACGTGTGAAGGAGTATTGAGGCATCGGTCACAGTCTGAGGGACTTGTGCACGAACAACCCTGGACGAGAGTCTGTGGCTCATGGGTGTGGGCAGAGGGGAGGAGTGCACACACGTGGGGGTGGTCAAGTGTCATTGGACCATTCCCGACTCTTTGGTGTTGAGTCTCCCCCTCTGCAAGTGGAAGCAGCAGCAGCACCAGTGCCATTGGTGGTGGTTCATCTACTGAATCAGCCACTACCACCACCACCAGTAGCAGCAGCAGAGGCTCCAGCAGCACCCCTCCACAGCCACAGGTGGAGCCCCAGGTGAATGAAGGTGCTTCCAGCAGTACATCTGGTCCTCCCTGTAGCTCCCATGTGTGGAAGTCTTTTAACTGTGTAGGGGGAGACAGCACCATTGTGGTTTGCTGTTTGTGTGGTGTGCAGGTGCGTCGAGGCCCCCAGTGGACACATTTGGGGACCGGTGGCCAGTGCACATGCATGGCAAACCACTACAAGGTGGAGTGGCAGGCTGCCACTGAAGGGGCCAGGCATCCACCTGCTGGCCCTTCTGTTGCAGTGGCAAAGGGTACTGGGGGTGTTGTGCCTCTCTGCCACAGCAGGAGGAGGCCAACAGCAGCAGCTGCTCCACCACCACCACAGCCACCAGCACCACCCTCACCACCACCACCACCACTACCTAGCTTTCCTGCTGCAGTGGACCCCACCACAGCCACCACAATGCAGGCAGACATTGCCCTGGTATAGGCAGCCCTTGAGGAAAGCAACGAGTGGGTGGGTGCTGTGCAGCAGCAGATGGATCAGATCCAGCAACAGCAGCTGCAAATACTGTCAATGCTCCACCTGCTGCTGGAACACCATGGAATCCCCCTTAAGGGATTGTTTTGGGACACCTCCCCCACCCACTGCTGTGCTGTAGTGTTTTGTGATTTTTTTTTGTTTTGTTTAATAATAGACACTTGCCCTTTTGTTATAATGCAGTGCCTCAGTAATGTTGACTTTCTGTTGTGGGGTGCTTGTGGAAAAGCTGGTGTTAACAGTGCAAGTATGATGTGCTAAATTGCATGTGTGTAGTCAGTGATGTTTCCTTTGTGTGTGTGTGTGTGTGACATCAGACATTGTGCAGCTTCTTGAAAACATATATTGCTGACTTGTTGCAGTGTTTATGGTATAAAGAATACCGAGCAGAATAATGTATATTTTATTGTCACCATCATCATCAGTGGACTAAGTGATATGATACTTTTTCAGAGTTGTCTGGTGAGATTGCACCTTAGTCACATACTGCACACATAACTTTTAGGAGAGCATGTGTTTTTTGTGCTATGATCTCCGTAAAGTCATGGGTGCACTATGAGTGATTGAGGTGCACAGTGACCCGATATCTCTGAAAAAATATCATATCACTTACTCTGCTGGTGCTGATGGTACCAATAAAATATACATCATGTATTCTTTGTTATCTTTATTCCTGATACTGCAACAAGTCTTACCATATAGATGTTTGCATGAAGGGAGGCAGTATAGCGTAATGGTTAAAGGCTCTGAGCTGCACATCTGGTGACATCCAGCAGACCAGACCTGGGTTTGAATCCCACAGCTTCCACTTGCATACTGTGTGACCCTGAGCAAGTCACTTAACTTCTCTGTGCTCCCAGGTCGCACCTGTAAAAAAGCTTTCAGCTTAGTGTGCTACTTCAGGTTAAACAACTAAATAAATAAATGAAGCTGGATAATGTATGCACACACTGGAAAGAACACTGACAGCACACATGCAGTTTAGCACAACATACTTGCATTGCTCAGTCATGCTTTGTGCGAAACACTTCAAATCCGATTCATGAGTCCCGACACAAAGTAAACATTACTGAGGCTCCATAAATATTTTATTTGTGAAACAGACATTAAAGAGATTCACCAGGTTACAGCATTGCACCCGATATATGGGCGCCTTACTTCCAGGGGAATCTTTCTTGCTCCACATGTCCTTACATAGTGTAATACATTTCTGTCAAAAACACTTGTAATTTCATTAAAGTGTGTCATGTCATGGAGGAATTCCCATTCTGAAAAGCCACCCAAATTTTTCCCCCTGCTCTCAGCAATGTTATGATGCCAGGGAGAGTGTGGGAGCCTGCTCCATTATAGTGAATGTCTGGCAGCTTTCTGAATGTTTTTTTATGTTATAATGATCAGTTTGTGGTGAAACGTGTGGGCACATTTCCAGTAACAAGAGCCTTGTTCTTCAGAATGGGAATTCCTCCGTGACGTGATACATTTTAATGAAATTACAGGCATTTTGACAGGAATGTATTGTACTATGTAAGGACATGTGAAGCAAGAAAGATTCCCCTCGAGGTAATACACCCATATATTGGGTGCAACACCATAATAACTATGTAATATGGTGAATCTCTGTAAAGCAGCAATGCAACAATCTGTTGAAAACTCTGACTTATACTTTTTAATGTTATTTTAAATTGCCACTTTACTTATATCCTGACTTGTATGATACTATCATTTCCAGTATTTGACTCTGCTTTACTACTTTTTTTCATGCTTGAAACAATAAAAGGAGCTCTCCTTTTAATATGGTGTGGACCAGGTCATTGTCAGTATTTTCCGTTACTTTTCTCCATCAGTTGTTATATATCACTTCTGTTGTAAAATTAACATTTGTGCAGCAGACAGTGTTTTATGACCTCACAGAACAATATTTATTGAAAACCAGCTGCAAATAGTGCTAAAAACATGGTCAGAACAATATTGAAAGGCATGCTCTTCTTTTTTCAGACATGAGAAAACGTAGTAAAGCAGACAGAAATTGTGAAAAGAAGGGTATCATTCAAGTCATGACTCGAAGGTAACTAGTGGCTAGCAAAGTAAAATAGCATAAAAAAGTACAGGTCAAAATTGTCACAACATTCTTGAAATGCTGCTTTAATTTAGAATTTCAGTATGACATCATGTGCTCACAATCACAACACACAAAATGCATCTGTCCTGTGTGCAGAAAATTGACAAGTGGTAATGAAGTGAAATAGAAGCATTACACCACATGTAAAGTATCCCAGAATTAATGGTGCACTCAGTCATGCACGCAGTACTCACACAGAGTCCCCAGATTTTTTTCTGCATGCCCAAAATGCATCTGTCTGGTGTGCAGAAAATTGACAAGTGGTAACAAAGTGAAATGGGAGCGTTACACCGCATACAAAGTCCCCCATAATTAATGGCACACTTAGTCATGTGCGCAGTACTCACACAGAGTCCCAGATGTTTTCTGCATGCCCAAAATGCATCTGTCTTGTATGCAGAAAATTGACAAGTGGTGATGAAGTGAAATAGGAGCGTTACACCACATGCAAAGTCTCCCAGAATCCATGGCACACTCAGTCATAAGCGCAGTACTCACACAGAGTACCCAGATGTTTTCTGTATGCTCAAAATGCATCTGTTTTGTGTGCAGAAAATTGACAAGTGGTAACCAAGAGAAATGGGAGCATTACACCACATGCAAAGTCCCCTCAGAAATTATGACCGTGAGTGAACTATTGCTGGTCCAATGTGTGGTTCGATTCCAGCAAATGCAATGTGATCATCTCAACTGGATGGAAGGGTGCCCTTTGTCTGTACACTAATAGTAGCCTTGGTGAGTTGATATATATGTGTCTCATGAATAGTTTCTTATTTTGTTACTTCTTCACAGATTTCATCTGCATCCTTCTTGAGTCTGGTTGTTAATGATGGTCATGGTCATCCATTGAAACAACTTCTGCGTGTTGCATGCCTGGTCCAGCCCGGGGGGGGGGTGCCTAATGATGAAGAACTTCTTTGGATAAGGCAACTATGACACAACAAAGCATCTGGAAGTTTCCTAAAAAAATAAATGAATGACTTCTTACTACTTGATTGTCTCTGGTTCTCAATCTCAAGTCAAGTTACATTTCAAAACCTCACCTTGTTAAGTAACAACCTGTGTGCAACTTTTTCATCACTGTCAAGGCTGTACAGCTACAAGTTCAGAATACAGTGCATGATATCTTGCAGAAATAGTTTTGGTGACGTACACATGTCAGCTAGTTTGTGAATTGTACTCAATCGCAATTGCTGCAGTCTTTCAAACAAAATTGAATGGATGAAATAAAATCTTGATACGTACCAGTATGGATTTGAAATGGATATTCCATAGGTTCTTGTGTATGGTACAGCTGCAGTAATATTCATACCGACTTTCAGCAAAGGACACTTTTTTTGTTAACCTATAAAAAACAAAATAAGTTTACCATATGTGTTTGACCATTGCAGCTCAGAAAAGCTACAGAAAACAAAACATACAGCTAAAGGAAGTTAAATAGCATAAAAAAAAAACATTAGTACACATACTTACTTTATACTTTTAATATTAAGAAGCTTTGTGCCTGTGGCTGATGGATGTGGTATCTTGTTCGACTCCCTCTACCTTGGCATGGTCCATGTAATGGGAAAACATTGTCTGAATGACACTGGTGGTGGGTGCTGTTGGTGATAGCTGTGCAAATGATGAAATTCCTTGTGATATCTTCCTGCATCTGGTGGTGGTGGCAGTGGCTAACATCAGTCCCAGTGGTGGTGGTGGTCTGGGGGAGTGTACAAACTCATTCTCTGTGGTGGCAGTGGCTGACATCAGTCCAGTGGTGGTGGTGGTCCGGGGCAGTGGACAAACTCATTCTCTGTGGTGGCAGTGGCTGACATCAGTCCAGTGGTGGTGGTGGTCCGGGGCAGTGGACAAACTCATTCTCTGTGGTGGCACTGGCTAACATCATTCCCAGTGGTTGTGGTCCAGTGGGGCGGACAAACTCATTCTCTGTGCTGGCACTGGCTAACATCAGTCCTGGTGGTGGTGGTGTTCCAGGTGGATGGACAAACTCATTTTCTGTGGTGGCAGTGGCTAACATCAGTCCCGGTGGTGGTGGTGGTCCGGCGGAGCAGACAAACTCATTCTCTATGGTGGTAGTGGCTAACATCAGTCCTGGTGGTGGTGGTGTTCCAGGGGAAAAGACAAACTCATTCTTTGTTGTGGCAGTGGCTAACATCAGTCCAGGTGGTGGTGGTGGTGGTGGTGGTCTGGGGGGCAGACATACTCATTCTCTGTGGAGGCAGTGGCTAACATCAGTCCCAGTGGTGGTGGTCCGGGGGGGGGCAGACAAACTCATTCTCTGTGGAAGCAGTGGCTAACATTAGTCCCGGTCGTGGCAGTTCAGGGGGGCAGACAAACTAATTTTATGTGGTGGCAATGGCTAACATCAGTCCCAGTGGTGGTGGTACAAGGGGGTGGACAAACTCATGCTTTGTGGTGGCAATGGCTAACATTAGTCCGGGGGGGCAGATAAACTCATTCTCTGTGGTGGCAGTGGCTAACATTGGTCCTTGTGGTGGTGTCTGACTCAAGGGGGGCACACCACATTTTAACAACTTCAGTTAAAACCTGTCAACATTTACCACATCATCATCCTCATAAAGAAAGCTGCCCTCACAGTCATCTATATCTGAAGTCTGACCACTGGGAAATTCTTTCTCCATTGTGTCATCTACATCAGTGGTTGGCAATTTCATGCTGTCACTGCCAGTGCCACCAGGATGTTCCGTTTCTACATCACCAAAACCACCATGACTAGGCTGGGGTATGAATACTGAGGTTGCAGTCTGTGCTGGTATGTGCCTTTCATTCATTTTTATGAATGTTAGCAAACTAGCATTTGCAGGAGAGAGGTTTGCCCGACGATCCCTGACTATTGCACCTGCTGAGCTGAATACCCTCACGACAATTACACTGGAGGGTGGGCATGTGAGGTACTTCAGTGCCACTGCAGTCAGCTCTGGCCCATCACTGACCTTTCCACTCCAGTACAAAAGAGGATCATCAGTTATTGACAGATGCCTGTTTTCAAACATATATGAATCAACCATTCTCTGTGCCACACTAAGTCCAGTGGCTGATGCATCATCCTGTTCTCCTGAATCATTTATTTCACAAATACCCACTTGGGACAAAGCCTCCTAAAGCAGGTTGATGCCAACCACTTTGGATGTCAGACTACATGGAACTGCAGTCCCCTTCCCCTTGCAGGATATGCTTGATTGTCCTGCAGGTACACCTTCAGCCGGATTATGCTGCTGAAGTTTGCTGACCTTGGCACATGACTTCTGTGCCCCATGAACCAAGCGCACCAGTTGCCCACTGACATTTTTTACCTGTTCAGGCCCTCCCTCCAGTACTGATGCAATTCCATGTTTGTATCGTGGGTCCATCATTGTTGCTATGGCAAAGTTGTCACTAAGCTGAATGCTCAAAATGTGATGATTCTGGTTGAATACTGTCAGCATGTGTTTCAGCAACATACTGCTAGGACTGTTTCCGGCAACATCAAGACCATGCTGTACATTCACCAATGTCTGCCTCAGCACTCACAGCAGTGTAATTGATTGGCTAATGGAGGCAGACGTGCCACTCACTGCCTTTGTAGCATGTTCATTAGGCCTCAAAATTGTTATTACAGAGTCCATGAGGCACCATTGTACAGTCGTCATAGACATGGAGGTCCCGGAACTGTCACGGCTAGTGTACATCACAAGATATTCTGAGATGGCTTTGTATTGTTCATACAACCTCTCTGCCATGTGTAAAGTGGCGTCCCACTGGGTGACAACTTCCAGCTTAAAGCGGTGATGAGGGAGGCTGTTTTGCATCTGCAACTGCCGAAGCTGGTCACGGGCCTTTGCAGATCATGAAAAGTGAGAGCAGATATGACACGCAACTGTCAGCATTTCCTTTATATCAGGGTGCTGCAGAAATTCCTGCACCACAAGATTTAAACAATAGGCCATGCATGAACGTGAAAAAAGTCACCATTCATGATGCATTTCACCATATTTGACCCATTGTCACTTGCTATGAACCCAGCTCTCAGGAGCAGGGGGTTCAGTCCCTTGTCAATTTCCGTCAGTACCACATCCAACATGTTTTCACCAGTATGTGAACAGGTCACATTGCGCATAGCAATCGCTGCATGCTGTCGAATTCCTGGAAGATTGCTACCACGACACTCCACCTTACTGCACTGATTATTCACACCACAAACATCACAAACAACCCCCGGCACCTGTGCCCAGTGTGCAGTTACACACAAATATGAACTCCCTGCTATTTTTCCACTTGTCCATATATCCATACTTAAATAGATGAATGGAGAGGAGGAATGTTGAAGGGCTTGTCTTATTGAGTCGGACACAGTAAGGAACAACTCGGGGACAGCATGGATCGAAAAGTATGTCCTGGATGGGACTTTCCATTTTGGGCAGGCATGTGCAGCAAACCACCAGAACCAAGAATTCTCCACAAAGGAGAAGGGAAAAAGATCAATTGCCAGCATTTTAGCTACAGCAGCATTAAGTTCTGAGGCTGAGGTTATGAGGCAGTATGGCGCAGTGGGTTAAGACTCAGCTGCAAATCTGGAGACCTGAGTTTGAATCCCACAGCCCCTTAGGTGCATACTGTGTGAGCCTGAGCAAGTCACTTAACTTCCTCTTGCTCCCAGGTTGCACCTGCAAACAAGCTTTCAGCTTAGTGTGTCTCACCTGGTAAAATAATTGGTAAAAATAAAAAAAAATAAAAAAGTCCATGTGACACTGTATGCTTGGGTGGGTACTTCAGCTTATGCGCTAAAATACTCTGTATCATGGGCTGACTTAAACGTTTTACACAGGGTGTGATGACAAATGGTTCTGCTCTGTGAATGGCAGGGGGTGAAGAGTGGATGTTTGATGAAGACGGTTGCACAGGTGATGATGACAAACTCAGAGATGCAGTTTTTTTGCCAGATTTGCCAACCGGGGTTGATGTACCACTTGCACTAGACATACTGCATTCACTACCACCACCACCACCACCACCACCAAAACTGCTACTCTCACCAGCACTGGACATCATTTCAAAATCAGTATGCTCCTCCACCTCATCATGCCTGTAGTAATCCTCTGCTCTTATTTCCTCACTACTGCACACATTTATTTTCCTATTGGACTTAACACTCATGGACGGGGATAACATGATCGTAATGGCTGATGACGAGGGTGAACACACCACTGTGGTATTAGCTGCCATCTTGTGCTGGGTCCACAGTGCCATGTGGCTATTCTTAAGATGTGTATGCTGTCATCCAGTGCCCAGATGGCTCCCCTTTTTACCTCAACTCACATGCATATGGAAAACCTGGCAGGCTGCAACTGACTCATCATTTGTTTCTTGAACAAAAAAATCCTAAACAAGGGTTTGTGATGCTATACTTTTAACATGTCCATGATGCTGCTTATTGAACTCTGTTCTTTTAAGCATTGAAGTGGAGTGTGTGCTACATGATTTCTTGGGCAGTGCACACCTGGACTGAAAATTACCACCATGACTACCTATCGTTATTACTGGGCCATCATCATCATCATCATCAACTGAAACTGGTAAATCACAAGTTTTTACGGGGGGATTAATGCAAACAGACCCAGACACAGCTACCTTGAATTTCTTTTTCTCTGGTTCCCAACTGGGGTCAATTACATCATCATCATATTCATCAGCATCACCCACATAAACATCTTCTGCTTGGATGCTGGCATATGGACTGCATGTTGCAACCACAGCAACATCATCATCATCACATTCATCATCATCATCAACACCACCATCACCTGATATTTTTTTACCACACTGTGAATCACTGCATGGAAAATGCGTGACATGAACTGCGGTGGAAGAAATGTCACATTGTTTGCTATCGTTCACATGATTATCAGAATCCTCAGATTCAGTTACTGGGATGTTACTGGGAAGTATGAAATCATCTCCACTGCCACTCACTTGCACTGCTTCACACTCCACTATATTTTTGGACATGGTACACTGGTCAGAAGTCAAACTTGAGGCAGCAATACTCACACCACCACCACCAGCAACTGCACTAACACCACCGGCTGGGACAACATCATCTCCTCCATGTATTAGTGAAGCTAGTGATTGGGCTGTAAAAAACATTGCTGGAGAAATATATTTCCTCACATCAGCAATGCACTTCTGCATCTGCGTACTACCAGGCCCACAGACTATCTTACTGGCAGCAGTGCCATGGCGAGAACCAGCTTTGCTTGCATGTCTCTTTGTGGGCATTTTGGGGGATCAACAACAATATGCTAAACAAATTTAGATTTTGGCATGTTCAGTCTGATTGGGGGTATGCTGGATGTGAAGCCAAAAAAACAACTGTGGCTTCAGCAACAGATAGAGATGCAAATTCACAAGTGAAAACAACACCTTAACTAACCACCAGTGGTGCTGAGGTCACAAACAATCCAATCTGGAAAACCATTCCTTTTGCCGGTGAGGGTGGGGGGAGCACTGACTGCAGATTTTTATGGCAGTACAAGCAGCAAAACAAAGAACAGATAACATGATGGCATTACAAAATCACGCAGCTGCAGGTTCACACTGCTGCGCCTGGTGGCACAATAAAAGGTGTATTATTTGATGACATGCAGCACCGCACACACGCTCTCACACACACACACACACACACACACACACTATTTGTCTACATCAAGTAATGTGTAGCAAATTGAAAAGTTCAGTAATATGCAAAGTATTGTAAACAACCTGAAATTATGAACTGCTGTGCCAGATCCACACAACACACAATCAGCAAGAACATTTCAACAATTGCTGGCAATATTACTGTGTGTACATTAACAGTCAGTTATATAACAAAAATATAATCAAAAAACAAAGAACTCCCTATTTCTCCAACTTAAATCTACCTACACCACAAATACACCCCTCCCCCAAAGCACACTTTCTCTGTCTTTTATTACACAGACTCAATGTTGTACATTAATATTCAAAATCCACACACAAACAAAAATGGTTGATGATATGAGCACAGGAGGGTTTCCTACAATCGATGAACATCATGAACTAAAGTTTGAGCAAAAAAAAAAAATACTCAAAAAGGCTTTTTTAACAGCTTTTAGAAGGTTTGAATCACAGACAGCTCTCAGAGCACACTGTCTCCTACAGCTTCCTACACACACTACCCTGAATTGAGGCTGTGCAGAGCAATATAGAGCCCATGTGACCTGAAATCCCATGAATCACTGCAGAATTCACCTTTGGAGCTTAAAAACAAGGTGAAGTGAGGAGAAGTACATTGTTTTTAATGCACTTCACCTTTAAAATTTGGTGGAGTAGTGGTCTTGGAAGGTGGAATAACACAAAGTCATTGTTTTCAATGGACTTCGCGTTACCCATCATAACGCAAATTACTCCACTTTGTTTTGCGGAGTACTCCTCAAATTCGCCTTTACTCCACAAGTCACTTCGCGGAGTGGATTGAGCCCACTTCTCCCACCACTACTTATGACTATGCCATGGAGCATCGACCAGGCCTGAACCACATTAATGCTGAGGCCCTTTCCAGATGACCAAACTCTAATGCAAAGTGGGTGAAAATGTCTGAGCAGTCTGTCAAAGCCCTCTGCCAGAAATTCGACAAAGTTGAGCACCCCTCTCCTGAAACAGTTTACTGCCTGGTAGACTGTTTATGCCCTCCTGACTCTTGTGTTCACATGGCCTGCTGCCACCTTGTGGCCTTGGGCCATTGTGCCCTGCCACAACTCAACCTTGAGAACATACAGTGGGCACAGACCCAAGACCCCATGAATAAGCCTGTGCTTGATGCTTTGCATGCTGGTAAGAATGTGTCTAAACTCCACTCTTCAAACCCATGGACTGCTTTGTTGTTTAAGGAAGGTCCCAGACTTAAACTGCACAACCAGCTACTTTATCGAGAAACCATAAATCAACAAGGTCAACCTGACAAACAGCAACTGGTGTACCAACAGCTTTTAAACATTTGGTTCTGTGGGCCTTCCATAATCGGATGGGACATTTAGGTTGTGACCGAACCACAATCTTAGCCTGTGCCCAGTTTTACTGTGCAAATATGGAAGCTGACATTGAAGTCCATATCAGAATGTGCAGCCATTGTCTCCAAAGAAAAGCCCCACCCCAGAGGGCTACACCCTTGGTTAATATCACTACCAGCGCACTCATGGAGGTGATGTATGTCGATTTCTTGTGTCTTGAACCCAACCAGAAAAGCACTGGGAATGTACTTGTGTAACTGATCATTTCACACGATATGCCCAGGCTTACTCAAATAAGGACCAGAAAGCATCTACAGTGGCCAAGGTCCTCATGGAGAAATTTTTTGTCCATTTTGACGCATCTCAGAGAATTCATTCTGATCAGGGGAGAGACTTTGAAAGTCATCTGATCAAGGAAATGCTTTCGCTCTGGGGGTATGAAAATCCAGATCTATCCCTTATTACCCTCTGTGGGATCCACAGCCTGAGAGGTTTAACTGAATGCTACTTGACATGCTGGGCACCCTTCACCCCAGGATAAGTCAAGATGGAGTCAACAGATCCTGCACCATAGTGATGCCACTGGATTTTCCCCCTACTGCCTGATGTTCAGTTGGGAAGCCTGGTTGCCTGTGGACATCTGCTTCAGTGTGTCCCCGGATGGAGTCAAAGCTGAGAACTACCTACAATATGTCCAAAAGTTAAAGGCCCAGTTAAACCATGCCCACCAACTGACGCAAACCATAGCAGCAAAAAGAAACTTGGCAAATAAAGAAAGGCATGACAAGCATGTCAAAGGTCAGGAACTGCTACGTGGACACTGTGCTCTGTTGTGGAACTTGGGATTGCATGGAAAGCATAAAACTGTAGATAGGTGACACCACCTTCCTTACGTTGTTGTCAGTAAGCTGGAAGATCTGCCAGTCTATAAAGTGTGCCCTGAAAATGATCCACAAGCTGCCAAGACAATGCATCGGAATCATTTATTGCCTATTGGTCAAATAATCATCGACTCTGTACCTCCAGACATTGCCCCTCCCAGGCCTATAACTAGAGCTGCAGACAAAAGGAAACAGATTACCCCTCTTCTAGCTGTCAAGGATTCAAGGCCTCCCCCCAGGCAGACCCAACTTTACACTGATTGCCACTCTGAGTCTGATGACAGTGAGTGTGAAGCCTCATATTGCCCATCTTATGAACTGAGACAGTTGTTTCAAGTTAATCTCATGTGCAGTCTTGGAGATGAAGCTGGAACCTCTGGACTGGCTAACCTTCCAGCCTTCTCCTCAGATCATGTGCCCCCTGAAAGTGAGGTGCAAAGTATTACTTCTGAAGTAGCTGACTCTCTGTGTCTGATCAAATTGTTTGAATTATCAGAAAGAGGGCCTGCAACAGAAAGCATCTCTGGTGACATACCAGAAATTACAAAACTGTGCAAAACCAATGATGCAAACCCTGCTAGGACAAATGGCAGTGATGAAGCAGATGATGTTGAAAGTATTAGTCAAGTTTTGCAAGATCTAAATTCTATAGACTTCCCTCTGGATGATGAATACAGGCCTTCTTCAGAACCAAACAATGAAAGCAATGTTGTGGAACCAGAGTTAACAGAACAAGGAACTGAAAGTGCTTCCCATGTAACTCACTTCACCAGTGCAGAGATACCCCTCCCTATAGGAGCAGATTCTAATGCAAATGTCAAAGATACTGAGCCTGTGTCTGTTACTCCAAGAAATTCTAGAAGAGCTGCCAAACCAGTATTACGCCTCAGTTACAACTGCCCCGAGAGGCCTGTGGATCTTTCCTTACATGTTGTGCATAAAGAAGTCTACATTTCTGAAAGCTCTTTTCCCAAACTGAGCTATTCTGCTACTTCTAAGTTAATTGTCAAGCCTTCAAACTTTGGTGCCCCTGCCTCATGCAGCACTGAAATAGTTGATAGGGATGGGTCCCCAGCCATGTTGCTTAATGTACAGAAAATAGTACAGACCCGAATGGTCAGAGTAATGTGGTTATCTGTTTGAATAGCTGTGAACATGTTTTATGTGTTTGATAAAAGTAATGAAACTGTATCATTACAGAAACATTTATCATGAATAAGTATAGTAACGTTTAATGCCATTTGCTTTACTGATGCATCAGTCTTCTTTTCTTTATGGTATACCTGATTAAACATGAATGTATCTTGCTTTACAATGTCTTCATATAGAATGTCATAGTAAGTATAGACTTGACTCAGATGCCAAGTTTTTTCAGGCAAGGAAGAGTGTAATCCCCCTACAAATAGGGGTTCCTATAATGTCTTCCTGGGCTGCCTAATGCTCCTTGTTAGGATGGTGTTCTGTGTCTGCAGTAGCTGTATGCGTCTGTATGAGAGTGCTCCAGTAAATATGAGTGCCTGTCTCTTTAAGAGAGCTATTATTCTGTGTGAGAACTTGATGGGGACTGAGTCTGAATAATTAAGGCTCAAGACCAACCAGACAAGTCTGTTTTTCTGCTTCCTTCTGCAGTCGCTATTTGTGCAGAGGAAGCTCTTTAAGGGAAGGTGATTATTTACTGTGTATCTGTTGTAATAGTAATAATAGAGGAGTTTTTCTAACCTGCCTTCCACTGCAATTTGAACTTTTGTATGAGAGCTGCCATCTTGGTTCTGGACTGCCAATGTTGGACCAATCGAACCTCAGGGGACCTAAAATGGAGACTGTCCCCAGAGGTCTTGTGGGATTGAAATTTTGTAGGAATTTTAGTTTTTAAGGTTTGGCGCCTAATTGGACCTGGAGGGGGAGCCCTTTCTGTAACAGACAGTTCCCTCAGCCAACCAAACCTTTGGGATTACTGGGAAAGCACAGAACTGCCTGCAGCAGTGTGTCAGTTGTGAGTTGGCGTTTGAAGAGTGAACAGCTCGAGCCATCAAGCAGCTGCTCCTGTGTAGAAGTGTGGAAGGATCAGAGGAAAGGCTATGCTGGCCTACCTGTCACATCTTCTAGCGTGAAGAGCTGTCTTGAGAGTGAAATTCATATTTATCCAATTGCCTGACAGTGATCTGTATCTAAATAGAGAAAAGTGTGTTGCTGCTATTTGACAGTGGACTGAAGACTTGCTCCAGAAGTGATCGGCCTGCCCAGTACAGAAGTGAGATTCAGATAGAAGGATTTGTGCAGAGAAGCTGCGATTTGCAAACAGACTTTATTCAAATTGTGGCAAGTTACTTTAAAGTGTCATTGATTGTAGGAACCCCTTATGTGTTCGTATCATTGAGCACTTATTGATTTTTGTGTGAATATTTCATGTTAATTTAGTACCTTCAGTGTCTGTTACTGACATGCACTGCAGAAGTGTGCTTTGGAGGAGGGGCAGATCTGTGTTGTAGAAGGGAGATTAGTGAGAAAGGCAGTTTTTCCAACTTTGGTTGGCTAGTTTTTTAGTATTTGTGTGTTCAGGTACACACAATAAATCTTTAATTAACTTGTTTTCATGTTTTTCTTTGTGCTAGGCATTTTTTCCGTTTTTTTCCCCCGACTGTCTGTATTTAATTTACTGAACAGTTAAAGTTTCTGTGGCTTACCTTTAATGTGTGTGTGTTTTTGCGGCACCGTCAGCAATAGCTGTACTCTGTATTTCTCGGATTGTCTGGAATTTTCTTTCCTGCTTCTGTTTAGCTAAAGCTGACCACCCACGGCAAAGCAGGGTTTTGTTTTTAGACTTTGGATTTTTGAGGAGTGGTTCAGGTCTTGTGTTACTTGTGCCTGTGTGGCTGCACCTCTTGTATGTTTTGCTTCCCTTCCCTCAAAAAGTAACAAAATAATAAGTTGTTGTTAATTGTCTGGGTAAACTTAAAAAAATGCCTCCCAAGAGACGTTCATGCAAAGCTGTTTCTGGTTGTGGTGCTGCTGCCAATAAGACTATTAGCAGTGGAAATTGTTGTGATGATGAGGCAGGTTCATCAGGGGCTAGTAGCAAGTGTAGCAGTGTTAACAGTATCGGTTGTGGTGGTCTTGGTTGTACGCAGAAAAAGGGAAAGGTAGCAGTTGTTGCAAGTAAAGGGATTTCTCTGACTCTGTTTTTCACAGTGAAATCAGTCACTTCATGCTTGTTGGAGATACTGTTGTCCATGCTGGTAGTAAAGTTAGTGATGGTATGGTTGATAACAGTAGGAGTATTGCTACAAGTTCAACCTGGGCAAACTTATCAGGTGGGAAAATGTTGTTGAATCCACAGGCTTGAGTGTAGTTGATGTCCCATTCCCTACAATAGTTGAACATGACTCTGATCATGCTAATGACTAACAGTCTCATGTTTCCACTAATCCTGATGTTTGGCCATTCAAAGATTCAGAGGTTGACGAAAAAGTGTGAATGATAGTATTGAGGCTGTGTTTGGAATATCTCCAGAGGAGGACGGCATTCAAAGTGAATTTGTTTATAATGATTATGATGATGATGCTAGCTACCCCATTTGGGAACCAGACAAAAAGAAAATGAAGGTGACTGTTTATAAACAGTCTGTTCATCAATCCCCCCACTTCTCAAAGTTCTGATGTAGCTCTGTCTGTTGCTGACCCTGAAGTAAGTCATCAACTGTGATGTTCAGTCAAAGTCCAAGTGTGCATGACACCCGAAATCATGCAGTACACTGCCCCTTTTCATTGCCACAAAAACTGCCATCTGCCATTCCATATGCACACCCACCCCAAAGTGACATATGAAGAGTAGGGCATCAGAATCCCTAGTTTGGGATTTTTTTGTTCAAGATGATAGTGGTGAAACAATGGCAATCTGTCAGCTTTGCCAAGTGCTTGTGAAACTTGGTAAAAAGGGTAGCCATCTAGGCACTGGGGGCCAGCATACACATTTCAAAAGTAGGCACATGGCACTGTGGACTCAGCACTAGAGGGTAGCTAATGACATAGTGGGGCAGTCACCCTCATCCACCTTAGTGAGCACATTATCCCGTTCATTTAGTGTAAGTAGCCACGTTGGTAAAAGTGGTGAAATAATACTAGAGGATTACTGCAGACATGAGGAGGTGGATGATATTGAATGTTTAAGTAGTTGTCAGAGTAGCACTGGTCCATGTAGTAATTGTAGTACATCAACCCTTGTGCTTAAAACAGGTAAAATAACCTAATTTATTGGCTTGTCACCTGAGCATCCACCATCACACGTTAAAGGTACCCCATCCATGTCTTTTCACATAGGAGAGCCATTTGGCATGTCATGTGCAAAACACCAAACAATGCAGCCCATATTGCACAGCCTCATACAGTTTCATGTGAACTCAATGCCTCAGTAGCAGAAATGCTGTCAATTTACCTTTTGCTGTTCTGCTTTGTGGAGAATGCTGGATTTTGGTGCTTTGCAGCATGTGCCTGCCCTAAATGGAAGATCCCATCTTGGACATTCTTTTCTACCTGTGCAGTCCCTGAGTAATATCGGATGGCGACAGAGTCTGTAAGACATGCCCTTCAACATTCCACATCATCTTACAGTCACTTAAGCATGGATATGTGGACAAGTGGCAAAATAGCCGATAGTTCCTATCTGTGTATTACCACACACTGGGCACAGCTACCTGGCGTTGTCTGTGATGGTGGGATGGGAAAGCAGTATGATAAGTCAGACTGTGGTAGTAGCAATCTTCCTGGCATTACACAGCACACAATGCTTGCAATGCGTAGTGTAGCAGGGTCACATACTATACAGGAGAAAACATGCTAGACAAACTACTGACAGAAATTGATGCAGGGCTGCACCCCCAGTTCCTAAAAGCTGGCTTCATAGCTACTGATTATGGATCCAACATCATTAAATGTATCAACAAAGGTGGCTTTGTGAGGGTTCCCTGCATGGCCTACTGTTTAAATCTTGTGATACAGGAGTTTCTACAGTACCCATAAATCAAGTAAATGCTGGCTGTTGCACGCCATCTCTGTGCCCACCTTGCATGCTCTGGAAAGGCCCATGACAAACTTAGGCAGCTGCAGATTCAAAACAGCCTTCTTCAGCACCACTTGAAGCCTTAAGTTGTCATGAGGTGGAACTTGACCCTTTACATAGCAGAGTGGTTGTATGAGCAATACAAAGCCATCTGCAAGTACCTAGTTATGCACACTAGCTGTGACAGTTCAGGTGCCTCAATGTGTATAACAACTGAACACTGGAGACTCATGGACTCAGTAATATTAATTTTGAGGCTATTTGGACATGCCTCACAGGCAGTGAGTGGTGACACTGCATCCGTTAGTCAAACCATCCCACTGCTGCAGGGGCTGAGGAATACTTTGTTGAATCTGCAGCCTAGCCTTGATGTGGCTGAAGATAGGTCAAGCTGTGCATTACTGAAACACATGATTGCAATACTAGACAGCAATTGACATATCATCACTATTCAGCAATTGTCAGAATTTGGAATAGCCACAATGCTCGACCCACGCTACAAACATGGCATTGCATCCATAATGGAGGAAGGGCATGATCAGGTTCAAAATCTGACTGGACAGCTGGTCTGACTGGTTCATGGTGCACAGAAGTTTTGTGCAAAGTTCTGCTAACAACATCATAACAAGGATGAAGGTCACTATGGAATGATCACATCCAGTAAGGTGGCTGATGGGCAAGAGGTGGTGACAGCTGCACAGTTGTTCATTAATCCACTTTGGGGAGACTTGTCAGAAGTGGGAATTTGTAACCTAGATGCATCTTGTGAACAGGTGGATGACTCATCAGGAATGCCTGCATCACAGACCATGGTTAAGGCCTATTTGGCAGAAAACAGGCATCTGACAATTTTGGACAATTCTTTGGTGTACTGAAGTAGCAAGGTGAATGACTGGCCAGTGCTAATGTCAGTAGCACTGAAGTATCTGACCTGCCACCCTCAAGTGTAAGTGTGGAGAGGGTATTTAGTTCTGCGGGGGCCATAGTATGTGACTGGCATACTAACCTATCACTTAAAAATGTCAGCATGCTGACATTTATTAAAATGAATGAAGGTCACATACCAAGTAGGACAAACACGTCTGTGTTTGTACCCCATCAGGATGATGGTTGTGCTGATGCTGATGACGAAGGCCAAGCAGATCATCCTGGTAGCTGTGTCAAATGGTGTACCATTGAGGTTGATGATGCAGTCATGAAAAAATAATTTCTGAGTGGGTACAACTCCGGCATTGAGGATTGCAAGGGCTGCTTCCTCCTTGATGATGATGAGGAGGATGTTGATGGGAGGGATTAATGGTGCAATTACCGGGGAGAAGGCTGTCACATTTCCATAATGTTACCATTGTTTTGCATTACAAAAAGAAAAAGGGGGCCTTGACTATCATATGACAAATTCTATTGATAAATAATGACATCATTAAGTTTGACTTCCCCTTTCTTAATTTTGAGGGTACAGTTCACAGAATGCATGCAGTCTTTATTACCCGTAGTCCTCCAAACATAAATGTTAACTTGTAGCCATTTAAATCCTGTAGATCTAATGACAGATATCGTCCTGACAGTGAAAAATAGAAACACACCTAAGCCAGCCACCCTGCTTCTTGAGAGAGAGAGAGAGAGAGAGAGAGAGAGAGAGAGAGACATTGTATCTGTGCCCAAGCTATGAACCCCCAACCAGCCACAGCCAGCATGCTTCTTGAGAGTGAGAGAGACATTGTACCTGAGCCCAAGCTGTGAACCCTCAGCCAGTGACAGCCACCCTTCTTCTTCAGAGTGAGAGAGACATTGCACCTGTGCCCAAGCTATGAACGCTCAACTAGCGACAGCCACCCTGCTTTTTGAGAGTGTGTGAGAGAGAGAGAGAGAGAGAGAGAGAGAGAGAATGAGAGATATTGTACCTGTACCCAAGCTATGAACCCTCAACCATCAACATCCACCCACCTTCTTATCACCAATTTACAGTAAGTATGTTGCAATATTATGCACTATGGTTTTGACTTGTGCTGTGGTGTGAATCCTTCTTTTACCATTTTAAAGATGCCACTGTCACCTCACCAAATACTGGCAACTGATTTTCTTTTTGTTTTCACAGGTTACAGAATATGTAGCTTTGCAGGACTGCAGTACTCCTACCACCTAAAGGATAACATCTACAGGTAAGTATCACTCCTATTTCTCTTTCATTTTTTTATGTAATTGTTTTCAGTCAGTGTAACGCATTTAACAGCGGTGACATGCAGGCCACATAAGATATTTTTTATTCACAGATGGGACATGCATGTGTACTGCAGTATGACAGGGTTGTACAATGTGTTACCCTGGTCCTGAAAACCTGTGAAGTAATGTAAGTACCGCAGTGGGCCAGTGTGCGTCACTCACTAAACGTGAGAATTATTTAAAGGGATTTACTAATAGCTTGGTATTTTCAGCTGGATAAGGGGTTTATGAAAAGTTTGGTATTTTAAGCTGGATATAACAGAAGAGAGGAACAGACACATTGAGAAATGATTGTTGTGGTGCAATGAACCCGTAATAATTTCTTTATCATCTGTTTGTAACAATGAGGTGCTGTGGACTGCTGTAGGTGGTATCTTCCAATCTGAAGATGGACAACAGTTTGGAATAGATATTCTGAAGACCAGGAAAGAAGACAAAACATTAATGAAACTTGTTTTCAAGTGTGCCTCCCCCCCAAAAAAATACTTACAGTGGCATCCCCCTAGGATGAAACCCAATTCTGCAGCATTTTGCAGCACGCTGCAGACAGACCTATCAGATAGTATTGGGGATCTAATGGTAATTAGTCCTTTTTTTCATTCTGGAAAATGTGACACTGCCAGGGTGAAGTGAATGCCACAGTTTTCTGCATGACAAAAGGGACTAATTACCATTGAAATTACATTGCTTTATTTAGTAGGTCTGCTGCAGCATACTGCAGAGTGCTTTAAAAGTGGGTTTCATCTGGGGGGGGATGCCACTACCTTTCATGAATTAACATTGTTTGTGTAGGTGAAGTCAGCAATCAAACACATGTGAAACACATGTGCAGCAGCAACATGGTTTCATCATTATGGTCATGAATCCTAGTGCTGTGACCTGACAATGCGAAATAAAAGAACAGTAATGATAAATGCTTATAATTCACTCACTCACAGCTGTAACCCCCCCACCCCAGAAAAAAAAATATTTTACAGTACCACATTTGATGGCAGCACAGATGTATGGCATGCAAATGTGACCATAGCCAACACAAAGGTGAAGGGAAACATTCAATATGTATGATGATGATTCCCTGCAAAGGAACAACATGATGGCCTGCTTATAAAAAAAAAAAAAAAAAAGATTCAATACAAATTAAAAGGCAGTGTCTCTGAAAAAAACATGACAGTGACATGTACTGTACATTAACATAACTGTGTTGGTATGAATACACACACATAGGGCAGAGTGTTTCAGTCAGCGCAGCAGAAGAATTTCCCAGAATATCAAATTATAGTTCAACATATGGTCAGTTATGGCCATCATCATTTAGTAGCAATGCACTGTAACATCAGCAGCAGCAGAAAACAGATGGACAACAACAGCTGCAGTAGCAGGGGCCAGCAAGCCATTTTCTCACTTTGGACACTTATGCAGAGTTCCAGCTCTAGGTGCACACTTTAAGCAGCACGTTAAGAAATACTTGTGACTTTTCTGAACAGTTTCTCATATGATTATTCTTCATTGGGACTTTTCATGACAGTTAAACAACAACAGGCACCAGCAAGCCATTTTTTTTTTCATTTGGGACACTTAAGCAGAGTTCTGGCTGCAGGTGCATGCTTTTAGAAGTGTGTCAAGAAATACTTGTGACTTTCTGAACAGTTACTTTTGTGATTATTCTTCATCTGGATTTTTCATGATTTTTTGGGGGGGGTTGTAATTGTATGTGACGGTAGTGTATTTTGATTGTAGTTGTGGTTGTGCTACGAAAACGTAACACAGTCAACGGTAACAAAAAAAGTAATATAGTATGAAAGGTTCAGCAGCAGTGCAATAATCAGGAGACAATTTTTACCTATACTTTTGTATTCCATTTTCGATTCGTACTTATTTACTGATTCACCTATATGAGACCTTTCTTTTCATAATTTACAGCTGCTGTACTCCTTGTCACAAATGCACTCCACAGATCAGGCCCTCTGCTCCACAGTGCCAACCTCGAAGCAGAATAGTGTGAACAGGGGACAGCAAGGGCAACCCTCCTGTCTGTTTTGGGTCTGGATCACCTACTAGCATAGAGTCCTGGGGATCAAAAATGTGAACCTTATGCTAGCATACCCAGTTAACAGACTCAGATATATATATTCAGGGAAATGCAATATATTCCATCAACTAGTGGCACCCAGACAGGTTTTCAAAATGTACCCTTATGACTCAATATGAGACTTAGGATTATTCTTACCTTTTAGAAAGCTTAGTAATACATTCAAGCCCTCAACAGCTGTTAGGCTTAAACACAGGTTCATCAATCACATGTAAAAGAAAACTGATAAGACATAGGCAGAGTTTGAAAGAAAATATTGTTTACTAAAAATTGTAAAACAGATAAAATCAAATACAGAACAATTATATCACTAACTTACAGTGACATAAAATAAATGGGAAGTTACAGAACACATATATGCCTACTGCAAAATACTTAAAAGTTCTTGCCTATCTAGATGTTACCCTTAAGTGCTTTCTTAACTTCAGAGAATTATGCCTCTCTTGAGTCCAAAATAATATGCTATGTTACCCTCTGATGCATGCCCATTTCAGAATCCATCTCCCCACCCCTTTTGGTGAGGTCCCAGTTAGATCCTCCTAATTTTTTATTCTTAACAAAATTATCCACAAGGATATATGTCATTACTGTGAAAAATCTGCAAATAGCCATTTCCCAAATATGACAGTCTTTGATCAAAATGTCCCCTTTGATGCTTCACAATCCCACAATAATGTCACTAATTCTCAGCTACGTGAAAAAATCAAAAGAAATCAGCCAAATTACTTCCCTTCCTGCTGTGTCATAAATGCATGCATGGGAACCAACTTCAAAAGCAGGAGCAGGTTATAAAAGGTAATAAATTGTCCCTCTGGAAGGAAGGCTTTTAATTAGGTTTCCCCGGTATGTTTATAATATCCTGCTGCTTTCAGCCACACTGACATTTTTGAGGTCAAAGATCACTCACTGCAGCAAGCAGCCTTTTTTTGTCTAAGCAGACCTTCAAATACCATATATTTATATCACAATTTATAAATATAATATTAAGTAGGCGGCATAGCCTCACAACCCTCCCCACCTAGACTGAATTTGGGGGCTCTATCCCCTGCATAAGGTGAGATCCCTAAATCAGTTCATTGCTCATACAAACATGACTGTCCATTGGCATTTTCATTGGATGCCTCAACCCTGTGTGAGACAGTCATGTCATACCCTTGTAAGGCAAGACTCCATCTTAATAGTCTACCATTCATTTTACCCATATGTGCCAGCCAAACCAGGGGGTTGTGGTCAGTTTGTACATCAAAATGCTGCTTATATAGATATGGCTGTAACTTCTTTAGGGCCCACACATTAACAAGACACTCTTTTTCCACAGTAGAGTAAGTCTGCTCCCTGGGAAGTAATTTTTTTACAGCGGTACGCTATGGGGTGATCTTTCCCTTAGTTGGCTGTCTGACTCAGCACTGCCCCAATACCCACATCTGAGGCATCAGTCTGGACTACAAAGGGTCTGCTGTAGTCTGGACTTGTCAGTACATGACAATGGTGGACTGAATGCCTGAATGGTGGACTGCACAGTGCCTCCTTCAATCTTGTAAAGGCTTGTTCACAGGCTGATTCTCAGGTAACGTTCTTAGGCATCCTTTTCTTTACCAGGTCAGATAGGGGAGTGGCCAAGGCACTGTAATTTGGTACACATTTCCTATAGTATCCTGCTGTCCCTAGAAAACTCTTGACCTGCTTCTGTGTTTCTGGTCTGTGCCATGCCTTAATGGCCTCTATTTTCACATGGTTAGGGTGGAGCTGTCCCCAGCCTATAGTATGCCTGAGGTTTTCCACTTCAGCCATGGCCACCTGGCACTCCTCTGCTTTGACAGTGAGCCCATCCCTCTGTATCTGGCCCAGCACTTCCCTAAGG
Source organism: Neoceratodus forsteri (assembly GCA_016271365.2). Taxonomy (NCBI): domain Eukaryota; kingdom Metazoa; phylum Chordata; order Ceratodontiformes; family Ceratodontidae; genus Neoceratodus; species Neoceratodus forsteri. Next base: position 923,156,562 of record CM057455.1, on the reverse strand, counting down.
TGGGACAGGTGTTCCTCCCAGCTGGCACTAAAGATGGCAGTGTCATCCAGGTATGCCACAGTGTACTCCTCAGCACCATTTAACACCTGGTTCACCAACCTTTGGAAAGTGTCCAGGGTGTTCTTCATTCTGAAAGGCATTACTTTAAATTCAAATAATCCTTTTGGAGTGATGAAGGCTGACCACTCTATAGCCCTGGCAGTTAACTCTATCTGCCAATACCCCTTTGTCAGGTCAATAGTTGTAAGGTATGTCACCTCTTCCAACTTGTCCAGGAGTTCATCCATCCATGTCATTGGGTGGGCATCTGACATCATGACTGCATTCAGTCCACCATAGTCCACATAAACATGAGTAAAGTCCATCTGGCTTGGGAACAAGGACCATGGGTGAGGCCCAGGGGCTGTGGAATTCTGGGTTGCCCCTAATTCCAGCATTTCCTCCACCTCCCTCCTAATGTCCTTTTGGACAGCCTCTGACATCCTATATGCTGTCCACCATATAGGAGTCTGTGTCCCTGTCTCCACATCATGCATCGCTAAGGTGGTTAGTCCAGGCTTGGCACTAAACAGGTGGGCAAAGTCTGATAAAACCTCCCTTACTTCCTGGATCTGGTCCACGGTCAACTGGGGCGACATTTTAATTGACTCCACAGGGGACTCCCACTTGCTTTCTTCCAGCAAGTCCTGAAGGTGGTCTCCTTCGTCCATCCCCTCCCCAGGACTACACATTGCAAACACGATGTCAGCCTTATTAGCATATGGTTTTGTCATGTTGACATGGTACATTCTTTGTTTATGTCTTCTGTCAGGTAACACTATAATGTAGTTTACGTCATTTTTCTGTCTGACTACTTTGTACAGTCCTGCCCACTTGGCCTGCAGCTTGTCTTTCCGGACTGGAATTAGGACCATGACTTCCTGACCCACAATAAACGAGTGAGATCTGGCTCTGTAGTCATACTGCACCTTTTGTTTTTGTTGGGCAGCTGATAGGTTGCTCTGGGCTGTCCCCATGAGCTACTTCAGCTTTTCCCTAAACATAAGGACATAATCCACTATGGGAGTTCCCTGGGTGGTTTGCTTCCCTTCACAGTTCTCTTGGATCAAGTCTAAGGGCCGATCTACCCTACCTCCATATAAGAGCCTGAAGGGAAAAAACCCTGTTAACTCTTGAGGCACCTCCGTGTGTGCAAACAACAGGTGGGGAAGGTATTTCTCCCAGTCCCTCCCATGCTGTTCAGCAAATGCTTGGAGCATTGACTTAAGGGTACCATTAAATCTTTCCACAAGCCCATTGACTTGCAGGTGATAAGGTGTCATGCATCTCTGCACCACCCCACACTTCTTCCACAAACATTTCATTAGGTCAGACATGAAGGAAACCCCTCGATCTGTAATAACCTCCTGTGGAAACCCAACACAGGTGAAAATCCGTAGTAAGGCAACTGCCACTTTGTCTGTTGTCAGTGAGGGTAGGGTGACTGCCTCTGGGTACCGGTGGCATATTCCACCCCAGTCAGGATGAACCAGAGGAGCTGGGGGTATTTAAAGTCCCCACAATATCCATTCCTATCCCCTGAAATTGCTTCTCCATTATGAGCAATGGAATTAGGGTGGCTTGTGTTCTCTTACCTGCCTTCCCTATTTCTTGGCACTGGTGACAAGACCTGCAATGCTCCTTTACCTGCTGTGTGAAGTTGGGCCAATAGAAATTCTGGGCCAACCACAGCATAGTGTGCACAATTCCCAGATGACCAGACATGGGAATATTGTGTGCAATCTTGAGCACCTGCTCATGGTACCCCTGGGGAATGACAAGCTGCCTGCCTATCACCCCTCCCTCTGACTTAGCATCCTGTGTATACATCAGTGCATTGTCCCAATAAACTCTATGTTTCCTGTCCCCTCCCTGTACTCTGTCAGAGTCTGCCCAAGCCCTCAGCTTCTCTAGACTAGGGTCACATTTCTGAGCAGCTGCAAACTCCTTACAGATTTCCAAGGCATGGGACAGGTAACCTTCAGTGTCTAAACTAGGGTCCCTAGCTCTAGCTTCAGGGCATTCAGGATCACTGCCATCCCTAACCCTCTGACAATGGGTCACCCCTCTTTCCTTGAAGTAACCCTCCATAGCTGTTTGGTTAACTGCAACAAGGGGAATTTCTACCCCCTTTTCATCAGTCTCCATATCAGGAGACACATGCTGGGGAACCAGCCTCCCAGTGGTTTTCACAGGGGCTTCTATTTTGTTCCAGGGAACTACAATTTTCCTTTGCAGCTTGGCTGCGGGTAACTGCACACATCATCCCCTTTTTGAGATTGTTGCCGATAATTACATCGACAACTAAAGTTTCAGCTGTGGCAACCTTTTCTACAGCCCCCCCTGTCTCACCAAAGTCTAGGAGAACACTAGCAAGTGGCAACGTTTTCTCCTCCCCAGTGAATCCCCATACAGTCACAAATTGATTGGGTATAAGCTGACTAGGTTCTATCAAATCCCCTTTTACCAAAGTCAGGGATGCCTCTGTGTCTCTTAACACATGTGTCTGTACATCATTCACAGTGACTGGGTGAATGTGTTCCCTCCTGTTTGCTGCCATGCATTCAGGGACACACAAACAACCCACTTCTTTTCTAGCACCACTTTGTACACTACTTGTCCTTTTGGGACACTGTCTTGCAATATGTCCAGTTTCTTTGCAAACCCAACATTCATTTCGTTTCTCAGGTACATCTTTTCTTTGTAACCTGGGGCTAGCTGGTTTCAGTGGAGGCAGGGAGGGTTTTAGCTGCCCTGAAGATGCGCTTTTCCCTTTCTGCACTGCCATTTCTGCCCCATTCACTCTCAGAGCAGGACTGCTCCTGGCACAATGATCCAAGAGTTCAGCGGCCTCTTGCACTGTGTTTTAGTCTCAGTTCTCCAGCCAGGTCTTCAGCTATGCTGGGCATGCCCCAAAAAACTGCTCTAACATTACAGCATTTTCAATTTTTTCTACCAAGTCTGCTTCTATTCCTTCCCACCAGTGTTTTAAAAACTGATGTTGTTTAGTGGTTAGTTCCTCATAGCTCATGTCAGGGCTTCTCCTGAGCTTACAGAATTTAGCTCTGTATGCCTCTGCTGTTAGCTCATATTTTTTTTTAAAGTGCAGCTTAAAATTTACTGAAATCATTACTGTCCTCATTGTCCATTTGATCCAATGCATCCTGAGCTTTTCCAGTAAGTAGCTGGGATAGCTGGAAGCTCCAGGAGCCTCTGGGAATATTGGCCTGAATACATACTTTTTCAAAGCAATTTAAAAAGGCATCCATATTCTCCCCCTCTTTAAATTCACTATCAATTTAGAATTTAATTTGTAACCCAGTCCTGTAGTTTGAGTTAAATCCAGGCCACTTACCTTCTCTGGTGCTGGTGTTTGGAGTCAAAGCTTTTCCAGTTCATTTTGCCTCTGGCACTCATGCTCTTCTCGCTCAGCTTCCCATTGAAGTTGACACTCTCTTCCCTACACCTCTCTCTCAAGCAGTCACTCTCTTTCCTCTGCCTCTCGCTGAAGCTGTCGCTCTTTATCCTCAGCCTCTCCCTGCTTTAGCGTCACTTCTCACTTGAACTCCAGCTCCCTTTGCTGCTGGAATTTTAACCTTTTCTGTTTAAACTCTAGCTCCATTCTCCACAACCCCATATGCAGCCTGATCTCTTCTGGCTCCAGAAAACTGGTGACCTTCCCCTACTGCTGTGGTCCTTGGCTTGCACTGGTGCTACTGTCCTCCTCACTGGATCTGGACACTGCACTGGACCCTGGATGCTCCACACCCAAGATTTGGTCCTTTTCAGTCATAGACTGTGACTCGAGGCTCTGGGCATTGGCTGCCACCAAAGCTTGTATGAGATGCCTTTTGCTTTGGCCCTTATGCTGGACACCTCTCTTTTGGCACAACTACCTAAATTGGTCTACAGTGTGCTCGCTGTGGTTTGGAAGCCATCTTCTTCCCTAATTATGTGTATACTAACTTGCACTCAAAACCAAAAAACAATATGTAGGAACTTGGACTGTAAGCACTATGATATAGTTCTGTTTACTTTTTAAAAATCACTGCCTTATTTTGCATGTGAGCTGTACAGTATTAGTCTAACACACTGAACTGTTAAAGTTTGTGTTACCAAATACTTTTAAATTGCACCTCTGCCAACCAACTCTGTCACAAATGCACTCTGAAGGTTAGGCCCTCTGATCCCACAGTGCCAACCTCGAAGCACAATAGTGTGATCAGGGGATAGACAGGGAAACCCTCATGCCTGTTTTGGGTCTGAATCACCTACCAACCTTGAGTCCTGGGGTCATAAATGTGAACCTTATGCTAGTATACCCAGTTAACAGGCATATATATATATATATATATATATATATATATATATTATCTTAAGGGAAATGCAATATAATATTTTGCCCAGTGGCACCCAGACAGATTTTCAAAATGTACCCTTATGACTCAATATGAGACCTAGGTATATTCTTACCTTTTAGCAAGCTTAGTAACATATTCAAGCCCTTAACAGCTGTCAGACTTAAACACAGGTTCAGCAATCACATGTAAAAGAAAACTGAGAAGACACAGGCAGAGTTTCAAAGAAAATATTGTTTAGTAAAAATTGTAAAACAGGTAAAATCAAACACAGAAGAACTGTATCACCAACTTACAGTCACATAAAATAAATAGGAAGTTACAGAACACAAATATGTCTACCACAAAATACTTACAAGTTCTTGCCTATCTAGATGTTACCCTTAAGTGCTTTCTTAAGTCCAGAGAATTGTGTCTCTCTTGAGTCCAAAATAATATGCCATGTTACCCTCTGATGCATGCCCATTTCAGAATCCATCTCCCCACCCCTTTTGGTGAGGTCCCAGTTAGATCCTCCTAAATTTTTCTTCTTAACATAATTATCCACAAGTCTGTATGTTATTACTGTGAAAAATCAGCAAATAGCCATTTCCCAAATATGACAGTCTTTGATCAAAACATCCCCTTTGATACTTCACAATCCCATAATCATGTCACTAATTCTCGGCTAGGTGAGAAAATCAAGAGAAATCAGCCAAATTACTTCCCTTCCTGCTATGTCATAAATGCATACATGGAAAGCAACTTCAAAAGCAGAAGCAGGTTATAAAAGGTGATAAACTGTCCCTCCAGAAGGAACACTTTCATTTAGGTTTCCCTGGTCTGTTTATAACATCCTGCTGCTTTCAGCTACATTGATATTTGTGAGGTCAAAGTTCACTAACTGCAGCAGCCAGACTTTTTTTTTTGTCTAAGCAGACCTTCACATACAATATATTTATATCACAATTTATAAATATAATATTAAGCAGGGGCATAGTGTCACACCCCTCCCCACCTAGACTAAATTTGGGGTCTCTATCACCTACATGGGATGAGATCCACAAATCAGTTCATTGTTCATAGTGACATTACAGTTCATCAGCATTTTCACTGGCTGCCCTGGCCCTGTGTGAGGCAGTCATGTCATACCCTTGCAAGGCAAGACTCCATCTTAATAGTCTACCATTAATTTTGCCCATTTGTGCCAGACATACCGGGGGCTGTGGTCAGTTTGCACTGCAAAATGCCACTGATATAGGTATGGCTCTAACTTCCTTAGGGCTCACACCATGGCAAGACACTCTTTTTGCACAGTGAAGTAAGCCTGTTCCTTCAGAAGTAACTTTTTTAATGAGGTACGCTATGGGGTGATCTTTCCCTTGGTTGGATGTCTGACTCAGCGCTGCCCCAATACCCACATCTGAGGCATCAGTCTGGACTACAAAGGGACTGCTGTAGTCTGTATTTGTCAATACAAGAGCACTGCACAGTGCCTCCTTCAGTCTTGTAAAGCCTTGTTCACAGGCTGGGTCCCAGGTAACTTTCTCAGACATCCTTTTCTTTGCCAGGTCAGATAGGAAAGTGGGCAGGGCACTGTAATTTGGTGCAAATGTCCTCTAATACCCTGCTTTCCATAGAAAATTCTTTACCTGCTTCTGTGTTTCTGGTCTGGGCCATGCCTTGATTGTCTCTGTTTTCACTTGGTTAGGATGGAGCTGTCCCCGGCCTACAGCATGCCTGAGGTATGCCACTTGAGCCATGGCCACCTGGCACTTCTCTGCTTTGACAGTGAGCCTGAACCTCTGTATCTGGCCCAGCACTTCGCCCCTCCCAACTTGTCCAAAAGTTTGTCCATCCATGGCCTTGGGTGGGCGTCTGACTTCGTGACTGCATTTGGTTCACCATAATCCACATAAAAATGAGTAGAGCCATCTGGCTTGGGAACAAGATCTACAGGTGAGGCCCATGGGCTGTGGGATTTATGGATTACCCCTAATTCCAGGATTTCCTCCACCTCCATCCTAATGTCCTTTTGGACAGACTCTGACATCTATATGCTGTCCACCGTACAGGTATCTGTGTCCCTGTCTCCGCATCATGCGTCGTTAAGGAGGTTAGTCCAGGCTTGGTGCTAAACAGTGTGTCAAAGTCTGATAAAACCTTCCTTTCTCCCTGGATCTTGTCTGGGGTCAACTGGGGTGACATTTTAATTGTCACCACAGAGGATTCCCACTTGCTTTCTTACAGCAAGTCCAGAAGGGGGTCTCCTTTGTCTGTCCCCTCCCCAGGACTACACACTGCAAACACAAAGTCAGCCCTATTAGTATATGGCTTCATCATGTTGACATGATATATTCTTTGTGTATGTCTCCTGTCAGGTAACTCTATAATGTAGTTTACATAATTTTCCCATCTGACTACTTTGTACGGTCCTTCCCACTCAGCCTGCAGCTTGCCTTTCCAGACCAGAATTAGGCCCATGACTTCCTGACCCATAGTGTACAAGCGAGATCTGGCTCTGTGGTTCTACTACATCTTTTGTTTTTGTTGGGCAGCTGCTAGGTCACTCTGTGCTGTCACCATAAGCTCCTTCAGCTTTTCCCTAAACATAAGGACATAATCCACTATGGGAGTTCCCTGGGTGGCGTGCTTCCCTTCCCAGTCCTCCTGGATCAAGTCTAGGGGCCCACGTACCCTACATTAATACAAGAGCTCGAAGGGGAAAAAACTCTGTTCATGCTTGAGGCACCTCACTGTATGTAAACAACAGGTGGGGAAGGTATTTCTCCCAGTCCCTCCCATGCTGTTCAGAAAACACTTGGAGCATTGACTTAAGGGCACCATTAAATCTTTCCACAAGCCCATTGGCTTGCAGGTGTAAGGTGTCATGCATCTCTGCACCACCCCACACTTCTTCCACAAACATTTCATCAGACCTGACATGAAGAAAACCCCTCTATCGGTGATAACCTCCTGGGGAAACACAACACGGGAGAAAATTCCTAGTAAGGCATCTGTAACTCTGTCCTCAGTGAGGGTAGGTCAACTGCCTCTGGGTACCAGGTGGCATAATCCACCCCAGTCAAGATGAACCTCTTCCCAGAGGAACTGTGGTATTGAAAGACCCCACAATATACATTCCCACCCTCTGAAATGGCTCCTCCACTTTAGGCAATGGAATTAGTGTGGCTTGGGTTCTCTTACCTGCCTTCCCTATTTCTTGGCACCAGTGACAAGACCAGCAATAATTCTTCACCTGCTGTGTGACGTTGGGCCAATAGAAATTCTGAGCCAACCACAGTGTAGTGCACATGGATCCCAGATGACCAGACATGGGACTATCATCTGCAATCTTGAGCAACTGTTCACTGTACCCCGGGGAATGACAAGCTAAATGCCTATCACCCCTCCCTCTGTTGTAGCCTCCTGCATATACATCAGTCCATTGTCTCAATAAACTATGTTTCCCATCACCTCCCTGCACTCCATCAGAGTCTGCTCAAGCCCTCAGCTTCTCTAGACTAGGGTCACTTTTCTGAGCATTTACAAACTCCTTACAGACTCTCAAGGCATGGGACAGGTCCCCTACAGTGTCTAAACTAGGGTCCCTAGCTCTAGCATCAGGGAATTAAGGATCACTGCCATCCCTAACCCTCTTGCAATGGGTCACCCCTCCTTCCTCAAAGTAACCCTCCATAGCTGTTTGATTAACTGCTACTGGATGAATTTCTACCCCTTTCATTAGTCTCCATATCAGGTAACACAGTGTGGGGAACCAGCCTCCCAGTGGTTTCACAGGGGTTCTATGGGGCCCAGGGAACTACAGTTTTCCTTTGCCGCTTGACTTTGGGTAACTGCACACACCATCTCCTTTTTGAGATTGTTGCCAATAAGTACATCAACCGCTAAAGTTTCAGCTATGGCAACCTTTTGTTCAGTCCCCCCATCTCACCGCAGTCTAGAAGAACACTAACAAGTGGCAAGGTTTTCTCCTCCCCAGTGAATCCCCATACAGTCACAAATCGATCGGGTATTAGCTGACTAGGTTCTACCAGATCCCCTTTTATCAAAGTCAGGGATGCCCACGTGTCTCTTAACCCATGTGCCTGTACATCATTCACAGTGACTGGGTGCATGTGTTCCCTCATGTGTCCTGGCATGCTTTCATGGACACACAAGCAACCCACTTCTTTTCTAGCACCACTTTGTGTACTACTTGTCCTTTTGGGACACTGTCTTGCAATATGTACAGTTTCTTTGCAAACCCATTCATTTCTTTTCTCAGGTAAATCTTTTCTTTGTAACCTGGGGCTACCTGGTTTTGGTGGAGGCAAGGAGGGTTTTAGCTGCCCTGAAGATGCACTTTTCCCTTTCTGCACTGCCACACCTGTCCCATTCAATCTCAGAGCAGGTCTGCTCCTGGTACAATGGTCCAAGAGTTCAGCTGCCTCTTGCACAGTTTTTGGGTCTCAGTCCTCCAGCCAGGTCTTCAGCTCTGCTGGGCATGTCCCAAAAAACTGCTCTAACATTACAGCATTTTCAATTTTTTTCTACAGAGTCTGCTTCAATTCCTTTCCTCCAACATTCTAAAAACTGATGTTGTTTAGTGGTTAGCTCCTCATAGCTCATGTCAGGGCTTCTCCTTAGCTTATGGAATTTAGCTCTATATGCCTCTGCTGTTAGCTCATATTTTTTTTTAAAGAGCAGCTTAAAGTTTACTGTAATCATTACTGTCCTCATTGTCCATTTGACCCAATGCATCCCGAGCTTTTCCAGTAAGTTGGGATAGCTGGAAGCTCCAGGAGTCTCTGGGAATATTGGCCTGAATACATACTTTTTCAAAGCAATTTAAAAAGGCATCCATATTCTCCCCCTCTTTAAATTCAGCTATCAATTTAGAATTTAATTTGTAACCCAGTCCTGTAGTTTGAGTTAAATCCAGGCCACTTACCTGCTCTGGTGCTGGTGTTTGAAGTCATTGGTTTTCCAATTCATTTTGCCTCCAGCGCTCATGCTCTTCTCGCTCAGCTTCCCACTGAAGTTGACGCTCTCTTTCCTCCGCCTCTCTCTGAAGCGGTCACTCTCTTTCCTCTGCCTCTCGCTGAAGCTGTCACTCTTTATTCTCAGCCTCTCCCTGCTTTAGCCTCCCTTCTCACTTGAACTCCAGCTCCCTTTGCTGCTGGGCTTTGAACCTTTTCTTTTCAAACTCTAGCTCCATTCTCCACAACTCCATCTGCATCTTGATCTATTCTGGCTCCAGATCATTGGTGACCTTCCCCTGCTGCTGTGGTCCTTGGCTTGCTCTGGCCCTGCTGTCCTCCTCACTGGATCTGGACACTGCACTGGACCCTGGCCCCTTCATGCCCAAGGTTTGGTCCTTTTCAGTCACAGGCTGTGACTTAAGGCTCTGGGCATTGGCTACCATCACAGCTTCTACAAGATGCCTTTTGGTTTGGCCCTCATGAAGGACTCCTGTCACTTGGCAAAGCTGCCTTGGTTGGTCTGCAGTGTGCTCGCTGCAGTTGAAAGCCATCTTCTTCCCTAACTACGGCTATACTAACTTGCACTCAAAAAAAAAACAAAAACAGGTAGGAACTTAGACTGTAAGCACAAGGATATAGTTATGTTTACTTTCTAAAAATCACTGCCTTATTTTGCTTGCAAGCTGTACAGTATTAATCTGATACACTGAACTATTAAAGCTTGAGTTACCAAATACTTTTAAATCGTACAGCTGCCAACCAAATCTGTCACAAACACACTCTGCAGGTCAGGCCCTCTGTTCCCACAATGCCAACCTCAAAACACAATAGTGTGAACAGGGCAAAGACAAGGTAACCCTCCTGTCTGTTTTAGGTCCTAATCACCTTCTATCCTCGAGTCCTGAGGGTCAAAAATGTGAACCATATGCTAGCATACCCAGTTAACAGGCTCAGATACAGTATATATAGTCTTCGGGGAAATGCAATATAATCTTTCACCTAGTGGCACCCAGCCAGGTTTTCAAAATGTACCCTTATGACTCAGTATGAGACCTAGATATATTCTTTCCTTTTACCAAGTTTAGTAACACTTTCAAGCCCTTAACAGCTATCAGACTTAAACACAGGTTCAGCAATCACATGTAAAAGAAAACTGAGAAGACACAGGCAGAGTTTCAAAGAAAATATTGTTTACTTAAAATTGTAAAACAGGTAAAATCAAACACAGAACAATTATATCACTAACTTACAGTCGCATAAAATAAATGGGAAGTTACAGAACACAAATATACCTACCTCAAAATACTTAAATGTTCTTGCTTATGTAAACGTTACCCTTAAGTGCTTTCTTAAGTCCAGAGAATTGTGTCTCTCTTGAGTCCAAAATAATATGCCATGTTTCCCTCTGATGCATGCCCATTTCAGAATCCATCTCCCCACCCCTTTTGATGAGGTCACAGTTAGAGCCTCCTCGTTTTTTCTTCTTAACATAATTATCCACAAGTCTGTATGTTATTACTGTGAAAAATCACCAGATAGTCATTTCCCAAATATGACAGTCTTTGATCAAAACATCCCCTTTGATGCTTCACAATCCCACAATCATGTCACTAATTTTCAGCTATGTGAGAAAATCAAGAGGAATCAGCCAAATTACTTCCCTTCCTGCTATGTCATAAATGCTTGCATGGGATCCAACTTCAAAAGCAGGAGCAGGTTATAAAAGGTAATAAACTGTCCCTCTGGAAGGAAGGCTTTTAATTAGGCTTCCCTCATCTGTTTATAACATCCTGTTGCTTTCAGCCACACTGACATTTTTGAGGTCAAAGGTCACTCACTGCAGCAGCCAGCCTTTTTTTATCTAAGCTGACCTTCACAAATCATATATTTATATCACAATTTATAAATATAATATTAAGCAGGCAGCAGAGCATCATACTCTTTTTTTCGCATCTGAAATAATAACCAGAGCACTACTTTAAATGTGCCTTGCCTCCGGTTTTCATCAGCATTACCACTGGTTTTTGTACATCTATTATCTAAAATCATTTTTGTTGTTACTAAAACGAACTAGTATGCAATCCAGCAGGATACATCCACCACCATGACCTTATGGAGCAATAGGTGTTCAAAAACAGCTGAGTATAATGATGAAAACCAGATCTGAACAGTATTAAAAGGAGCACCACTTTTATTATTTCATATCTAAAAATAGGGAGTAAGTATGCCATGACTCATGACAGGCAATGGGTGTATCAGGGCATTAATGCATTGCCTGGGTGTTTTGTGATGCACCAGGGATTGCCCAAGTGACTTAAAGCACCTGGGATGGAAGTGCATTAATGCCCCAACAACCAAGGACTGGAGTGGGTTATTGCACTTGTAAAATGGGTAAACTAACTGTAAAAAGCAAAAATTAAAAAGCTATTTACAATCAAAATACCAACTGTTGGTGTACCGGGACATTAATGTATGGTCAGGTGATACGTTTTGTCCAATGGCAAGTCGTCACAATTGACCTTTCATCAATGACCATTTTATAATGCAGAATAACATGAATTGTTTAAGGAATGGTATGATACAAGTCAGTAGATAAGGGACAATTGAAAATAGAATAAAACAGTATAGGTCAAATTTGTTAACATATTATTGCACTACTGCTTTAACACAGTACAACAGGAAGAAAACATTACTGCAAAAAAATTAAATATGTTTCTGTTTGAAAAAAACATTATTAAGTAGAAAAAGAAGGAACGTGCAGGACACCATTTTTAGTATGTTTTTTTCATTTATAGTTTTTTTGGGGTGTGTTTTTAATATTTTTTGTTGGAGAAGAAAGTTAAGAAAAAAAAGACAGAACACACAATACAAGTTAGAAAGAAAGCAAAAAGACTACTGGGCCTGGTTCTGACTAATCAGCAGTTGGAGCACAGCCATTATTTGTGGCTGATGACCCTCCATTTGTTCCAATTGCTGCTGCATTGTGTCAACTACGTTACTGAGGTGGTCAACCTCACACCACGGTAGGCCAAGATCTGCCATTGTGGCTGGGGTTTTGGCTGGGCTGTGCTTACATGCAGGTGCTGGAGCCACCAATTGTTCTCTTTTCCTTCTGTTGTGCTTCTCACGCCATGCAGGCTGAGGCCATGCTGGCACATCTTGCACTGTAGCAGCATTTCCTGCTACTTCAGCCACCTTGGCCTCCCACTTTGCACAGTGGTGGACAGTCAGGTGAGTCTTCTGGCCTCCTGTTCCCAGATGTGTACCCTTCCAACCTTGCTGCACCATCATGCCACAGATATTGCATTTTACCACACTAAAGTAACCTGACAGTGTGGTGATAAAATGCCACACTGCCAAGCTGTGTGGATGACTGGGCATTGTGAGTGTAGAGCCCTAAATGTAGTAGGCTACTGTACAGTTGGGGGGAACAACATGCTGTTATTGTTGTTCCTGAGGCTGCTGTTCCTGCTGCTGCTGCTGTTCTTGAGCCTTGGCCAACAATGTGGGGGGGAGTGGGCAGTGCTAGGCCCCACCAGTGCTGCATGGCTGGCACCACTAACTCCACTGCCAGTGGACACAGCATTTACTGGATTTATAGCATTGGATGGAAACAAGTTTGCACGGTTGATGCGAACACCACCACCATGCTTCCTTTTGCCAAGACGACCACCATGAGTCCCCGCAGAAAAACCACCTCTTTCCATTTGGAAAAAAAAATGAAGACAAATATTCAGAAGTATACAAAAAAGAAAAACAGTAAAATCAGGAAGGACTCAGGAATTTGATAAAAGGGGCAAAACTCAAAAGCAGAAATATGATAGTAAACAGAAACACTTAGTAAATATCTAACACTATGCAGCACTGGCAAGAGAAAGTGAAACTAGTTCACTGTTTTGCCTGATTAACTTCCTGCCTTCATCATGTGACCTGCAGACTGACAGACATGTGATCTGTGATCTGTGGGCTGTTTCTTGCGAACTTCGTCTTCTCAAAATGTTACACAAAGTGCTCAACGTGAAGTCCACTGAGGGTGAATTTTGACTTTTTAATGGGAATTTGGCTAGTGTAATGCAAATTCAAAGTAGTCCAATTTGCCTTAACTTCACAGATGAATTTAAACTTTACTGCATCTCTACAGAGGATCTCAATATGTATTCCCTGGAGGAGAGGAGTGGGGGATATGATAGAGTCTTTCAAATACCTCAAGTGTGTAAATAAGTTACAAGAGTGTAGCATTTTTCAAAAGAAATGATGTTCAAGAACAAGGGCCATGATATGATGGTAAAGGGGGGTAGACTTAGGGGTAACATGAGAAAGTATTTTTTCACAGAAAGGGTGGTGGATCCATGAAACAGCCTCCTGGCAGAGGTTGTAGGGGCAAAATCTGACAGAAATTTAAAAACACATGGGACAGACATAAAGGAACTCTAGCAATAGGAAAGATAGGGTAAGCCACAGATCATTTAGGATCTGAAGTATGTGAAACAGGTATCGAACATGGACAGACTAGATGGGCCAAGTGGTCTTTATCTGCCATCAAATTCTATGTTTCCATGTTTCACTAGCAGCCTTATTCAACATATCACTGGAAACAAGAGATGTTTCAGGAGACTCGAGGTAAACTGATGTAGTTTCACTCCATAACAGTTGTACCAGGGAGGATGCTAGCAACTATAGACCAGTCAGTCTCCAATCAGTGGTGAGGAAATTAATGAAAACCTTGTTAAAAGAAAGGCTAGTGAAATACAGTATCTTGAATCCAGGGGGTTGTTAGACCAAAGACAGCATGGGTTCATGTCACACGAATCTGTTAGATTTCTTTGACTGGGGGACCAGGAAAATAGATCAGGGAAGGGCAGTGGATGTTGTCTATTTGGACTTCAACAAAGCCTTTGATGCTGTGCCACATAGACAACTGTTAAAGAAACTGGACAGTCTAGGAGTGGGAGCCAAAGCTGTTAACTAGGTAAACAACTAGTTAATGGACAAGCAGCAGAGGTGGTGGTAACTGGTATTTAATCTAATGAGAGTAGAATGACCAATGGGGTTCCATAAGCTTCAATACTGGGGCCTTTCCTGTTCAACATCTTCATAAATGGCATCACAGACAATTATCAAGAGAAGGTATGCCTTTTTGCTGATAATGCAAAGATATGTAACAGTTTGAATACTCAGCAGGTTCCAAGGTTGAACCATGAACAGTGGTGTATGACAGGTACCAGAGGAGGGCAGCCAGCCCATAAAATGAACATAAATTCAAAGCTTCGGCACACACAGCAAAATAAACTCAGATTTCAAGTAGATGAACGCAAATGCAGTTTATTGACTCACACCACAGCCAAAGATCCCAGCGATTCTGTGGTAAGCCTTTGTCAGAGGTTATGGCTTAGAAACAATACGTGAACACTTTATAGTGCTCATTCTGATGACATCACAAGTATAACATTCAATCACCAATTACAAGTCTTTCAAAAAATACAAAAAATAAAAAAGCTATAGATAAGTTCTGTATTACATCAATATTTTGTTGTGTGTACAGAGGCTTTGAATTTGGACACTCAGCAGGGGGTGGAGAAAATGAGAGAAAAAAACAGAAAACTTGAGGAGTGGTCAAGGGTATGGTAGCTGGGGTTCAGTACCAAGCGTAAAATCATGTACCTGAAGGCCAAGAGATGAGTATGAAATGGTTGGGAAATACTGTCAGTCACTATGAAGGAAAGGGACCTAGAGTCATAATATCTGATGACCTCATGATCACAAGGCAGTGTGCCAAAGTAGTTGGCAGGACCAGTGGATTTCTAGGGTGCATAGGGAAAGGTAGCACAAGCAAAAGGAGGGAGGTGATATCACCACTGTGTAGATCATTGGTGAGACCACACCTGGAATATTCTGTACAGTTCTGGAGGAGACATCTTAGAAAAGACATTGATAGGGCAGAGGCAGTCCACTGGAGGGCAACTAAAGTGATACATGTGTTGCATGACAAATTGATTGATGAGAGGCTGAGGGATTTCAGAATGTATGCCTTGGAGGAGAAGAAGGAGAGAGGGGACATGATAGAGACCTACAAGTACATCATAGGAGTGAACAGGGTACAGATGGGGAGCCTGTTTCAAATGAAAAAGTGCAACAGAAAAAGAGGGCATGAAACAAAGCTAGAAGGGGGGATTTAAATTGTTCAAAGTACTTCTTACGTTTTAAGCAGTTGCCTTTTTTTTTAATTGGGGATCAGTTGGTCAATGTAGTGTGCCTCTGTCTGTTGCCAACTAGTGTGCCTGCTGTCATGTCCACTTGTCTGCTGCTTTGTCACAGTTAACCAAAGAACTAGTTGCATTTTAAGCAGTTGTATATTTTTCCATTAAGCAATTGTGGGATCAGTGCCTGTGTAGTACACCTCTGCTTGTTGCCACCTAGCATAACTGGCTGTCTGCTGTCACTTCCAATTGTCAACTGCTCGGTCACAGTTAGCCAACAGCTTGGTTATATTTTAAGCAGTTGCCTATTTTTCCTTAAAAAAAATGGTGACCTGTCTTATTGTAGTGTGCTTCTGCTTGTGGCTTCCTGCTGTCACATCCATTTGTCTACTGCTTGGGCACAGTTGCCTGAGGTGCCTGTCGCAGTGTAAGTACTTCTCAATTTTTCTTAAAAAAAGAAAAAAAAAATGTAGGACCAGTCGGTTAGTGTAGTACACCTCTGCATGTTACCACTTAGCGTGCCTGGCTATCTGTTGTCACATCCACTTGTCTACTGCTCTGCCACAGTTGCCCAAAGGGCAAATTGCATTTTAAGTTTTTTGCTGTTTTTTTTTTAATCCTGCATGAGGTCAGAGAAATGTCCCTTTAGTGTGTCATGTACAGTTGTGTGCTCCAACAATAATAAGATAACATGAACACTACAGCCTGTAGAGGCAAAGGTGGAGGTATGGTACCCATCTGCCTTGGATCCTTGACTGAGCCTATGCCCAGTGCCAAAAACAAAAATAAACAGCCTTTGAAGGCTAATTCAACAAAACAAGAAAAGAAGACAATGTCAGGTCCATTCCAATTGGTGAAATGTAGCAGATCAGATAGGGTTATAAAGCCCAAAAGCTTCCGCCCTGTGAAACATTTAGGACTGACAATGACATCAGGTGCCATTAACACATCTTCATTATATCAAGAAGTAAGTAGTCCTATGTTTATTCCAATGCAGAACCAAACTCTAGTTTGTCTTCCTTATCACAGCTTCTAGTTCATGTTCATGTGCCCTCTTCTCCATTTCTACTACTGCATTCAGATTTGGTGGTGGTGGTTGAACTAAACCCTCCATCTGATGTTTATTCTGATGCCCACCCCAAGAATGGTGAATTCTCTGAAAATGATGTCGACTTCTCATGTGTGTCTGACAGAAACTACATAACTATTGATCTGGACCTTGATCATGTTAATGATGATGTTGATGATGGGTCTGATGATGATGCTGTAGTGTCACATGAAAATAGTGATGCCACCGTCATACTCAGTTGTTACAAGAGTAAATCCATTCCTCTGCCTCCTTGCCCAGTGCCACAGTCATTACAGTGACCAGACAAACTGCAATTACATCCACAAATTCCCTCCTACTGTCTCCCTCTGCCATTTTGCCCATGTCTGCTGCTGCTGCTGCTACCAGCCCCATTTCAGTTCCTGTACCTCTTGCTGCACTTACAGTAAGGCTCTATGCACAGTCATATTCCTTGCTTGGCTTTGAAACCAAACATGTACCAACATTGTGTGGAATCACGTTTTGATAGATTCCACTGATGAAACTGAAGCATTACATGTGCACTGTAAAACAATCATTACGAACATATGAACATACGAAATTGCCAGCAGAAACAAGTCTATCTAGTCTGCTTGAGTGTGCAGCTAGAATCTCATCTCACAGCTGCCCCTTCCACCCTCCCTTCCCACTATCCCTTCCCCTTCCCCTGTTCCAACCCCTCGTAAAACTGCCCACCGTCTTACAGGACACTATCACGTCTGGTAAGGTGTTCCATTTGTCCACCAGTCTTTCAGTGAAAAATGTCTCCTCATCTCCCTCCTAAATCTTTCCCCCTCAAATTTTAGTCCATGCACTCCCGTGTCTCTCCCCTTTCTCATCTGGACAGTCCCTTCTGTGTTGGTCTTGTTTATCCCCTTTAGATACTTAAAAGTCTCAATCATATACCCCCATCCCTCCTCTCCTCCAGTGAATACATGTTCAGCTCTCCCAACCTGTCCTCATAGGACTTGTGCTCCAATCCCTGGATCATCTTTGTGGCTCTTCACTGCACCCCATCCAACAATCTGATGTCCTTCTTCAGAAATGGATGCCAGTACTGCATGTAGTACTCCAGATGGGGCCTGACCAATGATCTATACAGGGGCAGGATAACCTTTCTCCTTCTGGAGAAGATCCCTCTTGCAATACACCCCAGCATTTTGTTGGCTTTTGCTGCCTCCTTCCAGCACTGAGCAGAGTTGTTCATGCTTCCTGTAATGATCTCTTCTAGGTCTTTCTCCTCTGTGGAGCTCCCCATCTGTACCCTACTCAAGTGATAATCCCTCCCCTGGTTCCTGGCTCTGAAGTGCCGAACCTTTCACTTCTTGGCATTGAACCCCAACTGCCATGTTTCCACCCACTCTTGCAACTTAGTTAGGTCCTCCTGCAACCCCTTCCACCACTCCGCATCATCAACCACAGCTCCCATCTTGGTACCATCTGCAAACAGATTGATCTTGCGCTGGATCCCGTGTGAGATATCTGAAATAAAAATCCCAAACAGCACCAGTCCCAGTACTGATCCCTGTGGTACCCCACTCATCACCGCTCTTGGTGACGAGAGGTCCCCGCCACTACCATCACCCTTTGCTGCCTTCCCTTTAGCCAGTTTGTGATCCATTTCACCATTTTTGGTCCTGCCCCCCACATGTTCCAGTTCCCCCAAACCTGCCATGTGGCACTGAATCAAAGGCCTTGCTGAAGTCTAAATACAGGACATCCACTGCACGGCCTTGTCCATTTTCCGCGTCACCCAATCGTAGTACTCTAAAAGGTTTGTTTGGAAGACTCTGCCCATTACAAATCCGTGCTGTTGACTATCCTGGACACTGTTTTCCTCCATGAAGCTCACTAAACTCTCTCTCTATTAGGATGATCTCCATGAGCCTTCCCATGACTGATGTGAGGCTACCTGGCCTATAGTTTTCTGGTTCATCCTTTGGGCCACTTTTGTGGATAGGAACCCTATGGGCCATTCTCCAGTCCTGTGGTACATATCCTGTGTACAGGGAGGTATTGAACAGGTCAGCCAGTGGCCCAACCAAGACCTCTGCCAACTCCCTTAGTATCCTAGGGTGAATGCCATCTGGTCCGGGTGCTTTGTCCACCCTTAATGCCCTCAACCCATCTAGTACCCTGCTCACTGTAATCCCTACATCTGTCATCTCCTTCCCCCTACCCATCCCCTCCTCACTGGGGGTAGCTACCCCCCCTTTTTCTGCATGAATACAGAGCAGAAATATTCATTCAGTGCCTCTTGCTGCTCTTCCCTTAATTCACCCACCCTCCTCTCTTCTTAATCCTCATCAGCTGATCCTTGCTTCTTCTTCTCTCGCCGACATAGTGAAAGAAGTTTTTCTCCACTTTTGATTCCCCGTGCCAGTTTCAGCTCCCTGGATGCCTTGGCCACCCTGACCAGTCAGGTAACCTCTTTAGACTTCTCCATGTATGTATCCTTGTCTTCACCCCTCCCCAGTTTCCTGTAATTTCAAAATGCTGCCTTCTTGGTCCTCACCCCATTCCACAACCACCTGTATCATCCAACTGGGTTTGTTTGCCCTCCCCTTCTTGCTTTTCTTCCTAGTGCAAGACTCCATAGCATCCGCCAGCTCTTCCTTTATGATGTTCCATTTGTGGTCTGCATCCATATGTGGTTGCATACTTGTTAGGTGCCTGCCCCAAATTTTCCCCATCTTCTTAAAGTCCGCCCCCCCCAAACTCAATCACTCTTGTACCTGTTCCCCTTGCTTCCCTTCCTATTTTGAGCATGAACCACACCAAATAGTGGTCACTCCCAGCCAGGGGTTCCTCCACTTCCAGATTCCTTAGAGCTTCACCATTATCCAGTACAAGGTCCAGAGTCCTTTCTAACCGAGTCGGCCCCTGGAGCAGCTGTGTCAGGAAGCTGTTTTGAAATGCTACTCCATTTTACCTCAGCACTCCCAGTGGAGTGTACATCCCACAAAGAAGCCTGCAGCACACAGAAACAAGGCTCCCCAATTTTACCTCAGCACTCCGAATGGAGTGTACATCCCACAGAGCAGCCTACAACACACAGAATCAAGGTACTAGAAAACTGAGCCTCTCAGCACTGTTGAAGCTTGTGAACAGCATCTTTCTGACACTTTATTGCTACTTTCTCCTTAGTGCTGTCCTAACACTAATTTTGCCACTCTCCCCAGACAACATTTCTATACCCATTATAGACCTGTCTCCAACACTCCCAGTTTCCACTGCATCTAACACCGTGACCAGTCTACCTGTCTTGTCCCTCTAGTCAATAAAGTTTATTTCTCACTTTTATTGCTGGCCGTTCCACCAGGCATACTATCTGTCCATCCATCTCTCCTCTCTAACTACCACTACAATCATCCCCAAATCCAAATGTAAACTCCTCAAATATATCCTGGTTAGACAGCTTCTGCTACTACTGCTATGGTCAGGTAACATGTACTTTAACTCAGGGCCCCCTGCAACAACCATTTGGTAGCAACAGTAAACCCCAGGCTCTTAAACTCACCTCCATTAACATTCATAGCTTCCGGCCCAAGGTAGATCAACTGTAAGTTTATGTGCTACAGCACAGGCCTGATGTCCTCTCCATGGTCAAAAACCTGGCTGTCCGCTGAAGTACCGGACTCAGCAGTCTCCCTCAATGGTTACACTTTATACAGGACTGATAGGATTGTAAACATGGTGGTGGCTGTGCCCTATATCTCTTGGACTTCCTACAAGGCCAGGCTCTACCTGCACTGCCCCCATGGATGGTGCTCAATCACTAGGGGTTACAATTACATTAGGTAAAAAAGAGGAGTCAAATAATATCCTCTCAGTCTACATTGCACCTAAGAAGAATTGCAAAGGCTTCCAGTCATTCCTTGACTTCATTGGCAATCTACCTAAAGGCACAGAGGTCATTGTACTACGGTATTTTTACATCATCTGGTTGTCTCCTGACTCTAACCCCTGCAAGGATGCAGCTACAGTCATAGACCTCCCCCAGTTGGTCCCTACTTCTGCTAGAATAAACTATAGGACTGGTACTAGCACACTGATCAACCTTGTATTTTCTAACCACCCTGAGAGGATCACAAATACCACAGTGTTACCTGATACCCTGAGTGACCACTCCCCAATCACATGCTTTGGACCAATAAAGCCCCTAAATGTCCATGCAAAACATCTTACCAGTGGTCTCTCAAGAAACAGCATCAGGAACAGTTCCAGAAATATCTCATCAGTAGTGATTGGTCCCTAGTCTTCCTCACTGAATGTGTTGATGAGGCACGAAACCTCTTCATCACCTTAGTCAACATGGCCTGTGACATTCTGTATTTGACCCTTTCAGGAAACAGAAAGTTAAAGGCATCTCTAAACCATAGATTACACCCTCTCTTCTGCACCCTACAGCCACTTGTGACCACCTTTGTCAAGTGGCCCTAGACACTAGCAAACCTAGAAACTGGCAATGCTATAAGGCTGCCAGAAATAATTGCACCTGGGCCATCCAGTGGGCAAAAGCCACATACTACCACTACATATTGGCTAGCCCCTGGGATAACACTAAAAATTTGGGGACAATATTAAAAACCCTAGGGATAAGCCCAATCAGTCCCCTCCCACCTTACTCAACTGTAATGGAGTCACTGTTCAAGACCCGAGCGAAATTGCTAACATTTATAATACTTCATTCATTGACCTGAGTGGAGTTCTCCCCCTCCCCACAATTTCTTTGATGAGCCATCTGTTGAAGACCTACACTTATACCTTTTGCTTGTTACTCTTGTCTCCTAATATCACTTGGACCACCAACTTGCACTTGCTGTTACTGCTAACAACTGTAACCGTCTGAACACATTCATTACTATAAATGTCATGATGTCTATGCTGTTTATCACTATGTTCCCCTTTTGCTACCCTGCCCCCCAGGACATTCCATGAGACAAGCAACTTGTTGTTCAGTGTACTTTTTCTGGTGAAACATTTCAATAAATAAATTAAAAATATTGCCCGTAATAGTACCTCACCTCTAAACACTCTCCAATTCTGCTTCAGGTCAGACTCCCCTTCTGCTGCCAGCAACACCTTGTGATGGTGCGTGATAAGTCAAGACACAGCTCTGACACCCTTGACCTCAAACTGCCTCTCCTCTCAATTGATGCAGTCCTGGACCCACTCTCCTGGGTCCTAAATCTGTCCTTACACCTTCAGAAGTTATCTAGGTGGCAGAACCTAAGACATAACAATGTTAGACTCACTCTCAAATAGCTGCCCTGTGCAATCTGGTGTTCCACAGGGATTAATCCTTGGTCCCCTACTATTTAGCCTCTACCTCAATGCCCTTCTCCTAGCTTGCCCTTGTAACTTTCTCCTGTATGCAGATGATGCTGTGATTTATACCAGCTAGCATGATCCCACACCTCTTACCAGTGACTTACAATGTACAGTAGCTTTACCTCCATTGAAGCCTGGTTTGCTGAGCATAGATTAATCATGAACTATAAAAAGACCAAAGCAATGGTCTTTGCTGGGACTCGTAGCAAATTTAAAAGAACCCAACTACCCATCTCCAACAATATTGGTACACAGCTTGAGCAGTTAACTAGTTTTAAGTAACTGGGCATCACCTTAGGCAGTACTTTGTCCTATCAAGAACACATTAATAGCAATACCAAAACTGCTAATATCAGGCTAGGCCTCCTTTATAGACATTGGCAGGTTATGACCCAAGAGGCACTACACCTCACAGTGACTAGCTCCATACTGTCTATCATTAATTATGGCATTATATTTTATGGTGCCACCACCACTGCCCTCAGAAGGTTAGAGTTTCCTCTAAACAAAGCCTGTAGGTTAGTTACTGGTGCTCATAGGGACACACATACCTGTGACCTATACGTGCAGTATATTTGGCTCTACCTCTACAGCAGAATCTCCTATCACGCCTTTCTTACTGCCAAAAAGATCTCTTTAGGGTTTGCCTCCCTGTCTACCCAGCAGCTCCTCAACAGGGCTAATATTAAGAAGCGCTGCACAAGAAGTGTGCCCAGTCTAACTTTTCAGGTAGCTTTATGTCAGACATCTCAAGGGCAAAGAGCATTTATGTACAGAGCACCTAGCTTGTTTATCAACCTTCCTGCACACCTTCAATCTACTCCCAAAAGTGGTCCTTTCAAAAACTGTTTGTGATAGCACCTAGCCAACCGCAGCAGCTGTGACTGCCCCAATTAACCCTGGTGGCCCTCTGTGTATACCTATCTTGCCATTTTAATGGCAACACCTTCTTGGGCTGCTATTCTGTGTCACCACTGAGTTTATGGTCATCTGCAACATTTCCCACACTCTAACCTGGAAAATCTCCTCTATTATCCCCTGTCTAATGTCAACCTCCTCACTTGCTCTTTCTTCTTCTTTTCTTCCTCCACCTATTGGCCTGTTATGCCTCCTAACTCATCACCATTCTAGGTTGCTCCTAACTGGCTTTCTCTGACTGTACACCTGCCCTTCACCAACTTCTGGTTACCTTTTTAACCTTCATGCTTAATATAAATATTATTTTGTATTTGTAACCCTAGCACTTAATATCAGTATTATGTATTGTAGTACTAGGTTTCTTTTCAATTGTCTCCTGGGCTTAGTGTACCTCACCCAGCCTCCTTATTTGTACTTAATGTACTTATGCCTGTTACTCCCTCCTCTGTATATTTCCTTTACAGCACATACAGCACACACTCATTCATTGTCTTCTTCTCAGTGAGCTGCAGGCCGTGGAGGAGAGTGGAGGGCTGTGCTGGTGGTTTGCTCCATTTAGGGTTGTGGAGATCGAGGTGGGACACTACTACCTGTTGGGATGGGGGGAGGGTGTGGCAGGGGTCACTACTCACTAGACCACCAGTGAATTTGTTGAAAGAAAAAATACAGTATTGGAGTTGGGTATTTGCCTTCAGGGATAGGGAGGGGGGTTTACTACCATTAGACCACTACAGAAGAATTATACTTATTTTTTTCTTATACTGGGGAAATGGATTGCCACATCTGGGGTTAACTGACCTCTACTATTGGGACGCAGGTGAGTGATCTATAGGGGGTAGGGACCACTAGCCACTGGATTTGTTTTTTAAAAAAATGCACGTCGGGTGGGTGGGTGGTCAGGACCGCTAGCCTAAAGTCCACATTGAGCAGGCAGGTGACTGGGGGATGAATCGCTAGCCATGGAAGGGGCATTGATATTGGGTGGGGGAAGGGACTGCTAGCCGGGGAAGGGGTAATGTGATTGGAAGAGGCAGAAAAGGGGTGAAATTATGCCCCAAACATTCAGAAGTTTTCCAATCCACCAAAGGCGGAAGAACAGAAACTTCAGTGAAAGTTCCAATATTTCTGTGAAAGTTCCACTAACCTGGAAATGGCAACTTTCGCACACCCCTACTGCCTCCCTTACATAGATCACCACTCCCCCATTCCCTTTAGCTCTATCATTACTGAATAACCTGATCCCCGGGATCATCATATCCCAGTCTTGGTACTGGGTGCCCATGTTTCCATGATGGCCTCAATATCCACCCCCTCCACCGCTAGGACAGCCTGTAACTCTGCTGTTCTATTCCTTAATCTTCTTGCATTCAGTGAGATTAGCTTCCAGCCTGTCCTCTCTCTTTCCCTACCCCTATTATTTCCCCTTTTATCCCTTCCTGTGCTGCTTCACCACAGCCTTTACCCATAACTGGGGGGGTGATCACACTAGGCTCCCCTTTCTGGACCCTTTTCCTATTAGCAGTCCCCTCATCACACCCTTGCAGTCTAAATCCACCTTTGTTGATATATACCCCTCTATTCTCTGTTTTAGTACTCCTTTCCTTTCCCTGCTCAAATGTAGCCTGTCCCCTGCATATAGGTCACTATTGCCCCAGGTCCTTCCCCCGTCTGACACTAATCTGTGCTCCCTGGTATGGCACCCATCCCTCAGCCACTCACTGAGCTCCCATATCCTTTTTTTCCTCACTGTACTCTCACATGGTACCAGCAGTACCTCAGAGAATGCCACCAACCCCCCCACCTCCTTACAATGCCTACCCAAATCCTCAAACCTCTCCTTTCTCACCTCTACCTTAGAAAGGAAAAGAAATTCAGTGGCATGGGAACCACTGCCATAAGGTGACACCTAATGCCACAGCATCTTCATGTAATTGCAAATCACATTGAGCCATATAGGAACACTTCAGACAGTGGTGACAATTTTAATGAGTTAGAGCTGGATCATGGTAATAGTAGCAGCCAGTGCCCCCTAGGCAATTGTGGTAGCAGAGGGAGATCAATTACATGGCATCCACCTCCACCACATACAAGAAATAAGTCAACCTCTGTGGACTCAGTAGCACCAGCTGACACAGTACTACAGTTGAACCTTGTAGTTGCAGACCCCAGAGTTCTGAACTGATTGGTCAACTGATCAGTCTCTCACTTTTACCTTTTCTTGCATCTGCCTGCCCACGCCCACCCACTCCCATGCACATCGACCAATCACTGACTCATATAGAGTTTAAATAGCCTCTGTAGATATGGTTTCCCACTGCATTTTTTTAAATGGCCCTTACCTGCAGCAGCAAAAGAAAGTGTGTCACTCTCTCCATCGAGACAAAGTTGGAAATTCTTAATAAAATAGAGAGAGACTTCAGTCTTGCGGTGCTGGCACAGGAGTATGGGATTTTGGAGACTACTGTCAGTGATATAAAAAAAAAAGGGCAGGAGAAAATAAAGCAATTTGCTAAAGAGGCAATGGACAGTGGATCTGTCATGAGAAGGTGCATGGGGCGTAAAGCCACCGACGATGAATTTGATTGAGCCATGCACCTCTGGTTCACACAAGAGCATCGCAAGGGAACCACCATAAGTGGATTCATAGTCACCGAGAAGGCCCAACTACTACACCAGCAAATGTATCCAAACCGTGACCTTGAAGAATTTAAAGCCAGCTCAGGCTGGTCATTCTATTTTAAAAACAGACATGGAATACGCCAGTTAGTGCTACAGGGTGAATCACTGTCCGCAGACACTGAAGCCTCAACATGCTTTAAAACCAGCTTTCAAAATTTCCTCCAGCAACATGGGTTGGTAAAGGAGCAGATTTTTAATTGCGACAAAACTGGGCTTTACTGGCAGCTGCTCCCCAATCAGACGCTGGCTGATGGTGGGGAAAAACAAGTGAAAAATTTTAAGCCATGCAAGGACAGGGTCACTTTAATGGCAACTGCTAATGCAAGCGGTGATTTCCGCCTACCCCTAGTCTTCATTCACAAAAGTGCCAAGCCTAGCTGTTTTGCAAATGTTAACATGGTCTCCCTGCCTGTGCACTACTACAGTCAGCATAGTGCATGGATGGATCGTTCCATTTTCACAGAATGGTTTCAGAGACATTCTGTGCCATTAGTGAAGGAATATTTGCTGTCCACATCCCTACCTGTTCGTGCTGTGCTTCTAATGGATAATGCACCATCCCATCCTGCTGCAGAAAGTTTAACAGCCAAAGATGGTACAATCCACTTCTTATTTCTCCCACCAAATGTTACCAGTCCCATTCAGCCTATGGACCAGGGTGTTCTTGAAAAACCTAAAACGCAGTTATAAAAAAATCTTTTGCTGCATTTGCTACTCGGCACTACGGACTTTGAAACCTGCACAAAATTTTGCAAGCAGCTCACAGAAAAAGACACTGTTTACATGTGTGCCAAATCGTGGTCAGAGATTGGCCCAGAGTCTCTGAGCAGGGCGTGGACAAAATCTGGACAGGTGATGATGTGGTTGCTGAGGAGATGCAGGAGGTTCTCTCGACTCAAATCAATTTCATGAATAGAAGCCAGCAGCTTGGTCTGACTACGGAGGAGGAAATTGAGTGACTTAATGCAGACAGCAATGAAAATGGTAACCAGATGTTCACTGATCAGAAGCTGATCAGCATGGCAAGGGAAACAGGCAAAGAAATGGAGACTGATAGTGACACAGAGGGAGAGGGAGAGGAGGATAGAGAGATTCAAGGTGTACCACACAACAAGCCAGAGGAGTGCTTCCAAGTCTGAATGCAATGGTTACAGCAGCAAACGGAGGCTACACCTATGAATTTGATGATGCTGCAAGACCTACATAGCTTGGCAGCTAAGAAGTGGTTTAACACTTTAGAGTAGAGCTCCATTAAAAAATTCTTCAGACCTGCCAGCAACCATGAACTAGCAGAGTGCTAGAAGACTGAGAGACTGCACATTTTAAATACTAAACAATAACATTTTTGTATTCAATAAAAATATATTTTCTCTATCACCATGAGCTGCCTCTTGTGTTATTTCTAATGTCTTGATTCCCCAGATTCCTGAGATAGTGTTTTCACAGTGTTTTCACAGTTACGGACTTTTCAGACTTATGAACACTGTGCATTCCCATGGTGTCCATAACTCTGAGGTCCTACTGTGCTATCACCAACATACAAGCCATGGCAAAGCAGCAGCAGCAGCAATTTCTTGGCCAGTCCTTTGCCAAAAGCCACTGGATTAAACATAGCTCAGTTAATTGATTGTAAGAGCAAACTGGACTCCAGTCCAAGCATCTGACCATTTCCCAAAGTACATGGCTTATTGGTGAAATGAAAGGGATAGATGTACAGACCTTTTCTATTAGTCAGGGATCCAGGGTTCCTGAATGGGGCTGGACCTGACACCTCTTGCTATACTTTGTAGGCCACTATTTTTGAACAGAAGAGATCCCCCGATACCATAATCAAGAGACCTGCTCTGTCACAACTCTTGTACAAGTTGTGAAATTCACTGAATTAAGTACAATGTGAATGAAAAATATGACAAAAATCTGGAAAAGTGGACATTTTACCAATTAGAATATAAAACCTTCAATATTGCTCAGATCGGTCCAAAATTTGTACAAGTTATGTAAATTAAGGCTATGCATATAAAACTTGTATCATTGTCATCATGCATTTACAGAACAGACCAGTATATGCAATTACTGTAAGAAAGTATTTCTAAAATTGCTGATTTTTTGACTAATATTTGAATAGACTTCATGGTATTTCCTCTGACAGAGTAATCATTGCATTTATATTAAATTATACCATATTTTTATCTTCTACAATGTTTCTGCTTCATTTAAATGAAACCTGACTCAAATATCATGATTTATGACTCAGATATTCCATTTTGTATACCCATACCCCCAAATGGACCCAGTCAAAATTTGTAGACACACACAGATAAATAAAACATTTATTTATGCACAAAAAAACATTTTATTTTGTTTCATTGATGTAAGGAAAGAATCAAAACAAGAGTGCCTCACACTAAACAGTGTTAAACTTACAGATTCAATATAAACAGTATAGTTTAGAATTAAGGAAATACTTGTGATTATGATTTAGTTAACTGCATGTATAAAATGTATTAGTCAATGATCTAAGGCTGTAGAATTTCCTGTTTAGTATTGCATTGATAATGGCTACTTATTCAATTACATGAGATTATCACTACACCAATCATCAAGTTCATGACTTTCACCAGTCTTACACAGATGTGACCTTCAATGTCACTTAATCACTACCACTTTCACTGTCTTCCAAAGTCAGACTCATTTGAACTTTATTACATTTTGTGTCGTCAGTATTACGCATACATGCAATAATACATTTGACATTGGCATTTGTGTCTTTTGCACTTACAGTACTTGGTTTGCAAGGCCACTTTCAGCTTTGGTTTCTTCGTCATCATATGTGGGACAAGCCTTCCTTCTTGAAGAGTTCACCCAGACAATGTAGGGTTGGAACACAACGGATTTGACTTGTGAGCCCCTTTCCTGACTGCTATTTGGTGCACAGCATGCAGCATGTGAAGTCTAAAGGCATCCTCTGTTGATGGCACAGTCTGTAGATCACCCTTTGTTGTCACATACAGGTGGGCTCAGAGTGCATCCAGGCCACCACTGAACACATCTCTTTAATATAATTTCATGAAGAACTCATGCGCTGCTGAAATGAACTCATCAGTGAAATCTAGATTTACTTCAGGCTTGGCATAATCTGCTAATGCACGAAGGTTGGCTGCATTTTCAAGGGCAACTTTTAGAGCATGCTTCTTTTCTCTTCTGAAGGGTTAGCTGACAGTATCACACCCATTTAAGATGTAAGCACTAAGAAAAACTGATGTGCGATGTGATGCGTCCGTGTTGCACATAGTGCAAAGAAAAGCTGCTACTGAATAGCATGCCAGGTACATGCCCATCTTCTGAAGCCATAGCTCTTCCAGACCAGCCATCTGCAAGCTATAGTAGATGCATATTATGGCCACATCAGTGTCTGTGGCTGCTCAAGTGTGTTTACAAAATATGCAGTATGGGAGATTATTCTTTTATCTGCTTCTTAATGTTTTGTACATGACAATTCAGGAATTACTACAATGTGATCTTTTGAGAAAAGAACATACCTCCCTCTGATAGCTGAATGTTGTGCTTTACCCAAGCACCTCCCAAGAAATCAATGAGACTTTGCGCGATGAAGATTTTCCAATTTTTCTTGCTCCTCACTTTTCAGGCTTACTGATAAACTAACATCATACCTATATCCTACGAAGTTGATACAGTTGCAGCTTTCTGGCTTAATTCCAAGTAGTGTATCTACAGCATATACTTCTCCTGCAAGTCACCAAATGTACGACTATCAAGGCTTTTGTACTGTTGAACAAATGACATTGCATCAACAACTAGTACAGTAGGCTCATCTAAAGATGGCAAGTTACCTTCTTCTGGCCACAGTTCATCAAAGTAATCTTTTAGGGTAGCTAGGTAATCAGCTTTGTAGCCTTTGCACATGGCATAGCCTGGGAGAAGGCTGGCATGTGGCTCAAAAAGAGCTGAGGAATATTTTGTCCATTCATGACTGAAGGCTTCTTCCATTTTGTTGTCATCCAGATTTCAGATAAAGTACAAGTTCCTGACCACATTACACTCCTCTCCATAGACCTCTTTCACTTTCTGAATGTGTGAGGGTGTTTTGGCTTTATTCCCGGATGTCTGGAGCTTTACAGTTTTAACTTTTTCACTACCACTCTGTTGTGCTGTAGTTAAGGCTGCAATGTCCTTTTCCTTGGCTTCAATGAAGTCATCTGATGTGACCATTTGACAAGTAGAAATATTCAGAAAGCACTGGAATCACAGGTGAATGGATTAATCATTCTGCCAGTGACCACATTCATTGTTGTTTTAATTGCTGTACTGTCCTTTTCTGCTGTATACTCAGGAGTCTCATGGTGTTTGTGTCATCGTTGCTGTGATGGTAAGCCATCACATTTGTTTGTTCAGAGATTGCTGTCAGTGCTGGTAATGTATGCAGGTATTTCTCCACAACAACAGGCTGTCAAGTTATGCCATGGAAAAGCTGGTTCTTGGCATATTTGTTCTACATCCGATTGAGGGCCATATCAGTTCACACACCATTAAACTTACCAGCTCATGGACACACAGTGAATTTGCCAAATCTGAATGCTTTAGTGATGTCTGGATGGCAGGTCTTTCATAGGAGACAGGTAATTGGAAATGCAGGAAACATATTTGTGATAACCAGCAGCCCCAAGATATGGAAGCATTTTCTCAACTTCAGCCAAATACTGCTCCCAGTGTCAAGCTACCTCAGCATATAGTGATTCAGAATCCAAATCATGACCATGTACATAAGTCAGAGCCTTGTTTTTGGGTATGTCATGGATCCGTGCTGGATCATAATGTTGCATGCTTAATAGCGTATGGCATTATGGCGAAACCCGGACCTGTGCACTCCTCGAGTTGGACCCCCCTGGAGTTGAGAATCTTTAGTGGCATTAAACACGCAGCAAGATAGTGCCATGCTGCATCACGTCTTGCGACATAATGACCCCATGCCTCAAGGACCTTGTTCATTCATGTTTCATGTTTATTAATTTGGAAACAACCTTTGAGCTAGAAGCTTGATAACAAAGGTTCCATGTCATAGTAGAGCATACAGTAACACATAGTAAGGTCACAATTAATCAGATTGCAAAATTGCATAAGCAAGGTTCACGATACATACTATAGTTACACACAGTTACAAAATTAAAAACATTGTTATAGACATGTAGTATAATAAGCATAAACATTGAAGGGTTAGAGTATGGCATACTAGAAGTGCTAACTAGTCAGACTGTGAAAGAAGAGAATGGCTTACAGACGAGGTAAGAGAGCCCAATGCTGCCTGATGTAGGCTTTGTCAGATATAAGTAGATTAGCTAGCTTGACGGGAAGGGGTGGGGGATTGAGTCTTTGGAGAGTTGGGAGGGAAGGGGAGAGGATGAAGTAGCCTAGTTGTTTGGATGTATGAATCATTTGCATTTTGTGCATATTTGGCATCCACTGCATCTCTCAGTTTTTGAACACTTTCAGAGAGCAATGCCATGCACTCCGTGTGTTTGTCATATTCACCAATGAGCCAACTTTTAAATGCATTCCAGTGTAGCTCAAACATGGCAGCATGAACTAGTCTAGAAACTCAGAAACATAGACTTTGACAGCAGATAAGGACTTCTTGGCCCACCCAGTCTGCCCATTTCCCTACATATTGGATAAGCTGTAGATCCTAGTTAACCAACAGCAGTTCTATCAGCTCTCAGCATAGCATAATAGTCTTTGCCTGACATGATTTTGAAGGCAGTTCCACAGAGGCAAACATCAGCTTCAACAAGGAGATCCTTTGTTCCAGTTTCTTTCATTAAATACCCAATTGCCCCATGAAATTCAGTGCAATATGGAAGCCACTCATATGAAAGATGACTTTGCCATACTTCTCGGGCTTCTTTTTCTGAAGATGAAGGGCAATCTCATTAATTGCTTCTTCACAGGTAATTATGCAGAATTTCTGCCCAATTTTCAAAGTGACCTTCATGTAATACTGAAATGATGCTTTGACCATATCAGGGTTTATAGGAGATTCTGAAAAGAAAGACATATGCCCAAGCATAGTCACCTGTACATCCTGTTGGATAACTAATTCAAAAAAGGAGGACCATGTAACAGGTGTTGATTGCTGTGTGACATCTAAATAAAGTGTGGGACCCATATTCACTAACTGCCAAAGCCAGTCTACAGGATGAAGTGGTTAGTAAAATGCAGTCACGGCACTCACCCTTGGAAAAGAAAATTGAGCAGTCACAATGTAGGGTGCAATCACCATTCATATGACTTTTATTCCATTATTTAAAATGTTCAAAAGTGCCCAAGTTCAATAATGCAGAATACATACAGCCACAATAGGGGAGCAGCCACAAACACCTGGCATTTGTCTAGAATCAACTTTTTCAAAGGCAATGCCCTCTAGGGGTAGAGACCTTTCATAGCAAGAAAATGGTCACGTGTTCCAATTCAAAAACTATTTAAAGCCCCATTGCTATTATTGTCCCTAAAGTGCTTACTAAAGTGTAATAAAATATTTTTAAGGTCACAATAATTTTATAAATTACACACAACACACACCTAAAGTGCAACATTTCAAAACATTTTCCAGTTATGTAATGCATTATTTGTACTTTGTTATGTCTAGTATCTTTTCTACACAATACTTAATTTGTGCTTTACATTACATATTCAGTATTATTACTCAAAACATAATCCAAGTATGGACTGTTATGACCTGGGAGCCAATGTTGTAGAGAGCCACACAGGGACTATTTGTCCTATTTATTACTATGCCCCTGTTTCTTTGCAGTAGGGAAAGGAAAGGGGGGAGGAATCAAGGAGGAGAAGGAATCAAGCAATTTTAACAATCGTAACTGAGGATACAGGCAGCTCAAGAAGCAATACTGGACATAGCAGTAACAGCCAGACAGAAAATGGAGGGGGGCAGCCGTTACTTTTACAGACAGCATATTTTCTGGGTTGGAAAATATAGACCCATTTAATATGGGAATACAGGACAGGCAAGAGCCAAACACTCAAGAAGAGGAGGAGAGAGGCATAAGGGATGCATTTTTTGTGTATGAGAGGAGTGCAGTTAAATCCAGGAGGTTGTATTGGACATCACAATCAATGGAAGCCTACCTCTAGGTTGACAGGGCCCCACGAGGACAGTAGGTTACAAAAGACCCCAGTTTTGGCATGGAGAAACAAAATTTTCTGGGCAAATAGGGAACGATATCCCACGAGGCATCTAGGGGATGGATGAAGTTAATTATATAGGAGACGGAAACTGAACAGGAGGAAGTAAAGAAAGAATTGGTGGAGAAAGAAAAAGAGCTAGACAAGTTCTCGAGCGATAAGGACTTTAACTCTTTTCAAAAAAGGAGCTTCACAAGGAAATACAGAAGCAGGATAGAAAAAACAGGCCACAAAGTAAACTAAGTTCATATGCAATGAGAACAACTACAAAAAGGGTCTCGTGTTTAGTTGGCCAAAAGACAAAGGGACAGACCACAAACCAAAGGTCCATTTTGAGACCAAGTCAGTTCTCAAACAAACTGGACAATCTACAACAGCCACAGAGAAAAACAGAGCACCAACCCCAGGAACAAGTAGCACATCAGATAACAGCATGGGCAGCAACACAAGTGACTCTTAACAATCCAAGGAGGTTTTTTTTGATGAGGACTTAGCAGAGGACAATCCAATGAGGAAAGGCAAGTGCAAAATTCGATACCAGGCCCAAACTGAAGAAGGCGGAGGGGCAAGAGGGGATCGAGGAGTACACAGTGGCAGAACATTTAAGAGACGTTACCAGCAGAGATACCAGTAACACCTGATGTTCAGGTAAACAGTGGTGATAATGTCATTAACCTGTCTAATTATATACTAAGTGAGAGTGAAAGGAAAATATTGAACAAGGGCTTGACATTTATACCCACAACTGACACTGATGTTTTTCAAACTGCTGTTGATATTAGCAGACTGTGTAGTGTGCTATGTTTTAAAAGTTTTTTTTTTTCACCAAAAGAAAGTATGGGATAATCCATGAGCCCAAGGGAGGGGGGTGAACATGTGACAACACATGCAAATGTAACTATGTGGGAGGTCATACCAACACAGGAGGTCCTTTGGGCATTAGATATACAGGTGGAAACTGTGGCTGTATCACAAAGCACAGAGATAAGGAGGAAAAAAAGAAGTATATTCTGTCCTCCTCAGCCACCCACCATGGGGGTCTTTAGGAGGCTATGTGAGGATGAACTAGAAAAACTTAAAAAGCAGGAGTATGCACCAAGATATTGTACTGTTACCAATGAAGAGAATAAAGCAATATAAAGTCTTAAGGAGACCAGCTGTATAATGATTAAACCTGCAGACAAAGGGGGTAGTATAGTGGTTCTTAATACACAGGACTATATTAGTGAAATATACAGACAACTAAATGATGAACAATTTTTTAGACCTGAGAATTTGTACCATAGACCCCATTTAAAAAGGCATGTGGGTGAATTCCTTTTGTGGGCACATGAATCTGGGCTACTTACAAATACAGAGAAAGAATTCCTGACTACAAAAGCACCTCTGAGGGCCCAGTTCTATGTTCTCCAAAAAGTGCACAAGTTCCTTGAATCACTCCCAGGCAGACCTATAGTGTCAGGGGTTGGCACAGTGACTGAACCCCTTTCAGTGTTTGTAGATGACTATATTAAACTTATAGTAGGTACCCTGCCATCATTTGTCCTTGACTCTGGCCATATGGTAAGGATACTGAGGGAGATGCGTGTGGAGAGTGAATCACTATTAATCACACTGGATATGGAAGCTGTCTACATGAATATCCCCCACACTAGGGGTTTGAGGGAACCCTGATATTACCTGGATAAAAGAGGGACAGAGGCAAAGCCAAGTAGTGACCTTCTTGAGGAAATGGCCAAAATAGTGTTGGAAGGATATTATTTGTTCTTCATGGTGAAACACTTCCACAAAACCAAAGGTACAGCAATGGGGTGAGCTTTACTACCAGTTACACATATTTGTACCAGGGAAGGATGGAGGTGGCCTACATTTGGGATAGGAACATCAACCTCTTTTGGTAGAAGGTAGGAACCTGGAAAAGATTTATTGATGATGTGTTCATGGTGAGGTGTGGAAATATGACAGAGCTTGAGGAATTCATTGACTATCTGCACAAGGGTGATGAGAACCTTAGGTTCACATGTACAGCCAGCTTTCCTTTCTGAACCAGTTCATAATGAAGGAGTTTTCAGCATCAGCCTATATAGAAAACCAACCAATCAAAATTTGATCTTGTTGTCAAGCAGCTGCCATCCTCGCCACACCATGAACAACATCCCCAAAAGTAAATGCTGCTGAGTAAAGAGAAACTGCTCTGAACAAAACATATGCATATGGGAAATGGAAAAGCAGGAAAGACGACTTTTGGAAAGAGGGTATAGTAGTGAGTTAGTCGTGAAAGCAAAGCAGAGTGTAGAACAAACTGATAGGGAGACTATTACAGGTCAAGGAGAAGGAACTGGAAGGAGTAAGATCCAGGGTCAATTTTGTATGTGCATATATTGTTAGATCATGGAAAATCAAAGAAATAGTGTACACATATTGGCAAGTACTAAGAGCAGACCCTAGATTAAGGGAGGTAGCAAAGGTGCACACAAGAATGGCTTATAGAAGAGCCAAGAATATAGGTGATTACCTGGTGCACTCAGTACAGCAGGCAGATAAAACTACAGGTTGGTTTCTGCCACTCCCAAAAGTGACAAAGACATGTGGAATGTGCAAGTATTGTGAGTACATAAATGTACTGAAATAAAAAAAATCCATATGATGATAGCACTATCCGAATGATAAACTGTGACAGTAAGTGTATTGTGTATCTGGCAGATTGCTCATGTGGGGTGTACTACATAGGGAAAATAAAACGGAAATGGAAAGAAAGAATTGGAGAACATATAAGAGAAGGATGAAATGATGATTTGGAATATGTTCTGGCAGCCCATATGGCAAATGTTCCAAATAAGTTGAACCATGAAATAAAATTTACTGGGCTAGAACAAGTCTACCTTGGAGTGAGGGGGCGGTGATGGGGAGAACATGCTTAGCAACTGAGAAAACTATTGGATATATACTACGGGGGCAAGCATCACAGAAAAAGGAGTAAACAATCATTTTGAGTTGAAAGCCTTTCTCTGTGATAGCTAAGATTTTTATTGTAGGGTTACTTTGCCCCAGAACATAAATCCAGACACTTAATGTGTACCTGCTCTTTTTTCTCCCTAGGCCATACATCAAGAGACAGTGCATTTTGTCAGAATACAGTTTGTCCAATGGAATGTACATACCAGACACCTCCATAAAATCTTGGAATCACACAGGCCTGTTTGTTTCCCTATCCTTATTTCACTCTATCTCATATTCTATATCCATAAGTTGTCACATAGTCTGGTATTGAAAGAAGAAACAAGAAACATAAAAAAGCTAGGACTATATGTTCTGCAAAAAAACTGAAATAAATGAATCTCTCCATTATAGGATAGAAAGTTTATTAATGCTATCTCTTGCCATAGTCACCTGATTCTTCCTTCTCCACCTCTCCCCCCTTTCCGTCCTTACCGCATAGAAACAGGGACATAGTGGTACAGTTAACAGGACAAGTAGTGCATTTTTTTTAAATGATTGGGTATCCCTGTGTGGCTGTCTAGACTATTGGCTCCCAGGCCATAACAATAAATACATGAATTATGTTTTGATTAATAATGCTGAATATGTAATGTAAAGTATACATTACGTATTGTGTACAAAAGATACTAGGCCTAACAAAGTACAAATAATGCATTACATAACTGGAAAATGTTTTGAAATGTTGCACTTTAGGTGTGTGTTGTGTGTAATTTATAAAATTACTGTGACTTTAAGAATATTGTATTGCACTTTAGTAAGCACTTTAGGGACAATAATAGCAATGGGGCTTTAAATGGTTTTTGAATTGGAACATGTGATCATTTTCTTGCTATGAAAGGTCTCTACCCTTAAAGGGCATTACCTTTGAAAAAGCTGATTCTGGTGAAATGTCAGGTGTTTGTGACTGCTCTCCCACTGTGACTGTACGTATTCTGCATTATTGCACTTGGGCACTTTTGAATGTCTCACATAATGGAACAAAAGTCATATGAATGGTGATTGCACCCTACATCATGACTGCTGATTTTTGTTTACCAAGGGTGAGTGCCGTGACTATATTTTTCTGGTGATTATTTGCTGGTACTGGAGCACCTTTGCTCTCCCTGAGTGGCTTTGTTTCACTACCAGGATGAAATGGTCCTCTGATCTATTGTGGTGCCATGCCAGCAAGTGAGTGAGTCTTCTGGCAATCTTTGAGGGTGAGATTGCTTTTCACTGCTTGAAATTGTTGAAGATATATGTGAGAAGATTCATATTTTTTAATTTGGGCACCCTAACAGCCATTGATTGTTGATCCTCACCTTCATTAGCATACTGATATATTGCATGCAGCTTTCCATGTATAGTTTTACTATCCTTTGTACTCTCATGGATGTTTAGGTTGTCAATTGCACACTGTGTGAATCAACCTGACTTCAGATTTATGGGTATAAAAATGACATCTTGAGCTTCCTGTTCATCAGCAGCTGCTGCCGTGGTAACAATATAACATTGGACATCTTGGTAGCTAATGCTTTTTCCAAATCTGTTTAGCATGCTTACAGTCTCCATGCAATGGGTGGCCTTTATTATGTGTAGGGCAGTACCAACGTGTTTTGGTGTTGGAAAACCAGCAATGGCTGCGCATTTGTCATGCTCAAGATTCAGTACCCTCTTGTGCTGTTTTGGGTTTAGTTGAACTCTATTATCATTGCCTACTTTTGGAGTAGCATCGGTAAGCATCTAAGCCACATGACTGCTAAGAGTAGTACCCACATGTTTTGAAGCAGCTTCATAAGACACATCCAGTTTTGTTTCACATGCGTGTTGGTCTTGTAATGTGCACTCTTTAGCTGATGTAATCCTTTAATGCTCTTTTCTGCCAAACTCTTTATGGTCAGACCTTATTAATTTGTCTGCACTGCATTTCTGCATTGTAATGGACATATTTACATGCATTTGAGTCTGAGTATCATCGGGATCATCTTCACTTTCTTCTGTATATTTTGATTCTTCCATAGTTTGCTTAAACTTGGCGACTTCAGAAGGCAAGTGTCCAACATTCAACTGTGCTGAACATAAGAGACTTGATGTATCTTTCTGAGAAACTATACATATCCCACAACCACTGGCATTATTGTAGTATGTCAGTTGGCATCTTCTAAGACTTGCTGACCTGTAGGATGCTGCATAATCTACACCATGATCTTCTAACCACTGATGATATCTCTCATGAAGTGTAACTATATAGAAGACACTTCCATTGTCAAAGAAGCCTATCAATTTGAGAAATGAGCCAAAAGAACCCTATCTCATAGATGGCATTGCCTTCCATGACTGTTCTTCTATTTATATAGATTTTAAGACATGATCTATGGTATCAAAAATCATGTGCTATCAGATCTAGGCATTCTTTCCCAAACCCCTGCAACTTATATAACCTGATACTGTCATAGAGCTCTTTGGCTTTTTGCCACAAGGATTTTTGACGATCAACAGTTGCAATCATCAACCATTTCCTGTTCCCACTCTTATCCCACTTCTTTTCACACACAAATCATTTACTCTTGTAGTCAAATAGGCTGTTGATTGGAGATCACATGACCACGTGAGATGGACCTGGTTGCTCACTCTCCTGTTCTGAAACTGTTTGGTGTTTTTGTGCAACATTTTTTTTTTTGTTGGTGTATGCATTACAATAACTTGCATGCATTACTGGGGTTCAATCTGACATCAATACTGGGAAGTTAATGAAGTCACTTTTGAAGTAGAGGCTTGCAGAGCACCTGGTGGCAAAAGGGCTGTAGGACCACCAGCAGCATGGTTTCCAAGGGGGAGGTCAAGTTCATCTTTACATAACACATCCTTTTCCAGTCAGAAAGTGACATCATCATCATGGCTATGAATTGCATGCAAGAAGGTGGGATATCCAAGTTCTGTCAGTCTTGATAAAGAGCTGCATTTTGCTGACAAATGAGGCAGCGGGAGCAATCTGTGCTTGGTCGACACCTTTTAGTGCTGTCTTGCAGTGCTACCTTCATGGTTAATCAGTCATATATCTGATATACAAAAATATGCTTTATAAATACTTGGCACAAAGCATCAAATTTTAATTACATTGAGAGCATTCCCTAAATAGGGAGTTTACTAATATCATAAAATCTCTATATAAAATACAAAAATACACACTATCGATACTTGACACAAAATATCAAATTGATTAAAAGCATTCCCTAAAAAGGCAGATTACTGATCATAAAACTCCTATATAGTATTTCAAACCATACCAAAATCAAACTAGAAATGCATATATGGCCAAAACTGGCGAATGCCGAGTAGAATGGTGACCGCATCCATTTGGCTATGGGTACATAAAATGGAATATCTCCATCATAAAATCATGATGGTTGAGTCAGATTTCTTTTCAATGAAAGAGGAAACATTGTAGAAGATTGACATATGGTATAATGTAATATAAATGCAGCGATTACTTTGTCAGAGGAAATGCCATAAGTCTATTTAAAAAGTTAGTCGAAAAATCAGCAATTTTGGAAATATTTTCCTACAATGATTGCATATGCTGGTCTGAACTGTAAAAACATGATGATGATGAGATCTGTTTTGTGTGAAAGCCTCAATGTGCATAACTGGTACAAATGTTAGACTGATCTGAGCAATATTGAAGGTTCTAGATCATATTTGGTAAAATGTGCATTTTTCCAGATTAATCTCTTATTTTTCATTCTTGCTGTACTTAATTCAGTGTATTTCACAACTTGAACAAGAGTTATGACAGAGCAGGCCTCTTGATTATGGGTTTGGGGGGGTCTCTCCTTTCCAAAAATGATCCCTTGCAAGGTATAGCAAGAGGTGTGAGGTTCAACCAATTTTGTGGGCTTTTGTGTTTCTGGATCCCTTACAAGTTGGATCCCAAAGGCTGCGTCTTCAAAGTTGAAATGTGAAGTGACATCCAGATTTACATTTACCTGCTGAACAGTTCCACAGATTTGCCAAGCAGTCGAAACCTGCATTGTGCACGCACATAAGGAGGCAGAGAGTGAAGCTGTTCACTTCACAGCAGATATTTGGAGAAAAGCATCAACTTGTGGGCATATTTCTATTACCACACACTGGATTTCTTCCTCATATTCACAAAAGCTGTTCAGTCTGACACCAGAAAGGCAGTACATGGGAATGGCATTGCTCAGTGCAAGTGGTATTGATGGTGAATACACTGCAGTCTACATACTTAACATCTTAGAAAGTCTTTGAAAGGAATGGTTGCTTGGAAATGGATTACAAGTATGAATGACAGTGGCATATAATGAGTCTAACATGGTAAAGGCTTTCAGTGGCAGTGATACGGAGGAAAGATACACAGAAACATAGAACATTTGTAAGCAGAATAGGACCTTTAGGGCCATTTGGGCTGCCCCTTGTCCCTACCTATTCTGTTACCACTGACCCAAGTTGGTCATTGGTGTCACTCCTTCCACAGTTCCTCTTCCTTAGATGCCCCTGTGCCTATCCCATGTATGCTTGAAGCACCTCACAATCTTTGCCCCCACTACCTGCCCTGGCAGGCTGTTCTAGTCATCCACCACCATTTCTGTGAAGAACTATTTCTGCACATCTCTTCTAAACTTCCCCCTTAGTTTCATTGCATTCCCCATTGTTCTAGGGCCTTCCTTTCCTTGAAATAGAACCTCTGCTTACACCTTCGTCACTCCGATGAAGTACTTGCAGGTTTCAATCATGTTCCCTCTGGCTCTCTTCTCTTCTAGGGAATATAGGTTGTGTTTCTATAGCCTTTCCTCATATGGCTTCTTGTGCAACTGCCTCACCATTGTGGTTGCCCTCCTCTGTTCTGTCTCTATCCTTTCAATGTCTTTTCAGAGGTGCGGCTTCCAGACCTTGACACAATACTCTAAGTAGAGCCCCACCAGTAAGTGATACAGTGGCAGCACCACCTGCCTCTTCCTGCTTGAAATCCATCTTCTGATGCACTCCAGCATCCTTTTAGCTTTTACCACTGCTTTGTCTCTGTACCCTGCAACCTTCAGTTCATCAGATACGATGACCCCTAGGTTTCTTTCTTGGTTAGTGACTGTAAGCTCCACTACCCCCAACTTTTACACAGACCCTGGGTTCAGCAGCCCTAAATGCATAACCTTGCATTCTTGCATTGAAACACAGCTGCTCCCTTCAGAATATTCCTTTAATTTCCACAGATTCTTTTGCATTTTCTCCACCCCTTCCCGAATGTCATCCCTGTGGTAGATTATTATATCATCCATAATGAGACACACCTTCTCCTCAAGTTCCTCTGCAATGTCACTTATGAGGACATTGAAAAGGACTGGTCTCAGCACTAAACCCGGTGGCACCCCACTAATCCCACTCTTATCACCTGAATGACTACCATTTACCACCACTCTTTGCTTCTTATCCCTTAACCAGTTTGATATCCAGATTGTTTCTTCCTCCATCACCCTCAGGCTGCTTAGTTTACTAACTAGTCTCCTGTGCTTCAGCGTGTCAAAAGCCTTACAGAAGTCCAGATAGGCCATGCCTACTAGTCTCCCTTGATCCAGCACCCAGGGAACACAGCCAAAGAAATTTATGTGATTAGTTTGACTTGACCTCCCCCTGGGAAACCATGCTGCTGGTGGTCCTACAGCCCTTTTGCCACCAGGTGCTCTGCAAGCCTCTACTTCAAAAGTGACTTCATTAACTTCCCAGTATTGATGTCAGATTGACTGGCTTGTAGCTGCTATAGCATCTTACCTACTGCTACTTTTGTGCAGAGGGACAATATTGTCCCTCCTCTAGTCCTCTGGAACTTTCCCCATATCTAATGAGGTGCTAAAAAGCACTGTCAGAGGGGCAGCCACCACTGTGCTCAGTTCCTTTAGGACCCTTGGATGAATCCCATCCAGTCCCATTGCCTTATTCTGCTTTAAAGCTTCCAGTCCCTTCTGGGTCCTCTCCTCAGAGCATGGACTTGTGTCCACTCCCCCCCATCCCTGGTGTTTACTGCAGCATACTGGTCCATTCCCCTCCATCCTCTACCATGAAGATCAAGCAGAAGTAAATATTTAGTACTTCCTCTTTCTCTTGCTCTTCCTTTGTGCCATCCCACTGGCCTCCTGATTCTCACTATCCCTCCACTTGTTTTCCTTTTTCCCCCACATACCTGAAGAAGGTCTTGTCCCTTTCTTTGGTCTCTTTAGCTATCCTCTCCTCTGTTAGTGTTTTAGAGAGTAAATGTGAACTGCTTTGCACACACATTAAATTTAGTTGTGGGCCAAGCTGTAGAAAGGAGCACACATATCAGCAGTCTTACTACAATGGCAAATACAATAACCAGCCATTTCCACAGGTCTGTGAAAGCAACTGTCACACTAAAAATGTCCAGCAGCTAACAGAACTGCCTCAATGCTCCTTTATACTGGACTTCACTACTAGACTGAATTCTACATATTATATGATAGAAGCATTGATGGAACAAAAATAGACTGTACATGCAATAGCTATGAAATATGACATTGGCAAATATATTCACCACCGGGCAACTGTGAGTTAATACACTGACCAACTTTGTCGCATCCTTGCCCCATGTGACAGTGTTACCCAAAAACTCAGCAGCAGCAGTGCCTCTATTGGTGAGATGATTCCCATGGTGTATGTTCTCCTCAGTTTCACCAACCAAACACTTGACAAAGATGACTACTCTTCTGATATAATACAACTAGCACAGACATTAAATGATGAACTCCATAGGCTGTTTGACAACACATTGAAAGATAAAAAATATGTCACAGCTACAATATTAGATCTTCATTTTAAGGATGACTTCCTTGTTCAGGATCGCATTGCTTTACAGGAACATAAACAGCACATAATCCAAGAGGTGGAAGTTCTCCAAGCACTCTTCAAAACTCTGTTTCTCACAGTACATTACTGATTTCAGAGTAATGCCAGACCCTTTTCTACAGCATTTGGATTGTTTGCTATATGAACAATTTCAGTTTAGTAAACAATCATTCGTCAATGTTGAAAGTGTGTTGTGTGCACTGCTGCATTGGGGGGGTTACTAGCTGGTGTTGGCAAATGTCAACACAGGTTCATAACTTTATTGTTGTTTTTACTATTTTTGCACCATATTTTCAACATAGCCATCAAATTATGCCACCTCATGAACAAAGGAAGAGTACAATTTCAACTCCTGTCTGAAAGGTACTTTCATGCAGTGGCTGAGAAATCACCTTCCGGGATGCAAAGAAACATTTTGCCAAGGATCTGGAAAATGACAGCTGTCACATTCATGAGGTGTAGTAAAGAAATGGCAATGATGAAAATTTGGGGTCAAAATATTGGAAAGTACCAAAGGTACTGCAGCCACATCCAAGAGCAGGCCCATTCTCGATGTCCTACAGGGGGCATGCCTCAGACAGCTAGTTTTGGAACCCACCCAGGAGATAGCAATCTTAGACCTGGTACTCTCAAATGGGGATGGAGAGAGATCTTTGATCTTGAAGAGGGTAGCCATCTGGGAACAAGGGGAAGGGAAGGGGAAATTGTTTAACCAGGAAAGGCACACTAAGCCAGAGCTTGTTTCCAGGTGCGACCTGGGAGCACAAGGAAGTTATGTGACTTGCTCAGGGTCACACAGTATGCAAGTGGAAGCTGTGGGATTCAAACCCAGGTCTGGTCTGCTGGATGCCACCAGATTTGCAGCTCAGAGCCTTAGACCACTGTGCTATACTGCCTCCTGTGACCACTAAACTTAGCTATAGAGTCAAGCCACACCAAAGTAAAGGTACTGGACTTCAGGAGGGCTGATTTTGACAAAATGGGGGAGTGCCTCAGAAAAGTACTAGCAAATAGGCAAGAAGGTGGGGTGGAGCAACAATGGGGAAACATCAATACTGCCATCACAGAGGCAACAAGCCTTTGTGTGAAGCAAATAAACAAATCAAAACAAAAGAAAAAAAACACAATGGTTCTCAAAAGAAGTGGTGGGGAAGGTAAGGGAAAAAAAGGTAACATTTAGGAAGTATAAGAAAACACAGAAGGAGCAGGACAGAGAACTGTACCAGTTAA
The DNA here is from genome assembly GCA_016271365.2 of Neoceratodus forsteri. Lineage (NCBI taxonomy): Eukaryota > Metazoa > Chordata > Ceratodontiformes > Ceratodontidae > Neoceratodus > Neoceratodus forsteri. The sequence goes on along the minus strand of CM057455.1, from coordinate 923,112,686 downwards.
AGCAGAAGGAAGCGGGTAAGGCAATCAGAATAGCAAAGGCCCAAACTGAGGAAACGATAGCCAACTCAGTTAAGAAGGGGAATAAAACCTTTTAAAGGTACATTAGGGAGCAAAGAAAGACTAAGGCAGGGATACCGAGGCTGAACAAAGAGGAAGGTGGTTGGGCAGGCAGGGACAGTGAAAAAGCAGGGATATTGAACGAATACATCTGCTCAGTATTCACAATGGAAAAGCAGGGGGAAATACCTAATCCGGTCAATAGAAGCACTCTGGATAGGGGGGTTGATATCAGTCCTTTCACAGAAGAAAGGGTTCTGAAAGAACTCTTAAAACTGAAGGTGGATAAAGCAATGGGGCCTGCTGGAATTCACCCCAGAATTCTAAAAGAACTAAGGGAAGAACTAGTAACACCACTGACTACCCTTTTTAATAAATCATGGGAGGATGTGGTGGTACCTAAGGACTGGAGGAGGGCAGATGTGATTCCCCTTCACAAAAGTGGGAGCAAGACAGAGGCAGGAAACTACAGACCTGTCAGTTTGACCTCAGTGGTAGGGAAAATGATGGAATCACTTCTGAAGGAAAGAATTGTTGAGTACCTAGAGGCCAGTGGGGCACAGGACTCAAGGCAGCATGGATTCACAGTGGGAAGGTCATGTCAGACAAATGTAATTGATTTCTTTGATTGGGTGACCAAAGCAGTAGACCAAGGAGGGGCTGTGGATATGGCCTACATAGACTTTTGCAAGGCATTTGACACAGTCCCACACAAAAGATTTATAAACAAATTAGCCAGCCTAGGAGTGGATCCTAGGGTGGTAGCCTGGGTAAAACACTAGTTGGACAACATGACACAGCGGGTAATAGTAAATGGAGTCCACAGTGAAGAAAGGAGGGTTACTAGTGTGGTACCGCAGGGTTCAGTTCTGGGGCCAGTCCTTTTTAATGTCTTTATAAGTGACACTGCAGAGGGACTGGAAGGGAAAGTATGTCTATTTGCAGATGACACAAAGATCTGCAACAGGGTTGATACACAAGGTGGGGTGGAAAGGATGAGAAGGGACTTGGCAAGGTTGGAGGAATGGTCAAATGTATGGCAGCTTAGATTCAATGCAAAGAAGTGCAAGGTAATGCACCTGGAAAAAAAACCCAGGGGAAGAGGACACAATGGAGGTGAGATACTGACAACAAGAAAAATGTAAGGGGACTTGGGGGTAATCATATCAGACGACCTAAAGTTGGGCCAGCAATGTGAGAAGGCAGTAAAGAGGGCTGAGGGGATACTGGGATGCATAGGGAGAGGCATCACCAGTAGAAAACAGGAAGTTGTTGGCCCTCTGTACAGACAGTTGGTAAGACCACATCTGGAGTACTGTGTACAGTTCTGGAGACCTCATCTTCGCAAAGACATAGACAGGGTGGAGGCTGTTCAGAGGACAGCAACCAAAATGATGCAGGGTCTGTATCAGAAGACATATGAAGAAAGACTAAAGGAACTAAAGATGTATAGCCTCAAGGAAAGGAGGAAGAGGGGGGACATGATAGAAACTTTCAAATACCTCAAGGGAATCAACAAAGTCCAAGAGGATAGCATCTTTCAGAAAAAGAGACGCGCAAAAACAAGCGGCACAATTTGAAGATAAGGGTGGGGATGGCTCAGAGGTAATGTGAGGAAGTATTTCTTCACATAGAGGGTTGTGGATACATTAAAAAACAGCCTTTCTGAGGAGGTCGTAGAGTCAAAAACAGTGGGGGAATTCAAGAATGCATGGGACAGACATAAGGCAATTCTATTGGGGAGTAGGAGTAAGTAGGCTGTTGGTTATCTAGGATCTGCAGCTTATCCGTTAGGTAGGGAAATGGGCAGACTAGGTGAGCCAAGCAGTCCTTATCTGCCGTCAAATTCTATGTTTCTATGTTTCTGTGTTTCTAGGTACGAGCCTGCATTTGTTAATTTAAGTGCATGTTCGTAACTTTGCTGTTTGTTAATATTTTTAAACCAAATTTTCAATGTCCCATTCTTATAACCACACCTCATAAAAAGTGACTGCGTCATTTTGTTCACACATCCCGAAAGGTGATTTCACAGAGCCACCACGCCATTCTGCGCTACAGGTATGAAAACATGTTTCAGACAGGATATGAAACATGACAGCTATATTGTTTATAAGTAGGTGTGAAATAATGGCAATGTTGAAAATCTGGAGTGAAAATATTAAAAACTGGCAAAGTTAGGAGAGTGTGTAGAACCCGCGAAACGCACACCCGTACTGCGGTCATTTTTTGGAATTTTTTTCACTAATTTTGCAACATGGGCTTTTTGGGAACCCACTTCATGAAGAGTGGCACTGTCATTTCATTAATCTGTCCTGAAAGGTGATTCTGCGCAGTGACCACGAAATCACCTTTCGGGACAGAGTAATGAAATGACAGTGACAGTGTTCAGAAGGTGGGGTCCCAAGAACTCCATGTTGAAAATTTGGGGCCAGAATTCCTAAAAATGGTCGAGATATCAACCTACATTGAAACCCCCCCCCCCCCGATTATTTGGCTTACCTTGAAATCTTCACTTTGCTAGTTGGCTTGGAAGAGTGCAGACATGTCCCAGTCCACAGAAGATCGTTGCTCCCAACCTCCAGAGGTAAGAATGGGTAAAGGAGTGTGGCGAGGTGGGTGCACAGTGGGAGGGTTGGAATGGGGGAGGAGGACAGGGAAGACAACAATGGACTGTTTTTTTTTCAGGTTTAAAAAAATAAAGACATTGGGGACTTTTTACAGGACAAGATGTGTACATGTCTGGACACTTGGAGTGAGCTCCCCAGTGTCCAGGGGGATGATGAATGGAGGGTGCGAGGAGGACAGCAGCAGTGGGAGGGAGAGGGAGGGATTTGTTGTGTAAATTTGGGGGCTCCGAACAGAATGGAGGGTGTGTGGAGAACAGTAGCTGTGGAAGGGAGAGGGAGGGATGTGCTGTGTGTGTGTGTGTGTGTGTGTGTGTGTGTGTGTGTGTGGGAGCTCGAACAGAACAGAGGGTGTGAGAAAGACTGCAGCAGTGGGAGGGAAGAGGAGGAATTAATTTCCTGGCAGGGGGCTCAAACAAGAATGGAGGGAGCAGGGAGGTTAGCAGCAGTGGGAGGGAGCAGGCGAGAGTGATTTGCTGGAGGAGGGGGGCTCAAACGGGAACGGAGGGCGGACAGAAGCAGTAGGAGGGAGTGGGAGGGATTAATTTGCTTTTTTCATCTATGAAAGCACTTTTTTCCCATGCCCAAACCAACTTAATTTTAGGTAGTAAAAGTCCACGACCCAGAACTACAGTGGATACTATGGGGGCTCCATTAACTGTAAATGTGCAGTGCCATAGTGTCCACCATAGGTCTGGGGCGTGGACTTTTACTACATAAAATTAAGTCAGTTCCGGCATGAGAAAAAAGCACTTTCATTGATGAAAACCTAAACAAGAGGGTAAGCTTTTCAGGGGTGGGAGCCCCAGATTAACACAGTTTTAACACAGGCTCTGCATGTTCACATCAACTGTCGTCTCTGTAAGTGCTACGGCAGTGTGAACACGTAGACAGGAAGTTAATGTAATGCAGGGCTGTTTATACATCAAAGGACTGAGTCGCGCCACTATTGGTTCAGCTCTGTCCTTTGAAAACTTTGTCAACTCTGCACCCCAGAATAGAAAGTGAGTCACTGGCAGCCTGCCTACTGATTCAACTGCCACAGACCTGCCCCTTGGAACAGAGCTCTCCAGTGGACACACACACCTCACACCTCTCTATAGCAACTCTCATTTCAACGAGTTCATCTGTGCTTGCATGCACAATGAACTCAAAAACATGAAATGGAGTCCAGATCAAAGCTGTCTGGTAACTGGGGAAATGATCTTTCGGACTTTTAAGTGCTCAGCAGTACATTAATTGCTTTGGCATCTGGAGTCGAGGAACTTCTGTATTGTATTGGTCCCCCAGTTGGGGGTCAGAATCAATGATCTGTGGGAAAGTTACGAAGGTGTTTCATTTCTAGATGTGAAAATCATGCTATTGCCTTCAAATGTGAAATGTCCAACAGTGCCTCTTTTATATGTCACAGAAACAAAAGGGAGTTGATGGAAGTGAGTATGTAAAAATTACTATTACTGCCCCCCCACCCCCTGTAGAGACCTGCCTTTGCCCTGTAATCATAGGTGTACCACCAGCTGCTAACAGCAGTCATATATCCTTCTAACCCACTTTACTGATGTTTGTGTGTGTGTACACCATTTATGGTTCATGCAAGCTCAAGAGGATGGGCGTTCCATGTGCGGTATAGCAACCAGCTGTGGTGCATACTACTCAACTGTCCCACATTAGGAAGGATGTTCCTCATTTTACTGCTATGGTGTGTTTAGTGTTAGGCAGCTAATGTGGGTCAGAGGGATATTGTGTAGTGGGTGCAAGTCCAGAGCATAGAGCCATTAGTAGTCTGAAGTCATGATGCTATGAGAGGTACACACGCAGTCTGAAGGAGAGAGAGAGACAGAGAGAGAGACAGCAGCAATCAGTAATGCTGATTGTAAGTTATAGAAGTACTGTAATAAAAGATGACAGGATGTAGGTTAGTGTGGATCAGCGCATACCAAAGGGTGTAGTGAGGCAAGAAGTCATGCCCTTACTGCCCTTCACGAGTGTTTATCTGCACTATCCCACATCCTGGTGTGCGTTGCTGCGCTTATAAAATGAGTATATGCTGAGAAACTGTAAATTTCTTTTAAAAATGTATAAAACAAAAAAAGTATCATTTAATGTGAAAAAGTCCCTCCGCTTTCAATTTCTTACTAGGGGCACTGTTGTATCATCTAGGACCACTATGAGGCACTGTGCTGCAGCATGGTCTTAGAGATCCACCAGATCACTACCTTAGACTGCCGGCAAGACTGTGATTTCCTAAAAGTCGTGCCAACAACATGTTACCATCTGTTGTAGCTTGATTCAAGAAACTCCCAGTGGTCTCTGTGTACATACAGGTTGGGAGGGAGTTCCTCGAGTCTGTGATGTATGCAGCTAAAGCTCAAGAGGAACAGTGAGAGGGATTTTATAACAGAAACAACACTTCTAACTTCTGATTGTATAGTGAGTGACTCGCTAACAGAAAAAAAACATGGCAGCTGAATCAATTTGAAATTCTGTGCCAGGCTGGCAAACAGATACTGCTGGTAAAGTAGCTGGTGGGTGTCGGACCTTATTTTTACATTTGCCTGTACATGCACAAGAAATATTTTGTTACAAACAGCAGCATTTCAGAGGTGTGTCACTGCTAAGCCCATTGCAGCTCAAACTGGAAGGGGTTTGGCAGTCCAGACCAATGACCGCACACTGTGGTTGTGACACCACTTGCTGCTTGCTGGGTGGAAAGTTTGTGTAGTTGAAAGGACCAAAGCTGCTTCAATCAGAGGGTGATTTGGTCCTTTCATTTGCATGGAGCCGGTCAGCCAGCAGCTCATCATCTTTCAGTCTCAGTCTTGTGTTTCTATCCTCCTTATTCCAGAATGGCTTACTCTACCGCGATCCATCGATCTATCTATCTATCTATCTATCTATCTATCTATCTATCTATCTATCTATCTATCTATCTATCTATCTGTCTTTCTGTGTAAATATTAGGTGTTATGGGGTGCCCACCCTTGGTACCATTTCTTTCTCCCCCTACCCTCCAGGTGGCTCACCTGCCTGGCCTTCACAGTCTATATATATATATATATTTATATTTATATATATATATATTTTTTATTTTTCTCCGGGGCTCAATCCCAGTACTGCTTCCCTCAATCTCCCATCCCTTCTAGGTCAACCAGCCCAGTTCTCCACAAGCCTGACATTGGGCACCCAATCCAGTATTGACTAGCCCTGAAGCAAACAGCACAGTCTCGATTTTTTCTTTAACCTGTAAAATAGAAAATGGTCCCTCACCAATCTGCCCCCCTGCAGACACCCTGCACACCCCACCCACCCCACCCTGACCTCCCACTCAGCACCCACAACCCTCACCCACCCCACACCCTTACTTACCTGAATAGGTCACAGGTAGAAGATCCACTCTCCAATTAGAGACATCTCTTGCTACTGGAACTGCCAAATGTAATATGAGAAACTAAGGTAAGTGCAGTACTATGTATTTCAATTGGGTTTTGAACCTTTGCTGCATAACTTTGTCATTTTTACATATTTTGGCCCCAAATTTTCAATATGGCCTTTTTGTGACCCCACCTCATGACAAATGGAGGTGGAATTATGCAAATGAAGCCGAAAAAATGACTTAGCAGTCTTGTTGTGAAATCACCTTTCAGGCAGGATTTAAAAATTTTCACTGACCTTGTTCATGAGGTGGTGTCATAAGAATGCTGTGTTGAAAATTTGGGTTCAAAATATGTAAAAACGTATGGCATTCATTTAAATTTTACTATGCTTGCTTGTACTGTAACTTTGGTAATTTAAAATATTTTGACTCCAAATTTTTAACAAAGCCATTTTTTCACATCACCTCATGAACGTGATAACTGTCATTTTTCAAATCCTGGTCAGAATGTGTTTTCGCACCTGTGGCATGGAACAACACTTCAGTGGCACAGAATGATGTCTTGGCAGGGATTTGAAAAGTTTCACATAGTAGGTTCATGAGGTGGGGTAACAAGAAGGCTATGCTGAAAATGTGCTGTACACATATAGTAAAATGTCTAGGTTATGGCTGACTGTTACACTACTTTAATGTTCACACATAACTTTGTCGATTTTCAATATTTTGACCCCTAACTTTCAACATAGCCATTTTCCACATTGCTTCATAAACAAGATATGTGTCATTTTTTAAATCCTGGACAAGTTGTGATTTCATACCTCTGACACAAAATGACATTTTGTCCAATATATCATAAATTGTATATGTCATGTTTATAAGGCGAATTATAAAACAGATATCTTGAAAAGTTGGGGGTCAAAATAAAAAAAAATACAATTGTTTAACAACTATTGTGTGCCAAACTTCACCCTAGCAACCATGCTCTGTGATCCTGTCCCTGTGAGCTGAGTTTGGGGTTGAGTTCAGTGATCCAGCTGGATGGGTTGCAGAGGGGCATACCTCTGTTATGCAACACCCCCCCCCCAGCCATTGAATGAATGGTGCAGGGTTGTCCACATAGGCCTGGGTATCATATAGTGAAGACAACTGTCCTCTTGGCATATAGGCCAGCACCTCTCCACTGTGGGTGGCAGAGTGCCTTGTGCATTGGCTGACAGATGCACTCTTTGCCCTGTGCACCTGCATCTGAGGCCACATGCAAGCACATGGACAACAGGGCCCTGTGCTTCTGCAGCCCCCAAGATGGCCCCATAAATTCTTCACATCCATCACTACACTGAAGTGCAGTTCCCTTGGATGGAGTCTTCCCTTTGCACAGGGCATTTGCATCCATGCACTATCAGTACCAAATACCTGCCTGGCACATACGTGCAAGCAAATGTTCGGCATTGACAAATGATTGTTAAAAGTTAACTTGCTCACACTGAATTACAATTAAGGCCCGCACTATATACAGCAAGATGAAAAAGAGTTTGATATCAAAAGGATAGATGACTAAACAACTGCTTGCTACCCTACTTTCTGCTGGTTGGAGGAAGTATGTGAGAATATGCACTATGGATGCTAACTTTCTTTAGTACCTTAAAAGTCTTAATACTTTCTGCTACTGATGCTGCTTTCTTCATAGTCACTACGCTGCCTGTCGCTGTCTTTAAATTAAACCTTATTTTTTGATCTAACAAAACAGGCTCCCTTATTGAGTCTAGCAGATTTTTTTGTTTATTTTCTTCTGTGTGCACAACCCAGCTTCAATTAGTTTAAGCTGAAGCCCAACTTCAATGATATCTTATTCTTCACATACTCTATGTGGGTGCCCACTTGTCACTTTTCAAATTTCAGTTGCTGACACTGCATGCATGCCCCAAACAACTGTCACTTCTCCTGTTGTCACTGTTACTGAAAGTCATAATAAAATATTTATCATACACATACGTCCCCCAGTTATATGCCATCACCTTCACTGATTTGAAAGAATGCTACATACAGTACTGCTTGTATCTATCTTTGCATGTCTTCCATTGGTCCCCAGATGACTGTCACTCCTCCTGCTGTCACTGTCACTGAAAGTCCTTATAAAATATTTATCATATACTGTACATACTGGCACCAGTTACATATATGCCATCACCTTCACTGATTTGGAAAGAAAGTTACATACAATAATGCTTGTAGCTCTCTTTGCATGTCTTCCATTCATTCCTTACAAGACATAAGCCTGTTACATTGACCAGGCCAAAATATTACACCAGTATGAGACTGTACCAGTGGAGCAGCATGGGTGTGATGGTACAGATGGAGTGATGCAAATGGCTCACACCATCCTTTTAAGTGTAGCAGATCCACTCCTGCTGTGCGTGTTATACTAAGAGTATTACTCTGAGACTTCTGCTTTTATTCATGCCACCTTTATGCCAATTACAAATAAATTGGCCCTATGTGTCTTGATAATTTCTGTTATAATTATGTTGCCACCACTGCATGCCCCAGGCCACTGTCATTCATCTTCTCATAAATTGTCCCTGTGTGGCCACTCTTCTGGGATGGCTAAAGCCAGAGGTTCAATGTGGGAGAATAGCTCCTCCCTCATCTCCCACAAATCCTAGCCTCTCCCAGAAATCCTCACTTAGGGTGTTCAATCAGTGCGTTCTAAGCTCCTGTATGGCTCGTGCAACTGTGCCTTCTACCTTTCATTCCTTGCTGCTGCTTTCTTTAATGCTGGTTGTCCTCCATATTTTCCTCATTTTTGTGCTGTGCTGTCTTTCCATCCTGTCCTTGCCCTTTTGTTCCCTCATCTGTGTTCTATCATTCCTCCATCTCTCTCTCTCTCTCTCTCTCTCTTCTATCTCTCTCTCTCTCTCCCCCTCCCTCTCCTGCCTTGTTTGTTGTTGCCCTCCTTTCCCTTGGTGTTTGTTTCCCCTGTCTTCCCTGATATGTTTTATCCCTCTTCCAGCCTGTTGTATCCCCTCTCCCACTCGGTGTTCCCATTCTAAGCTTCCCCTCTTATTTTTTGTGCTCTGTATTGTGCCTCCCTTGTATGTTTCAGTGGCCCCCCATCTCCTCTCCTCTTCCTCTTCCCGAAGGCTCCTACTGTGCTTTGGTCCTCCTGTCCTGTTCTCCCACTGCCATTGCCTCGCACCGCTTTCCTGGTCTGCCCCCCACCCATTTCTCGCTCATTCCAGGTCTCTCACACCCTCAGTTATTTTGTCTCCTGGCTTTGAACTGGCTCATTGGCTGATATTGGTGACTGGGATGCCCATGGCCTATTTTGTAGGATGCCCCGGGTATGTTACTTTCATTGTCATTGTTTATGCCCACCCTTCCTTATCAGCAAATACACTTTTGAATGGAGGATACTTTTTCTACAATCACAGTAACACTGGAACAGCAAACAACTCTATAATGTGTGAGGTATGTAAATAGACATGATGTACTAGTTCTGTTGTACTAGCTGAACCCGTGCTAACATGGGGTGTACATGTTGTACTTCTCCATGAACAATTACATTTAGTCATCTGCAACCCTATTTAAGCACTTTTGCCAGTAGTGCAAGGAGTGTGATTGTTCTGACAGTTTCATTAGCTGACTCGTTTCTAAGTTTATTGCCTGGTACGATGTCTCCCCTGCTCCATAAGGTCAGTATTTTTGTGGTGCAGAGAGCAGACTGCTCATCTTTGTCGAACATCATAAAAAAAACAAACAAAAAAAAAAAACATTGTGGTTCCCCTGTTCTCCACCCTTTTTCCTCCATGTTCTTTTTTGGCTTCCACTCTGAACTGACACCCATCTGCTCTGGCATGTCCATGTCTACACACCATCCCTGAACCATTAGAGGTTGCTACTTAGCCATTTGGAATCTCCGTTCACAGTGTATAGCACCACATGGATAGGAAATACTTTATTTTATTTTGTCGCTGACTGTAGTATCACTCAGTACATGCAGCATCTTTCTATAGCCGCCCCAGATACCACCCAACTACTGTTAAAGTGATATCGCCTATTTCAGGAGTCTGCAATTTACCTCACCAATTCCATGCTTCCTTGATTTGCTCCCTCTTTATGTTCCTTGCACCCAGTCCTCCTATACTGTCACTTCATCCCCATTAGTATTTTTGTTCCCTTGTTTTATAGCCTTCTGTTCTCACTTGTCAATTTGTCCTTCTAAGTTACCTTCTAAACCGTTCCCTTGCTAACCAGCATCCTCATTTCATTTCCCCTTTGTTCACAGCTTTCCTTGCCAGCCCATACCAGCAGTTCTCCAGACTCCATCCCTAACCTATGCCTTCTAAGGTATTGAGTGAAGGTAGGCTTGACCTGTTTACTGGGGACAGGATTCTGTTTCAATCATTCATTACTTAACTACCCCATCGGGCTCCAAATCATACTCATGCCATGCTCAGAATTAGAGTGTAAGTGGACCTGCTTAGTGGACCTGCTTGGCAACCGGGACTGGGAGCATGTTTCACTTACTTACCTACTCAATACATTATCATCTTGACCAGTAGCCATTCAATCTCCATCCCTAACCCTTCCTTTTCAGGTCTTGGGTATAGGACAATTGCTTGTCTTCAGGGATGGGAGTCCATGGCCTTCTATGACTTCTTGCAGTGATCTTACCCTTATTTCAGTCCCACAGATCTACTATCGATTCAAGTTACCCATCTCCTTTGGAGGTGGAAACCTCATACCTCAATAATGCTGTACATTTTACTACCAACAGTTCCTGTTCACCCTCTCCTTTGGGGTTGGGAACCCATGTCTGCTATTCTGGAGACAATACCGCTTAGGCTCAGCTGATTTACAGCCACATTCCACCCTCCAGAGAGTGGACTTTCAACCCAAACTTTTTCCCCAAGGATTGGACTGTTCCTTGCTTAGTCACTGAACACAAGTATGGGGCATCCAATACTCGACTGTAGCTTGTAAGCAGAAGCTATGACCTATTCTTGGCCTCTTAATTACAGCCTGCCAGAATGTTACTCCTCATCAACCAGTTCCTCCCTCAGATCCTTCCCCATGTCAGAAATCCAGGACTTCATAGTTCAACTTTCGTCCCCAGTCATTATCTCGATTGTTATCAATCATTGCCCACTTTCCTATTCTTGCTACACCCCTGTTCTTCCAGGTAATCCTCCTCCATCATCCAGTAAATCAGTGCCTCTCCAGCCTTCAAGCTCATAATTGCCCATCTCTTCCCCTGTTATATCTTCTCCTCATTTTTTTTTTTTTAATTTAAGTTTATTAACAGCCTTCGGGTACAATTATCACATATACAGTATGTCCGGCAGTACAGGTTCTCATTTTACATGAATGAAATATATCATGGTTGACATATGTTAAGGACCCTCTTTTATAATAGTCTAAGATAGGGAGTGGCAAGTACACAGTGCACTCCTAGATCAATGACATTAACAACATTGAATATTCACTCTGGCATGTTGTATTCTTCTTTTGACCAGTTGATCCATACCCCTGGCTCTGCGGCAGCACTCAACTACAGTCGATAAGTCAGCTGTACTAAAGTTATATTATATCTAAGCTAGAGGAGAGACCTCAGAGAGTCGGGCTTAAATTCCGAGGCAACAAATGTTTCTCGCCAGATCTCCCATCTTGTCCACCTCCGGACAAATATTGTTGTCTTATGGTTTATCTTATATGTTATTTCTTCCATTTCTGCAATTTCTTGAACCAATTGTACCCAGGTGGCCAAAGTAGGACAAACATCCTTCAGCCACAACCTGGTAATGTTTTTGTGTGCTGCCACAAGGAGGATGGTCCAAAGGTATACATTGTCTGATCCAGTCAGGTCTCGAGGAAGCTCCCCCAGTATGAGGCAGGGCCAGTCCAGGGGGGCATCCAAGGCAAACACTTTAGCAAGTGCCCGTGAGATGTCCCCCCAGAACGGCCCAAGTCGAGGGCACGACCAAAAGATGTGAAGGTAATTTGCCCTCGTTTCCCACACATTTTCCAACATGAGGGATCCCTTTCAGGGTCTCTTTTACTCAGTGAGAGGGGGGAAGAAAGTATCGTATTCTCACTTTCCAGCTGAATTCCTGCCAAAGGGGAGAGCAAGTGGTACTAACTGTTGACTTGAATACAGAGTCCCAGTTAATTTGTCACAAATCATCTCCCCCCTCCTCTCTCCATCTGCATTTGACTTTGTTGAGGTGGTCCCCCTTCAAGGCCGAAAGGGATTTATAAAGTATAGAAATAAGCCCTGAAGTTTTCTGAGCCGTTAGAATTGTGTAAAGGTTTTCTACAAAAGGGGCCGCCCTCTCAGGTTGAGAGTCTCTCCTGCGGCATTGACATATATAGTTTCTGACCTGCAGGTAGCGATAGTAGTCCGTATTCCAGAGATCAAAGTCATGCCTGAGGGTAGCGAAGTCTAACACTTCGTTCCCTACCATATAATGCCTAATGTAGGTCAGGCCCTTCCTGTCCCAGGCTCTGAAAGTGTGATCTAGTAGGGATGGGGCAAAGGTTGTATCCCAGGAGGGACTATACAGTGGCCATAGTGAAAGCCTTATTTTATATTTTTGCCAGGCTCTTTGTGTTGCACTTATGGTATCCCTCACTGAGATGAGATGGGGGGGGGGATAATACCTATTAGTGTCAGTTTGCATAGCACGAACACTCAGTAATGGGCCCCGTTCCTCCTCCTCCTCTAACCTCTCCATTTCTTTCCAATTGGCCACATAAGTAGGAGTGGACCACTGCAATGCTCTCTTAATTTGTGTGGCAAGATAGTAACCTTTGAGGTTGGGGAGGGCTCTACCCCCTCTACGTCTTACTCATATATAGGGCATGGGCATTTACTCTAGGTCTCTTGTTGTTCCAAATGACCTTTATAATTGTCTTTTGCCAGACCTGAAAACATTTTTTTGGTATAAATATTGGTATACATTGAAATAAGTATAAATACCTTGGGAGGACATTCATATTGATAGTGTGTATTCTTGAATATAATGGAAGATTTATTAGGGTCTATCTATCTAGATCTTTCTTTATCTGATTGAAGAGTGGGACATAGTTGGCTTTAAAGAGATGAGTAGTATGTCTGGTCAGCCAAGCACCCAGGTATCTTATTTTATCAGCTGTCCACTTAAGTGGGAGGAATTCTAGAGTTCCTTGAAAAGAAGTATAATAAAAGGATAGTACCTCAGTTTTGGTCCTATTGAGGGTATACCCTGAATGTCTGCCAAATTCTGACAGGATTGACCACACTTGCGGAATTGAAGTCTCTGGTTGTGACATATGCAATAGGATGTCGTCTGTGTATAAAGATATTTTCCGTTGTTGACCTCCTACCTCTATCCCCTGAACCATCTGAGAGGAGCGTATTGCTTCAGCTAGTGGTTCTATGTATAGGGCAAATAATAAGGGGGACAGGGGACAGCCTTGTCTGGTGCCTCTGCTCAAGGTGAATTTCCTCGAGATTCCACCATTGACTCTGACGTATGCTTGTGGGCCAGTGTAAAGGGCCTTAACACTGTCTATAAAGGCTTGGGGGAACCCCATCTGCTCCAATACTAGGAACAGAAATGGCCAAGAGACCTTGTCAAAGGCCTTTTCAGCATCTAAGCTCATGAGACAGGCAGGAAGTCTGTTGCGGTGAATAACATCAATTGTATTGACCACTGATCTGACAGCATCTGGGGCCTGTCAACCAGGGATGAAGCCCGATTGGTCTGGATTAATAAGGTCTGGGAGTATAGAATTTAGTCTTGCTGCTAAAATGGCAGTAAAAATCTTGTAGTCGGAGTTTAGCAGGGAAATTGGTCTGTATGATTCACAACGGGTAGGATCTTTATTTTCCTTTGGTATGACTGAAATTGTGGCATATTGCCAGGAGGGGGGAACTGGGTTTGATTCCCGCCAGACTCTTGAAAAAGCTTCAGCCAACAGGGGGGTAATTTCCGGAGCAAAAGTTTTATAAAACTCCGCTCCAAAACCATCTGGGCCAGGGCATTTTCCTCCCTTCAGGCCTTTTATGACCTTCTGAATTTCTATTTGTGTTATTGGTTTAATTAGGGCCTGACTTTTTTCCACGGTGAGTGTGGGGAGAGATAGGTTCCTGAGGTACTCTCTGCTAATCTGGGAGGGCATTGAGTCATGAGGGGTATAAAGCTTAGCATAGTAAGAGACAAAAGCCTCTGTAATTTGCTCAGTTTTATTGATTAAGCAACCAGTATTAGGGCAGGTGATTTTAGTTATTGTAGTTCTGGCTTTAAACTGCTGCAGACGTGCTGCATGGAGTTTAGTGCCCTTGGGGCCCCCTTCATAATATTTTTGTTTAAGAAAGAAGAGGTTTTTCTCTATTTCTTCCTTTTGTAATTTTTGGATTTGGGTCCTTAGGGATCTAAGCTCTAAGTCCCTCTCTCCTTCCCACTTGTTTTTTTGTAGGGACTCTAGTTCTGCTAGTTTTGCAAGGAGGGTTTGTTGTCGCGACAAACGTTCTTTCTTTTTTTGAGGAGATATACGTATAAACAGTCCTCTAACTGTAGCCTTCAATGTGTCCCATATGATTTGTGGGGTTATCCCTGGGGTCGAGTTTTCCATTATTGTTTTCCTGATATGCTGCTTAATTTTACTTATTACCTCTTTGTCTCTAAGTAGGGATGTATTAAGTCTCCAGTGAGTTGTTTTCTTAGGGATCAGTAATGCAACCTCCAGGAATATTGGGCTGTGGTCTGATATGTGTCCACCCACATGGAAGGGAGAGTAGGTATATTGTCCTTAAAAGTAAAAAATGTGTCAAGTCTGGAGAACACCTTAAACCCAGGTGAGTAACACGTGTACTCCCTCACCTTGGGATATCTTTCCCTCCACACATCTACTAATCCCACCTGGTTTAAAATTTGTTTTATTGCCTTTACTCTGCGGTGGTCTGGGTTCTGGATGCCTGAAGTGGTATCCAGATTCCTGTCCCAGATTAAATTCCAATCCCCCCACCCCCATAATAAGCAAACCCCTAGATTTTTTTGGGTACCAGTTGAGCAAGGGAAGTAAAGAATGGTGTGGGAGTACCAGGAGGGGCGTACACACTGAGCAAAGTCACTGGTGTGTCCTGTCCCCTACCCACCACCATAATGTATCTGGCACCTGGGTCCATCACAGTTTCCTCATGCTCAAATGGGAAGGATGCTGCTAGTAAAATAGCCACCCCTCTTTTGCGTCCTGAATTCAAGGATGAGGAATACAAGTGTGGATAGTTCTTAGTTCTCAGCTTTAGGGTCTCCGCAGGTGTCAAGTGAGTCTCCTGCAAGAAGTTTATCTCACAGTTTTGTTTCATGATGTATTTCTGTATTTGCTTCCTCTTCCCTGGACTGGAGCATCCGTTAATATTATAGGAGAGCACTTTTACATTATGGCTGGTCATTTATATTTTTCATAAAGATTCTTCTTACTAATTTGAGGGATTCCATCTTGCACCATTTTGCCTGACAGTATAATTTTCTTTATAGCATTTAAGTACCCAACTAACTCAATCAACAGCATCAACTTCAACCTTTTAGAACCTTTAAACAGTAAACCTTGTTTCTGAACATAAGTCTGGCTTGTGCGCCCAGGGCATTCCTCAAATGAGGGCCTGAGCTCAAAAATGAGTTGGGCTGGGAGTCTGTTTAAGACTTCCCTTCCCCTATTAGAACTAACTTGACTTCCAAGGGGGAGCTGGTAACAAGTTCCCAGCCATAGGGCCGCAACAAGCGTTAAGACTCGGAAGGAGCACCGAGGTAGTAGCGTGCTGCCTTCCTGTTCCAGGGGGAAATCCCCTATTGGGAATGCTCTAAGATCAGCAGGACACATGATCTAGTCTTGGCTCCCTCCTCTCATATATCCATATAGATCTCTATAGATCTGGAGTAAAATCTATTATGTCATCCTTTTAATATATTTTAGAAATTTCTGTTGCTGATGTCTGGGAATTATTTCCCCTGATGTGTATAAATCGATTATTTATGGTTAAATTGAGATAATAGAACTATGTTGG
This sequence comes from Neoceratodus forsteri, assembly GCA_016271365.2. Classification (NCBI taxonomy): domain Eukaryota; kingdom Metazoa; phylum Chordata; order Ceratodontiformes; family Ceratodontidae; genus Neoceratodus; species Neoceratodus forsteri. The sequence goes on along the minus strand of CM057455.1, from coordinate 923,096,584 downwards.
TTCTGGTCTTGTTAAAAGATCACATCAGGGTAAAATTCCCGAATCCTTAATTCTGTCTATGAGAAACAGAGCATCAACCGAGCATTACCTCATCGATTAAAGTATAGGTTTATGGTCTAAACATTTATCTTATCAAGTTTGATTGAATAAACCACCCCTCCCTCCAACTCAGTTAAATGGGTTCCCATTCAATTAGTAATAATATGTGTCGGTAGTCTGTGACAATTCCTCAAGGTAAAGGTTATTCGCAAGGGCAGCTCTGAAAAGTGTGTCCCAAGACCTCCGAGTGATTCAGGACCCGTGGGGCCATTACACACGGCAACAGGAACTCCACTAATCGGCCAACGTCTCTGTTCTTCTCAACTGGCAAGGCTGTGGTATGAACTGCACCGGAGGAGGATTTCTGTGGGGCAAGTGTTCTCTGGTGGAGTTCGGGGGAGGCAAGTGTTCGGCAGTAATTATTCCGTAGCTAGCGAGCAAGGGTGTGCTAGTAGATCCCGGAGAGCACGGTCAAGGAGGGCCAAAAAAGGAAGAAATGAAAGACTGCTCTTTGCACCTGCATAGTTCAGGTATCTACAGTGGACTCGTTTGATGAGGGATCCTGTCCTTCCATCTGAAGATGTGCTTCGTTCCTATTCATGCTGGCCGAATCTCTGAGTTGTCTTATAAGGGAAGATATGTCCGCTCGCAAGTTTGTAAGTGTGTTTCCTTGCGCTTTGTGTTTTTGTGATGCTCCCTTTTGTGCTATGTTCCAAGCTGAAGTAAATAAGTCTTTTTCCAATTTTTCCTTTATCAGGGATGGTACCACTATTCCCAGGGATTCTTAAAAAGGGGCTGCAGCCAACAAGTCCTGAAATATCTTTGAGCCTTTATCCATGATTATCTTAAGTCGTGCAGGATATAATATCTGTCTGATGTCTCGGGCGCGAAGTTGTCTCGCAATCGGCCACAGTGACTTTCTGGCGTCTTGAACAGCCATTGTGTGATCGTTGTCTATACTGATTCGATGTCCCTCGTAGAGTAGGGTCCCCTTTTTCCATGCGGCTTTAATTATCTCTTCTTTTGCTTGGTAACTAGTAAGTCTTGCCACTATGGAGCGAGGTCTCGCATCTGGGTTTGTAGGCCGAGGGGTTAACGATCTGTGAGCCCGGTCCATCGCAAGGTCCAGATCCTGTGGGAGAGGTAAAATTTGTTTGAGAACTTTCTGCAGGAATAATATTACACTCTGGTGTTTGGCCTCCGAGCCCTCAGGAATACCATACACTCTGATGTTTTGCTGTCTGCCTCTGGTCTCCAGGTCATCCAGTTTGTGGGTAAGCTCACGTTCCCTTGCCAGCAGATATAGCAAGAGTCTGTTGTGTCGATCGGTTTGCTCCACCACTTGATTCATGCACATTTCTAGTTGCTCTGTTTTGTGATCAACCTTAGTTAGGTCTGCTTTAAGTTCGGTCAAGGTCTGATCTATTTTTGCCACCGTGTGTGCTGTTTGCATTATGACTGCGGTGAGATTTGACGGTAGCGCTTCAGCGGAGGTCTCCACGAGTTGCAGGCTGTCCATTGCATCTCTCTCTCTGTCGGGTCTCTCTGTGGCTCTCCCTGCATCATTTCTTTCAGTTATTGTGTCGGAGCTGGTAGAGGCTTACCAGCTCTGTTTCTCTTCGCTTTTATTGGAGAAGACATCTCTCAATTTGTATGATGTGGATGGATTTAATTCCGGAGAGAGACGGAGCCGAGAAATCAGGCAGCCATTACTTTGCTGACATCACCGGAAGTCTCATATCTCCTCCTCATTTCATCCCAATTCACCTCCACAAGAACATCATTCATGGGAAGGACATAAACCAGACTTCTCTCCTTATCTCTTCTCAAGTGGTTATTGACATCTGGATTGTTTCCTGTGGTGATGTCTACGTTATCCTCAATGCCACGGATCCTTGTCTCATGTAAATATTCAGCAATCCAAATGTGTTCTTTCTTTTAGCATCTATCATGATGCTCTCTGTTTGGCATTTCCATCAAGACATCAGGAATTGGACTTCCTATTGGTATCTTCTCATGGACCTAAGCGTACATTATGAGGGAGCCCATTTCTATTATCACCATTCTTCTGTGAAAGCCATTGCCTCATTCACTTGTTTCAATGCCAAGCCAAACTGGGCCATCCTCAACAACTAATTTTACCAGCATTTTGCAGAACAATGCACATATTCCTGCTCTGCTAGATGATTCATTTAATCATTTGTACTCCTATGTCCCTTGTTGGTCTCTGCCTCCCCCTTTCTCAACTACTTCTTCCAGGCACAAAATACCCTCAAGCTCAACTACCATTCTGGTGCCTCTGCTACTTTGTCCCATATCACCTACAGCTGCTCGCCTAGACCTTTGGGGCTGTCCAGTTGAATATTCTGGAGACAAGACTGTCTGCAACACCTTCAATGGAATTGGCTGCTCTTCTCCCAAATGCATACTTTTTTATGTCTGCTCTTTTTGGCGAAGCCCATACCTATGATATCTTCCACTAGGCTTACAAGTATCCTAAATGATTATTCATTCAACCTTCCACTCCCACTAATTTCAGCTGTAGCCCACCTTTATATCAACATTCTTCCCCTCCAGTCAAGATGCATCTCCTGACTGACTTTTCTTCTGGATTTCACATAGCCATTTCCATTCCCCCTTCTGAAACATTTCATTGCCCCAATCTCTAATCTGCTATCGAGGAACCAGCCATCAACAATGAACTTTGCAGAATTGCCTACAACAGGGATTCATCATCAGTCCCTTATCATCCCATCTTTCCTACCTACAGAATTGACCCTATTGCTATTGCCACCAGGACATTTGGGAAGGAAGTGCCTCATCATTGACTTCTCAATGCTTTGATCCTCATCTACCTGTAGCATCAACCCCTTGATTCTGTCAGATGAAACTTCCTTATTTTATGCATATATTGACGATGCCTTTACCATCATTAAACACTTTAGCCCTTGTTCCTGATTTTTGAAGACTGATATCATGATGCCTTCCATTTATCTCCCATTCTTCCTTCCCTCTTGCACATTTACAGTGTGTTTTGCATGACAACTGCTACTTGCAACCCATCTTACATATGGCTGTACAACAACCCTAACCCTTTTGATACATTCATTCAGGTTCTCGCTGGGCATTATCAAATGTTGTGGATGGCTTCCAATAGATGACTTCCATCTGATCAAGCCTCCAAATTTCACTCATACTGCTAGCATTACAGCCCTCATTCAGCTGTTCTATGAACTTGCTGTTCCCGTGTTTGAAGAAACTCTTTGGGTCCAGGGACATATATCAAGTTTCTTGGCATCATACTGAACTCTAACCATGTGAATGCCCAATTACCACCCAACCAGCCACATTAGATTTAAGCCTTGTGAACTCCTTTTCTATCAGACATCACTGCATGAAAAGTGAACTTCTTCCCTTCTGGAATACCCCTTCTGTTAAATAAGGTTAATTCCTCAGGGTCTCCCTTTTATATCATACCTCCTGACATTGGCTTTTCCCATTTTTGAGTTACATCACCCCATATAACTCAGAGTTGCTCCTAAACTGACTCACAATATGTGGTCAATCAGCCATTTTATGGTCTAAAAAAATCTTCAGAAGTCTAATCCATAGTCTACACGGATACTTCTCCCAAATTATGGTTATGTCGCTATTGTTGTCTAATACTTCCATACAAGTGGACATGTTATAGCATCTTGAATGTTCTGCCATCAGGCCTTGCAGCCTTCCTATGAAACCATCAAGTAATGCCTTTCAAGTATTCATTTCCTTCCTGCCCAGTTTTCTCCATCCTCATCTCCCTTGTTCAGCAATCCTTCCGATTACTAAGCATTTAAAGAAATTAAAGCATGACAATTTCTTGAGCGTTTTCCCATAGATGACTCTCTCATCGGAAACATACTGGATCTTACCAAATTCAGACCTATTCAAATTCACATCAAACATCATGGTTCCCACAGTGATATGTCTAGCTTTTAGGGATTCCTGCACCCTGGCAAATTTACAGTTTCATGGTCCCCTTCCACCAACATCCCTAGAATCTCAAGTTTGTATAAAAATGCCAACCACTACATACTGTATTTATCATTTTCTAGGACTAACAAACTCCACATAGTAATCCCTCTTCACCCTTGTTGACCTCTGTCAATCAATCCCAATTACTATAAATGTTTTCTTGCAGTATGTCAGAACCCTCCTTCATCAGCTTGGACTTAGGCTTATCTCTTCTTAGCATGCCAAGAGGATGGGCTGATCAGTAGCCAAGGGACCTAAGAGGTTTTCTCCACCGGGGGGGGGTCCTCTCCTGCATGCTACCGATCATACTCTCCAAGAGTTGGAAGAAGTAATCTTTTTGGGACCTCTATTCCCTAGAAGCACTACCCAGCTATTTGACAAGGGTTGGAGTACAGAAAGGCCAAACATTTATTACAGTTTACATAAGCACTATTACAACAATACTCTAGTCACCAAAACTTTGAATGGGAGGGACAAACCCAAGAATCAATGTGGGGGAATAGCTCCTCTCAAATCCCCCCAAATTCCTAGACTCACCCAGAAATCCTCACTTAGGGTATTCAAGCAACCTCCACCATCCCCATCCTCTTCCACCTCTGGCACTCTACTCACCCTTGATGCTGGGCCCTCTATTCCCTGCAAACACTACCCTGCTATCTGACAAGGGTGGGAATAGAAAAAGACCAAAAGTTTATTACAGTTTAGATCAGCACTATTACACTGATGCTCTATTCACCAAAACATTGAATCATTCCCTTCATAATTCTATTGCTGCAACTTGATGCTCTAGACCACTGTCATTCTTCCTGTTGTAAATTGTCCCTGTGTCACTCCACTTCTCATTTTTTCAACCAAATTCCATTGCTGCATGTGCATGCCCCAGACCACTGTACTGACACTGTTCCTGTTTTATCTGTCACTGAACAGAAGTAACACATATTGGCAGTTAGAAGCCCTTCACTGATTTTGGAAGAAAGTTACAGTACATTCAGGCAATACTGTTTGTATCAATCTACTGTATGCACATTTTCCATTCCTCCCTTACAGGACAAACAACTGGTGCACTGACAAACGCAATATTACACCTGTGTAAGACTGTACTAGTGGAGCAGGGTGGGTGGGATGTAACAGATGGAAGAAGAAATTATGCCACTGGTTCACTCCAGTCTTTTCAGTGCAGCAGATCCAGACCTGCTGCATAACATTAGTCTTCTGTTGTTCTATTGATTACACCACTAATTATTACTATATAATAACTGGTGACCCCATATAAAGACTGGCTATCCAGTCCTGATAAAATACCATAATAACCTGCTGAATTCCATAATAATTTAATAGTGGGTTATTATGGCATTTTCTTCCTCATGCTTTCATTTCAATGAAGTGGGAAAGAAAGCACACTGTATTTGTCTGAGTACTGCAGCAGCTCACAGACATGCTTGCTCATACAAATATAGCTACAGTTTTGTCTCTGTTTAAATCTTGCACCAGTTATTATAAAAAATAATGCCAGTGTAAGGTTTGTCTTATGATGATTTTTCTTGCACCCTCAGTGTGTGAGAAACTCATAAACCTCCTGATCTTCACTCTCAGGGTTTGTGGATTATCACACACCTCAGGTGAGTAAAAAATCCTCATAACACACACAGGCACTAGCATTATTCTCTATACATTGCACTTTTGTTTCTTGTTCTAATTTTGGCTGTGATTCTAATATGCCTACTCTGACCCAGCCTGACCTGACAGAGCCAGAAAATCCAACCAGCACACCCCTACTTGTAGGTCTGTATCATTTCCCCTCTTGCTCTCCTCTTTTCAATGGTGTACATATTGATATCCCTCAGTCTCTCATCATAGGGCTTTTGGTACAACCACTGTACCATTTTAGTTGTCCTCCTCTGAATTGCCTCCCCGTTTATGTGCCCCTGACTGCACTCTTCTGGCTCTCTGTATCTGACAACATCCTCTCGGACTGCCTCTCCCACCCACTCCCCCACTCTCTGGAGACCACGGTCCTCACTCTCCCCAGGACTCACTCCATAGATACACTAGAGCAAGCCTTTTATCTTATGAATGTTGGTCGAATCTGTAATTAATTGCAAACTTCTGTTTTTCCACTTTTATGTATTATTTGGAATTTTCTGTGTATATTTTCTTTACTGTACCTCACCTGTATCATCCTCCATTGTTTTATTTCACTGTCATGTGTTGTCTACCCTCCCTGCAACGAGGTGCCTTTGTAAATGAGTCTCAGGCTCAAAGGTTGTAAATCTGATTTATAAAATAAATAAAAAATAAAATAAATAAAAAATTTCCTTTCTGAGGTGCAGCATCCAAAAATGGACACAATACTCCAGGTGAGCTCTCTCCAGTGAGTGATACAGGGGCAACTCCACCTCCCTCCTCCTGCTGGAGATACTGCTCCCTGTGCATCCCAGCATTCCACTAGCCCTGCCCACTGCTTTGTCACATTCCTCTGCCACTTTGAGGTAATCAGATATAATAACGCTAAAGTTCCTTTCCTGCTTAATAAATGTCAGTACCTCCCTCATCCTATACTCAGCTCCTATGTTCTTATGCTCTAGGTACATGATTTTCCATTTTTTGACACTGACCCCCAACTGCCAGCAGCAGCATTACACCACCACTCTTCAGTCCCAGCACTCCAAACTGCCCACCCATTCCTCCCACACATTTGACAGCCCTGAGGGAGTTCATGGTAGTTTATACTCCAAAAGGCAACTCTGCATGGAGGCAATTTCCTGTAGTGAGGAAATACCCTCAGTGGACCCCTAGTGGAACCAATAATGGTAGCCTGGCAGAGGTAGGCAGCATCAGAGATGGAAAAAAAGAATGTAAAAATATGAAAAAAAGGATCTGAGATGGGTCCCTCTTGGTTTCAGGATCAAGCAATCTTCATACAGCACTCTCTGATCTGTTGTAATGATAACCATGACTGGGAAATAACCATACCTGACTACAACTTATTCAGAAGAGACAGCTCAGGCAGGAAGGGAGGAGCAGTGGCACTGTATGAGAAAGATAGCATAAAGGCTACTGAGATCCAGGAGGAACAAAATGAGGGAGTGGGGATACTGATGGTTAAGCTGAAAAGGAAAACGGCATCAGCCATCCACACAGTGGTGGTCTACAGACCACCAGCCAAGGAGAAAGAGACAGACAGAGAGTTAATGCTAGCCATGCAAAGGATGTTGAACAAGGAGGAGGTGGTGCTGTTTGGAGACTTCAATATTCTAGACATGGACTGGAACCTCCCAGCAGCAGCATCAACTAGGAGCAGATTTATCCTTGACTCCCTTCAGGGTGCCTTGCTTAAGCAACTGGTCATGGAAACAACTCAACAGAAGGAAATACTGGACCTCATGCTCAAAAACAGGGACAGTGTGATAGGGGTAACAGTGGGGGAGTACCTGGGGAACAGTGACCACCAGTCACTGTGATTTGAAATCACAAAAGGAGCAGAACCAAACCACACAAAAACGTGTATCCTGGATTTTAGGAGGGCAGATTTTGGGAAAATGGGAACATGCTTGAATGCACCACTAATAGGAATGGGGAGGGAATCAGGGGTGGAGGAACAGTGGGCAATATTTAGAACAGGGTTTACAACAGTAACACAATTATGTGTTATGCAGGTTAGCAAGAGGAAAAGGAAGAAGATGCCATTATTGTTTTCCAAGGAGGTAGCAGAGAAAGTGAAAGCCAGAAAGATTGGATTTAGGTAATGCAAAAAGACACAGGCAGAAGGGGATAGGGAAAAGTACCAGGAAAAGAAAAGGGAGGCAGGGAAGTCAGTAAGGGAAGTCAAAGCTCAGACAGAAGAGCACATTGCAAAATCATTGGTTAGAGGGGACAAAACCTTTTACATGCACATTAGTGAAAAAAGAAGAGCAAAGGGAGGGATAGTGATACTGAAGGGGGAGGATGGGGGCCGCGTGGACGATGACAGCAGAAAAGCTTACATACAGAACATATATTTCTGCTCAGTCTTTACTGAGAAAGGGGAGGGTAACAGGCCTGAAGGGAGTACAAAGGGTGGGAAGGGCACATTAATGGACACAAGTCGCTCTACATGGGAAAGGGTCCTAAAGAAACTGGAAGAAATAAGAGTTAATAAAAGCAATTAGGGTCTGATGGATTGCACCCAGAGGTCCTAAAGGAACTAAGAGAGGTGGTGGCTGAACCTCTGGCAATCCTGTTTAGCCAATCACTGGAAACAGGGAAGGTTCCCAAAGACTGGAGGACAGCAGATATAGTCCCCTTATACAAAAGTGGCATACAAGCAGGAATAAATAGGAAGCAGGGAACTATAGACCAGTCAGCCTGACCTTGGTAGTGAGGAAGATCTACTGAAAGAGAGACTGGTGGAACATTTGGTTGCCAATGGACTACAGGACCCAAGGCAGCATGATTTTACCAGGTGGGGGGGGGGTCATGCCAGACAAACCTCATCGAATTTTTCAACTCAGTGACAAGGGAGGTGGATCAGGGAGGGCAGTTGACATGGCCTATCTGTACATCAGCAAGGCCTTTGACACTGTGCCACATAGAAGGCTGTTAAACGAACTGGGAAATATGGGAGTGGGCAGGGTAGTAGTGTGGTGGGTGGGTAATTGGCTGGGTGACAAGACACAGAGGTTGGTGGTAAATGGCTGTTACTCCACAGAGGGAAGAGTAACCTGTGTAGTGATGCAGGTATCAGTGCTAAGACTGGTCCTAGTCAACATCTTCATCAGCGACATCGTGCAGGTCCTAGAAGGTAGAATTTCCCAGTTCACTGATGACATGAAGCTCTGCAGCAGAGTGGACATGCCGGGAGGTGTAGACAGAAAGAGGAGGGACCTGCAGAAGCTTGAAGAATTGTCAAGTGTTTGGCAGTTGAAATTTAATTCAAAAAAGTGAAAAATATTGCATATGGGGCATAAAAACAATTCTGGAACAACATAGCAGTTGAGGGATCAAGATACAGTATAGTATGCACCAAACAGGAAAGGGACCTTGGTGTTATCATCCCTGATGACCTCAAGGTGGGGAAACAGTGCTACAACGTGGTAGGTAAAGCAAATAGGATGCTTGGATGCATAGGCAGGGGCATCACCAGCAGGAAAAGGGAGATCATAATTCCACTATGCAAGACACTAGTGAGGCCCCACCTGGAGTACAGTGTCTAGTTCTGGAGACCTTACCTATGTAAGGACATAGGGTGGAGAAGGTTCTGAGGAAGGCAACAAAAATGGTACAGGGATTGCATCACAAGTCCTATGAGGACAGGCTGAAGGACTTGAATGTGTACTCCCGGGAGGAGAGACGGGAGAGAGTGGATATGATAGAGACATACAAGTACCTTATGGGGAGGAACAGGGTGCAGGAAAACACTATTTTCCAGTGAAAAAGATGTTCCAGGACTAGAGGGCATGGGATGAAGTTGGAGGGAGGGTGATTTAGAGGAAATGTGAGGAAGAATTCTTTACAGAAAGGGTGGTGGACAAGTGGAACACCCTGGCTGAGGATGTGGTGGGGGCTAAAACAATCATGGGATTAAAGAATGCAAGGGATGGACCTAAGGGAATCCTTGTGGTCAGGTGTAAGGGGCAACATACTTCTAGAAAAAACAAAAGTAATCTTACAAGCTCAAATCGGCAAACTGGGTGGGCCACAGGCCCTTATCTGCTGACAATATCTATGTATCTTTGTAACATGGGAGAAATATGAGGACTCCACTGAAGAAATGTGATAGGTGTAACAGGTTCAGGTGGTGCAAGAGCAACACGACATTATGGCATGATAATGCCGTGTTGCCTTACAATGTTCAGAGCAATAATCCCCTGTTGAGAGCATGAACGTGCTCAGAAAAGTGTATGAGCAGTGTAAATTGTAGGGTAGTTCCACCAATAAGTGGCGCAAGATCACCAAACGAAGTGACAGGTCGAAGAGAGATAGTGCAAGAGTCTGCTGCTCAAGCATTGGACTCTGAAGCAGCACAGACAGCGAAGAAAGGGCAATTGTGCTGTGTGGGAGCCACAGGCCCGATAGTGCAGAAGTCCGGAGAGTGTAGAAGTTGATGAATCGGGGAACAGAGCACTGGTAACAGGTGATTAACAGATCACTGTCGAAGACAAAAGAAGTGGTGTGACAGTGTGAAACCACCACCTGTTGGTCGGAATCATGAGCAACAGTGGAGATGAAAGACAGTGTGTCGGCAAGTGTCTCAATTCTGAAGCAGCTGAGAGAGGAATGGGGAGGAGATAACACATCTCGGTGTGGTGTGTGGCACGCGGTGAGTTCCCTAGGACAGATAGTAATAGTGGGACCAAATCTGCAATTCACCAGCATGGTGGCAGCAAACACATGAATGGGAAAAAAGAACACAAGTGCTGTGGTCCTTGGAAAGTGCCACCTATTGGTCAGAATAATGATGGCTGCACTGTAGACAGAGGGGACAGAACTGCTATCACTGTTGCGGCATACGAAGCTGTCCACGGAGGAAAAGTTTCCCAACATGCAGCACATTGAACTGACATAGAAATGAGGGAACAGAAAGATACTACTGCAGTAGTCTGGAGGGAAAGGTATGCCTCTTTGAAGATGACACAAAGATCTGTAACAGAGTTGATACACAAGAGGGGGTAGAAAAGATGAGAAGGGACTTGGCAAGGTTGGAGGAATGGTCAGACATATGGCAACTTAGATTCAATGCAAAGAAGTGCAAAGTAATGCACCTGGGAAACAAAAACCCAGGAGAAGAGTACACAATAGCAGGGGAGGTACTAACAACAACAAAAATGGAAAGGGACCTAGGAGTAGTCATATCAGATGACATAAAGGTGGGTAAGCAATGTGAAAAGTCAGTAAGGAGATCCAGGGGGATACTGGGATGCATAGGAAGGGGCATCACAAGTAGAAAAAGGGAAGTGGTTATCCCTCTATACAGACAGTTGGTGAGACCCCATCTGGAGTACTATGTGCAGCTTTGGAGACCTCATCTACACAAGGACATAGACAGGATGGAAGCAGTCCAGAGGAGGGCAACTAAAATGGTGCAGGGTTTACATCAGAAACCATATGAAGAGAGACTGAGAGAGCTTAATATGTATACCCTCGATGAAAGGAGGTACAGGGGGGACATGATGGAAACATTCAAGTACCTCAAGGGAATCAACAAAGTCCAGGAGGGTAGCATCTTTCAGAAAAAGAGATGTGTAAGAACAAGGGGGCACAGTTTAAAGATAGAGGGGGGACGGCTCAGGGGTAATATGAGGAAATTCTTTTACACGGAGAGAGTGGTGGATACATGGAACAGCCTTCCTGAGGAGGTCGTTGGGTCTAAAACAGTGGGGGAATTCAAACATGCATGGGACAGACACAAAGCAATTATAGTGGGGGGTTGCAGGAAGCAGGCTGTTGGTTAACTAGAATCTGCAGCTTATCCAGTAGGTAGAGAAATGGGCAGACTGGGTGGGCCAAGTGGTCCTTATCTGCCATCAAAGTCTATGTTTCTATGTTAGAACTAGCAAGTTTGCAGGTGTGACCATAATTTTAGCTCGATCTTCATAGGTACAGCAAAGTAGAAACGTCTCATCAAGCGATAGCCACAATACTACTCGATGTCGGCTCAGCAACATGCATGCATACGCTTCCACTTACACAGAACCTCACAAAGTAACAGATGTGAAAACTAATTTCGGAACTCAAATAAGTTGTTCTGATGATTACTTTTGCATAACAAAAAAAACACAATCTTAAAAATTCTAGCCTCGCACTTGCCATGTTACAAGCACATTAATCCCCTCCGAAGGTGGCATCTAATGGGGAGTTAGTGCGTGGTTGGACCGTTGTAAGCACACGGCCTCCTGCCTCGTGCCACAATGATCTCAACCATGCATTAACTCCCCATTAGATGCCACCTTTGTCAGTGATTAATGCTTACATGTATGTATCTATGTCTGAATCCCAAGCCATACTAACTCTTTATTATCTATGCATTCCACTTTAATCATATTTTAGCTCCAATGAAGCTGCAGGGTTGGGATGGACATGGTAATTCCTGGGTGACTATCTTGTTTTTTTTTTCTTCTTCTTCAGTGAAATTCAATGTTCTCCATTCAAACCCTGTCAGTTTTGACTGGTTTTGTAGTTGCTTCTCCATAAAGAAACAAGTTAAGATGCCCATGAATATATGAATAAAGGATAAGTCCTTCAATCTGCATTAAAAGCATATCTTTTAAGCCTTGCCTTTTCAGATTATGAATGAATTATTGGCTTCTTCTTGCTTGATTACTGTGTTTTAATTATTGTCTTATTTATCATCTTACATATTGTATAAGCACTTGGATACATGGTGACTTGCGCTTTTTAAAAAATAAAATGGGGGTGTGTGGCCAGCAGCTGAGCTAACAACAGCTTTTTTTTTTTTGAGTAATCTGTTTTTCGGCCCCCGTGCTTGCTGGTCCTTCACTCCTTCGGGCTCTGTCAAGCTCCCTCTGACCCCTTCTGACCTTTTCCGGCCCTCCTCAGATCCCCAGATTGCAGCCGACCCCCCAGGATATCCTGGTATATCCCTTTACCGGGCAGGTCCCTCTCCTCCGAGGGGGAAGGCACCGGGGAAGGGGATAACCCCAGCACACACTTTCTAGGACCCAGGGATGCTGCTGGGGAACAGGAGGTGCCGGGAAGGCACTGGAGGACCCTGAGGAGCAGAGAGCCATCATCCGAAGGCCAGTGAGCTATTTTCCTGGCTTTCTTAAGGTGCGTGATGTCTGGACGTCAAGGCAAGAGCCAACGTCTGTCATGCACCACCCCCAATGGCCCTGACATGCTGCACTACCACTGGCCTCCACCAGTGGTCACTTTGGCACCGGGTCGCGATCCCTTCCTTCCCTGGAGACAGCGAGCAGTTGTGGAATGGTCAAACTGCCTCCCCCTGGACGGCCCTCCAGCTACCCGAGCTTGTTCCCGAACCCAGGTCGCTGGCGTCGCGAGCGGAAATCCAACTGTTGTGCCGACAGGCTGGCTCAACAGCTTTTTAGAGAGGCTCTGCACTCAGTGAAGTTTATGAATAAATCTAAAGGCAAAACCTCAAAAACGGAATAAAGAAGATTTCAATATTGAAAGAGGATATCACCCAAATAGATTGATGCTGCTTATTTGGGGTCAGCAAGTGGAGATCAGAAGTTATGGGTTGGACAAATAAAGCAGCAACAGGTGGAGAACGAACCCGCATGAAAGACATTAAAGCCTGGCTAAATAAGGAGCTGAGCGAGGGAGTGGCTGAGGAGGTAAACCAACTGTCTAATGCAGCTCTCCTTAAGGTGATTCAAAAGCTGGATTGTAAGATGGAGGAATTAACAGCACAGTTTAAGGTCATGGACACTAAAGTAGGTAAGCTGGAAGAGTACACTAAAGCAGCCACGAAGTCGGCAATGGCAGAGATGTTGGCCACATCGGGTCTAGTGAAAGAAAATGGGGTGCTGAGGAGGCACCTTGAGAATTTGGAAAATCTGTCCACAGCTACAAATATCCAGATCCTAGGAATTCCTGAGGGTGCCAAAGGAGACGATTACTCCACTTTCTTGCTGAACTTATTTAAGGACATATTACAAACATTGGAGGAATATTCAGTAATTAAGGCCTAACTCGTGGCTCGAGACAACATATGGCTACAGGTCAGCTACCACCTTGGACCCTTCTGGTAGTATAGGGATCCACCGGAGACAGAGATTCAATTATAGCCCAGGCTAAGAGGAGAGGGTCAATGGAATGGGAAGGAAATAAAATCCATATCTTCCCCGATCTGAGTTATGCCATGAGGCAACATCGGAAAAGTTTCTAGGTGGTGAAGGCCCGCCTGTGGCAGTTGGGGATCCAACATGTCCTGTTGATGACAGCAAGTCTGCGGATTTTCTATGGTGGAAAAACTTATCAATTTGCAGACCCCAAAGAAGCTGGCACGTTTACTGACTGAGCTGAAAAAGAATTTCAAGCAAAGGATACCGATGCTGAAAGTGAAAATGAGGGTGGTAAGTGAGTAACTGGCACTGGGACTAACAGGACTTTTTTCTTTTGGCCAACAGTTATGTGGGACTGTAAAGAGGGATGGTAAATGTTGTGTCCCTTTAATTATTCTCACCATTTAGATATTTATGTTGTTGAATAAGTCAGGTATGGAGCTTAACTGACGAATACTAATAATGATTCTTGCATGAATAAGATTGATAGGTGAAATTAAAAAAAATTAAGAATTATCCAGGATATACCAGACTCAATGCTATTTGAAGGTACAACATAATGCATTCTATTAATAGCCCATAATGAGTAAAGTAACCTGATGTCAGTTAAATTAAAAATCATTTAATGTTTTGTTCTGTTTAAGAGGTTAAGTGAAATTGTACACTGGCTAGAGTGAGCATAGGGGAGTAAAAGGCTAGTAAATAACCAATGTTGTTTTCAGATGATGATGGGAGACATATCTATGTAAATGATAGGAAACCAGATGTTAAGTTTAAAACAGATGTGATGGTCAATCTCTGCTCATGGCAGCATAAGGCCAGTTTTGATAAATGTTATTTAGAAATGTATAATAATCTAGCTAACCCACGTTGTAGTAGCACTTTATAGGGGTTTTTCAAATCTGATACTGTAAAACTGAAGCATTGCATTGATGTAATGTGATGAGACCATCTTGTACACCTGCTTATACGATAATTGTTCTGTATATTGTATGCAGTAAAATTAATAAACACAAAGTACAAAAATAAAATAAGTTGAAGTTGAGTCCATCTGCACATTCTTTTTGCTCAAAGAAGAAGCTTAATGAGTTCCCATCAAACATTAAAGCATCAGTAATAGGAAAAAAAAACTGGATATTTTTTAACAGGTTGTTTTCTGTGCTCTGTTGAGCACTTACCTGGTAATCTTTCTTGTTTTTGCTGTACTATCACCCTATAATTTGCTTAGTGTTTCTTTGTTTTTGTTTACATTTCTCCCATCTGCCATGTTGAACTGGAACCATCTGCTGCCAAACGCACATATGCATTAGTCACAGCACTACACAGGGACAGCAGGAACGTGCAGCACAGGGTCCCATGGAAGTAAACAAAAGATGTGATGCAACGTGACAGGGAAGTTCAGCGCAAATTAGGCAGCAACTATACTGGGGATCCAAAATGGAAATACATTTTAAATATCTAAAAAACTAAAGATCACTAGAAAAAAATATTTACAGTTATGGAAACCAGAACTATGGTTGCATGCTTCCAGCCAAAAAGCAGAATTTTGAAAATCACTTCCTAATTATCTAGTACTGCTGCTTTAAGCTATCTCCCCACCCCAGTATGTGCCGCTTTTCACAGTTTAACATTCTGCAAATAGCTCGACACACAGAAACAAATATTTTAGAAATTAATGCAGATGAGAAACATATGTACAGTTGAGGGATGACAATGGCACAGTCTATAATTTCCTATATTCCTAGAATGTTCTTCCTTAAATCTCATTTAGTGTCTTTGTGCTCAACTAATGTTCCTAAAATGTTATTCCTTAAATCTCATTTAAGAGTCTTTGTGCTCAACTAGTGGATAACACAGCTGTTCATAGCTTGCAAGGTGCTTTGGGATATATTGTGTATAAATGGCACTACACAGAACTAAACTCCTTATCTTTCTTAAAAGTTATCTTTTTTCAATGTGTCTCCTGAAGTTTCAGCAGCTCTTTAATATCACGGCATGGGATCTGCCACTGTACTCATTACAAAGCATATCAACCCCAGTGTTTCATTAGACATACCTGAGCACTGTAGTTTATTGACTAAAAAGGTTGGGTTTACCAGACAGAAGGCTTTTGTGAGATTTATAAATATAGCACTTAGAAACTATTCATTACTTTCGGTGCAAGCTGTATCATTAGTTTTGAAAAGAACAGTAGTTGTGCAACAATATGCTCCAATGCCTGCTTGTGCATCAGAGAGGATATTGCTACTAAGGACATGTTTATTTTTTTTTAAGTTCAAGCTTTATTGATTGACTCTGTTCACATCATTACAAATATAAAAAAAACTGCAAAATGGTTCCATTAAAAAAATGATATCATACAAAAATATAAAATTTTTTTATTTATTTTTATTTTATTTGTAAAAATCAGTTTACAACCTTTGATCCAGAGGCTCGTTTCCAAAGGTACCTCGTCACATTAAAGACATACATAGAGTTTTAGGTTACATAGCATAGGTTTGCAAAACAATAGGCGTTCAACAGGGGTGCCACGTCACACTGAGGTCAGACAAAATACATTTGGGTTACAGGGTACACGTAATTGAGAACAGGTGTTACACAAGTTGTTATCAAAAATTGAGCAATCTAATAGGTATACAATGAAACAGCTGGCACTGGCCAGGTTAGACATAGGAACGGTGTACCGGGAAGCAATGGAGGGGATGGCTAGGTGGAGAGCTCCCGGTGGGCGTTGTCATGAGAAGTAGGGGTGGAGACTACTTTCAGAGACAGGAGCAGCTACGAGTGTTGAAGAGTTGGTTTCGAAGGGTGGTTTTGAACTTGGAGATGGTGGTGGCATTGGTGATGGGGCAGGGAAAGAGTTAAACCAGGATGGAGCTCTGTAGCAGAAGGACCTCTGGCCGTGGCTGGTTCTTGATCTGGGGACCATTAGGGTGGTCTTGTTGGATGACCATGTTGCAATAGTGGGAGGGCTCAGGTGGATGGATGCCGTTACCCCAGGGGGGGAGAGCCCGAGTAGGGTTTTTTTTGTGAGGAGACAGGTTTGATAGCAGAGCCGTTCATCCAGGGTAAGGAGTTTAGCCTCGTCATACAGCTGACAGGTGTGTGTGAGCCTGGGGGCACCAGTAATCGGTCTGCAGGCTTTATTCAGGGTTAGGTGAATTTTTTTGAGTGCAGTCGTGTCGGCAGCACCATAGACTGGTAGACCATAGTCTACAAGGGACAAAACGGATGACGTAACAGCGAGCCGGAGAGCATTTGGGGGAAGGCAGGTTCTATAGGGCGGAAGAGGATGCTAGCCGCAATGTTATGGGACGGATGTTAGGGCATCTATGTGGCTGTGAAATGAGGGCTGAGTCGAAGGTAACCGCAAGGTATTTGTAGGAGCAGACTTGTTCCAGTGGCTGCATGGTTCTAGGAAGGATATAGAGTGGGTGGTTGCTAGCTTTGTTTTGGGGGTGGGAAAAGAGCATAGCTTTGGTCTTTTTAAGATTGATGACGAGTCTGCACTCCTTAAACCAAGCTTCAGCACTATTGAAAGACTGCTGTAGGGTGTCCTGAAGGGAGACGGGATTGTGGTGGGTGGCAAAAAGGACAGCGTCATCAGCATATAGGAGAATTTTGCCAGGGCATGCACTGGGCAGGATGTTCAGATAGAGCGAGAAGAGAAGGGGGCCCAGGATGGAGCCTTGGGGGACCCCAGAGTGAATGGGATGGGTGTCAGAGAGTATCCCATTGATTTTTACACACTGTGATCGAGCGGCAAGATAGCTTGTGCACCATGCTAGGGGGCCAGCTGAGAGACCAGTGTGACAGAGAGCATTCAGCAGAAGTGGATGGGAGACGGTGTGAAAGCCTTTGAGAGGTCGATGAACACTGCACCAGCTAGAGCTGGTATCAAGGAAGGAGTGTAGGAAGTTGGAGAATTAATTAGGGCAGTGCTGGTACTGTGACCAGCACAGAAGCCATGTTGTCTGGGTATAAGATGTTATGCTTAGCCAGATAATCAGTGATTTGAATGGCCACCACTTTTCCAGGGCTTTAGAGATGGGGAGGATGGAGATTGGCCGGTAGTTGTTGGCCGACGACCTGTCGCCCCCTTTATGAATTGGTGTGATTATGGCTGTTTTCCAGGCCATTGGAAATTGTCCCAGGCACAGCGATCGGTTAATTAGGCTGGTGAGTGGGGCAAGGACTTCATCTAGCACCAGCCTGAGGATACTGGGGTCCAGTGAGTCACTGCCAGGACTGTTGCTATTTAAAGCTTTGAGTAGGATGGGTCTGGCTTCCCGGGTGGAAATCTTGCGCAGGTGGAAGCTGGGGTGCTGGAAGACAGGGGGAGGTTGGTTGGGGAAGGGTCAAAGAAATTACTAGGGAGGACTGAGCTAAGGTCAGTGAAAGCGGTGTTGAGTCAGTTAGCTATGGTGGCAGGCTCAGTGGTGGTAGTGCCATTTCTAGTGAGCTGGGATGGGGCAGGGGAGAGAGATTTTCCGTTTAGTTGTTTAATATTATCCCAGAAAGTCCGGGCCGAGCCCCAGGAGGAGGTAAGGGTGGCCTGGTAATGGTCAGCCTTGGCTTTCCGGATGGCCCAAGAGCACTTATTCCGGGCTGCACTGTAAGCCTGCCTATCAGACAGATGACCCGTTTCAGTGGCAAGGTGCCAGAGGTTATCCTGATTTCTTAGTAATTGTAGAAACACAGGGCTAACCCAGGGTGCATTCTGCTTTTTGGACCGGAATTTGGTGAAGGTGCAAAAGAGATCACGAGGCCATGTTGAAGGTGTGTGTGTGAAGAGGCGAGGCAGTGTCAATGTCGGTTGCCACGATGTGATGGGGACCAATTTATCTGGGTGAGGAATACTTTAAGTTTTCAGCCCACCAGGCGGAGCACCTGTGAAGGTGGTCTGGGCTTTGGGTTTGGGATTGGGGACTGCCAATTGAAATAGGATAGAAGTGGTCACTTTGGGAGTCTGGTAGGACCTGGATGTTTTGGATTTTGTGGGGTCGGTTGGTTATAATAACATCCAGAAGGGTGCTGGTACCTCTCTTAGGGTTTATTCTCGTGGGCTGGGTGACGAGTTGTGTCAGGTCTTGGGCGGCAAATGAGTCTCTGATCGTGGAAGAGGAGGTGCTGAGCCAATTTACATTAAGGTCACCAACTAGGATTTGTTCCGCCTTATGGTGGAGGGAGGTCAGGTAGTCAGTTAAAGATACCAGGGCCGGGTGGTGGTTCTTTGGGGGAACGTAGGCTGTGGTGAGATAGAGAGGGCTCCTAGAGGGGTCCGGGGTGAGTTTGAGGGTGAGAGCCTGGGCCCCATTTAGAAGGGCAGGGGTGGGGAGTGCATGTCCAAGTATTGTGTCCCTAGTGTAGATTGCACAGCCTCCCCCTCGTTTGCCTACTTGGTCCTCCCGGTATAAGGTATAGCCTGGGAGGGAGACAAATGAGCAGGGGTGGATTTGGAAAGTCAGGTTTCAACCAGGGCTATGATGTCTGGTTGATGAGCCAAGGCCCAGCACTGTAGGGTGTCAGATTTTTTCAGCAGGCTGCATATGTTCATGGAGGCTACTTGGAGACCAGTGGGCCGAGTGGGTGGGTGGGAGGGGCAGGGCCTGGGTTGGGATGTATGTTCCCTGTCAGGAGTAGAAGGAGGAGAACTGCTCTGGTCAGAGGGTGGCAGATGGAGAGTTTACGCCGGGAGCGATAGGATGAGAAATGGGGTTTCATAGCACAGGGGGTGGGTAGGGCAGCACAGGCAGAGAAGGCTTGCATGATCAGATGCCCAAGGGAGCCGGGGGGGGAGGAAAGGTAGTGTCTGGATGGGAGGTGAGGTGGAGAGGAGCATATGGGGGTGTGGAGGAGGAGGGAGGGGGAGGAGCAGTGGTAAAGGAGGAGGGGAGGACAGGAGGTAGGTAGGAACACTGGAGTGGAGGGCTGAGGTTAATAGGGACAGTAGGATTGGTGGTAAGCAAAGAAGAAGGAGGAGGAGAAGAGAGGCGGTGGGCAGGAGGTGCACATAGTTGGTAAGGGTGGGAGAGCTGAAGTGAAGAAAGAATGGGAACTAGGATGATAGAGGGAGATAGTAGTGAGAGGTACTCACTCTGTATGTGAGTGCAGCTTTGGTACAGTGGCAGAGAGCCTGGGCCTGAGGTGTACAGGGCACTAGGTTCAAGTCTTGCCCAGGATAGCAGAAAGGACCCCAGGCAGTGGCTGTAACAGCAGGGAGTTGGGTTCAAGGTGTGCAGAAACAATCAGATAACAATTTTGCAGTGTCTGAGGGTTAGAGTGTTTTTTAGAGTTTGAAATCCTGCAGAACTAATAGACAGGAGTGCTAGCTGAGTGGTGGAACTGCTAACTTTGACAATGAGAGTGCAGGGATCAAAGCCTGCAAAGGCAGCAAGAAGAAGTGGTAAACTTATATTTTGGAAGGTGGGGGGCGGTAAGAGACTAAAAGGCATAGGAAGTAGGAATAAAATAGGTAGACAAAGTGGTTAAGAGGTTATAAAATATGATAGCAGTTGTCATTATTTGGGAGCATTTACAGTTTCACTGCATCCTTTTACAGCATTCAATATACTCACAATTGCACATATATAACAATCATAATAATTTCCACATTTTACCAATGGAGTTCACATGCTAATTACTAACACATACTTTCTGTATATCCCCTTTCACTAATTCAGGTGTCCATTTACTTGAGACTGAATGTAAACAGGACACATAAAAGTTTGGGACCACCACAGTATGCACAGTGAAGCCTGTAATACCACAAATCCAAAAAAGGAACAAAGTGAGTTCACTGACTTACAAAACGTTAGCCGTCTAATGGTTTCAATTATGGGCAATAATGGAAGGCAATTCTTACTTTTTGCAAATGGTTAGTCAGGGAAAGATAGAAGACCATTAGAGTCAGTAATTGAATAGCACTTACTCCATAATAATCACCACATAATTCTCTCTCCTCATGCCTTATATTAACCCACTACACTATTTTTCAACATTTTAGCATGAATCCATCTCAGGCATTTTATAACATCATACTTCTGCTTCTGAGAATGGGTTCATAAATGCCCTTAATCATCTGCTACATGATATGTTTGGTCCAAATGTAGGGCAAGACATTCATTCCTTACATCCTTGAATTTAAGACAATGTAAGATCATTTGAGGTAATGTCTTAAACTTACTACTGCCACAATCATATTTCAGGTCTTTCATATTTTCAGACATATCTCTTTTCCCTTTTCTCAATTGTAATATTTTAGAAGGAAATGTCTCAAGTCTAAATTTCAAAAATATTCTTTTATCCTTTTGTTCTGTATGGAAGATAAGATAGAATTCTAGAGTAGGTGTTATTTTATTTTGGAACACCACTTGTAATATTTTATAACATGGGTTGACAAAGGTTGATAAAACAGGAAAACCCAATTGGCCATTACGCATCACCTGACAGTGGATTAAATTTACTATTTAATCCACAGTTTGGTGTGAGATGCCCAGCCAGCAGTATCCCTGAGCAGTTTGGTACTTGATATGCTGGGAAATATCAACAGCAAAAGGCAGCCATTAAAAATGTACTGAAGCGAGAGAGAGAAAGAGACACATCAGTAACATGGTGGGTGCCTGTTACTACTGGAGCCAATTGCCCTTCTGTTAGGCACCGTCCTGTGAGGTGCTAGTGGTAGGCTTACCCCTGTGCCACATGGAGGCCAGAACACATGCATATTCTCATCTTCTGCTTCAATTTGTGCCCCACCCCCGTGCAAGCAGTGAAATGCAGTGATGAGATAGAGAGAATTCTGATTACAGAGAAAGAGAGAGAGAGAGAGGAAACGCTCCAAGCAAAGTCAAGGTGAGTGTTAAATAATTGTCCCATAGTCAGGGTGCTGAAATGTGTCATGATCCCCCAGCATAGTAAACTCTCACCAGGTAACATTTTACCCAGGAAGGCAAGGATGCCAGGTTGTTTGAATTGCATGTGGAGGAGTGCAAGTAATATACAGGCACAGAAGCAAAGATGGCAAATGGAATGCTTGGCAGTGCTCTGAGATTATAATCCTCTGCTGTGCACCTTGGGACCCTAGGTGGTGCTGTTTTCTGACCCATAATGTTGGAGTCCCATACAAATGATTGTCCATTCCACAGGCCCAGCAACTGTGCAGCAGCAGGGTGTCAGGAGAGGTAGACTGAGAGCGACAGCCTGGGGGAAGGAAGATGTTAGTTGCTCTGCCAGAAGGTGACTACAATTCAGCAGTGCCCCCCAAGTCACCATGATCAAGTCTTAGTGCATTGTCAGTTCCTGTAGTACACAGCACAGTTGCCAGTTAGTAGGAGCTCAAACACTCACTGTTCTTCTGAGGGCATTGATGCAAGTCCATACTGCCTGCAAGGCAAAGAGAGAGAGAGAGGGTGCAGTGCAGCATGTCAGCGTGCCATGTACAACAAGTGTAGTACAGGTCGAGGGAGTAAGATAGTGACATTTTCGGTGCTGCAGGTGTGTCATCCACCCTTCAGTACTACTGCTCTTGGTATCCTTACTAAGCACAACTGGAGAGAGGGATAGTGAGAAACAGTGACAGCAAGCATCTGTCTCTCTGTTTCACTGCATGCACAGTAATGTCAATAGAGTAGGAGGGAGAAAGAGACCCAGAAGTGAGAGTGGCAGCTACTGATAGAAAGGGAGAAAGAGTGTCATGGGGAGTGCACCACACCATGGACGCTACTCTGTGGGCAGCAATGGTTCTCCAGCAGCATGCAGCAGAGAGACACAGTGAGACAGTGGGAAGGGGTGAGGCAGGTCCCTGTGGACTGTCAGGCACCTGTCACTGTGTGTGTGTGTGTGTGTGTGTGTGTGTGTGTGTGTGTGTGTGTGTGTGTGTGTTGCTGGGGAGGGGGGCTGAAGGAAACCTCCTAGGCAAGGTACCAGACACTGATATACACAAGAAATGTCACAAATCATGTCAGAATGGTATGTGTGACATTTCCATGTGCATAACAGGAGTGCAGGATGCATTATTTGTTAGGGACTATTTTGCAAGGGGCAGGATACACTGTCTTTCTTGCTGTTTAAAAGGGTAAAAATACTTTCCTATTTTTTTTTTCTCTGCTCTGCACATAGTCCATGTTATAAGTCCAATAACCCACTTCAGGGTATGGGGATATAGACATTTAATCCATGCCTGGGATGCTGTGAGAACATTTGGACTGCAGCCTCATGCCTCTCAAAGCACCCCAGGCATGGATTAAATGCCTATAACCACTTACCCTGTCATGGGTTGTTGCTAATTTAAATTCCTGGGGTTTGATATTTCAGACATTTCCTGGTGGCAAACCAATTGTGAGTGATTTGCACACTGTTTGCACCAGAGTATAATATTCAAAGGGGTGGTAAGTGAGGGCAAAAATGCATAGCGTGTACACTAAAAATTAATGTACAGTGTGTGCTGGGCAAAGGGGGGATGCAGGGACATGAATAAAGGCACAATGCTGTATTCAGTGTGTTTGTGCTGCACAAAAAGTGTTAGCACAGCCAGTTTGTGCTGCACAAACACTGCCTATAAAAAGTCCGACATACTCTGGGCAAACCCTAGAGGTGGACATAGACACTTTGACAAGAAATCAAAATGGCTGAGTTTGCAGAACACATGCTGCTCCCCATGGAAAAGCCCTTGCAGGAGTAGGAGAGGGCACATGCCCACTCTGTTCCCATCCATATGCTTGGAGGCACTTTGCTGCATACAGATGGTACCAGCCATGAGTCTGATTGACAGCCTCACTGATGACCAACTTTTTGGCTGGTACCACCTCAACACGGTCATGCTAAGGCAGCTCTATAAGCTCCTGTATGAGCAGCTGCACACTGACACCCAATGTAGCCATGCCATGCCAGTTGACCAGAAGGTGATGGTTGTGATGTGGTTCCTAGCCACCAGGTCATTCCAGACACCAGTGGGGGATAGTGTCGGTGTCTCACAGTCTGACACCTCATGCCTGCTGGCCTAATTTCTAGACACCCTGCTGCCACATACTGGGGAGTTCATCACATTTCCCAGCACAGCAGTGGAGTGTGCAGCAATAGTGCAGAAGTTCTGTCGTGTTGTGCACCTACCAACAGTACTCGGTGCCGTGGACTTCACCCTTGATGCCATCCAGCCACCCACCGGTGATGGGGTAAATGACTACCTCAATATGAAAGGCTACTACTCCATCAGTTGCCAGGTGGTGTGTGATGCAACAGGGTGCATCATCAGTGTCCTGGCACAGTACCCCAGCAGCGCCAGTAAAACCATCACATGGCATAATCCCATCCTGTGCCTGAGATTAGAAGGTGGTTACATACCCAGTGGACAACTTGTCAGTGAATACACACAGCATGCCCCCACACAAGCCCCCATAGGGGGTGCACAGCTGTATGACAACACACATGCCTCAGCGTAGGAAGGATAGGAGGAGAGGTTGGACACGTGCACAGGACATGCCACAGCTCCATGGTCCATTGTCAGGATGCAGGTAGCAAGACTGTGAACAGGTGCCAACAGATGTGTGTTTCTTTACGAGGGACAGTGCCTATCACTTGCACCTCCTTTCTCCTCACACCTGTCCCCCACCCCTCATCTGTGGTGAAGGACAAATACAATGCTGTGCACACCACCACATGCAATATCATTGAGTGAGCCTTTAGCCAGCAGAAAATGCAGTTTTGGTGCTTGGACCTTTCAGGTGGTGCCCTACAATATAACCCTCACAAAGCCTGTGTCATATTCTTAGCTTGTTATATGGTGCACAACATGGTGCTCTCCCATGGAATAGGCCGGCTGGTCCAAGAGGAACACAGTGAAAGCGACATGGAGCCAGAGGAGCAGGGGATAGTGGAGCAGCTCGACAGGGGTGACACCCGCATGGCCAGGAGGGCCAGGACTACAGACCCAGCATCATAAGAAGCCTCACAAGCAGGGGCAGAAGAGTGGCAACCATACATAATACTGTTGCATGTTTCAAAACTTTAAGGTGAACACACATATCTCATAATGGCAGAGTAAAAACAGTGGTAAACAGTGCATATACAACAGATGGTGCGGTACAGGTGGGTACAATGCATTTGAAGAAGATGAATCAGCATTTATACAGTGCTTTTCATTCACATTGCATCCCAAAGCACTTTACAAGCAACACTTGGCTGGTAGTGAAGTGACTAAACATGTAGTGGCAGACATTTTGCACCTCAAAACCCACACACAGCCTTGGACAATTGTATGAACCAGTTTTACGGGAAGGGAAATGTTGACCAGGACACCACAGAAAGTCACCTACTCTTGCAAAAAGTGCCATGGGTTATTTTACTTCCACCTGGACAGCACCAGAGATGGGTAAAAGAGACCCCAGTTTAATGTTGCATTTGAAGGATGGCACACCTTGACAGTACAGCAACCCGCAGTACTGCACTCAGATGCCAGTGTTTAGGTATGAGCCCAATCCTGGTGTGGAACTAAAACCCATGACCTTCTGGCCCAGAGATGGATGTGCTACCAACTGAGCCACACTGACACCTCCAACTGAGCCATGCTGATGAAATTTGTAGTGGAATGGCTGACATGAGGAGCACAGCTGCCTAACACACATGCTCACACCACAGGACCTGTAGCTGGTGGAGAAACATGAATGCAGGGGGCTGGGGCTGACAGGATGGACATAGCCTTGGCAGTGGGGAGGGGTGGTGGGGGTGCATGGTACAACAGAACAGTGACAGGGGAACAATGGCTGTGGGGTGATGGGGATGTGTTGGATATGCTGGAGTGGCATGTGGTAGCCATCCCACCTATGTCCATCTGTGCTCACAGCATCTGCGGACCATCTGCAGTTGCTAACCCTTGTTTGTTAGGGTTGTGGCCTGCAATGATAGTAAGGGGATGCCATGGTGATGGTGTCAACCTAGACCAGGTGCAGACATGCTGGCTGCTGGATGTAGGGAGGCCAGTGTTGTGCCTTGTTGTTCAGGGAGTTCCACTGGATGTGGGAATCTTAGTTATGCTGCCACTGTCTGATCTTCCACCCCATGGCATCGGTGTACACCATGCTGTCTAGAGCAAACTGGGGCTGTGCACATTGGAGAGGCTGTGGCTCTGTCTGGTCCACACAGAATTATGCACCGAGGCCATGACATACCGCACTGACCCAGTGAGTTCCCCAAACATGTCTAAGAGGGTGTTGAGGAACCAAGCCTCCTAGGCCTCTCTACACAGCTTATGGGCTTCCACCCACTGCTCAGCCCTCTGCAGGTTGTCATGCAGAAGGTGGCAGAGGTGGGTGAGGTTGTCATGCATGACCTGCCTAAAATGCATCAGCTCCTGGTGTGTGGTAGTCTGGGATCCCCTGCAGACAGCAGCAGCTGCCTTTAGTCTGATGCATCATGTGTCTGAAGAACACTGTCTGGGGGATAAGTTCTTGTAGCACATTTGGGTGCAGGATGGCTCATTAGTGCACCCATAATCTGGTGGGGTGGAGGAGGTGGCAGGGCTGTGGTGGCGGTGTATGGCTGCACAGGATGGGTTTCTGATGGTGGGGGCACTGTCAGGCCCCTCAATCCCTCCGGGGAGGGTGGCTGGGCAGTATGGGTAGGGATGGTGGAGGTGGCTTCAGAGGTGGTGGTGGTGGTGAAAAGTATGGACACTGGTTTTCTGGACATGGCGGTGCTAGTGTCCTGGGTGTGGGGTCCACCTGTAGCAGGAGGGACTCCCTGCACCACTGGCTGAACAATAATGGGGGCTGGATGCCTGGGACTGTCCCTCCAGCTGAGTGTCCACTGCCATGATCTACTATGTCAGGATGTAGGTTTTATTGTTGCTGTCCTCCAGGGCCTCCATAATATACTCCACTTGGTCAAATGGCTGGATGGGTGTCAGATTCTGCACTCTTCTGGATGGTCCAGCAATGTGTTCACCCTCAGATACCATGTCCTATGCTGTAGTGAGAGGAGTGGACCGTCAATGTTGCATACACTATGCAGAACAACATGTAGGGTGCTCCTGGTGCATGCATGCCCCAGCAGACAATGCCTTGTGTCACCTACTGTCAGCATGCAACGGATGGCAACAGGACGGCCTAACCCAGACATAAATTGGTCACACAGCTACCTGATAAATTTAATCCAAAACATTAATAGATTTAAAATTCTACAGGATAATGAGGTTAATTGACAGCGATATATGATTAGACCTGACAACAGAGAGGGAAGGAAAACGATATGTAAAAATTTAGATTTCAGGCTTCTATCCTGGAATATAGAAGGATTAAAAGAAAAATTAGCAGACCCCACTTTTCTAGAATACATCAAACAATTCTCCTGTACATGTCTTCAAGAACCTTGGATGAAAGAACTCCTAAAGTCTGATGGATTTAACATATTTTTGTTAGAAGCAAAGAAATCTAGCAAATCTGGAAGGTTATCAGGAGGCCTGGTGACTTGGTGTAAAATATCCCAAAATTACCAAGCGGAAACATCTGAATCTGAATCAGATCATATCTTGGCCATGAAACTAAAGGGTAGAAATGAAGAAGTACTAATAATTATTGTTTATTTTCCACCCAAGAACTCTAAGCATATTGAAGTAAGGGCCATTGAGAAACTAATTGATCTCATAAACAAATGTATAGAGGATAACCCAGAATCAAAAATTATTTTAGTAGGGGACTTTAACACCAGAATAGGGAGAAGTGTGGGAGCAAACAAAGAGCTGGCTACAATGTTAGCAATTTAAGAAAATTCCAGAATTAGGCTGAGCAGAGAAGCTAAGCAGAAAAGAATGCTAGACAGTGGTAAAAAGCTGTGTAACAAGGTTGGAGACAGATATTTTATTTTAGTCAATGACAGATCAGAAGGAAACCCAGATGGTGAATATACCTACTTGGGAAATAAGGGCACATCTATGATTGATTTGTGCTAGATAACACATTATACTGTCCCATTATTCAAGGATGTATTAATTGGACACAGGTCAGACAGTGAGCCCAGCCCAGATGAAATAGTTATGGACATAGGGCATAACCCAATACATCACAAAAAAGTTAATAACCTAATAATAACTAAAAAGGGGTAAACTGGGATGTGATTAATAACCTCAGATCAAAACAACTTTTGGAGGAATGTGGAGCTGATCGGGAAATAAGAAGTATTAGATACAAGTAGGCAAGTGAATTAATCCTGAGACAATTAGAACAAACCCTAGCAAGAATGGCTTCCCTGCTAGTCAAAGTGATGGAAATCAAACAAAGGAAAGGTAGTAAATGGTTTGGCAAGGAATGCAGAAAGACAAAAAAAAGTATAAACATTCTGACAAGGTTAGTTAAAGCTGACCCCTCCAGAGATAATAAAAGAACACTGAATAGAGCCAGAAAGGAGTATAAAAATTGATAGGGAAAAAAGGGAAGAAAGTAGAGTGTTACTCTGGAAAGAGTTTGAAAAAGCAGTTTGGAACAAGAATAATAAAAGGTTCTGGCAACTAGTTACCTATGGGTGGGAATTCCATTCAGAGGATATAGAAAACCACATAGAGCCACAGATTTGGGAAGCATACTACAAAGATTTATTCCAGATAATAGAAGAAGGGGAGATTACAGAATACACTCAGACAAGAAAAACCCGAAACATTACAGACCCTTCAGTTTCTTGGATACTTCACAAAAGATTTTTACTGAAGTCCTACATAAAAGGATACTTGAATGGATACACAAATTAAACATCGTAGATGATGCTCAGGCGGGTTTTATGCCTGATCACTGTACTTTTTTTTTTATTCAATATACTTTATTAACATGTTTAACAATACATCCAAAAACATAAAGCAGTGATGACTGATCAGGGTTAATATACAACCCCTCCCCTCACCCAACCTCCCCACCTCAAGTCTGCGTTCATATACAAGTCTAACTAATTGATCTGGAGAATATATCCGGTACTATTTAGTGGAGAGGATGACCATATTTCACCAACTCAATAAGAGATATTAAAACTTCACTAGCATCAGCAGGGACAGAAGGGGCTCCCAAATCTTTTTAAAATGATGATATACATGCCGCAAATTTGCTATATGCCTTTCTACCTGGATTGCCAGTAATATTTCACGGTACCATTCAACAATAGTTGGAAGGGATTCATCCTTCCAATGTCGTAGCATAACTAATTTTGCCACAGCTGATATTAAGGTTATATGCGCCTTACGTATTTGGGGCGTCCCCGATGGAAAGATCGCCAGCAGACAACACTCTGGAGTAAAGAGAGGATTCAGTCCCAGTATAGGGTCCAGGACCGGCCATATCGCACTCCAAAACTTCTGAGTGTGCAGGCACAGCCACAACATATGATACAGCGACCCAGAGACCGAACAACCTCGGGGACAAATAGGGGAGGAGGTATAACCCATATTATACAATTTATCTGGAGAGTAATAGATATTGTGCAGGACATTAAACTGAATTAACCGGAGCTTATCCTGTTTAATATTTTTATATATCCCTCTCCATGCTTTCTCCCAATAATCGGTGTCCACAATCACTGTACTTTAGACCAATGCTCTATTTTAAGTCATTTAATCTACAAGTACATCAACATAAAAGGGCAAAAGCTCTATTATGTCTATTGATTTGTGATCTGCCTTTGATCAAGTGAATAGAGCCATGCTATGGAACATTGTAGAGGAGTATGGTATGCATCCTGCCATACTGGATGTTATTATAGCTCTATATACAAATAATAAAACATCTGTCAGATATAACAAGGAGGGGGATAGGACTGTCACAAACACACCCCTCAGGTCAGCCCTCTGCTCCCACAGTGCCAAACCATGAAGTGCAATATGTGAACAGGATACAAACAGGGTAACCCTCCTGTCTGTTTTGGGTCCAAATAACCTACTAGCCTTGAGTTCTGGTGGCAAATGTGAATTTTTTCTGCTAGCACACCCAGTTTCTATTGCTATCTGTGGGCTAAGGTGTTTGGTTGGAACCCCTACTTTACTGTCTGTGTGTGCTAAATAACATCAGGAAGAGCAGGGGCTGATAGCGAGTGTGCAGGGTGAGAGACTGCCGCCTGCAATTATACTCTGAAATCTACATCATGGCCAGCAAGCAGGATCGGGGCATTGGTATTGTTATTTGCAGCTTATTTGTATTGAGTTCAGCTGTTGGGAGAGGCTACCTGTGTGTTAAATGTTTGCACTGCTCGCTAGCATATGAGAACTATTGCTATCTGTGGGCTAAGGTACTTGGTTGGAACCTCCCCCCCTTTACTGTCTGTGTGTGCTACAGTAAATAACATCAGGATGAGCAGGGGCTGATAGCGAGTGTGCAATTAATTGTTATTTGCAGCTTATTTGGATTGAGTTCAGCTGTTGGGAGAGGCTACCTGTGTGTTAAATGTCTGCGCTGCTCACTAGCGCGAGTGTAGTGAGTGGCGCGGGTGCCACTCCTAAGAAGAAAGTATTTAAAACAGTTATGAGACTGGGTGTTATCCTGTTTTGGTAACTTTCCTTTACATGATTGTTTTTTTGGGGGCAAATATGTGATTAGTCTAAAGGACCCTGGGATCCTATGAGTTTGTAATCTATGGGATTTAGTGAGTCTTAATGGCACTGAAGGGGGATATTTAAACTGTTATATTTTATGTTTAATGGTTGTAGTGATGTTTATAAGTCTTTTCTAGTTACTTATTTTTTCTTTTCCATTGATTGATTTATTATTAGGATTGCTGTATGTTTGATTCTTATCCTAAACATTGTATGGTACAGATAGGAGATTGTGTGGTATTTTAATAGAGTTTAGATATTTCTGATGTGTAAGAGTTGTCTGGGGGGGCATGAGGGGGCTAGAATTGTATATGGGTCATCTCTCCTGCATGCTCTTCAGCCGTTCACCTGTCCCCTGGTTTTGAATACCATGGTAAGATGCTGCCAGGAGGTAGGGATTTGGAGGGGCCGGGAGGATGCCCCATATATGGTGGAGGGTGGTAGGATCGAGATTATTGGGTCCAGGAGGCACCCTGGATGACGGGCACAATGGAGAGGCTAGATGTGTCTGGTGCCTGTCTCCAGGGTTTCCACTAGACCGCGTGGTCAGGTAACCAGTGGGGCTACCTTTCACACAAATCCCCTGAGGGTAGTGCTATGCAATGCCAGGTCAATTAGGAATATAACTGCAACTGTTGCAGATTTGATTTCCTCTGTCAACCTGGCTTGCATTACAGAGACCTGGGCTGGGGATGATGCAGGTCCAGTTTCTGATGCTGCCATTCCCCCCAGGTATACTGTAGTGCACTGCCCCAGAGAGGAGTGTAGGGTTGGTGGTGTAGCCATCTGTTTTAGATTTAACTTGGGCTTCACCGTGTACCCAGTGGGAACCCCAGATTCTTTGAATGCATGGCCATTTGTGGGGGTCCAGCTGCAGACTGAAGAATCTTCCTGATTTATCACCCTCCTGGGATGGTGGGGAATTTTCTGCAGGAGATTGCCGAATTCTTCGCCGGTGAAACACTGGAGGCTCCCAGATGTATTATTCTGGGGGACTTCAACGTTTGAGCCAAAGACGAATTGTCTCAGCCTGGTTACAACCTCCTCCACACCATGTCTTCTTTGGGCCTGTCACAAGCTGTTTCTACTGCGACCTATCAGAGTGGCCAAGCGTTGGATCTGGTGTTCTCAATGGGGCTTGAGATAGATAATCTTGGGATTGATCGGGTGGTTTGGTCCGATCATTGTACGGTGCAGTTCATGTTCAGGGCTCCCACCGGATGCCCTCCCCCTACTGAGATGATGAGCTGCCACCCTTTACTGGATTTGACCCCAGAGGGTTTTTTGGCCGCAGCTGATCTATCTGATGTGGGAAATGTATGCATTGGAGGCATTGGTGTTATGGTAGACTCTTATAATAGTATTCTATCTGAAGCCATTGACTTCCTCGCACCTGTCAGTGTACATCCCATATCTTAGTACCTGTGTTCTCCTTAGTTTGATGGGGACCTCAGGGAGATGAAGAGGAAGGCTCAGAGGTTAGAGCACTGCTGGAGGAAATCTGGCCTGGATGCAGAAAAACTGGCCCTGCGTGTGCATTATAATGCATACCAGGGGGTAATCAACCATAAGAAGGCAGTATTCCTGTCAAGGAAGATTGCTGCTGGGAAGAACCAACCAACTATACTTTTTCAGACTGTAGATAGGCTACTTCATCCTGCCTGTCTGCAGCCAAAGAAGGTTTTTTTCAGACTTTGAATGCAAAGAGTTTGCTTGGTTCTTCTTGGACAGAGAGTCTAGTATTTGGCAGGGTGTTCCTCGAGTCAGCAATGTTATAACTGGAAGTGGTCATCAGAGGCATCCTGAGTGCACTCCACCTGGTTGGGGGAGTTTAAAAAAGTGGATGCCAATGAGGTTATTGAGGTGGCGACCACCTTGAGGCCCACTTTTGCGAACTGGACCCGGTGCTGACAAATTTCTTGATGAGATGCATCGACACCATCAGCTCAGTGTTTGCCCTGATTGTCAGGTGTTCCTTGGCTGAGGGGGTCTTTCCTGATGTCTTGAAGGAGGCATTGGTGAGACCACTCTTAAAGAAACCATCTTTGGACCCTGAGATTAGGGCAAATTACCGACCTATCTCCAACCTTCCTTATTTAGCGAAGGTTATGGAGAAGGTAGAGGAGTTTCATTGGAGAAGCACCTCTTGACCCATGATTTGTACAAACAATTTCAGTCAGGGTTTCAGGCAAGGCATAGCACAGAAACCGTGCTTGTTCGGGTGCAGAACGATCTCCTCAGGGCTAGAGATTGGGGAGACAAGACAATTCTTGTTCTCCTGGATATCTCTTCAGCTTTTGACGCTGTAGACCATGGTGTGTTGCTTGACCATCTTGGGGAACTCTGTGGACTCACCAGCACTGTCATCTGCTGGTTTGAGTCTTTTTTATCCAATAGAAGACAGTGGGTTATGATGGGGAATTTCTCCTCCTCCGCTAGTCTCCTTTCTTGTGGAGTTCCCCAAGGTTGGGTTTTGGCCCCTATGTTGCTTGCAGTGTATATGCTGCCCCTTGGGGGGGTCATTAGAAGTATGGTTTGGGTTTTCATTGTTATGCTGATGATACCCAACTATACTTGTCCTTTGCCCCAGGAACATCCAATCCGGTGGATGTGCTAAACAGCTGCCTTGCTGAGATTAATGATTCGATGGCGTTCAGCTGGTTGTGACTGAGCCCCGATAAGACAGAGGTAGTGGTAGTGGAGTCAAACAGAGTGCATGATAGCTTGGCCGTTGATTCAGAAACTGGATTAGTTCTGGGCTCTGTCTCATTGAAGGCCTCCTCAATTGTATGAAATCTTGGCATTATTTTTGATAGAAGTTTGACTATGGAGGTACAGATTTCCTCTGTTGTCCGCTCCTGTTTTTTCCATCTTAGAAATATTGCCAGGATAAAGCCCCTTGTTCACCTCTGGACCTCCCTACCTTGATATATGCCTTGGTTACATCAAGGCTTGACTACTGTAATGTGCTCTATCTCAGGGTCATGTGAGGATCTCTCCACAGACTGCAGCTAGTGCAGAACACAGATGCACGGTTACTTACTGGGCAGTTAAAATTTTGCCACATTATACCGGTGTTGCATGACCTGCACTGGCTGCCAGTCAGGTGGAGGATCCTCTTTAGGTTGGGGCTTCTTACCTTTAAGGCCCTACGCGGTCAGGGCCCTGGTTACTTGTTAGACCTTCTGGTTCCTGTTGTCTCTGCTTGTTCCCTCCATTCCTCCTAGCAGTTCCCAGGTTGAGGTGGAAATCAGCTTGTGACAGGGCATTTAGTATCGCTGCCCCGATCCTGTGGAACTCACTCCCTTCTGGGGTTAAGGAGGCCCAGACGTTGGAGGTTTTTAAGGCTCGCCTTAAGGCCCACCTATTCACCAAAGCATTTTTGGATTAAACTGAGAATTGTCTGAACTCAGGTTTTAATTAGAGTTTAATTGATTATTTGCTGTATTTTAATAATTTTACAAGTGTAAGTGAAATTATATTCTGTTATTTTGTTGATGCTTTTGAATATGTGTTTAATTTACTGTACAGAGCCCAGAGCCTCCGAGAATGGGCATCTTCAAATAAAAAGTTTACTTGCTTACTTACTTAACAGGCTCAGATATGTACTCTCTTCGGGGGATGCAGTACAATACTTCACCCTGTAGGCACCCAGCCAGTTTCAAATGTCTACCCTTATGACTCAGTTTGAGACCTAGGTATATTCTTTCCTTAGCAAGATAGTAACACATTCACGCCCTCAATAGTTCTTGTCAGAATTACCCAATACTGTTTCAACTTTCACATGCAAAGGAAAAGACTCAGGCAGAATTAAGGAAATCAAAAGGTTTACTGGAATAGAAAAAAATATCAAATACATACAAAACATAGAACATATAACCTGAGTACTTACAGTCTGAAAATAAATTGGAATTTTTTAGAAAACAAAATGCCTGATTACTTAAAGTACTTGCTTAGTTAAGTTCCAGTTGGGTGTCACCTATTTTTAACAGAAGTGCCTCTTTGGAGTTTCAGAGATGAAGTGTCATTTAAGAGTCCAGAAATAAAGTGCGTGTTTCCCCTCAGATGCTTGGTAATCTTGACAGACAATCTCTCCACCTCCTTGTGATGTCACAGCACATGTAGTCACTGTTTGTCCTGTCATTAATTTTGTAACCTGACCAAGTATATCCAAGGGTGTCATTTTACTGTTGGCTGAAAATCTTCAAAGTTAGCAATATCAAAATATGACAGTCTCTTTGATCAGAACATTTCCTTTGTTACTTTTAGAACATACATCCTGCCAAGAGTTCCCATCTAGGTGTGAAGAGCTATAACAGATAGCTGTTAGAATTTGTCACTTCCAAGGTGTAGTAGAAGATGCAACTTTCTGTGGCTCCCTGATTTCAAAGTAGAAATATTTTACAAGGTGTTATAACCTGGCCCTTGCAAGGAAGTTTTTAATTAGAGTTTCCACTGGGCCAGTTTTATGACAGCCAGCTGTTTCAGCACACTGGGGCTTTTGGAATCAAAAAGTCAGGCCTCTTTAAAAGCTGATGATTGCCTTTTCTCTAAGAAGACATTCACATAACATATTTGTTTATATCACAAATATTATGCAATAATGACAAGTAGATGGCAGAGCATCACGAGGACTACTAAATTTGCAAGTAATATTGGTTATAGGCAAGGATGTGCCCTGCCACCAATACTGTTCAACTTATTCCTGAAAAAAAATTATGACAAAATTGTACAGGGAAGAATTCCATATGCTAAAGACAGGTTCCAGATGCTGCCCTTATTTGACATTCGCCGACAATATAGCACTGATTTCCACTAGCTTTCTATGTATCAAAAGGTTGATGCAAGAATTTCAGAAAGAATGTGAAGGAATGGAGCTTGAAATAAATTGCAATAAAACAAAATACATGATTTGCAATAAAAACCCAATAACATCAGGGAAAGACTTAGAGTTAGTATGTAATAAGCATAAGATAGAGACAGTCAAGGAATTCTGCTATTTAGGGATTTATATCTCTTATAATTTAAAATGGAATAAACATAAAAAAATGGTATAAAAAAATAAAAAGATTCACTCCGGTGGTAGATGGCTTTGCCTATAAATTCAGGGGACACTCCTCTAATGGGTGTATCAGAGCTTTAAATGTAAAAACAAGAAGTCAAATCTTACATGGTGCCAAGATTGTGGAAATGGAAGGTTCCAGAGAACTGGAATCAATTTTGAACAAATTTTATAGGAAGATATTAGGTCTCTTTCCTGGGGCCTCTTCGATCATGGCTAAGCTAGAGTTTGGGCACCCCCCCCCCCTTAAATGTGGTGTGGAACAAAGGCAGGCACTATATTTTATTAAAATTTATAATTGAGGGGAAACAAGATTCAAAAGAGCATGCATAGATGAGATGAGATGATTGAGTATGTAGAGAGAGGGCTCTCCTTCCCCTACTTTGAGATAATAAATAGGATCTTAAAACCTTATGGTTTATTGGACTGCTTAACAGAATGTTTCATAACTCCAATACACTTGGTTAACACCAAAATGAAGTACAGAATAAAGGAGGTCTCAATGCAAGGAGAATTGGAGCATGGCAAAAATTGTAAGATAAGCAATTGGCTAGTAATGAATAAAAGAGATTTTATAGTGGCTTCATACCTATCTATAATAAAAAACAGATCAAAAAGAAGAATTCTGTCTACATTTAGGTTTGGCTATTATGAAAACCAAAGACTGAAAGCCTTCTATAATAAGGAGACTCCTCAACTATGTAAATGCCAGTACGGGAAGGATGACCAACTCCATTTACTACTACTGTGCCCAGTATATGTAAAAGAAAGAAAGATGTTTCTGGGTTAATTTCTAGAACATGTGGATATGGAACTAAAATACCAGTTGAATGCATTATTGATTGCCCTGATGTACTAGAGGGGGTTATTCAGACATGTAAGATTATAGAGCAAGCAAAGAAGGATATTATTTAGAGCCATATAAAGTAAACCAGGATTAAATAAGGGGGCCTCAGAATAGTGCAATGTATATCAGGTACTCTAGGGAAAAGGTGTGAAATACTATAATGAATAGGATGATATAGATTGTGTAAGGGCTGATTTTAAGTGTATAAATTATTTCAAGAAGACTTGGATTAGTATATGACATGTGCAATCAAATCTGTATGACTGTGTATTGTATTGTAATGGCAATTTTAACTTGTCCATCAATAAATTTGAGTTGAATTGAACCACACAGCTGCCTGTGGAGGGTGGATTGTGCAACCATGACAGTGCTAATTAACCATGTTGTAACTACACACACACACACACACACACACACCACATGTGCACAGCAGTATGCACTACAGACCACAACCCAACATCAAGATCCACCTACCCAGTGCACAGGTTGGCACAACCCATTATCTATGGGCAACAGATTTAACAATAGTACGCCATCATTTATGTGCATTGGCTTACCCCAGTGGAGCAGAGTGTATCATCACTACTCAATACGGTGTCTAGGCAAGACATCACAGAGGGGGCCACACAGTAGCATACATTGGGCTAATGTGTCATGGAATGCCCAGGGTGCTGACAGAATACACTATGTGTGTCATATTCATGTCCGCAGTGTGCCCCAACTGTGGTGGGACCTGCATGTGTTCCCACACACACACAAAAGGGGGAAACCTGGTGTGTTCTTACAGGGCAGACTGGCTGCCACCTGAGATTCATACCCACCTCCAGGCACCCCTGTAACCTCCACAGGGCACATCATGGATGCCACCACCACCTCCTCTGCTGTGTCCAAGGATCTGGGCAACACTGTGGGCCACTACCTGTGGTGTGTTGCTCTAGGTGCCAGGCAACCAAGGTGACATTTGGTGGCAGTGCAGATCTTGCAATAATTTCTGGACAGCCTCCAGAGTTGGGGGCCTGGCTATCAAAGGCATTCACCACCCCTGTGATCTCCTAGGCCTGCTAGATGGCAGCATTCATGCTGTGGCACAGGACCTCTTCCCTGGCATTACACTGCCCAGCTGAGGAGCTTGTAACAGGGGACTACAGAGAGCCTTAAGAGGTAAAGCCTGCTTCCTTCCAGCTTGTGGAGAGGTCATCAGCACTGCACACAGGCTGCCTTGCCAGCCTCAACCACCCACGCCCTCCATTTATTGCTGCTTAAAGGTCACATGACCTACCCCATACATATATATATATATTTTTTTTTATCCACTCTCCCATTTGCAGCTTATACACTGCAACTAGTAAGGGTTGCTGCATTATCATCTCTGGCACTGCTCCAACCACTCCTCCATCTCCACTCCTTCTTAACAACTAATTCAACCCCTGTCCACTAGAAGTCACTAGAGCTCTCTCCTAACCCTTTCTGCTGCCTTTTTCTTTTTCTCTAATCCCTACTCCCTCCTTTCCATCTCCCTGCCCATTGTCCCACCATAGTCCCCTTGCAAGCCTCAAACCCTGTACCCCCCCAACTCCAATGCCTGTAGCCCATCCTCTCAGCCAACGAACCAGGCCAATGTCTATCTCTATTTCAAAGCCTTTAACCCTTCCTTTCTCCCTACTTAGAAAAAATACTTATCCTCTGTCCCACCACAGGTCTCAAACCCTGTACACTTGCTGTTAGAGTCAGCAGCTCTACCACTTAACCTTCATATCTGACTGTCTGAGCCTTACTTTTTAAGGCTCTCATAGTTTCTGACCCCCATAGTCTGCTAAAATAATATTCTTGTCTCAAATCCTGCACCCTTGCTCCCAGAGTCAGCAGCTCTACCACTCAGCCATCATATCAGACTTTTGACAGCTATAGTCTTTAAGGCTCTCAAAGCCTCTAACCCCCATAGTTCTGCTAAAATAATATTATTGGTACTACTGCAGGCTTCAAACCCTGCACCCTAGCTACCAGAATCAGCAGGCCTGCCACACAGCGATCTTATTTGGCTATTTTTTACCCCCTAGTCTCAAGGCTCTCAAAGCCTTTGCCTCCATAGTCGGCTAAAATAAAATTTTCAGCATTCACTGCAGGTTCTGAACACTGTACGCCTCCCACCAGTATTCTCAGCTCTACCGCTCAGACAACCAAAGCAGGCTAACTCATGCTTACTTTCTAAAGCTCTCAAAGGCTCTGTCATTTAGTCTGCCTAAAATAAATCTCTCCTCTGTCCCCCCCACAGGTCTCAAACCGTGTGCCTTTGCCACTATAGATGGTAACACTGTCACTGAGCCTACAAGTTAAGCTACTGTAGTGTGGCATATCTCAAAGATCTTACAGCTTTTCTGGCTCCCCCCACAACCTCTTTGTTCTACCCCTAAAGCTATCTAGGCACCATGTCTGTTCATGTCCACCTTATGTGCCTCATCCTCATAACCACCCTGGGGTTCACCTCCCACTAGCCAGACCTCACCCTATGCCCTTGGTGGACTGCACCATTGCATCTTTCCAGAATTGGCCATCCCCTACCTTGTCATCACACACTGGACCCCTGCATCCACCTCCCACTGGCAGCCCCAACCCCAGCACCCACCCAGGCCCCCTGGCTCCACCCCTTCTACGTCCGCCCATCCCTCCAAACCCTGCCCATCCCCTGCTCCACTACATCCACCCCCCCAAACATACTCCCAAAAATATTACAACCTGACACCCTATGGTTAGAGCCTTAGTCATCCTACTACTCCTCTCTGGTAATATCCTCCCTAATCCTGGCCCTGTACCCACCACAACACCTACCAGACCCTCTGGACTCTGCATTGCCTCCCTGAATATACGCAGCCTGCCAAAGAAATCTGCAGTGCTTCAATGCTGGGCCACCTTTCACCAACCAGACATCATCACCCTAGTGGAGACCTGGCTCTCCAAATCTACTCCCAATGCCTTTGTCTCACTCCCCGGATTCACCCTATATCGGGAATACAGGGTAGGAAAGCGTGGGGGCAGCTGTGCATGCTACATCAATAATAACATTATTGGTCACATGTTCCCACCCCTCAAACTCTCAAACAGAGCACAAGCCTTCACCCTAAAAATCACCCCCGACCCCTCCAGGGACCCACTATACCTCACAATCACCTACATACCACCTAAGAACCAAAAGCCTGCCATCTCATCACTCACCGAATACCTCTCTACCCTACCACACAATGCAGAGCAGACACTAGTAGGGGAGCTCAATATCAACTGGCTTGGCCCCTTGGCCACATCAACAAAGGACTCGTTCTCAGATTTTGACATGGTCCAATTAGTTACCCAACCCACTAGACTTCACCCATGTACTGGTACCCACACCCTCCTGGATATAATTATCTGTAACCGTCCCAACAAAATCCAGGATATAAAAGTACTTCCCAACTCCCTAAGTGACCACTCGCCCATCCTATTCTAATCGACCTCTTCCACACCCAAACCCATAACCCAAACAACTTTCCAAAGGTGTCTCCACCCAGGAGGGTTAATAAAACTTAAACAACTGCTCACCCAAATAGATTGGTCCCCCATTAATATAGCCCCCAGCGTTGACATTGCACTCAACCTGTTTACACAGGCCTTCGCCAAGGCCTGTGACCTCTATGCTTCACTCACCAAACTCCACACCAAAAGGCAACATGCTCCTTGGATAACCCCCTCCCTACGCCAAATGTTGAGAGACAGGGATAATCTCTGGCACAAAGCCACAGAATCTGGCAGGATGGCAGACAGACAATCCTATAATGCTGCTCGCAATAGATGAACTCAAGCCATCCGTAAGGCCAAAGCAGACCACTACCAATCCACGCTAACAACCACGTGGGGGTCTGCGAAAACCTTCTGGAGTAATATCAAATAACTCAATGGGAAATCACGCTCCCCACCTCCCTCCCAGCTCACCATAAATGGCACTACCTCCACAGACACACTCACCATAGCAAACTGTCTAAACACCACCTTCTTGGATCTCAACAGTGTTCTCCCTAGTTGTTTCTTTGGCCCTGTGCCCCAATCCCAACCCCCAACCCTGCAGCATCCTTGTTCCTCCTGCTCAAAATATCCACCCATGAAGCTCATCCTCACCTACAAAAAGTACTAAGCAGCAATAATCCTATAAATGACCCCCTAGATGCCAGGTTCCTTCGATTAGTCCTCAACAAGGTCCTAGTCCCCCTAATGGACCTGCTCAACAAATCTGTATGCCTAGGGCAATTCCCTAGTACCTGGAAAACAGCTGTCATTACCCCCATCCATAAAAGTGGTGACAAAGCCTCCCCAAATAACTATTGGCCCATCTCCATTCTTCCCCCCCAAAGCACTTGAAAAAGTGACTTATGGAATACCTAGCCAAGTATGACATTCTATGCCCAGAGCAGCATGGCTTCCATTCGGCCCATAGCACCACCACAGCCCTCCTAGAATTCACCAACTTCCTGCACTCCTCACTAGACACCGGTAACATTGCAGGAGCTGTGTTCATAGACCTATCCAAGGCCTTCGACACGGTCTGCCACCCTCTCCTTCTTGACTCTCTCCACCAACTTGGTTTCTCCACAGGCCCACTAGCCTGGTGCTCCAGTTACCTTTCCACCCGGTCCCAATGTGTCAAAATTAATGGACCCCTATCTGACACACTACCCATCCGCTCCAGGGTGCCCCAGGGCTCTATCCTGGGGCCACTTCTTTTCTCCATCTACCTAAACTCCTTACCAAAGGCCTGCTCCACAAAAATCTTGCTATATGCAGATGATGCAGTGCTCTTCACTTCACATCATAAACCTACATCCCTTCAGGGCTCCATCCAACATGCCTTCTCCCTGGCCGAAACATGGTTTAAGGACCGTAGACTGGTCATAAACCTAAAAAAGACTAAATCAATAATTTTCTCTCACCACCAAAACAAAGCAAAAAGTGCACCTCTCCACATCCTCCCCAGCACCCAGCACTCCCTTGAACAGGTATCCAACTACAAATATCTTGGACTTACCCTCGACTCGGCCCTTATTTTCCATGACCACATAAACACCCTTGCTGCCGCAACAAACACCAGGATTGGACTCCTTTACCGACACAGGAACTGCCTCCCCCTACGCCTTTAGGCAGGCCATCACCTCATCAATACTGTCCCTAGTGGACTATGGACTCCCTGTATATGGGGCAGCAGATAACTCCGCACTCCAGAAAATCCAGGTCTCCCTAAACAAGGCCTGCAGGCTCCTAACTGGCACACTGAGGCTCACTCACACCTGCTCCCTCTATACCTCTGTCAATCTTCTCAACCTTGATGAAAGGCTCCACTAGCAGACCTGCATACTGTCCAAGAAAATACTGCTTGGACTCTCTCTCCCCCTGGGGTCTCCACCTCTCTTCATCCTGCCACCCCCAATATCTCCACCCGCATCTCAGAGAATGCACCACTAGTGGTGCCCAGGGTAAAAACCTCCCTTGCTCAGAGATATTTCCACTTCAGGGCCCCCACATGGTTTAATGCACACCCAAACACCATCACTAGTGCACTCAAGATCACCCACTTCAAAACCACTCTTTGCAACCACCTCTTCAATATCCGCTCCTGTAACTGCAACTAACATTTCACTCTCTCATCCTTTCTGATTCTAATTCTCTGACAAAGTCCATTATGGACTGCAATCTACATCAATAATACCAAACCCATGAATAGGACTGACTACTCTGTTTAGATGCTTTCTCATGCTAATAATGTCTCTCTGCTGTGTTGATGATGTAAATATCATCATCCAAATATTGTAAATAAAGTCTGAAAATATCTACATCCTGTATTTACTGTAAATACTGTAAATAATGTCAGTGACAAATGTCTGTAGCACATGCTTTATGTAACTGTTGTTATACCCTGTCTGTATTAGCGTCTGTCTTACATGTGACGAGGTACCTTTGGAAATGAGCCTCTGGCTCAAAGGTTGTAAACTAATATATCAAATAAATAAATTACAGGCCTGTGCCAAGGTGTGCAGCACATCCTTAGTAAAGTGGCTGGTGTGCAGTCTCTCATTGTTTCCCATGGGACCTGCTGGAGTAATTGATATGACAGTGGTTAGTGGTGTGTGTGAGAGGAGGGAGACGTGTGTGTGTGTGTATATAGCCCTACTGTGTCCTGCTGGTTCACTGATGCCCTGTACAGGGTACCAGTGGTGGTCAGGGTTGCCTGTGCATATTGCCGAATTGTCATAGGCCCCCACAGGGATGCATATGATTGGCATGCTGCCACCCAGCTTTATAGGTGGGTAAGCAACACAGACCCATTGACTAGGAGCACTGCATTTGTCATACAACACTCATGGGTATGCAGGAGCAGTGCACCAGGATGACCAGTTTGTGGTGGGCCTGTCTGTATGTCACCCACATGGCAGACACCATCTGGTGCCATACTCCTTCAGGGTTGCCTCCTCCAGGGTGACAATTTGCACTGCATCACACTGATGTGTACATACCTTGGTGTGTCCAGAACCTGGCTGTCGGACCCTGTCCTGTGTGCCATGTCACAGGTAGGGGCTGGGAAATAGGCATCTGTGATACTGTGTCTTCTCATGCACTGCTGTGTTGTGAAGCAACATGTTAAACAGACTGTGGCAGGCAGAACTGTCAGGTTTGCACTGCTCAAATATGGGACATTGCTTAATGCCATCCTCTGATATCAGGGAGATTGTGTTGGGACCCTCATATATTGGACATCCAGAATGTATGGTGCAAAGCATGCAGCAGTAGGGTGATGTTCAGACAAAAGGACTATGCTGTGCTGTGATGGACAGGATTTTACGGCCAGGGACTGGGGATTGAAAAGCAGGAGGAAGATGGACAACATGTCAAACACAGGGAGCCTC
The DNA here is from genome assembly GCA_016271365.2 of Neoceratodus forsteri. NCBI lineage: Eukaryota > Metazoa > Chordata > Ceratodontiformes > Ceratodontidae > Neoceratodus > Neoceratodus forsteri. The sequence goes on along the minus strand of CM057455.1, from coordinate 923,053,401 downwards.
CCTGACATCAAGGTGCATTGGATGTGATGGTCAGGCATTGCAATGGCACCCTGCAGAATCCAGTGGCCTCCCCATCCCATGCATGCCCACATACAGTGTACAGTATCTGTAGAGGGATCCAGCTGTCCAGGGAAGACCATGAGAGTGGATTCCAGTTGTCTTCTATCCCCAAGCAACCCATGCAGCTGTGAGACAGCAGTGTTAAGTATTTGCACACTGTAGCAACACATCTGGCAGGTGACACCCTCTGCTAGGTTGCATACTGCATCCTACACTACATCCCAAACAGTGTTGCAATTGGAGTGCTCCCTCATTATTTCTTCGCCTTGACCTGCAACACGGTGAATCACTACATAGCCAATGTCTCTGTGTTTGACTGTGATATGCAGAACACCTATCTGTGGCTGTGGGGATAATTTCCTGGCTTGACGTGGCTTTTTCGATGTCTTGCTGTCTTTCTTGTGTCAATATTTCTAGTGTTGTAGGTGCAGTTCCACTGTTCAGTGTAGGGGTACACATGTCCCCTTAAATTGCCCAGGCACAACTAGCCATGCTAATGTATATAGAAGGTTCCTTAATGACATACAAATTGAGCTGTTTGCCCACTGACTGCTTAATGAACCTATCTGCATAGACTGGCTGAATATTGTGATTTTGTGCACTGTGCTGTGTTAGTGCTTGCACATCATGCAAAGCACTGCACAAAGCCCTTTATGCATCTGTGCTAAACTAAGATCACTCTCCTATGATATCATCAGCATTGCCTCCCATGTGTGGGTCTGTGCAGAATTGTCCACATGCATGATAAATTACTATTGTGCAGAGCTGCCTATGTTTAACAGTGCAAATGCTGCACCCTGCCACATTGAGGGAAATGTGTAAAGGCACTGTCCCACAGCCACAAATATTAAAAACCATGACAAGCAGACAGAGCACCAGGGCAGTCCAGCAGAGGGACCTGAGGTTGACAGAGGTGGAGCTGGCCAACCTAGTGTAGCTGTTGCTAGCCAGGGAGGGTCAGTACCTGGGGGAGCAGCAGGTTGCAGTACATCCCCATGGTGAGGTGTGGGCCTCTCTGGAGCAGTGCCTTACTGTCCGGAGTGGTGTGGCCCACACTGGGAAGCAGTGCCACCATTGGTACAGAGGCACAGTCTGCCAGTACCAGGAACATTTGCCATAATATTATTGCATGGTGAGGATGGCACCATCCCAAGGCCTGGTTGGTGTTCTTTTGTGTCTGACATGTGTGTTTGTGGGCATAGGTTGGGCAGGGTATAGGTCGTGGTCCTATGTGCATAGTTTTCATGGGCCACCCATAAGTGTGTCTAATGTGTCCTGTAGTCTTGCACCAGCCAGAGCTGCCACTAGTACAGTTAATGTAGTGTCCTGTGATAAGTCCCCACTACAATCTGTGCCATGTGATGTGCTAGTATTGTAAGATATTACTGTAGAATTGAACATGTTTGCAACCGGGGGGGGGTGGTTAGAGGGACCAGTCTGCCTGAGCATTTTAGATCCTGCAGAATAGACAATGACAGTGGCATCATCATGACATGCTTGGTTGAAGCGTGTGCCTCTAAATGTGTAGCCATGGTTGCACCCATAGTATTACATGTCCTACATACTGTGCAATGTTTTGTGGTTTTGGGCTTCTACGGCATCACATTGTCCTGCTTGACAACACTACAGGCATTCAGTAGCTGTCCTGTACTTGTGCTGTTTCACAGCTCAACCCATGTTACCCTGCTTTTCTGCTTATACAGGTGTCTCCAGGACGCATGGAAGTCTGCTTGTCTGGCCCACACAGTGCCACAGCAACAGCCCTGTCTAATGAGGTGGAGTGGGAATATGGCCATGGTCTGTCTGTATGGCTGCTTAGGAGTCATATGCCCTGACCTACTTTGGGACCATCCCACTGCACTGCAGGCACAGGGCACCAATGATGGGTGCAGACAACTGTGTCCACTTGCCACCTTCACACGCTACATGGCATTAGCTCTCATCTGCCTTGTGAATTGGCTGCTGTGCCATAACTGTGACACCGGTGCATGTGGGGGGTGGGGTGCGATTGTTGGGTGTAGCATCACCTTGGTTCTCCTGTTGCACCTGTGGCATGCCACCACACCTAGGCTGGTTGTCCATGCCCAGCATCAGTTTCTTCATCTCACTGTCTTGTTGGCACATGCCATGTGGAGGAGAAAGAGTTTAAAAAGAGCTACCACTGAAAGCTTTCCTTCACTCTCGATATCCAGTCAAAGATTTGCAACAAGGAAAGGATCTGAAGTCCCAGGTCGTTCCAGCTCTTTCTGGCATTGGTGGGTTCATTTAACCTTCTGGTACCTTCTAGCTTTTGTTGCTTTAGAGACTAGCATGCTTGAACTGTGAATGTTTCAAAGGTTTTTTTTTTTGTTTCCAACTGCTGCAGGAGGTATATCAATGAAGGAACCAATCCAGGCTCACTCTAACATTGTTTAGATTCTATTCTGCTGTTAGATTTCAGAAACACTATCCTTGCAGTATTAAAAGAACTGGTCAGGTGGAGGATGTTGCATTGCTATGGCTAGAACAACAGCTTGGGAATAGTCTTTTGCTTTGGGTCTACCAATAGCCACATTGTTTACCTAGAAGAAGATACAGTTCAGATAGGCAGTGCTCACATTGTGTCCCCAACTCTCCAGTTGTGCTACCCAGCTGATCCAGCCTGAGGTACTGCCTGTACAACATCGACTGCGTGGCTTCCTGCTGGCAGTGTGAGAGTGTCAACTCTTGGCATCAGCCTGACCATGCAGGCCAGGAATTGAGTCCCTCCAACCATGAAACAAGTGGAGGGATGAGTGGTGCAACAAGGCCCCCTCTGGCCCAACAAATCCCAGGTGATTGACAGAGTTAGGAAGCTTCTAGTTTCACCAATAGGGATATGTCACATGGCTTGGCTTAGTACTCTGAGGGGATGTCCAAAAAACAAAAACAAAAACACCAGGATGGAATTTCAGCATCTTTTGAATGGCTGGGTGGTTCTAAACTAGGGAAATGCAGCCATATTAGCTGACTTCTGTTTTTTTTTTGGGGGGGCTTAACAAATGTTTGGCGGTCAGGGGTCAATCAAGGCCCTCAGAAGCTCTGGAGTTATGTTGTTCTGTGGTGCATTTTGAAGGTTGTACTGAAAAGATAGCATAATATAATAAACACCACTGAAATCATAGCACATTACCTACAAGTGCCTGTATTTTGGTGGCTCAGCTTACTTCTAATTATAGACTTAAGATACTTTGTACTATATCACTGTACAATTATTAGCATAATACAACTTTACAACTGTAAACCTGGCTCAAGTAGAGTAATTGCCTAAGATAATACATACACACCTTGATATAATGTTGATTAATGCTATGGAAGCTGCTTCTCAAGATGAGCATACAGTGTGAAAATCTGAAGAGTGGTCCGTGGCATTCATCATCCACTGAAGAGAAGACATTCTTGTCATAATTTCCTTATTATTAGCGATCTCATGATAAAGTCTTGGGATAACGTGCAATTAATATTGACAGCTGATGGTGTGTAGTAACCTTTCCATTTGAAGGGTAACAAATATTGACACGGAGTTGCAGTCAATTACAATCACATATCAAATTAAAAGTGTTGCTTGTGGGCTGTTAGAGATCACCAGTTTTGGTGTTCTTTGTAAGCCCCGCCCCCCCCAGCAGCAGCTTGCCACTAAAGAACTTCTAAAGTCCTCTTATTAGAATTTTTTATAGCCTCAGATATTGTAAGCCGGCAGCCTGATTCCTTCCCCTTCCAGTCCTTGATTTGAGCAGGCACCACTCCGGCACACTTACATTTTGTGATGTATTACTTTGGAGAGTGCACTGTATTGTTAGTAATTGGAGCCTTTTCTTAAATATTCTTTTTTATATTTTAGAGAGCCACAGGTGTCAAATCAAAGACAAGGCTCAACTATGAAGTGATTTGTTAATTGACCTGTGGCTTTCATTTGACTCCTGCGGCTGTCTAACATTATTTAAAAGTGTTTTTCTAACTAGTACATTACAAAATGTGAGAGTGCTGGGGCAGTGCCTGCTCAAATCGTTGACCAGGACGGGGACGGGATTGAGCAGCCGACTCCTCCAATTAAGAGTTTACAATCTCTGGAGCTATGAAGAAGTCTAATAAGAGGACTTTTAAAGTCCTTCAGAGGTAAGCTGCTGCTTGGAAGGCTCAAAGAAATATTCAAAAAGAGCATGATTGGTGATCTTTAAAGTCCATTGTGTAGAAATTGTGGAAGAAGAAAAGCCTGAATAATTCTGGTAAGTTAAAAAAACTTGCAACCTACAGTCCAGTATCATGAAATTTGGGATGAAGAAAATCATGACATACACTGCAAAGGCACAAAATGATGTGGATACTTGAAAGTTTCTTGAAGAATATTATTGTTGCAGAACATGGTAAACTCTAATTGTTCTCATCCACAAACATTGATGATATTTCAAAAAGTAGTAGAAGTGAACTAAGAGTAGAAACCAGAATATCTGTTGTATCTTAATAAAAATCTGAAAAAATAGGGGATATTGGTATACTACTTTTTTCTCTTCTTTTGTAGAAAGTATTTTTTCTGATAGTGAACTGCAAGACGAATTCATTAACTATTTTATCTCAGTTTCTCTGTTGTGCTAAATGTTTGTGACTGTTTAGCAAGGCTATATGGCTAAGTCTTGCTTGTCCCATAGTAGATCTTAAGTACATCTTGATTCAATGAAGTGAGGAGAATGAACGTTCCAACATACAAGAAGACATTGGTATAGTTAATGTCAATTGTATTAAACATGTCTGTTCTGGAAGGAGTATTAGTAAATCCTGAGCATTTTCACCTTAAAGCATGTTGAAAACATTCTGAAAGGATCCCGGCATAATATTACATTGCCTTGCAATATCAAGAAACATGTCACGATGTAGTTTAAGACATGCTGCATTGAAATCTAGTTGCACCATATAGTTGCACTGGACTATGAATGCATTGTATTATGTATAAGACAAGGCCTTCCTGAGCCGGCTTACTACAAACTCATATCATGCATTGCTTTAGCTACCAATTGTATAGGTCTTAACTGCTCATTAGGTAAATATGTAGATAGCTCTGCCCTGTTTTAGCTACCAAATGTATAGGCATTAACCCATGCTCATTGTACTTATACTCTGTATGATTGCTCACCCACATTTATTATATGTATGTACTGTATGAATGTCTATGTTTTATTCTGACATGGAGCCTTTGCAAATGAGTCTATGACTCAATGGGTTGTAATTCTGATTTCCTATAAAAATAAATAAAAATCTGTGTTGTAGAAATGTGCAATATATTTGGAAGTAGTATGCCCTGTCACAAACATTTCTATGATTGTCATATGGTCAGATATGACAGATGTGAACTGATCGCATAGAACAGTGTTGGTGTTGCCTATCACCTGGAAGTAAATTTGCTTGTATTGGTCCTCTGGAGGCTGGAATGTATGTGGACCAGAATCGTCATCCATTCTGCTTGGAATTTTTCAAGGTGTTGGAACACAGTGCTCTTCCAAATCTAGCTATGGCGCATAGTCAGTAGTATTTCTGTAAAACTGAGGGAATCCTTCATGGAGTTGTTTGATATTATCTTTCAGGGAGTCTATCATGACAGCTGCTTGGTGGAATTGCAAGCTTGTTTTCTGTATTAGTAGTATTGATGGTTTCAACAAAACAGTAGTTAAGTCAAAGAAGCTTGAGATTGAAAGATGCATCAAATTTCCTGAGTTGAAAAAGGAATCCATTTGCTCCAACTTCAGTATCACTGTTGTCATTCACTGCTAGTTATTCAAGGAATTTAAGAAGTTCACAGTAATTAGCGTTTACTGACTGTGAAGAAGCTTGCTAAAGTGTGCATTGGGTAGGGCAAAATGGTTACAATTGAACATTGTCACTGTCTTGAAAGTTCTCGAGCTAGGCAACATGTTTTGGAGAATTTCTGATGAATACTATTAACTCTCAAATTAAACAAAGAACATTTCTACACACAGTAATTTTCTGAGTTGTATTCTGAAGTGCCAGATTTAAATTATGAGCCAAGCAGTAAACATATAGTGCTCATGGCTCTACTTCTTGGACAAGTGCTTGCAATCCATGATGATGACTAGCAATGTTTGATGAGCCATCATAACTCTGCCCATGATACATCTGTATGTTAAAGCTGAATCTTGTTAGTACATCCTTCAATATACAGAATAGTGCAGCTGCTGTGGTTCTTGTTGTTGAATAAAATCCAAAGAAAATAACTTCAACCTGAAGATCCTGCTTGACAATACTATCAACAGTTTCATCCAAGATCATGGCATAGAAACCAGCATCATGAATTTCCTTCATTAAAATGTGTAGTACTTCAAGAGGCATAATATAAATCATCTCATTAACAACATTATGAGAAATCCATCTGTAGCCTGTTCTTGCAAGCCATGACTCTAGTACCAGATCATATTCTGCACACAAGAGAAGAAGAGTCATTAAGGTTTTAGTGTTGGAATTATACTGCATTTCCAGAGCTGGGGGGGTCCTAACATTTGGAGCAGGGACAGAGGTGTGCATAGGAGCAGTGAACAAGGGGGGTCAAAATCCTTATAAAGTTATGGGAGTCTAGAGGCATGCCCTCCCCCATCCAGGAAATTAAAAAAAATCACTATAAATGGTGCATTGCCCTGGACTTTAGAGTTAGGCAAGATACATTACAGCCCACCATGATGAGGCACTATGTTATAAGGATGTTGCAGTTTCATACATCAGGAGAGGAGACTTGTACCCCCCCCCCCCCGAAAGTCAAGTATGCAGATGAAACAGCCTGCTAGACAGTAAGGTCTACAGTGTGTGTCCCAGCCAATGCCATCTGTCCCTGTCACCTGACCCCCCCATCCAGGTGCAGTCATGCAAAGAAGTTAATTATTATTATTATTAAAGTTGAGTCTGATTGTATGTTCAAAAACAATTGCAAATCTATTCTGTGGTTGTGGCATGGTAGGACTTGAGAGATGGGAGACCTGTATTTTTCCCTTGGCACTGCCAAAAGTTGTCTTATGAGCAGGAGGAGCAGTAGCTGGTATGGTAAACTACAGCAGCGAAAAACTGGAGTTGGAGCACAACTTATCCTGATTTGAACTGGGCCATACATCCATCTCCAAGTCCATCCCCCTGTCCCAACCCCATTGCACTTACAGGCAACAGATGGAGACATAACAGGCTGCAGCACAGCAGCTCATGATGAGGAAGCTCTGGCTGCTAACCACACATGTGCACTCGATCTGCTGGCTGTGAGCACACTTTTTCATTCCTGTCCTCTGTTCGGGTCTGCTGACCGTGACCTCCAGAATGCTGAACTGACCCCACCCCACCCCGATCCCATTTTCATCCCAACTGATTGTAGTGCTGGCCACTCAGCCAGCAGTTCAATTTGTCTCCCTCCCACAACCATTCAATCGATCTCTAGGAGTTTCACCAAGTTGCCCCAGAAGCCAGCAGCACATGGAAACTTACTGCAGAAGGAGGAGTGGACTTGGATGGAGACAAACTTCTCTCTTTCAGGTAAGACAGAGATTCATCATGTGTGGTGAGTGGATGGTAGGATGGGACAATGTCACAGTAGGGATGGAACTGAGCAAGACAGTGCCACCCAGCAGAATATACTTGAAACGTACAAAATATATTCAAAAGACAGTACACTCAAGCACTGTTCAAAAATGTTTTCACTGACTACATTCTTTGAAAAATGTAATCAGTGCTTTGTCAAGCAAGTCCCACATAGAGTCATGGTGCTTTATATGGGACTTGCCTAACAATCTGACTGATCTAATTTTGCACATAATAAAATAAGTGAAAACATTTTTTCAACATCTCTGGAGTGCACCAATTGTAGATAAAAATATTCATAATTAAGTCTGCAGATGCAGAACACCAAGTAGAATTTTATTTAAGTTTGTTTTATGCAATGAACAGCAGTACAAATCGAGTCAAAACTGAGCTCTAAGTACAATGCAGATCCTGTCTCCTGAACACACTTCCTAGAACTGTACACAGCACATCTGTTTCCTGCTGCAGTATAACCATGTGGTCTGCAAGTCACATGCTACAGTAACAGCTCTAAATGACTCAGCCATTTTGCAAAGTTCCAATGAACTTCACCAGCTAAGTTGTACATTTGCAGCTATGTGAAGTTGCCAATATCTTGAAGTTTGACTTCACAAAGTGCAAATGACTATGTTGTGGGGCTTTGGAAGGTCACTGTGAACTGAAGTTTTCCAGACTTCACACACTTCATGTCAGTGCAGTGAAAGGCCTTGATGAGGCTGTGCCTGGGTTTAATAAATAATAAGTTACTGTACAGTTTTTGGACTATGTTAAATACTATGGATTGTTGTTTATGTAGCCAACAGGTGCAACTTGCTCTGCCACATTTCATTTTTGCATGTGCATTATTAAATGAGGAAAGGAAAGGAAACAAGCATTTGTCAATGCTGAATGTTTGCTTACTGGCATTGGCATTGGTAGTGAAGGAGTTAGAGAGCTGCATAATAGGAATGGCAGTGAAGTATTGAACTGAAGCCAACCCCACCACCAATCTGCAGAGACTCACAGGCATTAGGGTGTGCCTTTGGGTCGTCAGGCATAATGGCCACGCCATTTCACCACACCCTACCCTGCAGGCACTGACAAGTGTCATAGTGTGCCTTGGGGTCTTTGGCCCTTATGCTCACCATATTCCATCAGGAAATACTGTGAGATGGGTCCTGTATAGGAGAATGGGGTGAACTTTGGGGCCAAAGTGTCCAAGGCACACCTCGATGCCTCTCACTAGATGCAGGGCGTGGAATGGTATGAGCATTATAGGTGAGAATCCCAAGTCACACCCCCAATGCCTGTCAATCTCTACAGGGTGGGGTGTTCTGGTCGGAAACCCTAACGCCTCAGGCATTCGTTGGCATTTTCACTCCAAATTTTCAACATGGGTTTTTTGTGACCCCCACCTTATGAAAAGTGGCAATATCAGTTTGTTAGCCGAAAGCTGATTTCACACAGCGATGACACCATTTGGCACCACAGGTGCGAAAACACATTTGGAACAGGATGTGAAAAATGACAGCTGTACTGTTCATGGGGAGGTGCAAAATATGGCAATGTTGAAAATCTACAGTGAAAATATTTAAAAAACTGGTGAAGTCACGAGCGTGCATAGAAAATGCACAACGCACACCTGTAATGCAATTAGTTTGTTTTGTTTTTTTTTACAGCAGATTTTCAACACAGGGATTTTGGAACCTCTGCTCATGAACAGTGTCACTGTGATTTTTTTTAATCTGTCCCGAACAGTGATTTCCCACAGCGACCACGCATTTCTGCACTGGAAGTGTGAAAACACATTTCGGCCATGGTGTGAAAAATGACAGCTGTGTCATTCATAAGGAAGTGTGGAAAAATGCCAGTGGTGAAAATCTGGACTGAAAATATTAGAAATCCATGAACTTACGAGGGTGCGTGGAAACTGCACAATGGTCGCTCATAACATAGTCATTTTATGGACTTTTTTCACCAAATTTTTAATATAGCCATTTTAACATCTCTGCTCATGAACAGTGTCACTGTGATTTTCTTAATCTGTTCTGAACATTGATTTCGCACACCAACTGTGCCATTATGCGCTACATGGGCGGAAACACATTTTGGGTGAGATGTGAAAAATGACAGCTGTACAGCTCATAAGGAGGTGTGGTAAAATGACAATGTTGAAAATCTGGAATGAAAATATTGAAAATTCACGAACTTACGAGCGTGCGTAGGAACAGCGCAATGCATGCTCATAAAGCAGTCATTTTGGGAATTTTTCAAAAAATTTTAACATACCATTTAACACCTCTGCTCATGAACAGTGTCACTGTGATTTTCTTAATCTGTCCCAAACATTGATTTTTGCACACCGACTGCACCATTGTGCGCTACATGCACGGAAACACATTTTGGGTAAGATGTGAGAAATGACAGCTGTACTGCTCATAAGGAGGTGTGGTAAAATGGCAATACTGAAAATCTGGAATGACCATATTGAAAATTCACAAATTTAGGAGCATGCATAGGAACAGCGCAACACATGCTCATAAAACAGTCATTTTTGCAAATTTTTTCACCATATTTTCAACATAGGGTTTTTGGGGGCCTACCTCATGAACTGTGACACTGTCATTTTGTAAATGGGTTCTGAAAGGTGGTTCAGCATAGTGACCGCAAAATCACCTTTTGGACCAGATTAACAAAATGACAGTGACAGAATTCATGAGGTGGGGTCCCAAAAACCCCATGCTGAAAATTTGGTGAAAAAATTCCCCAAAATGCTTGAGATATGCATCAAAGTTGAAAAAACCCTATTTATTCCATTATACAGTTTATCGGCATTTCTTCAGTTTGCAGTCGGCTTTGAAGAGTGCAGACATGTTCCCGGTCCACTGAAGATCGTCGCATTGGACTCCAGAGGTAAGTATGGGGTGAGATGGGGATGTGGGAGGCAGGGTGCGCAGAGTGTGGGCGCGGGTGTGGGAAGGGGGTCAGGACAGTCAGCGAGGGAAGGTTTTTTCTTGCATTTTTTTTCCCCTTAGATGACACGGGACTTGTGCCATGCTGGGGTGGGCTCCCAGCATGGCAGCTGGATGGCTAGTTGGGGTGGCAGTGGAGCCAACGGGGGATTGGGCACCTCCGTCAGCCATACAGACTGTTGCCATGCTGGGGTGGGCTCCCAGCGTGTCACCTGGAACTCTGTTGGGGGGGAGCATAGCAGAGCTGAAAGGGGATTGGGCACCCCCATTGGCCATACAGTGTGTGCGGGGGGGGGAACATGAGCACGCAATATGCGTGTGTGTGTGGGAGGAGCACATGAGCATGCAATATCTTATCGCTGCTCACTGAAGTGTAGCTCTTCCTTTGAACTGTACAGCACTGCATTTTCAACTGCTGTCATAGACAGCTGTAGCATTCATTGGCGAACTGTGGCCGCGCCTGCAAACACACTAACTGAACTGGAAGACAGTGTGCCACACCTCCGAAAACTTGGATGATGGCACTATGTTTCTTGCACATGCGTACAAGCAAACATAAAAATGGATTGCCCTTCTTTTAACCCAAATACAGGAAGAAAATGTTGGGTTATTAAGTGAAGAAACTGGTGTACAGCCAAAGTTCACACTTTTGATTTGCCTTTGCAAATTTTGCTACAAAAGACAGTTTTGAAATTACAGTGGATAGGGTACAATGTCCAGCTAGACTATGTTTTAAAAAATGCTTGCAAATGCTTTATTTATTAATAAACATATGATGTTCTATGGTTTATACATGTTAAACTTGATAAAGAACTGAAACTCCATTTTTATGAAAAAAAAAACTGTTCCCAGTGTTTTGCAACCACCTAATTGTTCAGATTTGTGGTAGAATTATAGCTGTTACACACTGCCTATTCCTCTTGGAGTCCACACTCTTCTTTGCATCTCATTACCTGAGGAAGACAGTCCTGTGCAATTGATTTGTATATGAATAGAATGTTTTCCTATTTCTATTTTACTCTGTGCATATTGTTATGACACCAAACAGAACATTTATTCTACCCGTATTTTTCATTCATGCTGCATTTTCTGATATTCCACTTTTCCATCCTATTATGTTGCTGTGTGGCTCACAAGGGTTGTAGCCAATTTCTAAATAAATAAGCATGACTGTGACCTCTGACCTTTGAATCTCATGTCAAAGGGGAAACTCTTGAGTATTGCAGTCCCTCAAATACTATTGACATGTTCTCTTGCAATTCCATTCCAGGGGGTTCCACACAGAATGATATGAATCCATGCAGCAATAATCCCTAGCCTAGGATATGGAGTTCAGAGGTTTAATTTACATTTTTTTCATGTTTATTTTGATGGGTTTTCCCAATGAATGTAATGAAAGCCAAATTAACTTGCCTGAAGTGCTTTTGTATAGCAAGCTTTCCATACTCATCTCTATCAGAAGCTGATGGATGCTTTGGGGAGGGAACTTTCTTTACATGTTCTGGTGCTGAATATTGGGATGTTTCAGATCTCTGGCTTTATTTTCAGGTACTTAGATTTGGATGTTTTAAAATGTTAGGATTCAGCTGTTAGTGTTTTTGGTGTTTGGATTAGTATGTTTTAGAAGGTTTTTATTTAGATGTTTCTAGATGTTTTATTTGGATGTTTTTGAAGTTTGCATATTATTATTTGTGAATGTTGGCATCTGATTCTGTATGACCTTTGAATAGAGACGCAAAAGATCAGGAAACTTCACTTTGTAAAAAACTATGCAATGTTTCCCTATCTTTTCATACTGTAAGGTGATACTTCATATAGTTCTTTGCCTGGTGAAGTGCGTACATTGCTAGAAGAAGAATTTACATAGTGGCACTTTGCCAGTGAAGTGCCATTTCACAAAGCACTTCACCTGGTGAAGTGTCACAACCTCAAAGCTTAAAAAAAAATAAACTTAAAACCATCCCACCCATTTAGTACCATTAACCACACTCTTCCCCAGGCCCGACCATTCAAAATACCCCCACTGTCCAACATGTATAGGGTATCCTGACAAAGAAGGTGGATATATAGAGTGAATAAATTATGGCAGAGGAAAGAGGGCTAAGTGTATGTTACCAGACCTGGATTTGGAGCTGATGCATGTTTGATCGTGGTAACAGACATGGGGGCTCAGGTGTTGCTTATGAATCATAAGTTATGATTGCTACCCAGGCGAATGGTGTTGCGCTGTCTGGCTCTGACATTTTCTGAGTGAATTTCCCCCTTGTATTCATGCTTTTTGCTGTTGGTTGAGGCATGTGGTAAGTGCTTCATCAGGTTGGGCATCCTGTTTCTCAGGATTGTCTGCGTGGTACTCACGGTTTCTGCCCATGATGCCTGTAGACTATAACAGCAAGTGTGAATGTCTGTTACACAGGGAACTGGTATTTGCATTCACTGTATCTGTTCTTGCACACAGGGTATATTAGGTCGGGGTGTGTGTTGTAATGCATTTCAGGGATTTGTCTCGCAGTGTGTACAATGTGTTCCAATTAAATCTCACAGGTCATGATATACTGCCATCCTCCACTCACTCTGCAACCTGTAGTTGGGTATGCATACTGTATTTCGGGGGTGCAGGAGATGCAGCTCCCCGTGACTGGGAAGGCAGAGCCCCCCACAGTGGGCAGATTTGTGTTGTGGGTTCAAGTGGGTGTGTTGATGTACTCAGCAGCACATTGTGTGGTATTTTCTGCATATGTGGGTGGCATGCAGAAGCTGTGGCAATAGTGCTGTGTGGCATCGATGCCCGTGATGTGTTTGCTCCGATATGCTGCCGTTCAATCAAATTGTTTTTGCTGCAATGTGGTTAACCCCATGAAGAGTACCCAACTCATCTTTCTCTCCCCACCTCAGCAGATTGAAGTAAAGCTGAAATAAAGCTGTATACCTCAAACCTGTAACTATTGCTATGTTTGATCAAAGTAATCTTGTCTGTAACTACTGTTGTGTTTTGAGCATTGTAATATTGTCTCTCTATGTTCATTATGACGAGGTGCCTTTGTAAACAAGTCTCTGACTCAAAGGTCTGTAATTCCAATATTTTCAAATAAATAAATAAAATATATACAACAGAAATTTATCAAAACCTGCATAACATCCTTTCCCTCAAAACAATTCCTATGCCCACCACCATTCCTAAACTTGACCAATAAAATAATCACACATCCACTTGGTTATCATTCCAGCCTCCTGTCCCCATGACCCCCACATAAAGGACACTTTAAAGGTCCTAAGTACTTAGTGTGAGCATGTTCTCATTTGTTCTTAGACAACGGCTAGCTGAGGTGGAGAGAGGGTTCTGCTGATCACACAGCACTGGACCTTTAAAGTATTCTTTATGTGGGTTTGGGGGGATAGAATGGTGGAATGGCTATATAGAGGGTGGAGGGATGGGGTATATGATTATGCTATTGGGACAGGCTTTATTTTATTTGGGATGGACTGGGGAAAATATGGTAGGAATGGGAACTGCACAAGAGTGAGGGACAGAACAGTACAGTATTTGCCTAATTGTCATTCTTTTCTATACAACTGTGTTTACCTTCACCAGGGCAATTAGGGCAATTAGGGAGCAATGAGTTTGGGTGTTCTTTGAGGTATGGGGATAGCATCATTTCCAATGGTCAGGCTAGGGGAAGCTGGGTACTACAGGTGTGATTATTTGCAAGTGATGCTGGTATGGTTAGGCAATGTTTGTGATGCTTGCAAAGAGCAAATATCCTAGCTTTGCACCAACTTCACTGACAGAGTTTTATGCCAGAACATCTCTAGTTTTCATTGTTTTGAATGTTTGGATATAAATACTTTAGGATGTTTGGATATGACTGGGATTTGCACAAAGGGAGTGATATTTTGTTGTACATTTGTGATTTGTTTATGTTATTCTTTAACCTTATTTCCCTCTACAAATATATGTTCCATGTGTTTTGTGTTGATCTCCTTCCAAACTGTCTCTCCAAATGCATTTTTGTGACCTCATTTCAAACTGACTCTTAGATGAGATTTTAAATGGAATCTCCATCTACCAGTTCTAGTGATTGCTCAGCTGGATGTTAGACTCCATGGCACTTCTTGGCATGGGTGCAACCACGACTAAAGTGTTGGGTGGGGCATAGATTTACCAAACCTTTCATGCTGATGCCAATGTTATTGCCCATTAAGCAGGACCTAAAAAGTGGTGGAGGGGGACTAGATGGCTGTGCCCATGCTTCTTGGATGAGTAAGGGAAGTTCTCTGGTTTCCTGGTTCCATTTCTTCCATTCCTTATCCAACCAACAGGCTGATTTGGTACATCATTCATTCATTCATTCATTCATTCATTTTTATTTTATACTGGAAAGACATGTGGGCAGATTGGCTGTTTTTACAAGCATCCACTTGCCGAGCTGTAACGGAGGTGGATATATACAGTTTGTACAAACACATGGTTTGAAACATACAAAAAAAGACAAATATGTAGCAGGAAAGTTAGGCACAAGCACAAACATATACACTGAAAGACAATTTCATACATTGTGAGGAAAAAGGGAAAAAATGGCTTATGTACAGCATCCACAATATTAACAACAAGCCTATTCAATATATACAAATATACATTAAGTAAATCTAAAGGGAAAGGGCAGGAAAAACCCAGAGAAAAGCTTATAAAGGGAAGGAGGCATGGAAGCAGTGAGGTGGACAGGGATTAGAGAAAGTGGTTAAGAGAAAACAGAGGGAAAATACTAGCAGAAATTGTAAGAGTTATTGGTGCATGTGCCCTTTGGGTTTGCCCTGGACAATAGTAAAGAAACAGTGATATACTACCTAGGGAAGTTGCATGGGAGTTAATTGAGTAGGTACTCCTTCAGTTTAACCTTAAAAGTACAGAGGGAGGGGCTGCTAACAAGGTTAGGTGGGAGAGAGTTAAAAAGCTTGGAACCTCTGTAGGTAAGTGATCTTTGCCCAAAAGAGGATTTACAGTAAAGGACCCAAAAAGAGGATGTGGCAGTGTTCCTAGTAAGAAGAGTGGAGCAAGCCTTCTTGTAAAGGGAGGAGACACTGTGGGGTATATGATTATTGAGGATTTTGTAGAAAAACATGGAAGCCTTTCATGTAAACCTTTCCTTTGTACTGTCTCCTAGAGAGCACAGCTGTTGGTATGACGGGGGAGCCCAGTCACAAATATGATAATGTTATTGTATGCCAATTTGAGCTTATTGAACATGAAGGAATTACTCTAAGGGGAGTAGATGATGGAACATTATCAATCAGTTCAGATCTGTGCACAGGGAATGAAAAGCAGGTGTTCAGTATGTTGTTGCAGAATAACTGCTGCATTCCAACCCAGCAATGACTGCACTTTTCTGACTATTCAGAAGAGTTGTGTGTTGATTTAAAACACTATCATTTAAAGTGACATAGTAACCTAGTAAATTAAGGTGTAAAGAGAATTTATATCCATCAGACAACCCTCTTCATGAGGAGGGACTGTCAAGTATGCCGTTTAAATGTGTTTAACAATATTATTATTTTTTATTTTATTTATTTGCAGCATACTTATTGATTTATTTATTTGAAAATTGGTAACCAGTTAAGGCACACTGAGCCAAGGCTCATTTCCAGGTGCAACCTGGGGAAAGGGAAAGAGGAATACAATGAATCATAAACAGTAATAAGGAAGCTTTCCACAAAATAAAGTGCAAACTGCGAACTGTACCACAAAGTACATGTGCAAATAACAGTAATATGTGGCTGAGGTTGAGGCTATGAGCACCACCACAGCCCCGTGTAACTGATAACAACAGGTTGAACAATTCGGTGCAGAAGATGTTGGGACATAAGTTAACCAAGGAATGGGGATCATAAGTGGGGCGGTAGGGGCACCAGAGGCAGGTCAGGGAGATGGCTGACGGGAGCAGGGGGGCAGAAGTTTAAGCTGGTGTCTAAGGGAACTGGAAGAGACTGAGAGTCAGAGAGAGGACGGGAGGATGTCTCAGAGGAAGGAGAGGTGATGGAAGAAGTCTGCCTATTAGCAGAGGAGTAAGAGTTGGGGAGAAAGAAAGTGCAAGGATCTCTGGAGTGGAGGGACCATTAGGCAGAGGGAATGGGTGACTTGAGTGAGGCTTGGTAAAAGGGTACTGATCCAAACCAGTACTTGGAGATGAAGGAGGCACAGTGGGAATGGTGATGGGAGGGGAGGGGGAGGAGTAAAGTGAGCAGTGGTGAGTACAAGGAGGGACCTGGTAACAAAACAACAGAATTGCATTACAGAGGGTATCCAATCTGGCAAGGAAAGAAGAGGGGGCGGTACCATAGACCACATCTGCATAGTCGAAATCTGAGAGCATCATTTTGGTAACCAACTCCCGGTGGACCTGTGAAAACAGGCAGCCTTTTTTTTAGTACAGGGCATCGAGCTTGTGATGGACCTTGATGTGGATGACATCGATGTGTCAGAGAAGTCAAGCCTATGGTCAAATCACATATCAAGATGCTTGAAGAAGTGAAGCACTTCAAGAAGGGAACCATCCAGGGTGGTAAAAGAAGGAAGGGGGGGCTAGTCTGGCCAGTTTCTGTTAGTTCTAAAAGTCATTGACACTTTTTATTGTTGTTGACCCAGAGCTGGTAGGACTGGAACCAGTGCAGAACTTTGTGAAAGTCTTGCAGACCGAGACTTCCTTAGCTTCAGTTGAGGTACCTTAGTGTAGAGAACTGTGTCATCTGCATACATGTAAATATGTGAGTTGCCATAGGCAGAAGGAAGGTCATTGAGAAACATGGAAAAAAGGATGGGACCCAAAATAGAGCCCTATGGAACCACAGCCTGGATAGGTAGTGGAGGGGACAGGACACTTCCTACCTGTACCAACTACTGGCTATCCAAGATGTAGGAAGAGAAACAGTAAACAGCTGGGGCTGACAGGTCAGGAGAACTCTGCTTGTCCAGGAGGAGAGCATGGGCCACCAAATCAAAGGCTTTGGCCAGATCGATGAAAATGGCTGAATATTTTACCAGGTAGCAAGCAGATTCATGAAGGGCTCATTTCTAGATGCGACATTATAATTAATGTTTTATAAGCAGTGTTGGGTGAAATTTCTAGTGCTGTTGGGAAATTGTGAGAAACTGCCAATTTCACTTTCATACAGTTTTTTCAAACTTGTGGCAAAATCCAGTGTAATTTTGCCTTCTGTTTCTGCTTTCTGAAGTTGCACATTTTTCTCAAAGTGCATATTTTTAAAATCATGAATTCTCAAAAATGCAGTTCCAGCAAACTGCACAATTTGTCCCAAATTACCCATTTTTATGTTGTCTTGCTCATGCACAAGCAACATTTTTTGGCAGTAGGAAATTAGTAGGAGAAATGCAGAGGTGTTTCAGTTTTGGCAAATGCAGGGCACGCCTCAGAAGGTGCATCCCTCATTCGCCAATTAGCCAGCATGCTAGCAATAATGCAAGTTTTTTTCAGTGCCATCAACTTGAAATGATTTCGCTGCTGCAGTCAGAGCCAAGCTTGTCATGAAGCAGCACCAATGACATGCCTCATGCCTCCACTACGTGCCTTGCCTGGTGTAACATTTCAATAAACATGGTGGCGGCTCTGCCGTCCACATCTTGCAGTCCCTATAAAGCTGACTTTGGGGTGCCCAATCCCCCTGTTGGCATGTGTAAACCCCCTCCAAGATTGTGTGGCACACTGGGAGCCCACCCCAGTGTGCCTCCCTGTGTTCGGAAGCCAATCGGGTCGGCATTTTTCTACCCCTACCCACCCCCATTGTGAGCCACATTGGGAGCACACACCAGTGTGGCAAACATCACACCTCCAAAGTCATGGGTCACACTAGGAGCCCACTCCAGTGTCCCCAACATTGTATCATACACCTGTGAAGAAAGACAATGGTCCGTGCTGTTCATTATTTTCTTTTTTTATCTGAAACAAAAAAAATGGTCCCTCACTGTTGGCAGGCCCCCTTCCCCCAACCCACACCAACCTTCTGTGAACCTCACCTCCCCACACCTCCCTTCACCCCATACTTACCTCCAGAGGTCTGGCACCGCGATCTTCAGTGTAGCGGGAAAACGTCTGCACTCTTCAAAGCAGACCGTGAACTGAAGAAATGCCAGTAAGCTGTGCAATGGCATTAATGGGGAAGGTTTCAACTTAGGTGATTTCTCACCCATTTTCTTGACTTTTGGCTCCAAATGTTTGACATGTGGTTCTTGGGACCCCATCTCATGAAATCAGTCACTGTCATTTGATTATCTGGGCCCGGTCACTGCACAGAATCACCTTTCAGGACTTATTAATGAAATGACAGTGCCACTGTTCATGAGGGGGCCACCCAAAAAGACTGTGTTGCAAATCTGGTGAAAAAATTCCAATCAATGACTGTGTTACGAACGTGCATAGAGGAGTTTCCACGCACGCTCGTAACTTCAAGAATTTTTAATATTTTCACTCCAGATTTTCAACATTGCCATTTTCTCCCCTCCTTATGAACAGTACAGCTGTCATTTTTCATATCCTGCCCAAAATGTGTTTTCACTCATCTGGCGTACAATGGTGTGGTCGCTGTGGGAAATCATGTTCAGGACAAATTAAGAAAATAACAGTGAAACCATTCATGAGCGGAGGTCTCAAAATGCCTATGTTGAAAATTTGGTGAAAAAATTTAAAACAATGATTGTGTTATGAGTGTGCATTGCACAGTTTCCACTCACGCTCATATCTTCAAGATTTTTTAATATTTTCACTCCAGATTTTCAGCATTGCCAATTCTTCACAACTCTTTATGAAAGGTACAGCTGTCATTTTTCACATCATGCCCAAAATGTGTTTTCATACATCTGGCACAGAATGGCACGGTCGCTGTAGGAAATCAATGTTCACGACACATTAACAAAATCACAGTGCCACTGTTCATCAGCAGAGGTCCCAAAATGCCTATGTTGAAAATCTGGTTAGAAAATCTCAATATAATTGTGTTACGGGTGTCTGTGCACGCTTGTGACTTCACCAATTTTCCAGATTTTCACTCCAAAATTTCAACATTGCAATTTTTTTACACCTCGTCATGAACAGTACAGCTGTAATTTTTCACATCCTGCCTGAAATGTGTTTTTGCACCTGTAGCACCAAATGGTACAGTCGCTATGCAAAATCACATTTCAGCTAATGAACTGATAGTGCCACTGTTCATGAGGTGGGGTCACAAAAAACTCGTGTTAAAAATTTGGAGTGAAAATAACCAATAAACACCTGGGGCATTAGGGTTTCCAACTGTAAAGCCCCACCCTATAGAGACTGACAGTCATCAGGGGTGTGACTTGAGATTTTCAACTGTAATGCTCACGCCGTTCCACCACCAGCCTGCAGCCACTGACAGACATCGAGGTGTGCCTTGGACTCTTTGGCCCCAAAGTTCACCCTATTCTCTTATAGTGCACCCATCTCAGCATATTTCCTTATGGAATGGGGTGAGCATCAGGCCCAAAGACCCCAAGGCACACTGCAACACTTGTCGGTGTCTGCAGGGTAGGATGAGGTGAAATGGAGTGAGCATTATGGCCGACGACCCAAAGACACACTCCAGTGAATGCCAGTCTCTGCTAGGTGGGGATGGGGTTTGTTTCAGTTCAATACTTCACTGCCACATAGGGAAGAGAAACCCGGAAGCCACCTATAGGTTGGGAGGGGAGTTGCTGGCAATCACAAGGGAAGAAAGAGACTTGGGCATCATCATCACAGATGACCTGAAATCATCCAAGCAGACCTCTAAAGCAGTAGGTAAGGCTAGAGGGATCTTGGGGTGTATTAGTAGGGATATTGTAAGTCATAAGAGGGAGGTAATAATCCCTCTTTGAAAGACACTGGTTAGACCTCATCTGGAATACTGCGTGCAGTACTGGAGGCCACACCTACACAAGGACATTAACAAAATGGAGGTAGTCCACAGAAGGGCAACCAAAATGGTGCAGGGACTACATCAGAAAACATATGAGGACAGATTAAAGGAGCTCGATATGTATACCCTAGAGCAAAGGAGGGATAGAGGTGATATGATCGCAACATTCAAAGATCTTAAGGGCATTAACAGGGTGAAAGAGTCTAACATGTTTCAATATAAGAAAAATAGCAGGACAAGAGAACACAGCATGAGACTAGAGGGAGACCGATTAAGGGGTAATGAGAGGAAGTTCTTTTTCACAGAAAGGGTGGTGGATACATGGAACGGCCTACCTCAGGAAGTGGTGGATATGAATACAGTGCATGGCTTCAAACAGGCATGGGGTAGGCATAAGGGAGCAATACAGATGAGTATGAATAGATAGGCCATTGACAGAGCAAAGGCCAATGGCACATTTATAAGGTAGAACAAATTATTATGCATCTCTATAATTTCTGCACTACCAATGCCAATGCCAGCAAGACAACATTTGGCATTGACAAATGCTTGTTAAAAATGGGAGTTCTTAGAAAAGTGCAATTTCCAACAATATTACTGACTGAATGCAAAAACCCACAATGTTTTCCTTTTAATATACAGCTAATAGTGCAATTTCCTTATCCAGTTTATGCTGGGGCTACTGCTATATGGTAAATTTAAGCACTGACACCTCGGACTGATAGCATGGCATGTGTACTGTGCTGCTGTGCATGGTGTAAGACCTCCCTATGAACAATGCACTTGTAATGCTACTGGTTTATCATGAAATTATAAACAGGGTCTGAGAAATGTTCCATTCTGATTGCCTGTCAGCATTTCAACAGCCTTACTTTAATCTCAAGTCACCTTAGTCCCCTAGGCTGTTAATTAAATTCCTGGTCATGCCTTATTGCATACAACAAAAACAATGTTTTCCTTTTCATATACAGCTGTTAGCAAATATTCACTATACAATATATGCTGGTCCAACTGCTATATGATGAGTTGCAGTGCTTACACCTTGGAAAGGCAGCACTGAATGCTTATTGTGCATCTGTGCATGATGTAGGACCGCTGTTTGAGTAGTGTGCTTGCACTGCTACTGACTGATCACAAAAGAATACTGTTTTTTCATTAAATATACAACTGCTAGCACAACTTCCCTGTGCAGTTTCAGCTGGTGCTACTGTAATAAGTGAATTTCAGTGTTGACCCTTGGGAATTCCAGCACTGCATGCATACCGTGCTGCTCCACACAATGCAGGACCCATATATGACTAGGGTGTTTGTACTGCTATTGGCCAATCATAAAAAACAAACATTTTCCTTTTAATATACATAACACCCCTCCTCCCTTGGGAGGGGGCTTACCTGGAGTGCTTACTGCCATATTCCTGAGTCCCCACACTGTTTCAGGCTGCCTCCTGCTTGACCACATGTGTGGCACATTCTAAACTTTTGTTCATCAGCTGCAGCCATACTCTTCTGTCCTGGTCCCCTGATCTTGGCAGACAGGGACATGAACATGACCACTGCCCCTCTTAAATGCCATATGGCAGATAACCACCCTTTTTGAGATGGAGCATGGGGCTCCTTTTCAGCACTCCCTGCTCAGTCTAATCAGGCAAGTGATGGTAAACTCACCTCACACACTGCCACTGCCAATTGTCTGGATTATAGCCCATGGGCAACAACTAAACTGTGGGGGGGGGGCACACAAAAGGGGAAAATAAATACAAATTCACAAAGACCATTTGAGCACCAGACTCCATCAGACATGGCTACAGACATCTTGTTGCCCTACGATGCTTTTGGTCAACCAATCAGAGGGCTAGAAAGCCCTAGCAACAGGAGCCATGGATTGTGGGAGGATGATGCAATCGGAGACTTCCTGATGTACCGGCAGGCTAGGGGGACTAATGAAAAGTCAGGACAAGGCAGAAACACTTATGGACGGCTCTTCCTGTCAGATAAAACACTGAATTGGAGGGAGACGTTTCTAGGCTCATGAGAAGCTCATTGCAGTCTAAGAAACATACTGAGGTAATCAGACCTGCTTCTGTGGGATTGAACAGACAGCCTAGCCAGGCCCAAATCTGGTAAACCCTCTTCAGGGATTACTAGTCCACAGTTCGATGAAACTATTGGTCTGGGCTCATATGGTGTGAGAGACTGTGCCAGGCAAGGCATCAGTGAAATTTGTGAAAACATTCCAGAAGGGCACAGATTGAAAAAGCCATTGAGCGTCTGAGCTCATGGCAGAATTTTCTGCAGGACAAAGCTGTTGTGAGGAACACCTGAAAGAAGTAGGGCTGATAAAACTGTGAGGCTGAGGAATAGGAGACAGAGATCTACATCTCCTTTGTGCTGCTGTGGAGCCTGGTAAGAGGTCTGAAAGCCCTTATCAAGTGAGGTGAACTGGGGACCGGTGAGTCATGGGCACATACTGTGAGTATGGAGGCACTCTTTTTTTTTTAACTTTTTATTTAACATTTTAGTACAATTACATAAAACATTACAGTCCAGAGCATGTAGAAGACACTATAGGTGACCATTAGACATTACTAAAGGATTAAGAACACATGCTACAATTGGTACAGCAGTAGGAGGTAAGATTCTAGTTAATATAGCAATATGTTAAACATCATTATGAGCCATATATGCAGTCAATGCCCACAATTATCAGTTCCTTTAAAAGTTAAGGCATCATGTTATAACTGACCGTTCGGCCCTTTGGAATCAGTTCAGAATACTTAACAGAAATTTTTTACATTCCAGAGCTCCTATAGCCCTCCTAATTTTAGCTTTCTAACAATCCCCAGGAGTATAAGTGAAATGAGAGCATTAAAAAGAACACTCAGAGACACCAATCACATTGTAAGGGATATGGTAAATACTGCTGTGATGTGAAGACCAGCTCCAGACCATGACCCAGAGATGTTACAAGTTAAATATAGGTCGAGGTTCTTAACACCGTCTCTCTTGGGGAACCACTTTGTTAAACAAAAACATATCTTATTCACCCAGTGAGAGGAAAACTTGAAACTAATAGCTATTTATATAAAGTTGGAGTACAATAGCAAAACAACAGTTTCAACTTTTGTGCTTCAGCCAAGATTGTCCCAACGTGGAGGTTTACAGATATAAAAATCTGCAAATGGACCAACGGGGCGGATAAAACATCTGAGAATTATACCCATATGGAATATCTGCATAGTGTCCAGCATTAAAGCAAAACAAAAGACTGAGAAGTCAAATAGTATTAGAGGGGGTCGCCAAGCAGGCAGAAAAATGTTTTGCTTTTAAACAGAATTCTCATAAAACATATTTTAATATATTTTAACTGCCCTCTCTTCACAGTAAAGACTACAGTACTTATCTCAGCTTGAATTTATAGATGATGAAAAAGGCAAACCAGGTCAAAAGACCATAGTACTGAGCAGAAGCCATTCACTTCATTAAGTCAATCCTCCTCCGAATCTTCTTCTGAAGGTCCATTTTCATGCAGTCTTCGTGCGGCTATTTTCTCAACACAGGCGCCAGCCTCTTTCATGCTGGTAAAACAATATTGTTGCCTGCCATCTGTGAAGCAAAGTCAGGCTGGAATGGCCAAGGAGTATGGTATGCCCAGATATCGCAAATTGTGCTTAACACCATCGAAGGCCTTACGGCGCATTCCCATAGAGTAGGCAAGGTCTGGGAAAAAAAAAAAGGACACGGGTCTCTTCATGGTAGATGGGGCTTTTGTTCCTGATAGCACCCAAAAGCACATCAAGTTCTGCAGCTGAGGACAAGGTAATAAGTATAGTGCGGGGGTTCTCCAGGTTGGAAGTCGGCCTGTGGAGGGTAATTCTGTAGACTTGCTATTTATTCAGTGTTTCTAGGCCCATGATTTCTGCGAGCCAAGAACCCATGAAAGTGAGTAGATTATTTCCCTCAATTCCTTTGGGGAGGCCAAATATGTGAATGTTAGCAGCCTGCACCACATTCTCGAGTTGCTCCACCCGACTTCGAAATGCAACTTGTTCCTTGATGCAAGTAGCTGAGGCTGCAGAGGCTTTCGCCACTGTGGTCTTGATGTTTTTTGTAGTCTCCCCCATGGCATCAAGCCTGGATTCTATGGCTTGAAAACACAGAGTGAATGAGTCCAGCTTTTGATCCATACCTTGTACTGTCTTAGTTAAGCATTCACTGCAATTTGTAGTGAATTTAAGGATGCCGATGATTGGTCTGGGCCGAGTGAAGTGGGTGCTCCTTCTACATGGTCTAGCTGTTTTGATGGAGGAGCCCACGTCTGAAAGAAATCTTGTTTGGGAGGCTTAGTTTTCCTCATAGCAGTAAAAATTGTACCTCCAAGGGTGTAGAAACGATGTTTCAAAGTTCTGTATGAATTTTAAGGCTAATTTGTGGGTGAAATAAGGTTTCTTTTCCAAAAATGGAAGGCTTTTAACGGGAGCTCCAGAAATTTGCTGCTTCTGGCTGGACTGCTGGCTCCGGCCCCCAGGGACACTCTTGATCCAGATGGGAGGTGGACTATGTGGGTCGCTCCTGGCATCTGGGCTCCTTGGGAACCATGAAGCCACTGTGTAGTGCTCCTTTGTGTGCTGTGAGAGTTGAGCCAAAGGGATGCTTTGTGAGTGTTGAACCAGAGGCATGGTGCTGCTGCGAAGCGAGAGTGAGTCTGAAGTGTTTCATCTCCAGGCCAATGAAGCCTAATCCTGAGTGCTGCTCAGTCTTCTGCTGTGTACTGTTTCCTGTCTGGAGTGAGCTGCTGCATCCATGGGTTATGTGAGTGCAAGGGTTGCTGCCCAGGGTCTTTATACTTTTACCATTTAGATTTCAGTTACCTTATTGGGATTACAAAATTGGTTTTCAAGCAGCTTCCATTTGGGATCACAAGTCTTCTTTAATTCTTTAATTATCCCACTACCTGTTAGACGAACACTGCTAACAAAAATGATCACTCCCATCTTTGATTATGCAGACATTGTATACAACACTGCCCATCCAGCTCACTATCCCGGTTAGACTCCTTATTCCATGCTTTTTGCCGTTTTGTAACAAATTCCCATTTCAGAACACACCACTGCACAGACCTTTCCTCCCTCAGTTTAGTGCCCCTCTCCCATCACCATTTTTGCCACTCTGTTTCTTTTTTTCCAAATTTTGGTTCAACCTGCTGCCCCCCCCTACCTGACTGAGAAACTAACCCCTGCAGCCTTTTCTTCTTACTCGCTGTGCTCTAGGGACTTCTACTCCTTCTCCTTCTCCCTCTCCCTTCCCAAACCATCCTCATCAACTGGCAAATCTGCCTTCTCCTACTGTCTCCCCTACCCATGGAACCAGCTTCCCCAGCCCCTCAGAAACTCACCCTCACACAGCTCCATCAAATCTTAGCTTCATCAGCTCCCCTTCTCCACCTGTAACTGCAACTAGTCTGCCTTTAGCCAAATGAACACGGTTTAAACTTCAAAACCACTGTACTATATATTATTGTATTCATGCAACTGATTGTAAATAACTGTATATATGCAACTGAATGTAAATAACTCCTTTGTACAAAATGATGTGAGTATATGTAATATTCTCATGTATTTATTCATGTATGTATACTGTTGTAACTCCTTTAACCTCACCCCCAGGTCGCTTCTGGAAATGAGCCTTGGCTCAGTGTGCTTTTCCCGGTTATCAAACATTTAAATAAATAAACAAATAAATAATTGAATAAATAAATAAATAAAAATAGAGCTAGCACAACAGAGCCTTTTTTTTGTGTGGGAATAGGGGGATGCGGTAAAAATGCAAGCTTACTAGTTTTTTCAACAAGTGCCCCACCAAAAGAATCTATGCTACATAGCTACCAGGCCTGTACTGGGACTTAGTGTAATTCCTGGGTACCCAAAATCATTGGTTGTTTCAAACTTGAGAGTATAGTTTTAGTACTGGTAACATCTTAAAGGTATACCACACCCTGGGTAGTGTAAATTATCCTGTTGTTCCCCTTGTTTGAGAGTGGCAATGACCCACTGTACAGTTGCTCCTCAGGTGTATTGTTACAGGTGTCCTGAAGGTGGTTTGCAACTGTTTAACCCCCTATTTATTTCCAGCTTCCACTCTGACTGATGGCACAGAAGCAGCAGATTAACAGCATAAATAATTTCTGGTTCAGCATAAATTTTATGGAATTGAGATTCTTATAGATTCTGCTTGTGCATTTATTTGCAATAAAGTGACTTTGAAGTGAGTCTGTGAAGGGGTCAGACAGAATGATTGGCAGAGCACACTTAGACAATTGCAACAAAAACAGAGAAAAGAGAATGCAAGCACAAAGACTGCTCAATTAAAAATAAAAGGTCAAGGCCAGAGACAAGACCAGTGGCTGTTGATGGTCTCAATCCAAGAGGACAAATGACGCAGCACAGCATCAGCATGACCATGTTAGCGGCAACATTTTTGACTCAGCATTAAATTTCTGGAAGATAGAATCTTATATATTCTTATTGTATATTTATGTTTAATAAAGTGGTTGAGAAGTGGGGCTATGGAGAAACTCAGTCTGACAGGAACAGCACAGTGACACCACTGCTTTAATTACAACAAAAACATTACTGAGAGAAGAGAGTGAGAGTGTTCAGACTGGCAGTAGCAGTTAAGAATAAAAGGGTAAGGGGGCACTAGAGAGCCATCTTTGAGGCAGGTTGCTTCCCAGCCAAGCTCTACCTCATGTCACCACATATCACAGAAAAACTTAAAATAAATGGAACTAAAGCAAGTTTACTGAACAGCACTGAATTCTTCAGTACACCAGGGGTCAAAAGATACCAAACTTCAATGGGGCACCCTAAGAATCCTCGGGCAGGCTCCTCGAAAACTTTGGAGCAGCAAAACAGGAAAGCCAATAAAATGGCTCCTGGTGTTACAGTGAGGCCTGTGAGCTCCACTTCAGAACTTCCATGGCAGGCCATGATGGAGTCCATGAGGGCTATGGACTCCAAAATAGAACAAACTCTGAATAAACTAGAAGCACAAGATGGTGCCATCAAAGAACTAGCTGGGACAGTGGTAGATGTTGATAAGCTATCCTTGATGACCCAAGCAGTAGTTAAGACATTAACCCAGGAGAACACCCAGACGCATGGGAGTCTAGAAGCCTTAGAGAATGAAACTCGCTCTGGAAACATTCAAATAGTGGTGCTACCAGAGGGTGCTGAAGGCACCAATTTCCAACATTTTTTAAAGAACTGGTTGCAAGAATCTCTACCACACCTACTGAAGAGGACTTTGCATGGCATTCATGTGAAAAATCCTACCAGGTGAACCCACATGTAAGGCCCTCAGCTCCTGCTCAGCCATGTACTGTTTTGCTGCGCACCTCCATCTGCCATATTTAGGACATGATCTTGGTGGTGGCAAGAGCTGCATACCTGCTGTTGGAGAAGAAGAAGAAGAATCAGCATTTACTGTATTTACGCTTTTCATACACAATGTATCCCAAAGCGCTTTACAAGCAATGCTAGACTGGTAGTAAAGTGACTGAATGTGTAGAGGCAGCCATATCACACATCAACACCCACACACAGCCAGGATAATTGTATGAACCACTTGATCAATGATGCAGACATCAAAGTTTTTCCAGATCTCTCATTCCAGACCAGGACACATCGACAGCAGTTTGATTCAGTGTGTCAATGTCTCTGTTCCCTAGGTGTCATCCATTACTTTCTACTGCCAACCCATCTCTGAATAACATATGGAAGGAAGACATGGCAGTTCTCAGATCCGAAGGATGCTGGCAGATGCACTACCAAAACTGAAGCAGAATTTGCTGCTATAGCTGCAAACCCCAGCTGAGAAGTTGAGGAGGAGACTGATAGTGACTGACTGGATCACTGGATCTTCACATGAGGACTGTCTGCATTTTTCTTCTGTGCCGGGTTTAGTTGACTTTTCGTCCCTGCATAGATTGCATGATGAGGAGACATAATCATTTATAAAAAAAAAGTGCTGGACTTTTGGACTGTAATTGAGTCTCATAGGGAGCAGGTGGGGGGATACAGATTCAGTACATGTTGATATAATAATTGTTGGTTCTTAATCCCACTTAGCTATGAGGTGGAGCTCCAACAGTTTTTTAGGTAACCGGGGCTCAGTGTTGTATTAAGTGGCAGTCAGCATGTCGACATGGAAGTTTAAAACCTATCATGAACATTTTAAAGTTGCTGTTAAATGATTATTAAAAAGTTTCAATTCTATGTTTAAAGTTGGAGATATGGGAAGATTTGATGGAGGACATAATATTCTCCCTTTACAGTCTCAGTAAAAAATGGTTTACTGTAAGTACATGGCTTATGTATGCCTTATGTATGTCTCCCTTCTCTGTTCTCCCTGGAGAAAGGTTAATACCAAAGCCACTGAGGAGGCTAGTATATTGTAATCTATAGATGGGATATTAAGATAAAAGCTGAATCCTCCTTCTTCCTTTTATACCAGAAGATAGGGTGGACTGTACTGTATTTCAACTGTTGAGGAATTGGCACCTTTGTGTAATTTTGTAACTGTATAATCCTACTGGAGAATGGAATGTATATATTTTTATCTAAAAACAATAAACATAAAGATAAAAAAAAAAGAATAAAAGGGTAAGACCTGGGACAAGACCAGTGGTTGTGGAGGGACTCAGTCTGAGAGAGCAACTGGCACACCATAGGGGCACAACTGCTTTAATAACAACAAAAACCTTACTGAGAGAAGAGACACAAAATTAGTTATGTTGCCTTATTGGTCCTTGTGATAAAAGATCCAGAAAAAAAGAGATGATTTCATAAACATAGATGTTACTAAAGGAAATAGGTGTTTGAGCTTCCAGATTACATAGAATCCTTCATTGGAAAAATAACAGTTGGTTTGGAAGAATACACTTTCTTAAAGTCCAGATCATACATAAAAAAACAGATACAAAATTGTTAAAAATCCCATTGGCTTAACCTGCTTTTTAAAAACTTTAGACTTTATTTTTTATACTTATGGGGGGGGGGGCGGTGATTGGGGGTTGATTCCCTCAGTTTTTGATTTTGGTTCATAGAACTGTTAATAGTGCAGATTATTAGGCAAGGCAAGGCACGTTTTATTTATATAGCACCCTATCCAAGGGCTCAGAGTGCTTAACAAATTAGCAATCAAATAGAATAACACAACCCTATACTAAATTAATTCAAATCCTATTAAAAGCTTTTTCAAATAAATAAGTCTTAAGAGAGGTTTCAAAGGTATATACAGACACATCTGGATAGATGGACATATTAGGATTACAGCATCTCAATTACAAGGGGGTCTGCGTTAGGTCTGGGTGTTGAATGTGCAGAAATATTAGTCACTTGTTACAGAGTTGCAGACAGATCATGTTTGTTTGTTTGTTTATTTATTTATTTCAGTTTCGGAATTACAACCTTTGGACCAAACTGGATCTTTTACAAAGGCTCCAAGTCAGTAGAAGAATGGACAATACAGTACAATTTACATCATATGACGAGAACATACAATAGCTAAGTGATAAGACTATTTTACAAGCAAGATACATGTGGAATATAACCTCAAATACAAATACTTTTATTGCAGAAATATCTCTAGTCCATAGGTCTTGTTACTAAGTACAGGTTGCTTGTAGTTGGCAGCCGAAATTGGCTTTGTCAAATAAAAGGGGAGGAAGGAGGCGGTATGGAGAATATTGGCATGGGTACAGAAGAGGCATATTGTACAGTATAATGTTATTAGGGAATAGGAGAAGGGGGTATGGTGATGAGGAAGAACAAACTGCCCCATGACTGGACAGCATTCTTACAGCCATCTGCCACTTCCAAGAAGCCCGGACTCTCGCAGCACCAAGGTACGGCTTCAGACCAACCAACTGGATCATGGGCGCTTTCCTGAAATGAGCCCCAATTAGTGCTTGGATTCGGACTTGACTCAGACTTTCTTTTCTGCCACTTGGCACTGTAAACTGCTTTGCCCAAGTTCTTCTGTACTCATTTTTTCTGTTAAACAAGCAAAAAGTAGAAAAATAATTCTGGTTGTAACTTGAAATGTCTGCAATTAATTAATCCAAGCAGCTAAGCCATACAAATGCTATTTAAGTGATAACAGCTCTTTTTTAGTCAATTTAAATTGTGCTTAACTGTTCCCTGCTGCTCTTAGCACCTAACTCTAAACCTCTTTTGTTTTGCTAATCACCAACCCCCACTGCTCTGTCTGTCCTTTTGTGTCCTCTGTCCTTAAATATTTGCCCTATCTTCTCTGCAGCAGCTGCCCCTGAACAGGTCCAGTCCCCGCTGCACTCCCAGAGCCCTGCCACATGGCCAGATGGCATTCTTGCAGCCGTCGGCCGCTTCAGAGAAGTCCGGACTCCCGCAGTACCAAGGTACAGCTTCAGACCAACCAACCAGATCACTGGTGCTTTCCTGAACCGACCCCGATTGGTCCTTGGATTCAGACTTGACTCAGACTTTCTTTTCTGCCACTTGGCACTGTAAACTGCTGTGTCCTAGTTCTTCTGTACTCGGGTTTTCTTCCGGCCCCCCACCCCTCCCAGGCCTCCTTAAATACACCATAACTCTGCCCTTTTCTGATGCTCTGACACCCCATTGATACTCTTCATGCATGATTTCTTCCAATCTCTGTTGAGGGAGTCTGTATTTCAAACTACTGCTTCATACATCTGGCCTGTTCCCTTTGTTTTTGCCTAGCCCCTGATGTGATACTGTCCTCCTCTATGATAGTTACTCAGAGGAGTCTCATACATCTCTCTCCCAGCTGTTACACCTGAGCCATGGCACACTCTATTTTTGGCATTCTGTTATTATTATCCAGCATATATTATGTAACTGACCTGAATGCAGTATCAGGCTCCGATCCAATTCTGGACATACTTATTCATACATGTGCTGCCCCCCTGTACTACACCGCTACTTATCTAATGCACATCCCTTCCGTTATCTATGCTCCTCACACATCACCCTTCCATTTCATATGTCAATCACCCATGTCAATTAGAGTACTTTCCC
Organism: Neoceratodus forsteri; assembly: GCA_016271365.2. Classification (NCBI taxonomy): domain Eukaryota; kingdom Metazoa; phylum Chordata; order Ceratodontiformes; family Ceratodontidae; genus Neoceratodus; species Neoceratodus forsteri. The sequence continues at coordinate 923,021,807 of CM057455.1, read as the reverse complement.
TTGTTTCACTAAGCTATAGTGTCAGTACCTCCCTCCCTAGCACCAAACTGACTTCGTTGACAATGCCTCGTGGATGGTCACAAAAAAAAGAAAGCCTTTTTTTTATCCATTATGAGTTCCTTAAATAAATTGCTTCTCTTGCTCCTTCTCTGCTTGGGTAATGTAGAATTAAATCCAGGGCCCCCACTCCCACTTACCTCACCTGCAGAATTTGCGGCCGCACACAGACTTAAAATAATGTTGGTCAACATTTTAAGCCTAACTAAAAAAACTGACCAGTTACAAGCTTGGGCTGCTCACACTGAACCAGATCTTATTATTGTCACTGAGTTATGGTTCAAAAAGACCAATTCTGACCAACAAGTTACTCTCCTGGACTACAAACTGTACAGGGCAGACAGGGATACAAGAAGGGTGGAGTGGTTGTCTATGCTAAAACCAGATATACAGTCACCGATATCATCTGCAAATCTAAACCTAAAGAATTTGAGTTAGTTTCCCTGAAGATGCACCTTCCTTCGACTGAATGCATTACTATTATTGGTGGCTACAGGCCACCAGCTGGTGGTACTGATATCCTTAACATTCTTAAATCCTTAACCACCACTGATAACTCTGAAACAGTAATCCTTGGGGACTTCAACATGGACTGGCTTACCTCTAAATCACTCAATTTGAAATCCTTCTGCAAAGATGTTGGCCTTGCTCAGCTAGTGAGTAAACCAACTAGGCTCAACATATCAAATATTGACAGTAGCTCACTCCTTGATGTGATTTTAACTATGCATCCCCACAAACTGTGACATACTGCAGTCTTCCATAATGACCTGAGCGATCATGGGATTATAGTTTGTACAAGATCACAAGCAAAAGCTCAGCATCAACCCAAACTCATAATTAAGCCGTCCTATCATAAGTTCAGTGCATCAAACTATTTGTCCGACCTAGGGAAGGTTAGATGGCAAGACCTCTACTTAGCTAAAACAGCCGATGAGGTGGTCACTATCCTTAATGACAGCCTTATTATCCTGGCTAATAAGCATGCCCCCTTGATTAAGGTTAGGATGCATAAAACCTCTAACCCTTAGTTTGTACCAGATAACAAGGCTGCACTTATAAAACAGGACAAACTCTGGGCACAGGCTAGGCACACTAAGTATCCAGCAGACTGGCAGGTCTTTAGTGCAGCCAGGAATGCATGCGTTTTCACATAAGTTTTGCTAAAGCCAACTTCTATGTCTCCACTCTTGAACAGGCTAAAGGGAATTCTCATAAAATCTGGAAGACCCTAAAGACTATCGAAGGCTGGCCTGTTGCCTCCTCCATCCCAACTAAAATAAACAGCAATGGTAGGGTGGTGGAAAATAGTTGTCAAATACTAGAAGAAATTAACTCTCATTTTGCCACTGCCGGCCTAGCTTTTGACTCCTTACCATATGCAGGGCGAATTAACAACCTAGACAGCAATAACATTGCTCCACAAACCCCGTCATGTCCCTTTCAGCTGTTTCCTCTCAATTATAAAGAAGTTGAAGACTCGTTCCTCAATCTGGATACTAAAAAAAGTGCTGGCATTGATGGTCGGAAACCTTTTCTCCTAAAAATAGGCTACCTCCACCTCACTGCCCCCATTCTTCACATTTTCAACCTCTCTATCTCCACTGCCTCAGTTCCCTCTTGCTGGAAGTTTGCCCACGTCCTTCCCTTATCCAAATCAGGAGACCCATGCTACTTAAATAACTATAGACCCATCTTCATGTTGCCCATCCTATCTAAAGTCTTTGAAAAATTGATCTACCCTCAGTTAAAGCACCACATTGAAACCTTCTCACTTCTTAACCCAGCACAATCCGGCTTTTGGCCTAATAATAGTACAGTCACTGCATTGGCAAGTCACCAACGAATAGGTCTCTGCTATGGACTCCAAGAAAATTACTGGTGCAGTATTCCTAGACCTTAGTAAAGCATTCGATACTGTCGACCACAACCTATTTGTTAGAAGCCTTATCAAAATAGGCACCACCCCTTCTACCGCTCAATGGTTTACCAGCTAGATTTCTGGAAGGACTCAGAAAGTTAAAGCTGGTGGCCTATTTTCTACCTCCTTGCCCATGGTTAGGGGAGTCCTGCAAGACTCCATCCTAGATCCCATCTTTTTTTCTCTGTACATCAACAATCTTAATGCTCATATAGCCAATTCCAAGCTGCACTTCTTTGCTGATGATACAGTGCTATACACATCTGGTTCAACTCTGCCCGAAGTAAGGGACATCTTACAAGCTGACTTTGCTGAGTTGGAACGTAATCTGATTAATGCCAAACTCCTCCTCAACACTAAGAAAACCAAGGCTATGATCATCAACCTTAACACCTCCTCCACTGATCCGCCTAAAGACTTTGTTGTCACCTCCCTAGGAGAACCCCTTGAAGTCATTTCCAAATTTAAATATCTTGGTATGTGGCTAGATAATATACTTTCCTTTAATGATCATCTCAGTGACCTGCCCAGGAAATTAAAAGTCAGGCTAGGCTTCTTCCGAAATAGGTCACTTTTTCCACTTGGGACTGGAATCAGGCTTGTTCAAGCCACATTTCTTCCATTACTCGACTATGGAGACTTAATTTACACTTCTTCAGCACTTACAAGCCTAAACAAATTAGACTCCCTCTATCATCGTGCTCTGCGGTTTATCACAAACTTACCCTACCGAACCCACCACTGTGATCTATATACTGACGTTGGCAGGACGTTATGCCCCATGCTGGTATCTGGACTCTTAAGATACTCTTGAACAAGCTCCCATGTTATCTAAAATCTCTTATCAGCATTTCCCACAGTTTGTAATCCCTCAGGAATTCTGACTTCATCCTCCTTGACATACAGAGGACTTGCACCTGCTTTGGCAGTTCTGCCATATCAACTGCCCTTCCAACCCTTTGGAATCAGCTCAAGTCCACACTGAAACTACTCAGCACTGTTTCTGTTAACTTTTTCAAAAGGCTGGCTACATCTAAAATAAAAGATAATTGCAGCTGTTTCTAAGCCATCTCTCCACCTTTCCTTCACCCTGTGCCTTCTCTGCCAACTGTCACTAGCTCTAGCCCATACAGAATCTACTCAGCATTTGCCACAGTCCATTCTGCTCCAAAAAATGTCCTCAGAGACCAACCCTAATGTTATCTATATCCTTTCTCCCCACTCTTCTCTGCCCGCTCTTTTACTATACCATACCCTGCTTGCTCGCTCACCTTCCCTCTTCCTCTACTACATCCCTTTCCTACACTATATCCTATCCCCCCTCACTCCATCTAGCCCTCTGGCCCCCTAGCCCTTTTTCTTGCTCCCCCCGTATTCTTAATCATCTTATTTTGGAGGCTGGTAACCCCCCACCCCAATGTTTCTTACCGTTCTATGCTCCCTGTACCCACTGTTTCATTCCCTAATTTGAGCATTATGTATCATACTACTCGAAACTGTATTTAATTACTGTGATGTCTGTTATCATGTACTTAATTACCGTGATGTTTGTTATTTTGTAATATGCTATTGCCTGCACACATATCACAGGACTTCCTTGTGAATGAGCTTGCCCAACAGAGTTTTCCTGCAATAAACTTGAACTCGAACATGAAGCTGATAAGTGCATTATGCACAGAGGCAGCCTAGGGGAAGTATAAGCCAAGTGGAGGGGAGGGGTGAGGACTCGTGAGGTGAGAGGGGTAAGAAGGTGGGGGTTAAGTATTGGATGTCTAGGGCATAGGATGGAACTCCTGTCATTATGTACAGCTGCTGCACTCTTGAGATTCTACCAGGAGGTGATGGAGTTCTTTTTTGAATTGGCTGAGTTTCTTAAGGTGAAAAAGGGAGGGAGGCAGGTCATTCATCCAGAGAGGGCCTCGATAGGAGATGGACCTCTGGGAGAAGGAGGTCCACTTGTAAGATACATGCAGTACCCCTCTAGCAGAGCTTCAGGTTGTTTTAGTATTGGGGTTACATGGGAAAAGCTTTGAAGCTGATTCTGGGACCAGTCCTAGGAGGGCTTTTTTCCTATGAAACTTGCCTGGTAGTGGGACCTTAGAGGTAATGGGAGCCAGCTAATTGTGGAGTGGAGACTGCAAGAGTGTGAATACCGATTAGCTCCTAGAACAAGTCAGCAGGCTTGTTGAGCCAGCGTTTGACCCTTTTGAGAGCAGTTTCAGTGGCCAAACTACAGATAGTCAGTCCATAGTCAATAATGGACAGTATTGAGCTTTTGGTGACAAGCTTGAGGGCCTCAGTTGTCATAGCATTTCTGTGTCTGTAAAGGAGTCTGAGTCTGATGTTGGCTGTTTTCATGACATGGTCAATATGGGTGTTGAAAGAAAGGGTGTTGTCTAGGAATAATCCCAGGTATTTAAGGATAGTAACCTGTTTGATTACATTGCTTTTGTTACTTAGTATGGTAAGTGGGCCACCCTGCTTTTTTGAGCTTTGAAGGATAAAGTGCATTGCTTTTGTTTTTCTGTAGTTCAAGAGAAGTTTGTTGTGAGCAAACCATGACTCCAGTTTGGTAAAGCTACTTTGAAGGGTAGCTGTTATTTCATGGAGGTGTGTTCCTGGTACGGAGATCACTGCATCGTCTGCATAAAGCAGCATCTTAGTAGGGCACGCACTTGGCAGGGAATTGATAAAGATGCTGAATAGTAAGGGCCCTAAAATTGATCCTTGTGGGACACCCAAAGTAACATTCTGGGGTTCAGAGGATACACCTTTTATTCTAACACACTGGAACCTGTGCGAGAGGTAGCTTGAGAACCAGGACAATGTATTGGTAGAGAAGCCAAGAGCTGCAAGGTTACTTACCAGGATGTGATGATTGATGGTGCCAAATGCGTTTTAGGTCAATAATGATTGACCCAAACATTTTTCCACTATCCAGGGAGTCATATAGATGTGAAGTAAAGTCAGTGAGTGCAGTAATAGTGCTGTGGGATTTATGGAACCCATGCTGCTAAGGGCAGAGCAGGTTATATTTGTTGAGGTAATCCTTGAGCTGATCTGACACACTTCTATCTCTAGGGCTTTCAAGAGGGGTGGTAGAATAGATATGGGGTGGCAGTTGCTTATACTGGTCCTGTCTCCACTTTTAAAGACTGGGGTGATGAGGGCAGTTTTCTACTTGTCAGGGAATATGTTCTCCTTAAGGGATATGTTAAATAGTTGCATTAGTGGGTGGGCAAGCTTTTCTAGGGTGATGGTGAGAAGCTTCATGTCGAGCATATCAGTACCCATTCTAGTTTTGTCAAGGATCTTCTTCATGTATTTAATAGTGTATGCCTACATGATCATTTTGAAGTAGAATGGGGGTTGAGTGGTGTTTGAGGTGGTAGCAGGGTTTGGGGGACAGCTGTTAGGTCAGTAACAAGTAACTCTGGAGGGACGATGGAGCTGAGGTCTGTAAAGGCCAGATTAAAGGCATTAGCTAACTCTTTCGGTTGCTGGAGTGGGCCTGCAGTGGTGACAATTAGATCTGGTGGAGCTTTGGATTCTTTCAGAGTCAGTATCTTTACATTCTCTCAGAATGCTCACTCATCCCCTCAGCACTTCTGAAGTTCCTTTCTGTAACAGGAGGCCTTAGCATTCCTTATCAACTGGGTGCATTTGTTCCTTGCAGTCTTGTAGACCATAAAATCTGCCTGTCTTCCGGCAGCTCTCGCTACATGCCAGAGGTTATCCCTATTCTTCATTAGTTCAAAGAGGGGTCTGTTAAGCCAAGGATTAGATGCCCCTTTTGTTTTGGATGTTATAAATGGTGTGAATAAGTCACAGGCTTTATTGAAGATGGTAATAAAGTATTCCAGAGCCTGGTTAGGGTTAGGGCAAGTGACAAGGGGAGACCAGTGTGTGTCTCTCAGGTAGCTCTTGAAGAGGCCAAGTTGCCCTTTCCTCAGGGAGCCTTTTTTTCTGTTTTGCAGTGTGTCCATTGGGCACTTGTTAGACCAGGAGTAGAAAATGGGAGAGTGGTCACTCAATGTGTCTGGCAGAACAGTGATATTTTTTATGTGCTCGGGGCAAGTAGCTAGGAGCCAATCAATGAGCATGCTAGTACCTGTTTGATAGTGCATCCTAGTTGTTTGATTTACCCTCTGCGTTAGGTAAAGGGCATGTATTTTGTCCCTGTCAGTAACTGTGTCCTTAGCTAGCTAGTTCAAATTAAAGTCCCCAAGGATAACCTGTTCTCAGCCCTGCATTGCTCTTTTGATGTGTTCAGCGAATAACTCGAGTTCTGGCCCTTGTTTTCCTGGGGGTATGTAAAGTGTTTTAAGTAACAGAGTTTTACCTTGTTGGCCAATTGAAAGTTTAATCAAGAGTATCTAAGTTTCCTTGGCATTTGTATTGTAAGGCATGATTTGTCCACAGTTGCTGCTCCTCAGGTAGACTAGGCATCCACCCCCTCATTTGGAGAGCCTGTCCATACAAAAGATAGTGTAACCATGCTGAGAGATTGAGGAGTCTGGGACCTTGCAGGATAACCAGGTTTCTGTGAGAACGGGAACATCAGATTTGTAAATTGTTACCCAAGCTTGAAGTTGGGCAAGTTTGTGCAGGAGGCTACAAATGTTAATAGTGGCAATTTTAATAGAACCAGTAGGCTGGGGGTTATGGTGGTTTGTGGGTCCAGGATTGGGGTGAATATTCCCAGATAGGAGCAGGAAGATAATAAATAATCTGGTGAGGTATCATTTCCACCAAGTTCTTGCTATTCGAGCTAGACTGCATCTGTGGGGCCTGGGTGTACCGGGGATCCTTGGAAGAGATGTTGTAGCACATCAGAGCCAGAATGGTTTCAAGAGAGATAGGTGTTCATCAGTGCACCTGTGGAATTCATAAAACAGGTATGTGTTAATAGGGATTTCGAGCTGGATATCTATTGTGACCGAACTAGTTGATTGTGTACTTCGATTTATTGGCAGATCACTAAGGGGAGTGGAGGCGGGTGCTGGCTGGTCATTTTTGAGGGTCACACCGCCCTTTCCCTCATGACCCACTGTCAGGTAGTTGGAGAAAAAATATCATCTTATTCACCAGCTGTGAGGAGTTCATTTTGGAGGTGTCTTGGCTCCTGTCACTTTAAGAGAAATTAACTTTCTTAAATGAAAAAAAACAAGGTCTCTCTAGAGGCAGATCTGTATAATGGGAAACTATCAAAACTTAAATCAACTCTTAACAAATCTCTACATCAGACTAAACATTGCTTAAAGTGAGAGATCAAAAAATTTCAAGCAGAGAGCAGTCCTGGCATCAATTTTTGGGCAGCAGTTCCTAGAGGGCTTCTGGATTGCTGCACATAGAGTGGGGAAAAACTCAGCTGGCAACAGAAGTAAGTGCAATTCCTCCAGGGGTAGATGCCAAAATTTAAATGTATAAGTTTGAATATTCATGAATAATATTGAACAAATCCAGAACAAATGGTTTGATACCTTTTATTGGACCAACAAGGATGTTAAAAAAGGAAAAAGTAGCTTTAGCTTTTGGACCAACAAGTCCTTCTTTGGAAGCTTAATGACAATTATTTAGAAAATCCTATATTATTAACACTATATATGTGGGTTGAACTCTCTGCCTGCTGTTATCTCTGGACAACCTTTGACCTTTAAGCTTGGTTCAGCTGAAAGCACACTTAAGATATTCAGGCTCTCTGATGTTACTTTAATTATGTTTTGAATGCCTGTTTTAAACCAATGAGATTTATTTTTGTTTTTTTCTGCATGTTCTAAGTGTTAATAATATGGAATGTTCTAAATAACTGTCATTAAGCTTCTTGAGAAGGACTTGTCAGTCCAAAACATATGGTTCCATGCTGATTTTTGGGAAGCAGTTTAAGCCAATGGGATTTTTAACAATTTTGTATATGTTTTTTAGTGTTATGTATGATCTGAACTTTAAGAAAACATTTTCTTCCAAACTAACTATTATTTTTTCTGATGAAGGATTCTATGTAATCCAAAAGCTCAAGTGCCTATTTTGTTTTGTAACAGCTATGTTAGCCTAATAAAAGGTATCAGATCATCTATTTTTTCTGGATCTTTTGAGAGAAGAGAATGACAGTGCAAAGGCTCCACATTCAAGAATAAAAGAGCAAGACTAGCAACAAGACCAGTGGCAGTGGAAGGATTCAGTCTGAGAGGACGAGTGGCACAGCACAGTGATAACACTGCTTAAATTACAATAAAAACAGTTGTGAGAGAAGAGCATGAGAGCTGACAAAAACCGAACTGTGTACTCTGTGAATTGAGCCAGAAGGGCTGCGCTGTGAGTGTTGAACCTGAAGGGCTCTACTGCTGCTAAGCATCTAGAGCAAGTCTGAAGTGTTTCATCTCCATGCTGCTGGGGTTTAATCCTGAGTGCTGCTTGACCTGCTGCTGTGTGCTGTCTCCTGCCTAGAGTGAGCGGTTGTATCCATGGGTCATGTGAGTGCTAGTATTGCTGGCTGGGGTCTTTGTACTTTCTCAATTTGCATTACAATTACCTCATTGGGATTACAGTTGGTTTTCAAGCAATTCCCATTTGAGACCTCAAGTTAGCTCACCTTATAGCCTAGAGGTTAGAGTAACAAACTGTGAATGAGCTTGGTATATCCAGCAAACCTGAGTTTGATTCCCCCAACCACTACTTACACACTGTGTGACTCTGAGCAAGTCACTTAACCACCTCAAAGCTCCTGGGTCGCCCCTGAAAACAGGCACTTGTGCCTGGTGGGCCTTACCTGGTTAACAAAGAATTAAAAAAAAAGTTCTCTTTAATTGTGCTAGCACACCATGGCTTCTTGAGGGGTTAAAATGCAAGCTTACTAATTGTTTCAAAAGTACATCACCGAAGAAACCCAGAAAATGTAGCCAGACCTGCAATGGGAATTAATGTAATTCCTGGGTAACCAGAATCATTCATTGTTGTTTCATACCTAGGGCTACTGGGGGTGGACCTTAGCTGCCTATAGCTGGTGCAAAATGTGACTGCCAGGTTATTGACTGGCTTATCGAGATCTTGCCATATCACACCTGTGCTCTGTGGTCTGCACTGGCTGCTGGTGCGGTTGAGGATCACCTTCAAGGTTGGGTTGCTGACATATAAAGCCCTACATGGACAGGGATCACAGTATCTGCAAGATCTCCTTTGTCCCTACTGCCCCCTTCACTGTCCCCATTCTGCCGATGAGGGATTGCTAGAGATTCTCAGGGTCCATTTGACAACTTCTGGAGCTAGATCTTTTATCTTGGAAAAAGGGTCCAGAGGTCCAGAGACGAGTCAGGTGTTAAATAAATGTTTTAAATGTTTTCCTCTCTTGGTCGGCAATTTTATTTGTGGTGGTGAGTGCCTGGATTTGTGTTTAGTGCCTGGATTTGTGTTTTTGCATCGTTTACTTTTGCAGCTTTTACCCTGTGTAATTCTCTGTCTCATCGGATTAGATTGTGCCCATCTGTTGAGGCCTTTAAAGCTGCCCTAAAATCTTATTTATTTGATTTAGCTTTTTTAAATATTTAAAGTCCTGCTGTTTTGTTATGTGTTTTACTGATGTGATCTGACTGATAATTGTGTTAATAATATCTGCACAATGCTATGATCTGTTGGAATAGTGTTTTATAAATAAAGAATTACTTGCTTGCTTAAACTTGAGATTATAGTTTTAGTACTGGTAATATCTTACAGCTATACCACACCCATTGTAGCATAAGTCTTTCTGCTGTGCCTCTTGTTTGGCCAGGTGCATTGGTGATTGTGCAGGACATGAGAGCATGGTAGTGACCCACAGTACAGTGGCTCCCTAGGGTTATTGTTACCAGGTGGGAGTGCTGTAGGTGATTTGCAACTGTTTAAAGCTTCCTTTACTTCCAGGTTCCAGGTCAGTGCTACATAAGAGAGCCAGAGAGCCAGACAGCAGACAGAACACCACGAGGAAGGAACTACTGGTATAACTAAAACTTCTCTACTGGGACTAAGAACTAGATCTCTGTACTGGGACCTTCAATTTAGGGTAAAACAAAAAAAGGACTTGGTGTGTTTGTCAGAGGTAGTTGAAATAAATTGTTATCTGTTATCTGTGTACTTATCTAGGTGTTTGTCACAGGTGTCAGAAGGGAATTGTTATCTGTGAAATTAACTAAGTGTAGAAAGATTTGCAAAGTAGGGGGAGTGGCTTAGCTAGAAGGAGCCAGGTTAAGACCAGATATAAACACTGCCCTAGACAGCTTCTGCCAGAGAGCAGACAGAACACCAGGAGGAAGGAGCTACTGGTATAACTAAAACTTCTCTACTGGGACTAAGAACTAGATCTCTTGTACTGGGACCTTCAATTTAGGGTAAAGAAAAGGAGTTGGTGTGTTTGTCAGAGGTAGTTGAAGTAAATTGTTATCTGTTATTTGTTATCTGTGTACTTATCTAGGTGCTTGTCACAGGTGTCAGAAGGGAATTGTTATCTGTGAAATTAACTAAGTGTAGAAAGAGTTGCAAAGTAGGGGGAGTGGCTTAGCTAGAAGGAGCCAGGTTAAGACCAGATATAAACACTGCCCTAGATAGCCTCTGCCAGAGATTAGACATAACACCAGGAGGAAGGAGCTACTGGGATAACTAAAACTTCTCTACTGGGACTATATTGCCCTCCTTCCCTCCCCTCCACCCCCCCACCCTAAACCAGTTCTACTTTTATAGATACAGGATTTAACTGACAACAGGAACTTCCTGTTTGGGAGCAGGAAGTGAGTGATCACAGAGCCACCAAAGACTCACCATCCTAGAATGGCAAGAGTAGCTCTCCGTCCCCCTCCCCCCAGCTGCTGGTGATCTGACTCTGAGCAAGTAAGGAGACTACTGAGAAATATAGGAACTTCTTGTCTCAGAACAGGGAGATCAGGAGCTAAAAGGGTGCAGAGGCAGTAAGTAAGTAGGAAGAGAAGGAAAAAAAAGAAATAAACAAACAGAGGGAAGAGTAAGTATTCCAAATAACAGTTAGGAGGGCCAGAAAAAAGACATGATGGGAGTGGTGCAGTGCAGTGGCTGTGGAGCAGCAGTCTTCCAGGAGATATTCCAGAGGATGCAGTGTTGTCCCATCTGCAGACACCTCTCTGGGCTGAGGGAGGAAGTTGTTCATCTCCAGGCTGAGTTGGCCAGGATTTGTGGGACCTCCTCTCCCACCCAGGGACCACCAGGGTCACTGCAGTTGCCTCAGAGGTTGCCAAGAAAGAGGAGTGGTTGGACCACAGTGGGCTCAGGGAGGGAGACGGTGAGGGTGGTGGAACAGAGGCACATCCCTCCAGTTGTACATCTCCACAGTTTCTATGCCATTCTGGAAAAGTGTGGTTCCTCTATGTAGGCACCCACAGTGGAGACCAACGAGGATGCTGGGAACCTCCATGAAGAAGACCCACAGGAGGGTAGCATGGGACCCCACAGGGGAAGGAAACGACTCCTGGTGGGGGACTCCATTGTTAGGAAGGTAGAACTGGGGGAGGAAGGGGAGAGGGAGGCAGTGCCGCCTGGTGCCCTGGCTTGAGGGACAGGAGCGAATCTCAGGATCACAGGAGCAGCTGCACAGGAGAGGGAACTGGATGTCATTATCCACCTAGGGACAAATGGCCTGGCTAAGAAAGGGATCAGAGCAGTGCAAGAAGCATTTGTGGAGATGGGAAGGGGCCTTAGACAAATAGCACACACGGTAACCTTCTCAGAAGTGCTACCTGTCTATGGCATGGGTGAGGCTATGGTGCTCCACACCATGGGATTCAATCGGTGGTTGAAAAACTGGTGCAGAGCTCAGGGATTTGGTTTCATTGGGGATTAGGGGTCCACCTGGAGGGATGCAGGCCTATACTGGCATGATGGTCTGCATCTGTCCAAGAGGGGAACCAGAATCCTAGGTGATAGGTTTAAATACTTCATTGACAAGCACTTAAACTAGCCAAGAGGGGAGGCACTGGACAGGAGCAGGGAAATCCTAGCCCCCCAAAAATATTAGGGTACTAAGTGAGGTAGACACCAACATAGAGATGTTGATAGGGAAAAGTGCAGGGGTAAGTGGAGAAAGTGATAAATGCAATAAGGACAGGGATGGGGCAAAAAGGGGTAAGGCCATCAAGAAATGGAGGGGAATGAGTACCAACACCCATACTCTGGGCAACAAGCTCCCTGAACTGGTGGCCTTGATGGAAAAGGGATGCCTGGATATTGTAGCAGTCACAGAAACATGGTACACAGAGAACCATGACTGGGATGTTAACATACCAGGGTACACAACCTACAGGAGAGACAGGGAGGGGTAGAAGGGGGAGTAGCTCTCATGTAAGGAAGGAAAAAGCAACTGAACAAGAGTAAACAGGGAAGAGAGGAGGCACTATGGGTCATCTTAGAGACTGGAAATGGTCATCACAACCGCACAGGGTTGTATATAGACCCCCTGTGTCAGGGGAGAGGAATGGACAAGGATATGATAGAAGGACATAGGATGGCAGAGAAAGGGGAGATACTGTTGATGGGAGATCTTAACATGCCAGATGTTAACTGAGCACCTTTATGGGCAGCCACATCCAAAAGCAGGGCCATTCTGATGTCCTTCAGGTGGCATGCCTCAAACAGCTAGTTTTGGAACCTCCTGTGAGGGAGCAATTCAGACCTTGTAATTCAAATGGAGACAGTGGGAGGATCTTGATCTAGAAGTGGGTACCTATTTGGGAACAAGTGACCACCAAACAGTGTGGTTCACGATAAAACTCAGCTACAGAGTCAAGCCATACAAAAGTAAGGATTCTGGACTTCAGGAGGGCTGACTTTGGCAAGATGGGAGAGTGCCTTAGAAAAGCACTAGTAAACAGGCTAGAAGGAGGGGTGGAGCAACAATGGGGAAATATCATAACTGCCATTACAGAGACAACAAGCCTTTGTGTGAAGCTAATAAACAAATCAAAATGAAAGAAAAAGCCACTATGGTTCTCAAAAGAGGTGGCAGTGAAGGTCAGGGAGAAAACAATAGCGTTTAGGAAGTATAAGGAAACACAGAGGGAACAGGACAGATAACTGTACCAATTAAGGCAGAAGGAAGCAAGCAGGGAAGTCAGAATAGCAAAGGCACAAACTGAGGAAAATATAGCTGACTCGGTTAAGAAGGGGGATAAAACCTTTTATAGGTATATCAGGGAGCGTAGAAAGACAAATGGAGGGATATTGAGGCTGAATAGAATGGATGGTGGGTGGGCAGAGAGTGACAGTAAAAAAGCAGGGATACTGAATGAATACTTCTGTTCAGTATTCACAAAAGAGGAAATAGGGGAGGTGCCTAATCCAATTAACAGAAGCACTCTGGAGAGGGGGGTGGATCCCAGTCCTTTCATGGAAGAAAGAGTTCTGAAAGAACTCCTAAAACTGAAGGTGGACAAAGCAATGGGGCCAGCTGGAATTCACCCCAGAATTCTAAAAGAATTAAGCAGAGAACTAGTGACACCACTAACTACCCTTTTTAACAAATCATGGGAGGATGGTGTGGTACCTGAGGACTGGAAGAAGGCAGATGTGATTCCACTTCACAAAAGTGGGAGCAAGACAGAGGCAGGAAACTACAGACCTGTCTGTTTGACCTCTGTGGTAGGGAAAGTGATGGAATCACTTCTGAAGGAAAGAATTGTTGAGTACCTAGAGGCCAGTGGGGCACAGGACCCAAGGCAGCATGGGTTCACAGCAGGAAGGTCATGTCAGACGAATCTAATTGATTTCTTTGACTGAGAGACCAAAGTAGTAGACCAGGGAGGGGCTGTGGACATGGCCTACCTAGACTTTAGCAAGGCATTTGACACAGTCCCGCACAAAAGATTAGTAGTCAAATTAACCAGCCTGGGAGTGGGTCCCAGGGTGGTAGCCTGGGTAAAACATTGGCTGAACAACAGGACACAGAAGGTAATTGTAAATTGAGTCCACTCTGAAGAAAAAGGGGTTACTAGTGGGGTACCACAGGGTTCAGTACTGGGTCCAGTCCTTTTTAATGTCTTTATAAATGACATTGCAGTGGGACTGGAAGGAAAAGCATGCCTCTTTGCAGATGACACAAAGATCTGCAACAGGGTTGATACACCAGGAAGCGTGAAAAGGATGAGAAGGGACTTGGCAAGGTTGGAGGAATGGTCAGAAGTATGGCAGCATGGATTCAATGTAAAGAAGTGCAAAGTAGTGCACCTGGGAAATAGAAACCCAGGGGAAGATTACACAATGATGGGGAGGTAGTAACAACAACAAAAATGGAAAGAGATCTGGGGGTAATCATATCAGATGACCTTAAGGTTGGCAAGCAATGTGAGAAGGCGGTAGGGATGGCTGGGGGGATACTGGGATGTATAGGGAGAGGTATCACCTGCAGAAAACAGGAAGTTGTTATCCCCCTGTACAGACAATTGGTGAGACCCCATCTTGAGAACTGCGTCCAGTTCTGGAGACCCCATCTCCACAAGGACATAGACAGGATGGAGGCAGTGCAGAGGAGGGCAACTAAAATGGTGCAGGGTCTGCAAGAGAAGCCATATGAGGGGAGACTAAAGGAGCTTAATATGTATACCCTTGAGGAAAGGAGGGAGAGGGGGGACATGATAGAAATGTTTAAGTACCTCAGTGAAATCAACAAAGTCCAAGAGGGTAGCATCTTTCAGAAAAAGAGATGTGCAAGAACAAGGGGACACAATTTGAAGATAGAGGGGGGACGGCTCAGGGGCAATGTGAGGAAGTATGTTTTCACAGAGAGGGTGGTGGATGCATGGAACAGCCTTCCTGAGGAGGTTGTGGGGTCTAAAACTGTGGAAGAATTCAAGAATGCATGGGACAGATATAAGGCAATATTTGTGGGGGGTAGGAAGAAATAGGCTGTTGGTTAAATAGGATCTGCAGCTTATCCTCTAGGTAGGGAAATGGGCAGACTAGGTGGGCCAAGCAGTCCTTATCTGCCATCAAAGTCTATGTTTTCTTTGTTTCTATAATATAAGAGCTCTACATTTGTTGAATTCTACTTCTGTGTGTGTACCTCTTTTGTGTAACCTTATTGCAGTATCTATTGGTGAAGGTAACAACTGTTCTATTGTTCCTCAGGCAGTGGTCCAATCCAGTGCAGAGATGTGGGTAGGTACTTCATCCCAGGGTGTGGTACAGCACACAACATCTGACCAACCTATTCTCACTAGGTGGAGGCCATGCACCATTTCTTTGCTTTGGGATAAACCCCCTACCACAGAAGAAAGAACAAACTGATCCACTCAAACAGGTGACCTGTACAGTCACCAGGCCATGTATGTGAACTCATTCACTGCTACCTGGGGGTCACATATGCAACTGCTAGCACAGTTTTCCTGTATGGTTTCAGATGGCGCTACTGCTTTATGAAGAACTGCAGTGTTAATGCATGGGAACTGCAGCACTGTGTGTGTAACATGTTGCAACATACTGTATAATGCATGACCCCCTTCCAAGTAGGGTGATTGTACTGCTGCTGCTGGCTACACAAAAAACACTGTTATCTTCTTAATATGCAGAAACTAGAAAAATTGCCATGTACAAGTTGTAAAGGCACCACTGCTATGTTGTGAATTTCAGTGTTGAGACATGGGAATTATAGTCATGCATGCTTACTGTGCTGTGGCATACAATGCGGTACCACCTTATAAGCAGGGTACTTTTTCTGATACTGACGGATGACAAAAAACACTGTTTTTCTCTTTCTATACAGTACAGATGCTAGCACAATTTCTCTGTATAATTTCTGATGCTGCTACTGCTACATGGCACATTTCAGTGCAGATGCATGGGAATCACAGCAGCATACATGTACTACACTGTGACCCATGATATAGGGCCTCCATTTGGATCAATTCTTAATTTTAAAACACAGTTAAAAAAAAAAACTCTTCCTTCCTTCCTTCCTTCCTTCCTTCCTTCCTTCCTTCCTTCCCCATGGCAAAATAAAAACTTTCTAAATGCACTCTATAAAAAACTGGGACAACAAAATAACCTAAAAATGGACTGTCTAGTAATTGCTGGCAGATTAGAAAACACAAAATAGATTTGAAATTAAATTTTGTAGGGGATTGCTCTAGATTGCAGCTTTGCACGTCAAACTCTTCTGACAGCTCTCTCTCTCTCAAGCACCATGCGCAGTGCGACACACACAGCTGCCATGGCAAATGGCACAGGTGGCCATGCCTGCATATATGTCCCCGCCACTCCCCATGTAATGTGTGAAGGACCATGACAGTGCCTACCTGCCCTTCATGGCCCCGCTGGTGCTGGAGCTGCTCCTGCACCACCTCCATGGCTCGCTGCGGCCTGCTGTCCTGCTGCTGCTGCTGCTGCCACCGCCTGCACCCGCCAGTGATTCTCAGGCCCTGGGAATGGAATATAGACAGGTACACATCAGAAAACATCCACATCAGCTGCCCACCACCCCCCTCCCATGTGTACAGGGTGAGCTCCTGCCTGACAAGTCCCGCACAGCTGCATCGCAATGCAAGTGGCGGCTGGCAATGCCACTACATGATGTGCATGATGAAAGTGCACTGCTGTGCAGGGCATGTCAGGCAGCCTAGCCAACACCACAGTACAGCACCAGGGCACACATGCAAGATGGTCCAACTTACCTGGTTGTGGCACAGCCGCACACCTGATGCATGCCTCAAGACTCCTCAGGCACTCTGGAACCCTTCTCACTAGGTTGCCTTACTGGTGGTGGCATTGCTCCCTCATCTTGGCCACCCTGATCCTCTGCTGCAGTGTGGCAGCAATCCCCTGCCACACTACAACCCTTGGCTGCTGCAGGGGCACCTGGCCAAAAAGTTGGGGGGTATGGGGCTGGACACAGGTGACCAAGTTGACCAGCTTGACCTGTGTCAAGCTCTGGGCTCTCAGGGCTCGTCACTGTGCCATGCTGTATAGTGAAGTCAGTGACCAAATATGGCAGCAGTAAGCGCACGTGGCCACAATATGTGTCAGATGCGCTATGCAAGGGAACATGCTCTGTGTCCACCCATCACACAATCCCAGAGATGCGCAGCATGGATGTGGCTAGGCAGGGTCACTGGGTGAGGGAAGTGACTCAGGGATCAGGAGTCACAGGAGGGGTCAGGGGTCACCCGCTTCTGCACAGTGTGCACATGCACGATAGCAGGCCTGGCGCATCATGCGCTGTGCCCCCATCTCACTGTCATCGCACAGTGTGCAATTCACACCATGATACTTTTTGGCGCATGTTCACTGCAGGCCTGCACACTGTGTATGTGTGTGCATTGTGCCGTGACTTGCTCAGGAGCAACCTCATTGTGCATAGAGCAAAATCATGATATTCGGACACCACATGCAAATGAGCTCATCAGCCAATGCATGGTGCACTAGGTGCATTAGCATGTCATTAACGTTGTGCCAAACCTCATTTGCATGCATTGCACAATATAAATGCCATGGAACAGCACAGGCCTTGGATCGGTATTGCATCCTTTTGAGGTAAGCTGAGCCTGCCGCTGCAGATCACTGGGAGCAGACAGCACAGCAGGGTGTGATGGAACAGGGTGATGCAGTCACTGACATACTGTGCTGTCCATGTCCACAGGAAGTGAAATGTTAGAACGTGAGGAGGGTGAGGAGTGTGGGCCTGCTCACAAGCACTGGCCTAATTTCACTAAAGTGGAGAGAGATGCCCTGTTCAGTGCATACCTTGATGGGGAGCACCTGTTGAGTGGTGCCACGGGCACACCACAGGCCAGGGCTGGGACCTGGGAGGAGGTGGCGGCATACGTCAGCCAACAAGGCAGATACCAGAGATCAGTGCAGAAGTGCTGGAAGAAGGTGGACACAGATAAGAGGCACATCAAGGTGAAGGTGGCAGCCATCCATGCATCCTGGAATGCCACCGGAAGGGGCCCCTCAGATGCACCACCGCTCATGGTGCAGAAGGAGTTGGTATCAGCCACCATGCACTGCAGCATGGTGGAGGGTGTTCCTGGTGGCAGTTTCCAGATGGGTGGCAGCCCATCACTGCATGGTAATTATGTCAGCCATGCACAGCTGGTGGCATGGAGGGTGCAGACACCGGCACCCTGGCGTGCATGCAGCTGGCATGCATGTCATGGGCATGTGTGCACACCACATGCATGCCATGCTGCAGGACACATGCAGTGGCAGTGTGGGGGGGCACATGTGGGCAATGCATCACTAACAAGCCTCTCTTTCTCTTGCAGTACCAGCATCTTCTGTGCGGGTGATGGGGTAGCGGCAGCGGCTGTGGATGCTGGAATGGCCCCAGAGAACCAGCCATCCACCTCCACTGGCATCTGGGGGTCCCAGCAGGCTGCAGCTCATCATCACTGTGCAGATGGAAGTCCTGGACTGGGTTTTGGATGAGGCCCTGTATATGTTCCTGCAGGATGCCAGCCTTGGTGTCCTCTGAGCAGAGACACAGATCTGGGCGGGATCCAACACCAATGATGACGTCATGATTATCCTTGTCAGCATGGACACCATTGTGGGTGAGATGCCCCTGCTGGCCACTGACACAGGCAGCATGCCCAGTGCTCTGCCAGCAGTGGAACAGCTGCCCACCACCACTGCGGGTGCAGTGGTGTGTGTTGCCCTGGCTGTGCCCTGCAGTGGAGGTGATGCAGCCGTGCAGACACTGGGTGGCGTGCGGTGGCGAGCGGGTGACAGCAGCAGGCTGCGGGTGCCACCAGCAGTTGAACATAGGGTCCGCCAGCTGGTGTGCCGCCGTGCCCAATCCCCCGCAGACCCACTGTGCGGCATCCACCAGAAGGGCTGTGCACGCATTGCTGATCCACCACATGGGGATTGGCATCCAGCCGGGAGCCCAGGATGCTGACCCGCTGGCTGAGCACACCCATTTGCTGTGGGTGCCCATTCAGCAACAGGTGCTACTTGCCACTGAGGTGCATGCACTGCAGGAGGGAGGTGTGCCAGTTAGCAGAGCAGCAGGAGAGGTGCACTGCACAGATCTGGTGGGGCTACAGTGTGCATGCAGGAGGCCAGACTTCATCCCTGGATTGCATTGCCACTGTGATCTTGGATGGCTTTTCGCTGCTGGCTGCCACAGGGGTGTGACCAGGCAACCCCAGCATAGTCAATGCCGGGCTCTGATGTCAGCATTCCAGGCCACCTGGGGCTGGCCTGTTTGGGCATCTTGACACTCCTCGTGGACATGGTCATGGTCCAGCGGTTCACACCCTGGGGGTCTGTTGCCCCCCATGACTAATGCAGCTTGTGGCTGCCAATCAGCCCAGGGTGGCTGCCCCCCATGGCCATGGGTGGCCATGGTTCCATCACCCAGCAGACCTTATGCAGGCTGCCCCACCTGCTGTCTGCAGCTGCTGCCAGTGTGCTGCACATGGTGTTGTGTGTGTGCCTACCACTGGTGTGGGTGTCTATGTGTCATGCCACATGCTGTCTGTGTGCATGCGCACAGCCACTGGGCCATACAGCATGGGCATGGTGACAGAGTCTTGTACTGGTTGCACCTGTGCGCAGTGCGATCATCTGATCCACACCACTGACCCTAAGCCTGTGTGTGGGTGCATATGTGTGTGTGTGGGTGGGGGCTGTGTGCTTTATCTCACTGTCATCGCACAGTGTGCAACACGCCATGATACTTTTTGGCGTGTTCCTCAGGCCTGCGCACTGTGTGTATGTGCATTGTGCGTGGATCTGTTCAGGAGCAACCTCATTGTGCATAGAGCAAAATCATGATATTCGGACACCACATGCAAATGAGCTCATCAGCCATGATGGTGCACTAGGTGTATTAGCATGTCATTAGCGTTTTGCCAAACCCATTTGCATGCATTGTACAATGTAAATGCCGTTCAGCACAGGCCTTGGATCGGTATTACATCCTTTGAGGTAAGCTGAGCCTGCCGCTGCAGATCATTTCGGGGAGCAGACAGCACAGCAGGTGTGATGGAACAGGGTGATGCAGTCACTGACATGCTGTGCTGTCCATGTCCACAGGAAGTGAAATGTTAGAGCAGTGGGGGAGGGTGAGGAGGTGGGCCTGCTCTGCAAGTGTCAGCCTAATTTCACCAGAAGTGGAGAGATGCCCTGTTCAGTGCATACCTTGATGGGGAGCACCTGTTGAGTGGTGCCACAGGCACACCACAGGCCAGGGCTGGGACCTGGGAGGAGAGGTGGCGGCATACCGTCAGCCAACAAGGCAGATACCAGAGATCAGTGCAGAAGTGCTGGAAGAAGGTGGACACAGATGAGAGAGGCACATCAAGAGTGAAGGTGGCAGCCATCCCAGCCATCCTGGAATGCCACCGGAGGGGCCCTCAGATGCACCACCGCTCATGGTGCAGAAGAGTTGGTATCATCCACCATGCACTGCAGCATGGTGGAGGTGTTCCTGGTGGCAGTTTCCAGATGGGTGGCAGCCCATCACTGCATAGTAATTATATGTCAGCCATGTGCACGCTGGTGGCATGGAGGTGCAGACACCGGCACCCTGGCGTGCATGCAGCTTCCAGCATGCATGTCATGGGCATGTGTGCACACCACATGCATGCCATGCTGCAGGACACATGCAGTGGCAGTGTGGGGGGGCACATGTGGGCAATGCATCACTAACAAGCCTCTCTTTCTCTTGCAGTACCAGCATCTTCTGTGCGGGTGATGGGGTAGCGGCAGCGGCTGTGGATGCTGGAATGGCCCCAGAGAACCAGCCATCCACCTCCACTGGCATCTGGGGGTCCCAGCAGGCTGCAGCTCATCATCACTGTGCAGATGGAAGTCCTGGACCTGGGTTTGGATGAGGCCCT
Organism: Neoceratodus forsteri; assembly: GCA_016271365.2. NCBI lineage: Eukaryota > Metazoa > Chordata > Ceratodontiformes > Ceratodontidae > Neoceratodus > Neoceratodus forsteri. The sequence goes on along the minus strand of CM057455.1, from coordinate 923,000,996 downwards.
GTATATGTTCCTGCAGGATGCCAGCCTTGGTGTCCTCTGAGCAGAGACACAGATCTGGGCGGGATCCAACACCAATGATGACGTCATGATTATCCTTGTCAGCATGGACACCATTGTGGGTGAGATGCCCCTGCTGCACTGACACAGGCAGCATGCCCAGTGCTCTGCCAGCAGTGGAACAGTTGCCCACCACTGCGGGTGCAGTGGTGTGTGCTGCCCTGGCTGTGCCCTGCAGTGGAGGTGATGCGGCGGGTGCAGACTTGGTGCGTGCGGTGGCGAGCAGGGTGACCAGCAGCAGCGGGCTGCGGGTGCCACGAGCAGGTTGAACATAGGGTCCGCTGCTGGTGTGCTGCTCCGTGCTCCAATCCCCTGCAGACCCCACTGTGCAGCATCCACCAGAAAGGGGGGCTGTGCAGCATTGCTGGTCACCACATGGGGATTGGCATCCAGCCCGGGAGCCCCAGGATGCTGACCCGCTGGCTGAGCACACCCATTTGCTGTGGGTGCCCATTCAGCAACAGGTGCTACTTGCCACTGAGGTGCATGCACTGCATGAGGAGGTGTGCCAGTTAGCCGAGCAGCAGGAGAGGTGCACTGCACAGATCTGGTGGGGCTACAGTGCATGCAGGAGGCCATGACTTCATCCCTGGATTGCATTGCCACTGTGATCTTGGATGGCTTTGCGCTGCTGGCTGCCACAGGGTGTGACCAGGCAACCCCAGCATAGTCAATGCCGGGCTCTGATGTCAGCATTCCAGGCACACCTGGGGCTGGCCTGTTTGGGCATCTTGACACTCCTGCGTGGACATGGTCATGGTCCCGCGGTTCAACGCCTGGGGGTCTGTTGCACCCCCCCATGACTAATGCACAGCTTGTGGCTGCCAATCAGCCCAGGAGTGGCTGCCCCCATGGCCATGGTGGCCATGGTTCCATGCAGCAGACCTTATGTGCAGGCTGCCCCACCTGCTGTCTGCAGCTGCTGCCCGGTGTGCACATGGGTGGTGTGTGTGTGCCTACCACTGGTGTGGTGTCTATGTGTCATGCCACATGCTGTCTGTGTGCATGCTTGCCTGGCCACTGGGCCATGCAGCATGGGCATGGTGACAGAAGTCTTGTACTGGTTGCACCTGTGCACCGGTGCGATGCATCTGATCCACACCACTGACCTAAGCCTGTGTGTGGGTGCATATGTGTGTGTGTGTGGGGGGGGCTGTGTGAGGTGCTGTGTGTGGTGTGTGTGGTTGTTGTGCCCTGTCTCCACTCACCCACCACACACTCACTGCAGTGTGAGCATGCCCATTGCCATGCATGCCCCTGCTTATGTGCTGTACCTCTTTGTGTGGCCTATGCATGTGTATAGCACCACCTACCTGTGTGTACCACAGTGCTCCCGTGCAATGGAGTCCTGGTGTCATCTCACCTGCTGCTGCAGCTGGGGATCCCTCCGCCCAATGGGTGGCTGTCCACCTCCCTCTGGCCCATTGTCTCTGTTGTCCACACTACTGTCACCATCATCAGCCTCGACAGCTATCCCATGGTCAGTGGCCATGTTGTGTAGCATGCAGCAGACCAGGAATAGGCCACAGGCTTTTGAGGGGCTGTAATGTAGGGCACCACCTGACCCATCTAGGCAACGGAAATGTGCTTTCAGCATGCCAAAGACACACTCGATGATGTTGCGCATGCTGGCCTGTGCCTTGTTGTAGCGTTCCTATGCTGAGGACTATGGACACTGGTAGGGGGTGAGCAGCCATGGCTGCAGTAGACAGGTGCTGTCCCCTGTGTGGATAGTAACATGGTTAGCCATCTTCTGTTCTATGCTGTGCTCCTTGCCTGTACCTGGTGCCCACCCCACCATGCACACCCTGGCCTCCCCATCCCACAGTCTGCTCTGCCCATTGCCCCTTGCCCATGCCATACTCTCCCACTAGGTGGCCTGTGGGGATGTCCCAACATTCAAACCTGTGGCACAGTACAGAGCTGTGCCAGATGAATGCATCATGTACACTCCCAGGGTGCGTGGTACAGACATTGGTAATGCGCCCCATGGCATCGCACACCACCTGGCAGTTGACACTCAGGCTCCCCTTCCTGTTGATGTATACCACACCCATGGGGCCAGGTGGCATGCAGATGCCCACATAGGTGCAGTCAATGGCCTCAATCATGCCAGGCATATGTGCTACCCTATGGAAGTTCTGCATGGTTGCTGTACGCTCCACCTGTGTGCTGGGGAAATGGATGAATTCTGACGCATGTGGCAACAGAGCTTTGAGGAACTGTATGAGGAGGCGGGAAGTTGCCAACTGGGTTATACCTGTGGTGGCCCTTGTTGGTCTCTGGAAGGTGCCCATGGTGAGCAGGCACATGATGGCTGTCACCTTTGTTTCCATGGACATGGCATGGGCTCCGTTTGGTGGGTGCCTGCATCTCCTCACTGCACAGCCTGCAGAGCAACCTCAGAATGGCCCTGTTCAGGTGGTACCAAACCACAATCTCCATGTCACTGTACTGTTTGAAGGTGATGCAGGTGCGGTACCATCTGTGTCAGGCATACCGCTGATGGGCATTTCCATGGCCACGTCACTGTTCCTCCTGCCCCCTCACACCTCTCAATATGGCCTCCATCATGACGGGTGCACTATTCATGGCCCTTGCTGTTCAATATCCCCCAGGTGCTTGGCCGCTGCTGGCTGTGTGCCACCCTGGTGCACTGCCTGGTAGTGAGTCTGTCTGTGTCTCTCACTCTCTCTGCTCCTCTCTCTCTTCAATGCCACCTCTGTTCCTCTCCCTCTTTGTCTGCCTTGGTCTGTCTTTCTTTCTTTCCTTCTTTCCTCCTTCCTTTCTTTCTTTCTTTCTTTCTTTCTTTCTTTCTTTCTTTCTTTCTTTCTTTCTTTCTTTCTTTCTTTCTCTCTCACTCTATCTCTCCTCACTCCCTCTCCTCTGGCGCAAGTGTTGTCTGTGTGCTTGTGCCCTGTATTTATAGTAACAAGTCTGCTCGGGGCATCTTTGATTTGCTATGCACTTGCGCCATGGTTTTATGGTTGAATATCCCACTGTGCTTGATATTCATGGGAACGCCTATGCACTTGCACCTGCATTCATTATAGTTGCTCATTGGTGCAATAAGATTTGCCCTGTGCACTGGCTCCCACTGAATATGACTCCTTGGCTTAAGTCCGTGACTTCTTATGCTTGGTGTACATAGTTAAAGCATGTATAACTGTTGAATATCTGAGTCAAGCATATATGATAAATTGTGGATATGATGCAATGCAACTACATAGTTATGAAAGTTTTAAAGTAAAAAAGTCACTGCAAGGCTACACAGTGCAACAATTTTACAAAAGGCTGGGATAATACTCTTAACGAGCACACCAGTGCTCTATATACACATTGTACAAACAAGAAATCCATACCATGGCAAGAGAGTGAAGTCCCATAAGGAATATTGAATACTTAAATTACACCATTTCAAATATTTTGTGCAAAAATCATACAGTTCTCACAAAATGTCTGTCATATCATGAGGTTACATCTATGTGAGTCATATATGTAACATCTTTATTGTCCTTAACTTTGTGCAGATTAAATGAGAATGGACATTATTTTACACATACACACAATGCTATGTATGAAAATTGTGCATTTTAATGCAGTGTACTCAGTTTGTGAATCTGAGTGAAGTTTTGCAAAAAGTGCAATTTATTTTATGGATTATGGAATATGAATTTTACAAATTCACCCAGCATTAATTAGAATGATAATAATTACTAATATACCTATTTATTAAATATAGTTAATCAGTTTTGTATGGTAGTCTTCATTTATTATTTTGTGATTGTTTTCAGTTTTGTACCGTGCTCTTGGTTTTTAGAGGAAGGGGTGGAGGGAATGCAAAGGGATCTGGGGAAACTAGAAGAGTGGTCTAGGGTGTGGCAGCTGGATTTCAATGCCACAAAGTGCAAAATCATGCACCTTGGGCAGGGAAACCTGGGGGCTGTGTACAAGATGGGCAGAGATTCTCAGAGTCACCAAGCAAGAGAAGGACCCTGAAGTAATCATATCTAATGATTTCAATGTGGTGGGGCAGTGCAAGAAGGCAGTAGGCAAAGCTAACTGGATATTGCAGTGCATAGGGAGTGGAGTTTCTAGCAGGAGAACCACTGTGCCACTGTGTTACTCCCAAGTGAGACCCTGACTGGAGTACTGTGTCCAGATTTGGAGGCTGCACCTCTGCAAAGATATTGACAGGGTAAAAGCAGTCTGGAGGAGGGCTATCAAAATGGTGTGGGGATTGTATGAGAAACAATATGAGGAGAGGCTATGGGAGCTGAACGTGTACTCCCTGAGAGAAAACACATTATTACAATTTATTTAATCAATGACATTGCTCTGTAGCAAAAGTGTTAGCACTATGTGACCTCAAATAAATATAATGGACCGGATTTCAATGATTGCTGTATAATCTCCCAGCAGCATAATTGTGCAGTATGCCTTATTTTGATATTTATCTTGATTTCAATGTGTGTACTGTGTCCAAACAGACTAATTACATAAAGAAGAGTACCTGGTCATTCTACAGTTACGATTTTAGATATTTTTTTTTATTTTGACCATTCAATTTAAACACAAGGGTCTTCCGCACATATATAAAGCATGCCTCTAAGATAGTAAGCCTACTCTGAGGAAGCTCAGTAATTTACTGAGCAAAACGTTACTCAACTTACTAACACATCATTAGTCAGGACCTGTGTGGTTTGTCCACTCCCAAACTCTTGAAGGAGTGTACTGTGATTTACTACATGAGTTCACTGATGGCACATTTCTTTTAAATAAATGGCAAGATAGATTTCATTTTACCAGGTGTGCTCTGATCCTTGTTATGGGTGATTTTTCTTTTCCAATATACTCTCTGGAAAAGAAAAGAGTGAGAGAGGACCTAACTGAGACTTAGAAGTATCTCATGGGATGAACTCAGTGCAGGAGGGGAGTATCTTTCAGAGGAGGAAGAACACCAAAATATGGGGGGGGGGGGTGCTATGAAGCTTGTGGGGTGTAATTCAAGAGGGATGTGAGGAAATACTTCTTCACAGAAAGGGTGGTGGATCCCTGGAACAGCCTACTAGAAGAGGTAATGAGAGTGAAGATGGGTGGAGCTTCAAGCATGTAAGGTATAGGCACATGGGTATAAAAAGTAGAGGAAAGGGAGGAGGGAGGGGCACCTGTGACCAAATAGAGTCCAGGCTATAGTAACAGGCAGGGAAAGTAGGACAGTCTCGGTGGTCTTAACAGTCCTTTTCTGCTGACAATTCTATGTTTATATGTTTTTATGTAAATGTCACCTAAAAACCTTATTGTCTCCTCTGTTTCACTTACTAAACTCCATTCTTTCGCTCTTATTTCAGTTTCTCCTTATCTATTTAATTTGACCATCCAATGGACATCAAATCCCATGTTGTTGAAATCACATTATAACTAGTAGTGTATATAAACTAGATAGTATATACAGTACTATTAACATTTTATAGTTTTGCATAGTTCTTTCCAGTGTTTTTGTTTTCCATTACTATGAAGCAATTAAACAATATTCATGAAAATATTGTATTGTTATTGTGCTATAATTGTTTGTTAGGTGTAATATAAAGCTTTTTTCCCCAGTTAAATTTAATTATTTGGTATCTGTGTAGAACCCACTGGGTACAAGACCCAATTACAGGGGCAACACAGAGCAATAGCAAGGCAACCTAAATCCATAACTTACATTTTCCATATTACAGAAGAGTGCATCACACTCTTATAATACAGAGCTGCTTCTCTAAGTAAATGAAGCTTACTATACATTAGCAGTTATAAAAAATTAAATATGGTTGACTGTGTTACTATTTTTTTTTACATACCCTTGGTGCGTGTTGTCTTCTCAAACATAGAGTACTAGACAGACTGAACTTGACAGATTGTGGATAAATGCATTAACACAGACATTCCACCAATCCTCCCTGAGGTAGCAACCTTGCCCACAAAACATTGGTGGGGTTATATAGGCTGGAAATATGCGATGGCTGATAATACCTGAATAAATTATTTCTGTTGTTTAAATATTCAGATTGACTGAGTAGCTGTTGCGCTTCGTAATAGTTGCTATTTTGCCCCACAAACAGTAGACTCCTTTCAAGCTTTCTTTTATTTGCTAGGATCCTAGGAGACCACATTGGCATTTGCTTGCTGCTGGAATGTGAATATAGGAAATATCTGAAGCATAACTTAAATTATGTCTAATAATAGACAATAGCTAACCCTTCACTGAGAAGAACAAGCTGGTAACTCCACACCTCATTAGTTTGAGACATCATGGACACGAGCATGAATCTCATGTGTCCTGATAAAGTGACACCACTAAAAATGAGGTGTGGAGCTACCAGTGAATTCTTCAAGGTAAAGTTGTTTTCATTGTATATAATGCAGTAATAAGCCTGTTTCCTAAAAAGAACATTTTTGAATCACATGTGTTGAACTTTTTTTTAGAATGTAATGCTTTGTATGATACTTTGCTGGTACTGTGCTGCCATTTTGAAATGGCTTGGGTGTTGGATTGTGCTGCAGCTGTGTAAATCAGCTCACTCTCCAACCCAGTGGACTGAATGGTTGGAGAGTGATGTTGATTAGGGCAGCTGATTTTAGAAATTATTTATGTTCTAAACTGTAAAACATTTCTGTAAATGTTCCAAACTGTGGATTATAGGGTTTGTCAAACACCTGGGAAATGGGCTTATTGTGTAGTATTACAAAAGAACCCCAGAGCAAATGCACTGGGGCACAGGTTATCCCGGAGGATATTGGCCATACAGTCAAATGTTATTGTGCAGTATGTTTTTTCAAAGTTTACACTGTGATGATTAAGGCTTTTCAACCTCTCTGCAATGGGTCCTGATGTACATTATCACCGTGCCCCTTGAATCACATAGTGTGCCGAGAACAATAACTTTCTATTCTCTCCCTCTCCTGAATTCTTTCATTCATTATGTTTATTCAGAGAGAGAATTGGAAAGTCTTTGAGCCAGGCTCATTTACAAGGCATTAAAAGTAAGTGCCTATACAACAGATTTGGGCAAGATGTATCAGTAACAATTAAAGACAAGTCAAAGATACAATAACAGTGTAAGATATACAGGTATGAAAATCACCAAGAACATAATATGTCCTCTCAGTGGGTGTTATGAATTCTGAAGTGCTTTGTGATACAGGTTATATAAAACTCACTACTATAAAGAATATAAAACCATATTCCTTTCCTTTCTATATGGCCCAGGATTTCTAGTTCCTGGGTTTCCTGACTCCCAGCAGCACCAGGAAATAAAAATAAGGAAGGCTGGACTGCTTTGCTTCCAGGCTTTCTGAGACTAATTTGTAGTACTGAAAATGGAATATCCAGAATGAGAGTCCTAAAATGGTTAGAGGGTCCCTGATAAGCAAGCAGCTGTGGAAGTTGCACTGCTCATTCAGCAAATGATGCCCATTCACCTGTGAAAATGGTTCCCTCCAGCTTGAATCTGTAAGGTGCCATATGGCAGAATAATTGCCTGTGGTAAAGTTACTGTCACAGTGCTACCCTCCATAATTTGTGTATTTGGATTTAAAAGAAATCTAGTCCAAACACTTTTCTATTTCACCATCCAAGAAGCAACTGCTACACAAGGGTAAGTGGATCCCTACCAGATTTGCATTCTGTCAGCTTTTAAAAGGAAAGAACTGGGAGGGGGGAGAGGAACCACACGACTCAGCAGTGTATCACATGTTAAATCAAACACCAAATATTACTGTGTTCTTGAATAATAAAGATATTCTATAAAGCATACCATAGCCTAAAAAGGTCTGTTTTAGTCAACAGGGGGATTTAAAACACAGAATATGTGTTCAAATGTTAACAAAAAACAAAACAAACAACAAAAAATCAACAGTCTGGTACATTTACTGTATGTCACTCCAAAAAGAAAGATGTATGCTTTAAGAAAATGTGTAAATAAATAGTGGCCTGGTTGATCTTGTCAGTCATGTGGGAGACCCATGGTATCCTACATAACAGACAACCATTCAGGAAAGAAAAGGAAGTGATCCACTGGGCTTCAGTGAGGGGCATGGTATTATGTGAAATGGGAGAATACAAAACAGTGAGCCTATAATTGTGATGGCATGTCAACGAGGACAGAAACGGCAACACATGTTTTTTGTTTGTGGTAGTCTCTGCCCCCTTATCCCCTTACTTAAGTAACCAACTCAGAGGTTGTAGCAATTCAGGTAGGGGCTAAAACATTTGTCACCATTTCATCCTCATTGACTTTTGGGCTCAACATTTTGTATTTGACCATTCCACAGGCCACCAGGAGGCAGCATCCTCCTGGCTCATAATTATCCGTTGGTGACCCTGAGGATGTTCCCAGCATTTTCATTGGGTTTGTCTTATTGTGCTACAGTGCAGAGTCTGCCCTGAACAAATGATACCTGAACTGTGAGGAATCAGGGTGCAAGTAGTGCTGCATTGGACTTTTTGACTCTGCTATGCAGAAATCCTGTGACAAAATAGGATGTTTCTGCTAAAATCCTCTGAGCAGAACATGGATATCATTGGCAAAATGCTAAATTCTGCACATTTAACCAATTTGCACCAGAGGGACTTCACACAGAAGTCAAATTCCCCGCATGTTAGGCTTATAGACTTGATACATTCTAACTTTAAAACAGAAACTGTGAGGGTATATCTGGATTTAGTTTTGGACCACTGGCCACAGAGAATTTTCTTTCTTGGTTACTTTACCCAGTGCTCAGACACCTACAGTATAAACTGATAGAAATCTACAACTCATAGAGAAATGAGGAAATGAGAATTAGACAAAGAATCATACATTCAAATATCCATGTGGTTTACTTGATTAAATGCCAGTGTGGCAGGAGTTACATTGTCAAAACAAAATGTGAATTGAGGTTCTTAATTTTTAAGCATGAGTTGAAGATCAGAAGAAAAGACAAAACTTCTAGCTCAGCTAGACATTTTGAAAGGGAGAATCACCAGATCTTTGCACAACATTTTTTTGGCATCAAGTGAGTAGATCCCTGGACACAGAGGATGGGACTGGGAAAGAAAGTTCCTGCTTGGAGAGACAGCATGAAATGAGAGGTTTGGTAACTTGGATGAGGAAATTGGGCTAAAAGATATCAGCCTGGAATCACTTTTATAAGCCAAACTTAGAATGTTAAACTACATCCATGCATACCCAGCTATGTTTGCTGATGGCAGTGACATGACTTCTGAGTGCCTGCTTCTATGACTAATGTAATAACCAAGGTTACTATCTGCCCCCTCTCCCATCATCCCTCCCTGAGCATAAATTGAAATAAAACATTTGTCTTTAATAAGAATGTGAAATTGTTGATGTGGAAAATTTACTTTCTTTATTTGTGTGTGTGTGTGTGTGTGTGTGTGTGTGTGTGTGTGTGTGGATAGATAGATAGATAGATAGATAGATAGATAGATAGATAGATAGACAGACAGACAGACAGATAGATTTTACATTCCATATGCTTGTGTCTGTTTATTGGTAGAGTGAACAGTTGGGTTCCTCTGGTATCAGTGTTGGGACTGATCCTCTTTAATGTCTTTATAAATGACATTGCAGAGAAGCTGGAAGGGAATGTCTGCCTCTTTGTGCATGACACCAAAATCTGCAATAGAGAGGACACTCCAGAGGGTGAAATGGATAAGCAGAAAACTGAGAAAACCAGAGGAGTGGTCAAGGGTGGTATGGCAGCTGGGTTTTAATGCATAAAGGTGCAAAGTAATGCACTTGGGGCATAGAAATCTGGGTACCGAGTACAAAATGGGTGGAGTGGTACTGACGGCTGCTGAGCAAGAAAGAGATCTTGGGGTAATTATATCAGATGACCTAAAGGTGGCCAGGCAGTGCAAAAGGGCAGTTGTGAGGGCTAGTGGGATACTGGGGTGCATTTGGAGGGGTATCACCAGCAAAAAGAGGCAGGTGGTATTGCCATTGTATAGTTTGCTAGTACAACTCCACCTAGAGTATTGTGTCTAGTTCTGAAGATCCCAGTTTTGGAAGAACATATATAGAGTGGAGGCAGTCCAGTGGAGGGCAACTCAAATGGTGTAGGGGCTGCATCAGAAACCCTACAAGGACAGACTTAAGGACCAAAATATGTACACCCTGAAAGAGAGGAGGGAGAAAGGGGATATGATAGAGATGTTTAAATACTTCACAAGGGTAGATAAGATACAGAAGTGTTTTTTTCAGAAAAAAGTGTTCTGTAATATGGGTACATGCTATGAATCTTGAAGGGGCTAGATTCAGGAGAGATATGAGGAAGTACTTCTTCAGGGAAAGAGTGGTGGATTCAAGGAACAGCATTCCGGTGGAGGTGGCGAGGGGCAAAAACAATGGTTGGGTTCAAGAATGCCTGGGATAGGCACAAGAGAATTGTAATGTTAAGTAAAGGGGGAAGAAATAGCTGTAGATCAAGTAGGGTTCATGGTGAGAAGAAAGGTAGGGAAAAAATAGTAGATGGGTGGGTTATGCAGCCCTTCTTTGACATGAGATTTTATGTGTTTATGTTTCTATGACTTTGAGCAAGTCACTTGATCTCCCTGTGCTTCCATCATTCCCAGCTGTAAAAGTGGGTATGAGCAAGGTCCACTGAAAATGAGATGTTGTATATCAGCTGGGTTAACCTGGAAAAGAAAATCACAGATTATAGATTTTTCCACATGGTAGCACTTGCAGCAAGTACTATGCAAAATCCTTTCCACCAGTTGAATTGTGAAGAATTCAACTATCCACCTCATGGAAGTTTTTTTTGTGGAATTCCCTATACAGCATTGGCAATTCTATAAACCTGTTCTAGATAAAGGAGTTCCACCAAACAGTCTCAACTTAAATAAGAAGTTCTGTTATTTCAGTAGGATCAGTTCTTTGAGGGTGTACATACTGCAGACCTTTAGCCTCTCCTTGTAGAGCTTTTTATGCAGACTGCACCATTTTAAATGTCCTCCTGTAGATTGCCTTTATTCTGTCCATGTCCTTCCTGAGATGTAGTCTTCATTACTGGACACAGTACTTTATGTTGTGTCTTACCAGTTCTCTATACAGGGGAAACACTACATCCCTCTTTCAGCTGGTGATATTCCTTTCTATGCACTTCTATGGCCTTCCCCTTCCTCTGTGAATACTCAGCAGAAGTATTTGTTCATGATTTATGCCTTTTCCTGGTCCCCCTCTGTACATTCCCCCCCCCATTTTAATCTTATAATTACTCCCTTTGCCTTTCTTTTTTCACTTACAAACCTAAAAAAGTCTTATTTCCTTTTGATATGCCTGTGCTATTCAATATTCAGTTTGTGCCTTCACTCTCCTTACTGCTTTCCCTGCTTCTTTCTGTTTCCCCTGATGTGCTGTACCTCTCTATCCTCCTCCCTCTGCATCTCATTCTACCTTCTGAATGCAACACTTTTAGTCTTTGCCTTTCCCACTACCTCTTTCAAGAACTATAGTGGCCTCTTTTTCTGCTTGTTTTGCTCACTTACTTACCATAAAGGTTTGCTGTCCTCACAATGCCCATTTTTATGTTTGCTTGCTCACATGCACAAGAAACATTATGCAGCAGCTAGGAAAGAAGCAGGTTGTGGAGGTGCTGCACTATGGCAGCCAATGGGGGCCCTGCATTTGGAGGTTTGGTACTGGTGGACCAATGCAGGCCCAGTGTCCTGATGACACTGGTTCTGCAGAAGTGGTGCCAAATTGAAACATTTTCATTGCTGCAATAAGGGGCCACCTCGTCATTGCAGCATCAGCCATTTCACTGCAATGAGGGAGTGACCCTGCCATCTGCTGGCCCCCAACCCAGTACATTTGCTGACAGGGGAGCCCACTCCCCGTCGGCATACTGTAACCTCTTCCCCACTTGTTGTGTGCCATGGGGGGTGCCCAATCCCCCTCGGCATCATGCACCACCCCAACAGTCTTTCTTTGCTGACAAGGGCCCCAATCCCCATCAGCTTCAGTTCCCACCCATCCCAGTATATTTGCAGATGGGAGAGTCCACTCCCCATCAGCATAATTTCCCAATTTGTTGTGTGCCGGTTAGGTGCCTAATCCTCATCAGCTACAGGCCCCTCAAAACACTCAGGCACACTGGGAGCCCACCCAGTGTGCAAAATGTCCCTGTTAAAAAAAAAAGTCCTGTGATGTTTTCTGTGTTTTTTTTCTTTAAACCCGTAAAATAGAAAACGGTCCCTCGTTGAATCTGGTGGCCCCTCCCCCAATCTGCACTCACCCTCTGTGCACTCTGCCTTCCCCTTACATAACCCCACCCCATACTTACCTCCGGAGCCCAGCGCGATGATCTTCAGAGGACTAGGAACACATCTGCACTCTTCAAAGCCGATCGCAAACTGAAGAAATGCTGGTAAGCTGTATAATGGCATAAATAAGGTTTTTTCAACTTTGGTGCATATCTTGAGCATTTTGGGGAATTGTGGTACCACATTTTCAACATGGGGTTATTGGGACCCTTTCTTTTGAATTCAGCCACTGTCATGGCATTATTCAGTCCCAAAAGGTGATTTTGTGGTCACTGCATGGAATCACCTTTTGGGAGCAATTAATGAAATTGACAGTGCCATTGTTCGTGAGATGGGCTATCAAAAAGCCTAAGTTGCAAATCAGGTGAAAAGAATCCTAAAAATTACTGTTGTACAAGTGCGCATTGCACAGTGATTTTCAACATTGGCATTTTTCCATACCTCCTTATGAACAGTTCAGCTGTCATTTTATACATCCTGGCCAAAATGTGTTTTCGCACTTCCGGTGCAGAAAAACACAGTCGCAGTGGGAAATCAGTTTTTGGGATTGACTGAGAAAATGACAGAGATACTGTTCATGAGCAGAGGTCCTAAAATGCTTATGTTGAAAATTTAGTGATGAAAGTCCATAAAATGACTGTGTTACAAGTGCATGTTGTGCAGTTTCCAGGCACCCTTTTAACTTCGCAAATTTGTAATATTTTCATGCCAGATTTTCAACACTGCCATTTTTTCACACCTCCTTATGAACAGTACAGCTGTCATTTTTCACATCCTGGCCAAAATGTGCTTTTGCACTTCTGGCACAGAATAGCTTGGTCACTGTGGGAAATCAGTGTTTGGGACAGATTAAGATCGAGCGAGTGAGAGAGATGGAGTGAACGAGCTCAACTGAGCTCTGTTGAGACTGCTGCGGATTTCTTTGTGGCCACAAAAAGGCATCAGTGCAGGCAGGAGTCCAGTACAAAAGGGTAGCCTGCAGCGCTGGGAGAAACAGAATGAACCAGTGAAAGAGGGGGAGTGAACAAGCTCAACAGAGCTCTGTCAGGACTGCTGCGGATATCTTTCTTAAGGTACTCTCCCATCTTGCCAAAGTTCAGGATGGCTGACTTTGGCCAGATGGGAGAGTGCCTTAGAAAAGCACTAGCAAACAGACTAGAAGGAGGAGTGGAGCAACAATGGGGAAATCTCAAAACTGCCATCACAGAGGCAACAAGCCTTTGTGTGAAGCAAATAAACAAATCAAAATGAAAGAAAAGCCACTATGGTTCTCAAAAGAAGGGCGTGAAGGTTAGGGAGAAAAGATAGCATTTAGGAAGTATAAGGAAACACAGATGGAGCAGGACAGACAACTGTACCAGTTAAGGCAGAAGGAAGCAGGAGGGTAGTCAGAATAGCAAAGCAAAACTGAGGAAAGATAGCCAACTATGTTAAGAAGGGATAAAACCTTTTATAGGTATATCAGGGCAGTATAAAGACAAAGGGAGGAATAGGAGGCTGAATAGAATGGATGGTGGGTGGGCAGAGAGTGACAGTGAAAAGCAGGGATACTGAATGAATAATCTGTTCAGTATTCACAAAAGAGGAAGGAGGGAGGTGCCTAATCCAATTAACAGAAGCACTCTGGAGAGGGTTGATCCCAGTCCTTTCACAGAAGAAAGGGTTCTGAAAAAACTCCTAAAACTGAAGGTGGACAAAGCAATGGGGCCAGCTGGAATTCACCCCAGAATTCTAAAAGAATTAAGCAGAGAACTAGTGAAACCACTGACTACCCTTTATAACAAATCATGGGAGGATGGTGTAGTACCTGAGGACTGGAAGAAGGCTGATGTGATTCCCCTTCACAAAAGGGGGAGCAAGACAGAGACAGGAAACTACAGACCTGATAGTTTGACCTCTGTGGTAGGGAAAGTGATGGAATCACTTCTGAAGGAAAGAATTATTGAGTGCCTAGAGGCCAGTGGGGCACAGGACCCAAGGCAGTATGGCTTAACAGTGGGAAGGTCATGTCAGATGAATCTAATTGATTTCTTTGACTGGGTGACCAAAGTAGTAGACCAAGGAGGGGCTGTGGACATGGCCTACCTAGACTTTAGCAAGGCATTTGACACAGTCCCACACAAAAGATTAGTAGTCAAATTAACCAGCCTTGGAGCTGGTCCCAGGGTGGTAGTCTGGGTAAAACATTGGCTGAACAACAGGACACAGAAGGTAATTGTAAATAGAGTCCACTCTGAAGAAAGAGGGGTTACTAGTGGGGTACCGCAGGGTTCAGTACTGGGTCCAGTCCTTTTTAATGTCTTTATAAGTGACATTGCAGAGGGACTGGATGGAAAAGTATGCCTCTTTGCAGATGACACAAAGATCTGTTGATACACAAGGAGGCATGGAAAGGATGAGAAGGGACTTGGCAAGATTGGAGGAATGGTCAGAAGTATGGAAGCTTGGATTCAATGCAAAGAAGTGCAAAGTAATGCACCTGGGAAACAAAAACCCAGAGGAAGATTACACAATGGGGGGAGGTAGTAACAACGACAAAAATGGAAAGGGACCTGGGGGTAATCATATCAGATGACCTTAAGGTTGGCAAGCAATGTGAGAAGGTGGTAGAGAGGGCTGGGGGGATACTGGGATGTATAGAGAGAGACATCACTAGCAGAAAACAGGAAGTTATTATCCCCATGTACAGACAGTTGGTGAGACCCCATGTGGAGTGCTGCATCCAGTTCTGGAGACCCCATCTCCGCAAGGACATAGACAGGATGGAGGCAGTTCAGAGGAGGGCAACTAAAATGGTGCAGGGTCTGCAAGAGAAGCCATACGAGGAGAGGCTAAAGGAGCTTAATATGTATACCCTTGAGGAAAGGAGGGAGAGGGGGGACATGATAGAAACATTTAAGTACCTCAGTGGAATCAACAAAGTCCAAGAGGGTAGCAGCTTTCAGAAAAAGAGATGTGCAAGAACAAGGGGACTCAATTTGAAGATTGAGGGGGGATGGCCCAGGGGAAATGTGAGGAAGTATTTTTTCACAGAGAGGGTGGTGGACGCATGGAACAGCCTTCCTGAAGAGGTTGTGGGGTCTAAAACTGTCGGAGAATTCAAGAATGCATGGGACAGACATAAGGCAATTTTTGTGGGGAGTAGGAATAAATAGGCTGTTGGTTAAATAGGATCTGCAGCTTATCCTCTAAGTAGGGAAATGGGCAGACTAGGTGGGCCAAGCGGTCCTTTTCTGCTGTCAAAGTCTATATTTCTATGTTTGTGGACAGAAAAAGGCATCAGCGCAGGCAGGGGCCCAGTACAAAAGACAAGCCTGCAGCGCAAGGGAGAAACAGAACAAGCGAGTGAGAGAAGGGGAGTGAGCAAGCTCAACGGAGCTCTGTCAGAACTGCTGCAGATTTCTTTGTGGGCAGAAAAAGGTGCCAACGCAGGCAGGAGTCCAGTACAAAAGGGCAGCCTGCAGCGCTGGGAGAAACGGAATGAGCAAGTGAGAGAGGAGGTGTGAGCGAGCTCAGTCGAGCTCTGTGGGGACTGCTGTGGATTTCTCTGTGGGCAGAAAAAGGCGTCAATGCAGGCAGGAGACCAGTACAAAAGGGCAGCCTGCAGCACTGGGAGAAACAGAATGAGCGAGTGAGAGAGGGGGAATGAGCGAGCTCAACTTAGCTCTGTCAGGACTGCTGCAATTTCTTTGTGGGCAGAAAAAGGCACCAACGCAGGAAGGAGCCCAGTACAAAAGGGCAGCCTCCAGCACCTGGAGAAACAGAATGAGCAAGTGAGAGAGGGGCAGTGAGCGAGCTCAATGGAGCTCTGCCGAGACTTTAGAGTTGCCCACCCTGCTGCCCATAGTCCTCTGTGGTTTTATATTACAGCAAGGTCTCTGGAGAGGAGACAAAGCAATAATTGGATACTTTGAGGAATACTGTAGTAATACAGATTTAGTTGTTCTGTTTATTTCTCTAACTGAGCTAAGTACTGAGCTATACTGTTATGATTGCTGTAACAATATATTTATTTTTTCTGTTTATTTCTCTAACTGAGCTGAGTAATACTTGAAGTGCAATAGGATTTCTAACTGGGTTAAATGAAACTATATGAGAGCTGAGAACAAAAAGTAAGGTAGCTGAGTGGTGAAAATGGACAAAGAGGCTTTAGGACTTCTACAGTAATACAGTATCTAACGGATGAGATTTGAAACTGAATTACCCTAGTCGGCCAGGGGCCAGTAGGGGGACTAGTGTTGGGGGGGACAGGAATTTATTAAATAGGGACCTAACAGTTGTAGTAGGGTACAGAACCTGGGAGTAAGACCCTGTAATATAAGATGGGGGCCAAAATGGGGCAGGTGCCACATGTCAATATGGCGGGTATCTTTGGAAAGATGGTGGGATGTACAGGGTGTGGGTCTGCCATGATCCTGGACAGGGCTTGGAGGATGAGAGGGTGTATGATCTGTAGATGACTGTCTAGTTTGAAGGAGGAACTGTGGAGGTTAGGAAGGAGTCTAAGTGGCAGGGCAGATGAGTATGGTAGGCATCCTGGCTGTGTGGGGAATAGGGGATGGCAAGGGGGGATGGAGGAAGAACAACTAGGGACTGAAACAGACCCCAGTATCAGATGCACTAGCAGAAAGAAGAGGAGAAGGGAAGGGGTGCTGAGGCGGGGGTGGTCTTCTGTTAGGGGAAGAAGAGACGACGAGGAATACCAGGGGAGAGAGCAGATGGCTGAGGGTAGAGAGGGACCAGGGGTATGACCAAGAATGGCACGGAAGGGAACAAGTAGGAGGGGGAGAACTTAGGGGGAGAAGAGATGTAGGAGGGGTATCGAATAGGAATAGATTCAAGACTCTGCTATGAGAGAGTGAGAGGGAGGGGGAACAGGAACATACTGAAGGGGGAGAGGACAAGTGGGGCAAGAGAGGGATGGCAACAGGTAGGGGAAGAGATAGCGAGGATGAAAGGGTAGAAGGGCGGATAGTAAGAAAGGAGGAGGTAGTGACTGGAGGAGAGAAGGCTAAGGGAGGAGGGAAGATGGGAGGGTCATCATCATTATCGGGGTAGAAGGTAATGGGGGTTCTAAATCAACAACAGCTAGGATGGGAGAGGGGTTGGAAATCAGCAGGGGAGGAGGGGAGGTTGACATGGGAAGCCCAGTAGGAAGTAATCAGGCTGCGAAGGGGTTCAAGGGGGATGGGAGGAATAAGACTTGGAAAAGGGGTGAGGCAGAAGTAGGGGTACAGATACTGAAATCACAGAGGTGCAGCTGGTGGGGTGAGGGCAGGAAGATCGAATACTGGGGTGGTGGAAGGGCATTAGAAGGAAAGGGGCTAAGGGACGGGGGGTCCTCATCCGAGGGGATTCTATACTGAAAGGGGTGAGATGGGGCAGAAGCGGGGAAAGACACATCTGTATTTGGGTTGAAGTTATCAACAGGTTAACTGCAGGAGGGGCAGGGCAGACACTGCTCAAGTGTCCAGCGAGGGGAAGGAAGAAACCTCATTTACTATTGCATGTGGGTACAAACGACTTGGCGGGGGAGACTGTGGAAGTAGTGAGGTGGAGGTTCGAGTAGTTGGGCAGGCAGTGTGAGGGGGTGGGGGAGTCAGTGGCATTCTCAGACGTACTGCTGATACCATGTGCAAGCATGGGGAGGAAGGGTAGGATTGAGGAGTTCAATGAGGGGCTGAGGGATTGGTGCCAAGCCAGAAATTATGGGTTAGTAACTAATTGGGGTAGGGCTTGGGGAAATAGTGACTTGTACGCAAGGGGCAGGGTACACTTGAGCAGGAAAGGGAGGGGAGAATTAAAGGCAGGATTAGAGGGGTATATCTCTACTAAGGTGGATTTAAACTAGCGGGGGGTGGCCAAAAGACTGAGGTTAGTATAAAGGTCCAGAGGGGGGAGCCTAATGAGCTCACCCCCCAGACATAGGTAAAGGCAGAGGCATTAGTAACCCTGGGAGGGGGCGGGCAGAGTGGTCTGAGGTGTACAGAAGGCAATCACCATCCAGTAAGAACAAGGAGGAGGAAGGGTGCAGACTAACGGAAGGAGGGACACAGGCCAAAGTGAAGAAGAGTAAGGGAAGGAGGGGTACGGGTGGAAGGTGGTCTCTCTCAACGCAAGAAACCTGGGGAACAAAATTGCAGAACTTCAGGCGCTCCTTTCAGAGGGGAAGGTGGACACTGCTGTAGTGACAGAGACTTGGGCCACAGAGTACCATGATTGGGGCTTGGCAATCCTGGAATACTGGTTATACAGCAGGGACCAGGGGGTTTCGTGTGGTTGCACTGTATCAATCAATCTATCAATCAATCAATCCTTTATTTAACCAGGCATTCATCATTGAGCAGAAGCTCATTTGCAAGATGGACCTGGGTTGAGCATGAACAATTGTATATACAGGTCAACACAGGTATTTACAAGGCAATACAGATAATACTGTTTACAGAGAGGAAGAAAAAGAAGTTCATATGTACATAGAATTATACAGATACTGTACAGATTACAGGGTATTTACATACATAGAAGTGTCTATAGGAAGATAAAGCAGGTTATCTAAGGTTCCAGGAGGAAGTAATGGAGGAAAAAAAAAATATACAACAGGCAGAGGTGAAGGTAGTTGGGGAAGGGAGGGAGGTAGGGGGAGAAAGGCTAGGAGGGCACGGTGCACAGAGAGGAGTTGGTAAAACGGGATGTAGAGAAGGTGGATGGAGAAAAGGAGTATGAGTGAGCCCCGGGATTGAATGCTATAAAGTACGGGGCATGGTAGGATGTCAGAACCCAGGGGTAGTGAGCTCCTATCCGAGGTTGGGAAAGGAAGGATAAGGGAGTGGATGGGCCCAGTGTTGATAAGACAGGGGGATAAGAGATAGAACAATTGGGCTTGTAAGGAGAAAGCTGGGGGGAGCAAGCTGTATGTGAGGGAAGGAATTAAATGCATAAGGAATGAGTGAGAAGAGTAGAGGACAGAGGCACTTTGGGTGCAGCTCCTGGACTCCAAGGGCAGAAAGCTGAGGCTGCGAGTGGTGTACAGACCACCAGCCCAATCTGGGGAACTGGATGTGAATTGGCAGAGCAGATAATGATGGTGGGTAGAAGGAGAAGTGTGGTGATAGTGGGGGATTTTAACCTATCATGGGTTGACTAGAGCACCAGGCCACTAGCAGTAC
Organism: Neoceratodus forsteri; assembly: GCA_016271365.2. Taxonomy (NCBI): domain Eukaryota; kingdom Metazoa; phylum Chordata; order Ceratodontiformes; family Ceratodontidae; genus Neoceratodus; species Neoceratodus forsteri. The sequence goes on along the minus strand of CM057455.1, from coordinate 922,981,463 downwards.
CAGGGAGCAGGTGCTCCTTGATGTATTCCAGGATGGCCTTCTGATGCAATTGGTAAGTGGGCCCACAAGGCTTGGTAGCACTCTGGACCTGGTACTGGCAAATGGGGAGGCAGTGAGGGACGTAAGGGTGGAGGACCCACTAGCAGGTAGCAACTACCAAACAGTGTGTCTCGTTGTCGTGTTGGGCAGGGAGACAGTAGGCATGGGTACTAAGGTGGTGGACTTTATTAGGGTGGACTTTGAGGGGATGGGAGCAATACTGCAAGGGAGACTCCAGGATATAAGGCTGGGGCCGGATGCAAAACAAAAATTGGGAGTCATAAAGACTGGGCTAACAGAGGCCACAGTAGCCTGCACCAGAGCCAGGAGTAAGAAGAGCAGAGGCAAGAAACTATGCTGGCTGAACAAGGAAGTGCTGCAAGGGGTGAGGGCAAAGATGGCTGCATACAGGAAGTACAGGAGAACAGGGAAGGGAGAGGATAAGGAGACTTTCGGGAATTGGTCAAGGGAGGTTGCCAGGAGGGTGAAAAAAGCTAAGGTCTCCAGGCAATTAAGTTCTGCACAGAGCATAAAGGGACGGGTAAAGGACTTTTTAGGTATGTCAGGGAAAACAGGAAGTGCAAAGAACATATTGTGAGGGTAAAGTGGGGAGGGGATTGGGTGAAAAAGGTGGAGGAGCAAGTGGAAAATCTAAATGAGCACTTCTGCTGCATTTTCACTAAGGAGAGGGATGACCCACTACCAGAATGGGATGGGGGAGGAGAAAGAGGGGGAAGAGGTGACGGACAAAGTGATCACAGGAAGTAGAGTGCTAGAGGTGTTGAGGGCAGTAAGGGTAGACAAGGCACCAAGTCCCAATGCCATCCACCCCAGGGTGCTGAGGTAGATGGCTGAGCTGTTTGCTGAGCCGCTGGCTGATCTGTTCAACACCTCCCTGGAAATGGGGTGTGTGCCCCAGGACTGGAGGGTGGCCCATGTGGTGCCCTTACACAAGAGTGGGCCTAGGGAGAAGCCAGGAAATTATCGGCCAGTAAGTCTCACATCCATAGTGGGTAAGCTTATGGAGGCGATACTGGAGGAGAGGCTGGTGGCATTCCTGGACAGTAATGTCCTCCAAGATGGGCGGCAACATGGGTTCATTTCAGGGAGGTCTTTTCAAACCAACCTAATAGAGTATTGTGACTGGGTGACAAGGATTTAGACAGGGGCCATGCGGTACATGTCCTGTACTTGGACTTCAGTAAGGCCTTTGATACAGTGCCTCATGGGAGACTGGGAGGGAAGCTGATGGCAGTGGGGGTGGGAAAAAGCTGAATAAATGGACAGAGAACTGGTTACTGGGGAGGGTGCAGAGGGTGGAGGTGGAGGAGGAGCTCTTGGCACCCACAGCAGTGAAACAAGTTGTCCATGAGGGGTCAGTGCTGAACCGGTGCTATTTGAATCTTTCCAATATGGCACACAGAGTGGGGGAGCAGGGTTTGTCTGTTCGCGCATTATACCAAATTGGGGGCCGTGGTGGATGAAGAGGATGGATGGGAAAAACTGCAGGGGGATCTAACCAAACTAGAGACATGGTTGGTGCAGTGGCAGCTAGGATTCAATGCAAAGAAGTGTAGGGTGATGCACTTCAGGGATAAGAACCAGAAGAGGGACTATTGGTTGGGGATCAAAGAAGAGGAGAAGGACCTAGGGGTGTTGGTAACTGGGAGCATGAACAACTCAGCCCACTGCACGAGAGGAGCAGCAAAGGCAAACAGGATGCTGGGGTGCATCACAGGGGGGGGGGTTCTCATCCAGACACAGGGATGTGATCCTGCCTCTCTATAGATCATTGGTCAGATCACACCCAGAGAACTCTGTACAATACTGCAGGCTATACCTGAGGACAGATATAAAGTTACTGGAAGGGGTGCAAAGAAGGGCTACAAAAATGTTAAAGGTGATGGAAGGAAAGGAATATGAAGTTAGGCTGATGGAGCTGAACATGTACACACTGGAGGAGAGGAGGGGTAGGGAGGATATGATTGAAGCATTTACATACCTGAGGAGGTAAATAAACCTAGCACCGAGGGGGTGTTTAAACTGAGGAGTGGAACAGAAACGAGGGGGCATGGACTAACATTGAAAGGGGGATGTTTCAAGAGGGAAATGAGGAGGCACTACTTCTGAGAGGGTGGTGTCTAGTTGGAATGCGCTGCCAGTGGGGGTTGTAACATGTAGAACAGTCAATTGCTTTAAGGAGGAGTGGGATAAAGCAAGAGAAAGAGCCAGGGGAAGGGGCTGGGACAAGCGGGGGAGGAACTGAGAGGAAGGAGGCTGGGGCAGCTGTAATCTAGGGAGCTAACTGCATACTCAAGCAGACTTGCATAGACCGATTGGTGTGTTCTGCTGGCAGATTCATATGTTCATATGTTTGTATGTATGTTCATATGTAAAATCACAGTGACTGTTCATGAGCAGAATTCCTAAAATGCCTATGTTAAAAATTTGGAGACAAATGTCCATAAAATGACTGTGTTACAAGCGTACTTGATGCAGTTTCCACACATCCTCATAACTTCACAAATTTGTAGTATTTTCACTCCAGATTTTCAACATTGGCATTTTTTCAGACCTCCTTATGAACAGTACAGCTGCCATTTTTCACATCCTGCCCAAAATATGCGTTTACACATCTGGGGAAGAATACCACAGTTGCTGTTGGAAATCAATGTTCGGGACAGATTAAGAAAACCATAGTGACTGTGTTCATGAGCAGAGGTCACAAAATGCCTATGTTAAAAATCTGGTGAAATAATTCCACTAAATGACTGTGTTACACGCATGCGTTGTGCAGTTTCCACGGGCGCTCATACTTTCACTACAGATTTTCAACAATGCCATCTCTTCACACCTCTCTATGAATGGTACAGCTGTCATTCTTCACATCCTGCCTGATCTGCGTTTTCGTACATCTGGCGCACAATGGCACGGTCGCTGTGGAAACTCAAATTTTGGGAAACATTGACAAAATCACAGTGCCACTGTTCATCACTAGAGGTCCAAAATGCTTTCATGAGGTGGGGATCACAAAATGGACATGTTGAAAATTTGTACTACAAATACCAACACATGCCCAGGGCGTTACTGTTTCTAACCATAATGTCCCACCCTGTACAGACTGACAGGCATCAGGGGTGTGCCTTTGGATTGCTGAATATAATGCTCATACCATTCCAACCCCAGCACCCACACTGCAACCACTGACAGGCATCGAGCTATGCCTTGGACTCTTCAGCCCCACAGTTCACCCCATTCTATATTGCACCCATTTCAGCGTATCTCCTTATGGAGTGAGATGACTGTAAAGCCGAACACCCCTAGGCGTATCTCAACACTTGTCAGTGTCTGCAGGATAGGGTGAGGTGAAATGGCATGAACATTAGGGGTGACAACCCAAATGCATGCCCCAATGCCTATCCATCTCTGCAGGGTGGAGGTGGGGTTGGTGTGAAGTTCAATACTTCACTGTCATTCCTACTCTGCATCTGTCTAACTCCTGCATTTCCAGTGATAATGCTAGCATTGACAAATGCTTGTTATTTTTATCCCACTGCTGCTCCACCCTCTCATGTCATTGCCCCTGTTAGGTCATCTCTGAGACATTCACCCATCTTTATAAAATCTGCCCTTCAGAAGTCTGGGACCCTTTCCCATGTGTGGTTTGATTCTACAGCCATCCTTATGTTGAACCACAGTTGCACGGTTACCGCTGGTGCCCATGTGGCCTCCCACCATGATGTCTGTAACATTGTCCCTTTTAGCGAGAACCAGGTCCAGTATGCCCCATCAAGAGTGGGTTCACTGACTGGTTGCCTAAGGAATGCCCCTTGCAGGGAGTACAGGATGTCTCTGCTTCTAACTGAAGCTGCAGTTAGGAGGCTCCAATCTACATCTGGCAGATTGAAGTCCCCCACAAGCAGCACCTTCCCTTTTTCTGCCATTTTGCTAATGGCTTCCACCATTACCTTATCTACCTCCCCCCCCATAGCAGAGGTCTGTATATCACACCAATGTGAATATTGACTCTTTTCCCTGACTCAAGGATGACCCACAGTATCTCTGCTCCCCTCTGTATCTCTGTCACTTTTATGCTTTCCTTAACATACAGCAGCACACCCCCAACTTTCCTTCCCTCCTTGTCCTTCCTGAATAGAGTGTAGCCTGGTATGTCCATGTACAAGTTAGTCAGTTGCTCTGTTGGGTCTTCATCCTGAATCTCCTGCTTCACCAATCTGTGTAAACACAATATTACACTGCTTGCCAAGAGTTCTGCCCCAGCATCAATTCCTTAAATACAGAAGCTTCTATAATATCTCTGATTACGGTACCTGCTGTATGGCCAGAAATGTCGGGCCCATCATGACCCAAACCAGTAAAACCACATAAGGACTGGTTCACTTTCCCTGGGTTGAAATACAGATGAGACATACTGATGTGTCCTGAGATGGGCAAAATGCATGTCTGTGTCTTCTGTTCTCAGCCTTCGGAGGTTGTGTGAGGCCATTTGTCACCATGAATTCCTGCTTAAAACAATCAATCTAAAATGCCACTGTGATTTTCTCTGCATCCCAATATACCTTGCGTGTGTGATTTAAGGAATAATGCATGGCAGGGTGTGTGTCATGCTGCTGTAATGTCATGCCTTGAGTGGGTTGCCAAGTGCTTCCATCATCTGAGAAGTGATTTTATCCCCACAGGACACATACCCCGGAGTGCATTATTGATACATACAGTACAATGGCTCTCAGTAAAAAATATAAGAGATGGAGTCATATTGCCAGTTTAAAATGCTTTTACTGAATTAATTGAAGGAAAATACATGAAAAGACAAAAAAGACACACAAAAGTCCGTGTAAAAACTATTTTAAATAGTTTTTTTTAGCAAGGTTTTAAACATTAGCTTATTAAATAATGGTAATAAATGTTTAAAATATTTGACCTGATTAAACTAATTTAGCCAAACACTTGAAATACTGGTAACTGTTATGAAAACAAGCTTGCAATGTTTTAAAAATTTTTATGTAGAGTCATACATTTTAATGCATAGCAGTTGTGAATGGTACTGTTTGTATACAGTAGTTGAACACACTCAAGTTCCCTTGGTTATGGTCTACAGGCAGTCTTTTGAAATGTTTGCTGTCTTGTTTTGATTATCTAGTCCTGGTATGGGATTCAGAGCGTGATGATCCAAGAAGATGCTGGCTATGTGACAGTCCAGGAAGAGGCTCTCCATGTTGATCCATGTGCTGCACATGTCTACTTTGCATCTATCTTTGCTACTATCAGCTATAGGAGCAGATCATCTGAATAAGATGCAGCTCCATTGATTTTATTTTTTTGTCGGCACTGTTCCTCCACTCTCTTGCTCTGCTCGCCACTCCCCCCATCCCCAGGCTTACCCTCTCCTAGGTGGGGCTGCTGGGTGGTCACCCCCTTCCCAATGCACTTGGTCGCTAAGCCCTGGCTTGCCTCCAGGGTGGGGCCACAGGAGTGGGCCCCCCCCTACAGGCCTTAATCTTTGGCAGGAGCAGCAGCGGAGATGGGAACCATCATTCACAAGCCAGAATTTTGTGTGAGTTTTTTTCCCAGGGGGCGGGGATGTGCAATGACACCAGCATTCACCCTGTCCCCAATGTGTGGTGCTGGCCGCAATGGTGCCCCAGCCTCCACCAGAGGTCCATGGCACTGGACACTCTCCCCCTCAAGAAGGAGAGTAGTCCCTAGGACCTCAATCCTTCTCTCCTCCAGCCCGGCTCTCCGACTCCCGGTCTGTTGCGAACTCGGGACATCAGCGCGCATAAGCGTATGCCTTGCCATTGCACCAGCAGCCTGCCAATGCCACTCCATTTCTTTTAGCTGGATAATTTTGGACCCCAATAGTTTTGCAGTGAAAGTCTTTGATTTATGGCCTGTTAGCACCATAATCTGCTAGATTTGCAAACTGGGATCAGACAAGAATTTCTCCACTGTAGCTCAGAGACTATGATTTGTGAAGATGGTCTGTAACTGTAACTTGGCTATTTATACATTCTGGCTGACATACTCTACAAATAGTTTATGCCAACTGGTTTGAGGGTATACCAAATGGGCTTGCAGTCTAAGACAGTTTGTTGTTTCTTTTATGGGTGTAGGCAGAGACAGTGTGCATTGAGGGGAAATTTCCTTAGACACTTTTGCAGGCATGTTACAGGGAAAGTGGGTAGTGTGGGATCTCTATATGGCACCTCTGAGTACATCTTTGCTTCCCTTGGTGTATGAGTGATTTTCCATCTTTTTATGCAATGAAAGTGTCACAAATTTTAGTCCTTGGTCGTCTGTAATTATGTCAAATGATTGGCCTTCAATACTCTTTAGCAATCACAACCACGGCAGGCAAAGTGTTACTGGAGTTCCAGTCACACACAGCAAACTAGCTCAGCCACAGTGCTGGAGCTTAGGGCTTCAGATTGTCAGATCTTTCAAAGACTGGCTGAGCTGATTGGCGGATGGTGCTGAGTTTTATCTCTCTTCACAGTGCCGATTCTTCATGTGGCTAACAAAAAATACTTGTACAGTACATAGAACAATTGATGTCATTCATCACTAAACTGAGTGAACTGCTGGGGGATTACTGGAAGTGCATGGTGGGTCCCTACCTGGAGGATAGCATAACTAGATATACACCTGGTGGTGGTGGTGCAACAATGGTACCCTTAAGGTCATCGTGAGGTGACTACATTACATCAGACATCTCCCCACCAGAAGTGCTATGCGCATACGTGCTACCTGCAAGGATGTTGGTGGTGGAAAATAGGGAAAATCTATTGTTGGTTGCAGGACTATTTATATAGATACATAGAAAATGATTGAAAAAAGACCTGTCAGCCCATCCAATTTGCCAGCCCAACCAAACTACTCTGCACTGTCCCTAGTGACCACCCTTCCTCTCTTTTTCTCCATCCCATCTTTACCAACTATTCCAATATGTTTTTCTCCTCCCTGCTTGAAGCTGCTCACTGATTTGGCCACTTCATCCAGCAGCTGGTTCCACTTGTCCACCAGTCTTTCTGGAAAAAGCCCTTACAGACATTCTTTTTAAATCACTCCCGTGTGAGTTTAAGTGGGTTCCCTCTCATTATTCGTATTATCTTTATTTCAGCTAAGGGAGAAACGTTCCTTGGCATCCACCCTATTTGTCCCATGCAGGTACTTGCTTGCCTCGATTATGTCATCCCTTTCCCTCCTTTTCTCAAGGGTGTACATGCTCAAGTCTTGCTGCCACTCATTATATGTCTTACTCCTAGCCCATGCACCATCTTGGTTGCCCTACACTGTACCACTTCAACTTTGCTGCAGTCTCTCCTCACATTTGGACTCCAAAACCATGCTCTGCATTCCAAGTGTGGTCTCACCAGTGATCTTTACAATGGAAGGATCACATCATTCCTTTTACTGCTTATCCCCCTCTCTATCAATCCCAGCATGCTTTGCCTTCTCCACAGCTCTTTTAGAAGATGTCTTCTTTTTTAGCTCTCCTGTATCATGACACCTAGGTTCTGCTCCTCTGTGGTGTTTTCCAGCACCACATCTCCATTTCATATTGCACTCTTGGGTTCCTCTTCCCAATTTGCATCACCTTATATTTTTAGCATTGAAACTCAGCTGACCATCTTTGACTTGCTTTTCAACCTGCTCAGATCCTCCCTAAAAGCTCCCTGATCCCATCCTCTGTGTGCACCCTGACTGTGCAGACCACTAACGTCCACTGGCCACGGCAACAGGAATGTCCACCATAGGCCCACTGTTGCAGTGGTCCATTCCCACTAAGTATGCTGTCGAGTCTGACTGGCTAGAAAATGGTTATTCCACATCAAAGGTCAAGCATGTGATAACATGCTGTGTTCTGAAGGCAGGGAAAAACAAGCCAGTTAGATGGAGTCCCAAGATGGGAGTCACAGACAGAGCACATCAAAGGCAAGCACAATTAGGTTTAAAGAGAAATTAAAAAGAAAATGAAAAAAAGGAATGCATATTACCGATGTTGCAGCAGTAGTGAACATGTGAGCCCAGTAGTGTGATTTATCTCTTTGTAGATACAATATTTTGCTGTCAAAGCAATTCATATAGTACAAAAGTGAAGCTGGATCATAACTCTATGTAAAATGGTAAGTCTTTGTACTTTGTACCCTGTTGCTAATATGTTCTGCATGGAGGTCTTCTATTGTAGCCCAATCATGTAGGATAAAGATGACCTTGATAGGATGATCTAGGGTCTAATAATGCTGACACCATGGGTCCAGAAATGTAGCTGAAAGGAAAATATGTCAATGAAAGAATAAAGGAATTAAAGTGCATGCAAGTGTTCCATATTTGTCAGACTATCCCTCAGATTCTTATATTAAATGACCAAAAGTATGGGTTATATACAGTATTCTGGTTGTTGTGTTTCTCTTTTTCCTTTTTGAGCTGAGTTTTGGCACTTGTGAAAGGTACCACGTTGACAGCACATGTTTTCATTTCAAACAGTTTTTATTGTCTCATAAACATGTGTAACCCCCCCCCCCTACAAATGGGGGTCACTAAAAAGCCTTCTTTGGGTGAGCCTACATGCTCTCTGCCAGGCTGGCATCCTGTATTTCAGCTGATTTAAAAAATAATTGAGTGACAGTGCCTAATGCCTCCATGTACTGTCGCTTTAAGAGCTGCCAAACTGCAGTATAATTAATTTGAAATGGGGGGGTCTGTGTGTTTCCCTACTCGAGTCCCGCCTAGGCCACTGAGCAAATCGCTCTGTTTCTGAAGTCACTGTATGCGCAGAGGGAGCTCTTTCAGATGATATATTTATTTGCTTGTGACATGTTAGAATAATAATGAAAATGCAGTTGGTTCTAACCTGCTTTCCTTTCAGCAAGGACTGTGTAGTGTAGCTTTTTCAATTTGGTCCCGGACTGCCGAATTGTACCAATCAGTGTCGGGGTCCTTTAAAATGGAGCCTGCTCTGGGTGAATCAAAACTTGGACTCTCATTTGGAGCCTACCTGAACTGGGGCTATATGGAGAGAGCCTCTGAGAAATGTAGCTCTTAGAGTTCTGGCACCTTTTTAAACCAATAGAGGGAGCCTGTTGTGACTGACAAGGAGAATCAGCCAACTGGAATCTTGAGGATCTGAAAGAAAGCCCCAGGCTGTCTGCTGGGGAGCCAGATCAGTTGTGACAGTGAAGAGAGAAGGAGCTCTGTGCTTCTGCAGTGTATAGTTTCACACGGGAAGCACATGTGAGGCCCTGAGGTTCGGCCTGCAGCCATTGTAAGTGCCAGTTCAGACGGAATCTGATTTGTGAGGAGAAAGAAGTCTGAAGAGTGGAAACCAGGCTCACCCTGTAGAAGACTGGAGAAATTGCTGAATCATGCTCGGTCTGTCAGGAACTGAAGCTGCTGTGAGTGCTCCCGGGTTTTGCAGAGTTTTTCGATCAGGGTTGAGGAGCAGCCTGCCTGGTATAGTACTTTCTGTTTACATATGAATGTGAGTAGTGCTTGTGGGGAATCGCGATCTTATTTTCCCTGTACTGTGGGTTGTGTGCTGAAGCTGGAAGCAGAACCCAGCTTGATTCGGACTGAATCCGCCTGTTTTCAAATTCCAGAGAGTCCTGCCACGAGGGCTGGGCCAGCTATTCTGTTTCTCCTGGCAATCCAGGACAACCTGCATCCATCCAATTTTCAGTATCGAGTCTATGAGTACAAATCAGGGTAGCTCCCTGCAATCTGTTTATCAAATTGCAACTGTGTCATCTAATTATTGCTGTTTCATTTCTTCACGAACTGAGCCCCAGGGCTCCGGATTACAATTTGTGTGTGCATGTGTTTTTCCATCAAAGGGCCCCAACCAGCTGCACTGACCCTGGCTAGCCCCCCACCATCTTGGGTACCCAGAGAGTGACATTTGGGACCCTATATGCATGCATAGTACTGTGATTTGTATATTTCCAAACCAAATCAACCTGATTGCCCCTCTAATAAATCAGATTTGTTGTTATTGAACTATATGCTCTCTGTGGTATCAGTACATGCAGAAAAAGCATTGCACTGTGGTTGTGTATATTGCCTAACCTTGTTTTACAGGGGGTCCTCAGAGACGTGCTGCAGAATCAGTCTCGAAGGTAAGTGGTACCTAATGAGTGAACAGTGTGTATATGTGGGGTATTGGAATTGTAACTCCTGTGTACTGTGTGAGCCACTAGAGGGAACTAAATGGGTCATGGTGTCCCAGAGGGCTGTGACCAAGCTAGTCTAAGCCCTACAAACCCTGACCTCTGGGTGGAGGCACCCGTCATAGAACCTAGGCCCCTCAACCTCTCCATAGTCAAGCAGGCAGGGGTAGTAGCCCTTGGGATAGCGCCACCTGGGGGTTACATCTTGAAGGCACTACTGGGATTAGCATCCTCTAGTGGCCATGTGAAGAAATTACCCCAGTATGTTCGGTTTAGGAGGGAAAATGGAGGAGCTCACTACGCCTATGCTAAAAATTGCCCCCATAAGCTAATGGTGCACAGAATGATGGGGTGGAGCGAAGCTGAGGGGGTAGACCCCAACAGGGCCATTCTGTTGCTGGATGTCCACTTAGGGACCAGTAATGCTGACATTGTATTCACTGTAGAGCATATCAAGGGCTTGGGCAAGGTAAAAGTAAGGGGACGAGATGCTGATTTATTTGTACAAACTATGCTAGTGCTGATCTCATGCAGTTCCCCTGTGGACCCAGAAAAGGTACCCCCTGTTATTCTGCCCAAAGGTGCCCAAAAGGGATGGAGGGTCATCCATTTTCTTAGTGGTCCGCCATCCCGGTGGGTCTCCAAATATAGATGGGTTTGAAGAGAAACTGCTCAAATAGTTAGCATCTGAGAGATGAACTGCTCAGGAACTGGTAAAAGTGTTAGACCTCTCAGGTGACCACACACCCCTGCATTCCCCTGGAACATCTCCAGTTCCTCCCAAGAGCTCTCCAGTGGCCCTCTCCCCCCATCATAATTCCCCCAATCCAGCTGGACTCCTACCGACAGCTCAGACTTTTCTTTGGCACAGTCCCAGTGCCCTCAGAGGAGGATGATCTAGAGACCTAGATGGATTATGCCACCCCCTAAGTGCAAGAATGGCAGTGTTCAGAGGAGGAAAAGAGGAAGCACTTGATGATAAGTTTGAGAGGACCTGCCCTGGAAGCCATCCATTTTCTACATGTTACTAGTCCGGAAGCTACTGCAGCAGAATACCTGTCTGCACTGGATGGGGTGTTTGGCAGCACTGAGTCAGGGATGATTTATTCTGGAAGTTCAAGTCCACTAAACAGTGGAAGAATGAGAAGTTGTCAGCCTTTGTTACAAGGATTGAGAGGGCCCTGCAGAGAGCCCACAAGAAAGGGGGAGTGCCTGCCAAGGATCTGAATAGGATCAGGTTAGTCCACATCCTGAAGTCAGCTAGATTTTCAAGTGTGATGATATTGAAGCTCAAACTGAAAGACAGGAGGGCAAGCCCTAAAGATTACTGTCATTTAATGACAGAAATCCGTGAGACTGAAACTGATGAAGAAGGCTGGGAGCCCTGTGCTGGGGCAGTGAACACTTGTCAGACCCCTGAAAGGAGTGATTCAGATGAGGCCCAACAGTTGAAAAAATTGATTAAAGAATTGACTGATGCAGCTCGAGAACTGATTTATATCAGGCACCAGAGAATAAGAATGAAGTGGGAGTGCATGTTGTTTCCTCTGAGACCTGGACTGGGGGTGGCTTCTTGGCTGAGTTCAAGGAATTGATTGCCGCTCTAAGGGAACTGTTGAGACATGTGCCCCTCTTACTACAGCCAGTAGGTATGGGATCCCCACCCCCTTCTACTACTTCAGTTCCTTGTGTAACGTTTTTCCCGAGGATGACCCGAGAGCCTGTCATCTGTCACAATTGTGGGAAGGATGGCCATATGAAGAGGGAATGCTGGTCTGAGACAGACTTGGAGAAAGTGGTGAGCCGGCTTCAAAGGGAACTCTGAATAGCAAGTCGATGGTTGAGGAGTGCCCATGATGTCTGCAGTGAGGATAAAGGAGATACTAGCTCAAATCCCATTGTGGCTAGATCATCTACCCAGGCCCTTGCTACAGCCTCTACCCACTGGTCTAGAATAGTGGGGCCTTCAATGGAGACAACGGCGAAAGTAAATAGAGTGTCTACTAGGGCTGTTGCAAGACTGAGACAGAGAAGGCATGCTCCTGTGGTTTCTGACTCAAGGTTTTCTCCACAGCAACCCTCAATTGAGAAGGATTGTCAGTCTACTTCAGAGGAAAGTGAGTGCCACTTTGGGTACTACCCCTCTTACGAACTGAGTCAATTGTCTCAGGGCAACCCGCTAGTCAATTATGGAGAGGAAGCTGGGCCTTCTGGATTGTCTAAGCCCCCAGCTTTGTTCCTGAGCCAATGCTCCCAGAAAGTGAAGTGCAGAGTGTCACATCTGATGATCTTGAATCGCTCTGTATGGTGGAACTGTATGATTTGCCTGAGAGAGGAGTTGATACAACTCTTTCTGGTGACATGCCAGAACTTGAAGAATTCATGGAATGTGATAATAGTTTTCTGCCAGTGCCAGAGTGCTCAATGAATGAGTTAAGTACTATGGAACCAGAAGTTGCCTATCCAGGGGTTGACAGTACCCCAAGTCTGGATTTTTCTACCCCAATGGAAACTCTCCTGGAAAGTCACAACAGTACCGAAAGTGAGGCTAAAAGTGCAGAGACTGTACCAGTTTCTCCTAGAAAGACTAGGCGAGCTGTAAGGCCTGTGGTGTGCTCCAACTATGATTCTCTTGGGAAGCCTGTAGACTTGCCTCTCAATGTGGTCCATAAAGGAGTGCATGTGATACCAAGCTCATTACTCAAACTGAGCATAGGTGCTAACTCCAGGTTACTTATTTTGCCCTCCAGGTATGGTGCCCCTGCCCCATCTAGCCCCAAGGTAGCTGATAGAGAAGGACCCCCTCTCCTCAGGTTTCATGAGCAGGAGGTAATAACCTGAGTTAAAGTACATTGTGTGTATAATGCTGTGTAACATGTATTGTGCTGAAAAGTATCAGAAATGTGTTTATGGCAAAGGTGAGATGCTGACTGATGATTACACGTATAAGCCTAATATGGTAGTGATGTAAATGTATATGGTGTCGTATTAAAGTTTATGGGGGTACTTACTTGACGCGGATGCCAATTTTTCCATGCCAGGAAGGGTGTAACCCCCCCCTACAAATGGGGGTCACTAAAAAGCCTTCTTTGGGTGAGCCTACATGCTCTCCACCAGGCTGGTGTCCTGTATTTCAGCTGATTTAAAAAATAATTGAGTGAGAGTGCCTAATTCCTCCATGTACTGTCGCTTTAAGAGCTGCCAAACTGCAGTATAATTAATTTGAAATGGGGGATCTGTGTGTTTCCCTACTCGAGTCCAGCCTAGGCCACTGAGCAAATTGCTCCATTTCTGAAGTCACTATATGCAGAGGAGCTCTTTCAGAAGATATATTTATTTGTTTGTAACATGTTAGAATAATAATGAAAATGCAGTTGGTTCTAACCTGCTTTCGTTTCAGCAAGGACTGTGTAGTGTAGCTCTTTCAATTTGGTCCTGGACTGCCGAATTGGACCAATCAGTGTGGGGGTCCTTTAAAATGGAGCCTGCTCTGTGTGAATCAGAACTTGGACTCTCATTTGGAGCCTACCTGAACTGGGGCTATATGGAGAGAGCCTCTGGGAAATGTAGCTCTTAGAGTTCTGGCACCTTTTTAAACCAATAGAGGGAGCCTGTTGTGACTGACAAGGAGAATCAGCCAACTGGAATCTTGTGGATCTGAAAGAAAGCCCCAGGCTGTCTGCTGGGGAGCCAGATCAGTTGTGACAGTGAAGAGAGAAGGAGCTCTGTGCTTCTGCAGTGTATAGTTTCACACGGGAAGCACATGTGAGGCCCTGAGGTTCTGCCTGCAGCCATTGTAAGTGCCAGTTCAGACGGAATCTGATTTGTGAGGAGAAAGAAGGAAGTCTGAAGAGTGAAAACCAGGCTCACCCTGTAGAAGACTGGAGAAATTGCTGAATCATGCTCGGTCTGTCAGGAACTAAAGCTGCTGTGAGTGCTCCTGGGTTTTGCAGAGTTTTGCGATCGGGGTTGAGGAGCAGCCTGCCTGGTATAGTACTTTCTTTTTACATATGAATGTGAGTAGTGCTTGTGGGGAATCGCAATCTTATTTTCCCTGTACTGTGGGTTGTGTGCTGAAGCTGGAAGCAGAACCCAGCTTGATTCGGACTGAATCCGCCTATTTTCAAATTCCAGTGAGTCCTGCCACGAGGGCTGGGCCAGCTATTCTGTTTCTCCTGGCAATCCAGGACAACCTGCATCCTTCAAGTTTTCAGTATCGAGTCTGTGAGTACAAATCAGGGTAGCTCCCTGCAATCTGTTTATCAAATTGCAACTGTGTCATCTAATTATTGCTGTTTCATTTCTTCACGAACTGAGCCCCAGGTCTCCGGATTACAATTTGTGTGTGCATGTGTTTTTCCATCAAAGGGCCCCAATCAGCTGCACTGACCCTGACTAGCCCCCCACCATCCTGGGTACCCAGAGAGTGACATTTTGGACCCTATATACATGCACAGTACTGTGATTTGAATATTTCCAAACCTAATCAACCTGATTGCCCCCTCCTTGTTACTGACCCCTCTAATAAATCAGATTTGTTGTTATTGAACTATATGCTCTCTGTGGTATCAGTACATGTAGAAAAAGCATTGCATTGTGTTTGTGTATATTACCTAACCTTGTTTTACAGGGGGTCCTCAGAGACATGCTGCAGAATCAGTCTCGAGGGTAAGTGGTACCTAATGAGTGAACAGTGTGTATATGTGGGATATTGGGATTGTAACTCCTGTGTACTTTGTGAGCCACTAGCGGGAACTACAGGGGGTCACGGTGTCCCAGAGGGCTGTGACCAAGCTAGTCTAACCACTACAAACTCTGACCTCTAGGTGGAGGCACCTGTCATAGAACCTAGGCCTTTCAACATGTCCATAGTCAAGCAGGCAGGGGTAGTAGCCCTTGGGATAGCGCCACCTGGAGCTTACACATGAAATAAATAAACATATAGCACACTTGGAGAAAAAATGTGGTCAAGGCACATATAGCAATATAATATAATCGGAGTACAAATGATGAAGCAGTAACATGCACTGGTGCTAACAAACAAAACCCAGTTGGTCTGTATATTTCTCTAAGTCAATAGAGACCAGGCATTCATATTCACTTACAAATCAGAGATATGTATAAGATTCAATGAATATTTAGAGGCAATGAGTTGTCTTATGATGATTTCAACCAGGAAAAGTAGGGGTCCCAGACTGCTTCTTATTTATGCAGAGTCTTAGCATTGCAGTGACTGTTGTATTCATTGATGGTTATCTTGGATAAGGCCTTAATCCATTCTTCTAAGTTAGAGAGGGCACTTGTCCTTCCAATGGCTTAAGGTCAAGCATTTTTAAACACAAGGAAGCCATCATAAACCATCTTTCTTTGTGTTAGGGACAATTATATTAGCGTACTTCAATCCCCAAAATAAAAATTCCAGGACTGAATGGCAAGCTAACCTGAAGAACTTGTTTACAGGCTTCCCAAATAGTTACCCGGAAAGTCTAAGTAATGAGCATCCCAACACCATATGGAGGAGGTTGGCATCCACAGAGCCACGCTCCAAAAATTACTGTCTGAAGATAGGCCCAGCTTGAACATTTTCTCTGGCATATAATACCAATTATGAAACAGTTTGAACTGGATTAAGCAACCTTGCAGGTCCAGGCTGGATTTATATGCATTATGCCATATAATATCCAATGATGTCTTAGAAACTGAATAACCTAGGCCATTCTCCCATGCTGTTTAAGCTGTACTTGTAAGATCAGGTCCTGCTTGATGGAGAGTTTATATCATTTCCCAGCACCACCCTTATGACTAGTAACTATATTTAGGGTCTCAGGTTTCTTAGATACTGGAATAGCTAAGTTACCATTCAAAGTATCTTTCAATACATTTCTTACCTGAAGCAAGATATAAAACTGCATGTAAGGCAACCCATATACCTTCTTTAACTCTGCAAAGGACCTAAGGACACCCATGTGAGGTTACATCATCTAGTAGAAGAATACCTTGTTTTCCCAAATAGGATTAACCAATACTTTACCTTCACTCTTAATTTTCAGGTTTCTCCATAAGGAAGCATACCAAAACTATTGAGGAGGATGGCAAATATTTAGCAAAATAATGTACAGATCTAGCTGAATTTTTTAAAATGGAGGGATTCTACAGAAGCTGGATAGATACCTAGGACTTTATGATGAAGTAGGTATGGATAAATGCTAGATTGTTCATATTTGACCCACGTGGAGTACTACTGCTTGATGGGAACCATATGACAATTTTGTCTAAACAGAAAGGCTTGCTGGTACTGTTTAAAGACAGGTAGGACCATATCACCTTGTTGCCAATACTTCTTTAATTTTACTAAATTAAGTCTTGCTTTATTTCCTTCCCAAAGGAAGGACGCAATAAAGGAATCAATTTTCATAAACCATATAGGGTGAATAAACATCAATACAGTGTTCAGAAAATAGAGTATTTTGGGTTCCAGCATCATTTTCAGAGCATTGACTTTGACCCAAAGTGATAAGTTAACTGTGCTACATTTCTCTAAGTTCAGGTTCATTTCTTTTAATAAGGGCTTCAAATTCATAGCTACCAGATTATCCAATTTATATGGAACTAAGACCCCTCAAATATATAATAAAGTCCCTCTGCCATTTTAAGTTGTTATCCAAGCATATAATTTTAAGGTTTTCTTAATTGCCTTTTAAGGGATGTACCTCAGATTTTGACCAATTAGTAGACAAGCCAGACACTAGTCTATATTCTTCCAGAAGTTCCATAGTGGGCTTAAGAAGTTGATGGGGTTGGATAGGGATAAGAATAAATCATCAGCATAAGCAACAATTTTGAGCTTAAGTTTACCAAACTTGACTCCAGCAATGATACTATTTTGTCTGATTAGGCAAAGGAGGGGCTCTACAGCTAGGATGAAGAGGAGAGGAGAAAGTGGGTATCCCCATCTTGTCTCCCTTTCTAACAAGAATTTTTCAGAGAGAATTCTGTTAGTGCAAATTTTTGCAGTGGAGGTTCGGAACACTATGTCCACCCTTTAAATAAAACTATCACCCAGTCCAAAAACCCGTAATACTTTGTTCAATTAGTCCCATTTGATTGAATCGAACACTTTGTAGGCGTCTAGTGATAATAAAATGGACTCATCCTGATTTTTAGAAGCCATTCATATTGTGAACAGGATTCTTCTAATATTTTCCAAACCCACCCTCCTTAAATAAAGCCCACCTGATCCTTATTTATATGACGTGTAAGTGCATTCTATAACCAGTATGCTAAAATCTTGCCCATATCTAATAATTAACGCTTTGGAGGGATACTGGGTGATAAGTAGCTGGTTAAGTTTTTTTTACCTTTTTCAACAGATCTGATATAATCACTTCCAACATAGTTGGAGGTAGGCCTTTATTATTCTTCACTTCTGCATAAGCATTCTGAAGCACTGGACCAACCTCGACATTCAACAGTGCATACAATTCGTTGGCAGACCATCCGACACTAGAGCCTTAGTTTTGGGCATATCACTAGTTGCCCTTTGATGTCAGTAAGAAAAAAAATCCTGGTCTAAATCATGCTGTTCTAGTTTAGAATTTTGGGAAGTTTCGCTCTAGATAGAAAATGTCTAATCAAGTACGAATTATTGTTTGCACTTACTCTTACGCAGATCTTTATAGAATTTCAGAGAAGTGTTGTTAATATCTCTAGTACTGGTGAAAGTATTCTTGAATTTGTTGATAATACACTGTACATTATTCATATTTTGGACTTGCTTTAGCCTGTAGGCCAGCAGCCTGCCTGCCTTGTCCCCAGATTCCCAATAGTTCTGTTGCATTCTAAATAGTGCAAATTCAGATCTCCCAGTATGCACTTTATTAATCTCATAACATAAAATTATTATTTTCCTCAGAAGGCTCTTACTATCCCCTTTGTTGTGTTTATGCACTTTCTTCAGACCTATCGTTCTTTCTCCTTTTGGATAAGTTATTTTTCTCTTTCTTTCTTTTCGAAAGAGGAATTACTTAATATCCAACCTCTAATGTAAACATTTAAGGTCTCCCATAACATGGAGTATGATGTTTGTCCATTTTAAATCATTTCAAAAAAATATTTTGTTTCCTTAATAATCCAGGGCTTGAAATTGGCATCATTAAGTGTGCAATTAAATCTTTAGTGGAAAGGCTTTATGGCATTAGGGTCTAAATTAAAAATGGCCAAAACAGGAGCATGATATGATATTAAAATTATATCAGTATCCGCTTTAATCATGCCATTGAGCAAACCACTAGACAACAATATCAAGCTGATTCTGTAATATGTACCATGTCTATTTGAGTAGACTGAATAATCTTTTTTATTGGGGTACATCATCTGCCAAGCATCTGACAGGCCAAAATCCTTTGTTCAAGTGCATATTAGTTTCTTAGCTTTAAGGTTGGCTTTTCAGTACTACTTAGATTACTTCTATCTGTCATATGATCTAATACAACGTTAAAATCCCTACCCATCATAATGTTCTTACTCAAGAGTTTACTAACCTCATCAGAAAGTTCAGTAAAATAGGAACTTGACTCCTCATTGGGAGCATAAACCTTGCATATGGTTATTTCTGCACCATCTATTGATTCTTTCAGGATTTGCCATCTTCCATTAGGGTCCAACTGATGGGACAATGGGGTGAAGTTAAGTGTTTTCCTAATAAGTAAGGCTTGGCCTTTCTGTTTCTTGCTGACCGAGTTATGAAAAACTTCCTCAACCCATGACCTTTTAATTTAACATTGTATTGTCACATATTGAGTGGGTTTCTGCACTAAGGCTACATCCACCCTAAGTTTTTGAAGATATGTGAATACATTTTCCTTTCAATTGGATTTCCTAGCCCTTTCACATTCCAGGAGATACATTTTACAGTTACTCTCTTATCACGCATTATAAGAAACTAACCAAATATTGACTGTTCATTGAATATAACCTCCAAGCCTGGTGTGTATCTCAAACCCTTTGGTATGTGAAACACATTGTCTAATGTACATAAAAATAAAAAGACCTACAATTCACAAGCATATGGGACCAACATCCTGTACATTTACAACTTGCACACTGTACATAATGGGGAAATTTCCAAACAGGATGACTGAACAAATAAACCCTTACAGGCAGCATATTTAACCCATAAACTGTACCCAACATAGAAAGATAAAGAAAAAATGCCATGACCCATAACTAGATATGCAACTATATAGCAACAAAACCGTAAACATAACACAACACCCTTATTGGGCTGTGTCAAGGGACTACTACTACTAACCATCAGTTCTATAACAAACAAGCATTTGTCAGTGCTGAATGTTGCTTGCTTCTATGTGCTGTTTAGGTATTTGGAAGTCATTGAGTGCAAATATTGAAAATTTATGAACTTCGACCAGTCAGTAGGAACTGCGCAATGCATGCTAAATAAAGAGTCATTTTTAGGAATTTTTTCACCAAATTTTCAACATAGCCATTTTAAGACCTCTGCTCATGAACAGTGTCACTGTGATTTTGTTAATGTGTCCCATACATTGAGTTTGCACACCGACTGCACCATTGTGCGCTACATGGGCGGAAACACATTTTGGGCAGGATGTGAAAAATGACAGCTGTACTGCTCATAAGGAGGTGTGGTAAAATGGCAATGTTGAAAATCTGGAGTGGAAATATTGAAAATTCGCAAACCTACGAGCGTGCGTGGGAACTGTGCAACGCACACTCGTAAAACAGTCATTTTTAGGAATTCTTTCACCAAATTTTCAACATTGCCATTTTAAGATCTCTGCTCATGAACAGTGACACTGTGATTTTCTTAATGTGTCCCATACACTGAGTTCGCACACCGACTGCGCCATTGTGTGCTACATGGGTGGAAACATGTTTTGGGCAGGATGTGAAAAATGACAGCTATACTGCTCATGAGGAGGTGTGATAAAATGCCAATGTTGAAAATCTGGAGTGAAAATATTGAAAATTCATAAACTTACGATGCGTAAAGACTGCGTACATGCTCTAAATAAAACAGTCATTTTGAATTTTTCACCAAATTTTCAACATAGCCATTTTAAGACCTCTGCTCATGAACAGTATCACTGTGATTTTCTTAATTTGTCCCATACATTGATTTCGCACAACCAACTGCTCATTCTGGCGCTACATGGATGGAAACACATTTTGGGTGAGATGTGAAAAATGACAGCTATACTACTCATAAGAAGGTGTGGTAAAATGGCAATGTTGAAAATCTGGAGTGAAAATATTGAAATTTCACGAACTTATGAGCCTGCGTAGGAACTGTGCAACGCACGCTCATAAAACAGTCATTTTTTGGAATTTTGGCACCAAATTTTCAACATGGGGTTTTTGGGACCCCTTCTCATGAATGATGTCACTGTCATGGTGGTATTCAGGCCTAAAGGGTGATTTCACAGTCACTGTGCAGTCACTGCGCGAAATCACCCTTCGGGCCCGAATAACGCCATGACAGTGACATCATTCATGAGAAGGGGTCCTAAAACCCCATGTTGAAAATTTGGTGCACAAATTCCCAAAAATGCCTTGAGATATGCAAAAGTTGAAACCCCATATAGCCCATTATACAGCTTACTGGCATTTCCTCAGTTCGCGGTCGGCTTTGAAGAGTGCAGACGTGTTCCTTTCCACCAAGATCGTCGCGCGGAGTCCGGAGGTAAGTATGAGGTGAGGGGGTGGGAGGCTGGAGTGCGCAGTGGGTGGGAGGGGCAGCTGGGGGCAGCAGGGGAACAGTTTTCGTTTACAGGTTTAAAAAAAAAGGCGTTGTGGGATGTTTGCCACGCGCTGGGGTAGGCTCAGCATGGCACAAGGAGCGTTAGGGGTGGCGTTCAGCCGGCAGAGGATTAGGCTCCTGGCCGGCCATAGGACTGCTTGCCACTCTGGGTGGGCTCCCAGCGTGGCACCTACTACTGGGGGGGATGAGTTCAGCCGACGGGATTGGGCACCCGTCGGCTATACGAGTGCATGCGGGGCGCGACGCTGCAGGTGGGGAGCTGCGCGTGAGCAGCCTCTTGATCGGTGCTCACTGAAGCGTAGCTCCCCCTTTCAACTGTATGCCACTGCATTTTGGAGCGTGTCATAGACAGCTCCAAAATGCATTGGCTTACAGGGCCGCGCCTGCCAGCACACTGACTGAATTGGAGGAGGAGGTGACACACCTCCAAAATCTCCGATGATGGCACTATGTTTCTTGCACATGCATGCAAGCAACATAAAAAGGGGAATTTCTGCAGAATACAGTCATCATAAATCTGTGATCCAAAATAGCCAGGGAATCACCAATTGCACTGGTTCTCAGACTCATCACGTGACACACACACACAAAAAAAAAGATGAGCTCTCCTAGGAAAGCAAAACTGTGCATTATTCAGGGGAGACAACCCTTGCCAAAAGTAGTATAATAAATGCAGAATCTGCTCATAATAAGGACCACATCAATCACATACCCAACAGATTGGGGGGTAGGTGCTAGAAAATGGTAATGGGTAAAAAAAAAAGGGGAATTGAGAATGGAGTGAAGAGACTATTGCATAGAAATAAAGCATTAAGAAGTGCAGTGTTCCTCTGTAGAGTCTTTGGTCTCTATGATTTGCTTGAAGCTCCACTATTTAGATCCCAAGAAAGTATGGTACTGCTTGAGTGTGTAATAAGAATGCCACAGTATCAAGAACACTAGGCACGTATTGACAACTTGAATTTAACTGCATAAAAACTACAGCTCATTATATTTTAGAGTTACATAAAGATATGCAGACCCAGAACACATAGTACCTTAAAAGTTTTGTGATTGAGCTTATTTATACATGGTCTCTTTCCATTCTCCAGTCACCGCATCCAGCAGTCAAGACATCTAAAAGCCACCTTGATTGCAGATTTCAAAACACCA
This sequence comes from Neoceratodus forsteri, assembly GCA_016271365.2. NCBI lineage: Eukaryota > Metazoa > Chordata > Ceratodontiformes > Ceratodontidae > Neoceratodus > Neoceratodus forsteri. The sequence goes on along the minus strand of CM057455.1, from coordinate 922,959,287 downwards.
TTGTAAAATAGAGTAAATAAGGAGGCCAGAAAAAGGAGAGGAATATGTAAGGATTACAGGAAGGGAGTGAGGAAGGAAGGGGGAATAGTACTAGCTGAAAAAATATTTTAAAAAAAGGGGGGAGATAATGGGAGTGGGGAGAGGAAACATGAAGAAAGGGCAACATTCGGTCCTAACATGTGACTAAGACATCTGTGAGCAGTGCATAAGAAAAACACTATATCCAGAGAGGAAAACAGCTTGTTCATATATAGGCAAGAGAAGAAGAAGAAGAAGAAGAATCAGCATTTATATAGCACTTTTCATACACAGTATCCCAAAGCGCTTTACAAGCAATGCTAGACTGGTAGTGAAGTGACTGAATGTGTGGTGGCAGTCATATCGCACATCATCACCTACACACAGCCTGGATAATTGCATGAACTGGTTTATGGGAAGGGGAATGTTGGCCAGGACACCAGGAATGTTCCCTGCTCTTTACGAAGAGTACCCTTGGTTCTTTTACTTCCACCTGGACACCCACCAGGACAACACCAGGATGGGCAGAAGGGACCTTGGTTTAACGTCTCATCCAAAAGACAGCACACCCCAGCAGTACAGCACCCCACAGTACTGCACTCGGATGCCAGCGATTTTTAGGTGCAAGTCTACCCCGGTGTGGTATGAGAACCCACAACTTTCTGGTCCAGAGGCGGATGTGCTACCAACTGAGCCACACAGACATCCTATCACATAAAAGCTAAGCCAACACAATAAATTAAACCTCTAACACTAGTGGTTGGTGTATATAAGCATGGAAACTATGAAGTGATAACAGATAGCAAACCACAACCATGGGTGTTTACTATAAATAGACAATTAGGCACATAGATGTAGGGTACGTGCAGTATGTATAGAGTCAGCTAGAGTCATGAAACCACAGAAATTTCTAAAGCACTCTAGTCTTTTCAGAAGTAAGATCACATTGCAACTAACATATAATTCTTCTGCAAACAAAATAAATTAAGCATCTTACCAAAATCCTGTCATTTAGGCTTCCCTGGAGGTGGAAGGATATCAGTGGGGACTACATGGTTACTACTAAGGCACATCCTGTAAGCGACTTCTAAATATGTGGCACTCAAGGTAGAATGACAGTTTTAATAACACAGTGCATTGTAAATCACATAGATCATCCCATGGTGTCAGCAATCAGTATCTGGGGTAGTACAGAGCATTCTGGGCAATCCAGGTCACAGGGGATAATGCCAGCATCCAATTGGTCCACAGCAACACTCCTATTGATTGGCTGGATACCTGAAATCTCTTCCCTTGAAAGGAACTCCACATTATCTGCGTACAGGAAATCGTCTGCTATGGGACACAGAAACAGAATTCTTCTTCTTGTCAGAAGCACCTTTTGGAGTGAACATCATGGATCTGAGGCAGTCCCTTGTAAGGCCCTTACATTTTCTGTTACTCATCTGCCAAAACTTTAGTTTAAAGAGTTCTGGAAGGTTTGATTGAAGCTTATGTGCTGTCTGTCATCAGAGAGTTCTGCAGGTGCCTGGGTTCTAAAGGTGCTTTGTGCACATCAGCTTGTGGTTGGAGAACTTTAGAATGTTCATTGAATTCAAATGGCTGAAACACATTATGGTTGTTTTTAATATTTGTGCTGATAAAGTCCCAGGCAGCCTCAGGTGTTCTAAAAGCAGGTGTGCACCCATTAATTGACAGAAGTAGAGTCACGGGATATTATATCCTGTAAGGCACTCCTAACTGCTTCAGAGCCCTTCTAATTTCAATATATATACCTTCCTCTGGGGAAACCACCTCTGAAGAACAGTCTTGAAAAAAGAAAATAAGACTCCTATTCCAATATAGAGATTTTGTTTCCCTTGCCAGTCTCAATAGTTCATCCTTTACAGAAAACCTCAAGAAGTAATCCACATTTGGTCTGGGGAGGGCTGGTCTGAGCTTGGGAGACAGTGACCTATGCACTCTTTTGACCTCTAAAGGCCAGACCCAGCTGTACTGTAAAACGTTAGGTATAATTTCTTGTAAAAAGAGCCATGTTTGGACCTTCAGCACCCTCTGGCAACCCATGATCCTATGATTATCCCACTGACCACTATTTTCAGGTCATCCACCCTTTGCACAAAATTTGAAATTGCTGGTGAAAAAACTCAGAATAGTCATCGAACTTTAATACAGAGTCATCCACTGCTGCCAACCTCACTTCAGCCTCTGATGGTCTTTCATTAAATTTCTCCAAGATAATTTTAATAGCATCCATGACACTTTTTAGCCCAGCAATGTCATTTTTAATTTCTGACTGGCTTAGCATGATATTATGGAGCATGTCCTATATAGTGGCAATGTTTGAATTGTGTGGCTCACTTATTAAGTGGCGCCTGCCCCCATGCAACATGACCACTGGCCCGACTGATTTTAATGCCAGCATTATGGTGCCTGATGTAGAAGAGTTGAGCAGTACTATGGGAAACTCACTGTGTGGTAAAAAATTCAGAAAGCAGCTGTTTTCAAGGAAAATTGCTCTGGGTGTTCAGCAGATAATACGCTACACACAGGTATACTTAAAACATTTGTCAAGTGGTTTAAATAGGGACTTGAACAGGATTTAATGCTGTGACTCACTCCTAATTATAGCTAGGCAGCCATCTTCAATGGTGGAAAAGCCACACTGACAGCACTGAAGATTAAAATGCTGAGGGCTTATATGACAAGACAGCATAAGCAACCACAGAGGTGAGTTTCCCCACACTTCCATACCAGTCAGTTTCAAACCTGTTATCGAGGCAATGCTGCCATGTATGTAAGAGGTTAGTTCAGATGCCATGCCCATTCACTCCTTGGCATCTCAAGTAAGACTAGTAATATGGTTGCCACTTATGCTGTGGTTATGTGAGGTGGACACCTGCATTCCAGGGCAGGAAGTAAAGCTCACTGCACTCCATCTCACATATGTCACTAAAAAGTCATAACATGGTAATAGGTAAGGCGAAGTAAGACTTTATTTTTTCTCAGGATAAGATCATTAGGGCTGAAGGTTCTATTTACAAAATCTTCCAAAACAATAATGGGTTTCAACTGCTACTGACTTGAATGTGAAAGCCAAATTATTTCCTGCAAGGCTTGTCGACCTGAGTACCCGTATAAAAGGGGAGGCACAAAATCAAAACAAGGCTACTCCTGTAAACCATCTGTGCCAGGTTTAAATCATATTACAAGCTGAGAGAAAACAGGCACCTCCTGTAATGCAGAAAAATCCCAAGTTGTACATCTATGCCATTTTATTAAAGTGCATGCTAAAGATAAACATAACAAAATTTGTAGTTTATAGCATACAGATAACACATAGCAAATATGCAGTTACAATACTGTCCAAAATTTAGAGGCCCAGCAGATAGCAAACCCTGTATCTCCGTTTCAGCTAGTTTCACCCTGAGGCTTTCTCAAGAGGTTGTTCTTGTGAGAAATCCTCAGGATAAAACAAGTGCACACACTGGATGCCATCATATTCCCTAGACAGAGGAAGGGTTATTAGGGATTCCACAAGAGGACTCATCCTCTTTCAACTGGAGATAGAGGTACTGGTGAGCACAGTGCCCAAGGTACCCAGGTCAACTCACAAAACACTAAGCATCACAGAGTTGACAAAACATATTTATAAATATGTGGTGGAAATCTGATACTTTACATTAAGTTGGAACTTGATCTCAAAATGTTTAAGCTAGAAAAAGGAATAACACAATTCTTAGCATTGTAGTACATTGCAGCAAGTACCATGAAATATGATTAAATTCATCTTAGACAGTATAACCAGCTAAAGGGGGTGACTTAGCATTATCCATCTTATTTCATGTCATTATACATACACTTACATATTCCTGTTTTCCATTCCAGTTCTCCTATAAAACTTTTAAAATCTCCTTCCTGTAAAGCTTTTGAACTGGGCCCCAGATTTCCTAATATGTAGAGATCTGTTTATTAGTATAATAATGAATCTTTTCTATTCTCATGCTGTCCAAAATAGATTTCCACATTTCAATATTAGGAAGTTCACAGTCCTTCCACATACATTTAATATAATGTTTTGCATTCAAAATGCTACATGTAATAGAAATAAATTGTTGCTTTCTGTTATGTATTGGATTGAAGAAGTAGTAAAAGACAAAGCTCTGGCTCAAAAATAAGTACCATATAAAGAGGTACATTTACCAATTTGAAAACCCGAATACAGAAAGTTTTAATATATGGACACAGTATTAACACATGTGTAGAGTTAGCTCTCTCTCCGCATACCCTTTTACAATAAGGTGACATTTCTGAATTATTTCTTTTTAATAGATAAGGGGAGTAATATATTCTGTGCACAATATAGAACTCTAATTAATTCTGTTATTGATACTTCTGTTCCATGTTGTATAGATTGTTTGCCATTTTTTATCTGTAATACCAATTTGTAAATCTTTCTACCATTTCTGCGTTAGTATCTGTGCATTATTCTTTCTGTTACTAATAATAAGATAATACAGTTTAAATATTAACTTCTTTCCATTCAGCACTGTATCCATCAATTCCATGATAATATTATAAAAAATTGTTTTGCCCTTTTGCTTCAAATCTGGTAATATTGATTATAATTGTTAAATAGCTAAAGAACATACTTTTTGAGAGACCAAACTGGTCCTGTAATTGTTGAAAAGATTTGAGCATCTGGTCAATATACAGATCAGAAATAGATATACTATTAAATTCAGTCCAGTTTTTAAATATGCAGTGAGCTAAAACTGAAAGAAAATTGTTATCATTTAAAGGAGCTCTCCCTGCCTGGTACCCATACCCAAGGGCTCCACTGATAGTGGGCACGTCACCTTTTCTTCCAAGGCCTCTCATCCAACTCAGGTGGTGTTATGCAATGCCAGGTCAATAAAGAACAAGACAGCAATTATTGCTGATCTTGTTGAGACATCTGACCTGGCTTGCATCACCAAGACCTGGCTGGACGAGAATACTGGCCTGGTATTGGATTCAGCTGTTCCAGCCATTTACTCAGTAATACACCATCTGAGATTGGATCATAGGGGCGGGGAGTAGCCATCTGTTTTAAGACAGAACTGGGTGTTGAAGAGGTTCCAGTGGGACCACTAAGTCTTTCAAGTGTATTATTGGTGCAGGTGCTATCCCCTGGAGGTGAGAAAGTTTTCCTGCAGCAAGTTTCAGACTTCATGGGCAACATGGTGTTGGAATCCTCCAGGTGGTTGGTCCTGGGGATTTCAATGACTGGGTCAATGATGAACTCTCACATTTCAGTCAAAACTTCCTCCAACTGATGATCTTGTTGAGCTTTTCAGGTAGTTACTATTGCAACCCATATTCAGGGTCACCACCTGAACCTGTTGTTTCTCCTGGGATGGAGCCGCTAAATTTGTGGTGGAACCAGTTGGATGGTCGGACCATCACTCTATATGGTTCAGTTTCATGGCTCCCCCAGAGAGATCTGCCCCTCTGAAGATGGTTCAGTACATCCCTTTAAGAAGTGTTACCCCAGTGGGTCTGATGGCAGTGGTGGACCTATCGAGTAGGCCATTGAAATGTTCAGATCCATGAGGCCTAGTGATGCACTATAATAGTGTGGTGCTGGGGGTCCTGGATTCCATAGCTCTGGTCCAAGTTTGCCCTCTCCGTCTCTGCCTTTGGTCTCCTTGGTTTGATAGGACCTTGAGGGAGTTGAGGAGAGTTGGGTGAAGGTTGGAACATTATTGGCAGAAATCCTGCCTGGAGGAAGACAGACTTAGGTTGTTAGCCCATTATGGAGACTATCAATCAGAAATCTCCTGTAAGAAGGCAGAATTTCTGTCCTGGGAGATTGCTTCAGCAAGGAATTGACCATCTCAGCTCTTTTGGACTGTGGACAGACTAGGAATCCAGCCTGCCTTTGGGGCCGGAGAGCCTTTTCACGATCTATGTGTGATGAGTTCACTCAATTCTTTGCAGATAAGGTGTCCTCCTTCAGGTCAGAGATCTGCTTCACAAGTTCAAATGAGTATGGCAGTGATCAATGTGAGGGTACAGGCACCCAGTCTTTCTGGATAGATTTTGAACAGCCTGCAATCATGGATATCATAAAGATTGTTTGGGGCTTGCAACCGACTTACTACAGTTTGGTCCAACTCGCCTCCTTGTGGGGTGTATGGATGTCATCAGACTGATCCTTGCTGAGATAGTCTGGTGTTTGTTGGATCAGGGGGTGTTTCTGGACTCCCTGAATGAGGCTGTGGTGATACCCCTTTTAAAGAAACCTTCCTGTGACCCAGATTGTCTCATGAACTACAGATCTGTCTCTAACCTGCCCTTTTTGGGCAAGGTTATTGAGAAGGTAGTTGCATTATGCTCGAGGACATTCTTACCACCTACAAAGTCTATGATCCTCTCCAGTCCAGTTTCAGGAAGAGGCACAGTACTTAGACGGCATTGGTTCTTGTACTTAATGATCTCCTGATAGCGAGGGATCAGAGGAATCATTCGATCTTGGTCCTTCTTGATCTCTCTGCAACATTTGACACTGTGCACCATGGAGTGTTGCTGGAATGACTGCAGCTATTCTGTGGACTGTCGGGAACAGTCTTCGGATGGTTCCATTCTTTTCTAACAGGCGGGACTCAGAGGGTGGTGTCCAGGGTTTTTTCCTTGGCCCCCTTCTCCCTGCCTTGTGGGGTGCTGCAGGGTGCCATGCTGTCTCCCATGTTGTTCATGGTGTATATGTTGCCATTAGGAGACATTATAAGGTGGTATGGGCTGGGTTTTCACTGCTATGCGTATGATACCGAGCTCTACATGTCCTTTGTACCCGAACAGAACAGTGTGGTCTCGGTTTTTAACAGCTGCCTAGCTGAGATTCAGGACTGGATGAGTGCTAACTGGTTGAGATTAAATCTGGACAAGACTGAGATGTTGGTGGTGGACCCAGGTCAGCGGGTAGAGAAGTTGACTCCTGGGCAACCATCCAGCCTTGTGCTTGGGGGTAACCAGTTGAGACCTTCTGAATGGGTGCAGAACCTGGGCATTGTGCTTGATAATGAACTGACACTAAAAACACAGGTGTCAGCAGTTGTAAAGTCCTAATTTACCATCTAAGGAACATAACCTGAATAAAGCACCTTGTTCCTCCTGAGGACCTTCCTACCTTGGTTCATGCTTTTGTGTCCTCCCGTCTTGATTACTGCAATGCTCTATACCTAGGGTTACCAGGGTGGATCTCCATCACCTGCAGCTGGTGAGAATGCTGCAGCCAGGTTGTTGACCGGCTGCCAAGAACAGCCATGTCACTCTGTGCTGCATGAACTGCACTGGTTGCCAATGCAATGGAGGATCATCTTTAAGGTCACGTTTCTGACCTATAAGACCCTACATGGACAGGGACTGGGTTACTTGCAAGACCTCCATTGGCCCTACTGCCCCTCCGCCCTCTGGGCTCTGCCGACGAGGGTTTGCTAGGAGTTCCCAGGTAGGGTTGCCACCTTTTAAGAAGCCTAAAGTGGGACATTTCTTACTGAAACATGGTAACCTTGACCAATGCAACTGACTGGTTTTCGGTATATAATCAGAATTAAGGAAAAGTATTGTAATTTATTGGTTGATTCTATTGTTTGTAATCATTTTAATGTATTTCAGTTAAGGTATTTTAGTTTTCTGCAACATTTAGTGGAAATTTAGAAAATATTTTTTTAAATAAAAAGTCAGGACGTAGTATTTTTCATGTTTTTTCGCAGGACACAGCTGCCCAAATCAGGACTGTCCTGCGAAAATCAGGACAGGTGGTAACCCTATTCCCAGGGTCCATCTTTGAACATCAGGTGCTAGGGCTTTTTCTTTTGTAGCCCCGACCCTGTGGAACTCTCTACCTCATCAGATTAGAGAGTGCCTGTCCACCGAGACTTTCAAGACCTCATTAAAAACATATCTCTTTGGCCTGACATTTGGGGACAATATTTAAGTTATTATTGCTACCTGTTATTTACATATTGTTATTGTATATTTGTTTTAGTTCTGTATTTGTGCTTTGCCTTTGGAAAAGTACATTATAAATAAATGTGTTTGATTTGACTTGATTTACTTATTTTGTTCTTATACCCATTATGGACATAATGTTTTCCATATTACACAAGTATGTTTTAAAAACATGCTATTTGTTCCTACAATTCCTGGAGTTCATATTTTGAAACAGCAAATGTATAATATTCATACAGGATAGTTCTCCATATTGAAGATATGCCGGGTGGGGGGTAGAGACCACATTTCTTCTAAAGGTTCAGTTACCATTACCCAATGATAATATTGTAAATTGGGTAATTTGAAGCTCAATTAGCCATATTTTATAACCAATTTTTGTTTCTTCCATCTGGGTTTACAATTTTTCCAAAGAAACTTGGAAATTATTTTATCCACTTTATTGAATGTATCTTTTGAGATTACCATGGGCAACACCTGGAATAAGCACAAAAGAAGACAAGGGAGAATATTTATCTTTATAATCTGAACATGCCCCAGCAGGGAGAGGGGAAGACCACCCCATTTTGGTAGGTCCTGGCCAACAGCACTAATCAATGGTTTCAGGTTAATACTGTATCTACCAACTGGCTTCTCCTATTTATTACATGTATTTCAAATAAATCCTACTTTAGTTTTTAATTACAGTTGGAAAATTCTGAAGATTAATATCGCATTTATCGGGTTGAATATGTAGTGCCTCAGATTTCTTCCAGATTACCAAATGTCCTGAGTATTTTCCATAATCATAATCCATCTATAAAATACCATCCTAGTCTATTTCAGATTCTATTAATATAACAGGATGACACCTGTGAATAAAATTAACTTCAAAGATTTCTGCTCTCCATATTTAAATCCTGGAATTAATGCATTTTCTCTTATAGCATTTGCCAATGGCCCTATCACTAAAGCAAAAGAAAAAGGGAAAAGTGGCACCTGCCTTGTACCTTGAAATTGTGGAAATATAGGTGAAATTGTGCTGTTGATCGACTCTGACTTTAGGGGTATTATATACTACTCTATCCAACTAAAATGTTTAACTCCATGTTAATGGTCTTTTATACATAAAATAAATCATACCATTCTACCCTATCACATACTTTTTCTGTGTCCAGGGACACCAACATTACATTGGGTTCTTTTGCAGTATAAATAATGTTTAAGGCATTTTTAATATTATGTCACCTTCTTCCCCGATAAAGTCTGTTTGGTCATCCCCAATCAGTGCAGGCAGAACATTTTCTAGTCTCAAGGCCACAGTCTTTGTAAATATTTCATAATAAGTATTAAGCATAGATACTGGGTGATATGAAATACATAACATTCTGTCCTTGCCCTTTTTGGGGATGACCAGAATGAGGGTTTCATCAAAGGAAGGAGGGAAATGGTCTTTAAATGAGTTAAACATCACTAAAAGTCTAGGTATTAACAGCTTGTTAAATGCCTTAGAGAAATCAATACATAATCTATCAAGTCCTGGAGGTTTACCAGGTTTCAATAATTGGATTGCCCTTTCATTTTCACTATATTCTATTTTCCTATTCCAAAATTGTTGTTGTTCTTTTTCCAAATTAGGTATATTAAGATACTTACTATTAGCATCTGTTTTACCATGTGAACTATATAAATCCTAATAATATTTTATGAATTTGAAATTCATATTTTTCTCTGATGTCTTGGACTGATTAATATATTTCCTGATGACATTATTTAAAAAATATTTCTATCCATTTTTTCCTTTAGTAATATGTATGCAGAAGTTTGTCACTCCTATCCACTTGTTCATAGTTTCGGATCAGGCAATAGCATCATACGCTTAACCTTTTCCTTTTGAATCTGATTATACTCATGTTTACATTTTCCTATTTTTTAAATAAATATTTAACGCTTGTCTATTTTGTACTCTTTGAACATCAGCAATTTTTTTCCCATTTTTCAGTCTGGCATTTTGCTTTTTTCCTAGTTACTACACTTGTATGTGTCCCAAACTGTATTCAAAATCACATCTTCAATTTCATTAATGGAAAAGCAAATCTCTGTTTTGTTATTTTATCTAGAAATTCCTGGTCCTTTATTAAAATGAATCCAGCTTCCAAAAATCCTGTTTGGTGGTGTCCCTGGACATAAGCATTAATTCTACTGGGGAGAGGTCAGATAACACAATAGGTTTATAGTCAACCTTCAGGAATATCATGATACAAATGCCTAAAGCCTATAATCATATCTATCTTTGAATAAGTTTTATATTGGCATGAAAAGAAAGACAATTCCTCAGTAGATGGGTTATTAATACTTCAAAAACCAGTTAATGCAAAGTCCTTCATCCTGTCGATAATGTAGACCATGCCTTTGGCATTATATTCCCTAATTTTAGCTGAGGTGTCTAGCTTCTCATTGAAAATGAGTTTAAAATCCCCTCTGATTATATAGGGGTAAGGGAATTCAGTAAATTTCAAGAATAAATTTGATAATATATTCTTGATATTTCTATTGGGTAAGTAAAGTGATGCTATTGCTAATTTACTTCCCTTATAGTTTATCAAGACTATTGCATAACGTCCCCCTACATCAGTTTAGTATTTGCTTCTAGCCCCTTCTCAGCAGGATGGAAGTTCCTCTTGATTTGGATGTATGTAAGGAGTTTATACAATCGCATCCACTATATGGTCAGATATTTCTCAATATATCTAAAGAGATTCTCTCTGGTGGCCCATAGTGGTACTGCAGGCAGGCAGAAACTTTCTCCAGAGATATCACAGAAATTTCAGAAAATATGCCTCCCACATTTTTGTATTTTGTGTGCTTCCTGGTCAGATAGATGTGTCTTGCAGCCATATTGTATCTTTTTTCATATAGTTCAGAAATCTTTTTTCTTTAATCAGGTTACTAAACCAGTTAATATTTCATGTAATTAATCTTAAGCCTTCTCCCATAATGTATTATATATGAACACATAACCGTGCTGTAAGGAAGAAACATTCACATTCAGATAAAACTGCTCATTGCTAGGTTCCAACTTCCTAAACAAATTGCTTGTCACCATATTAATTTCTGTATTGTTCTCCCCCTTTCCATCCTTTGTATGTCATACAAAAATGTATTAACCAAGTTGACTCCATAGTCCCCTCATTCCCTATGGAATGCTCCATTAGAGGGCAGTGAATGAAGCATTGTACTCTAATACCCTTACGCCTTAATCTATGCAAGATAGTGATATTCCCTCAGAGGGATTTGGAACACTTGCTTCCCACCCCTCATAAGAAATTAAATATTAAGTATCAGTTAATCCTCAAATATTTGTCATAGGTCACCACTATTTTACAAAATTATTCTTTGGTCCCCCCCCCCCTTCTTTCCCCTTATTGTTGTCATTTTTAGGTACTGAAAAAATGTAGGCAGTCAAATAATTTCCTACCAGAAAGTATGATTGTTCAACAGTTAGCCAGGATGTCATTTCATTGCAGTTTTGTCCTGAATGGGTGGAATTTTGGAACTCTTCTAATGGCATACATTGTGGTGTAGCCCTGATGTAATTGTCTCCCTCTACTTGCTGTATGTCCTTCTCTTTCTCATTCCATAGATGTGTAATTCAATTGACTTTACCTCTATTGGAGGTGACTTCAATCTCTGTCACTATTATCAGTTCTTTCCCTAATGTTTCTGTTTGTTCTCTGCAGCACCTGCATTCTTGTTCTCTTGCACTATATTCATTTTATTCCTTTGACCTGACCTAGACTGTCTATTAATTTCTGTGATTATGATTATCTGTTTTATGAACATTTATGCAGCTTCTACTGTGTCATATATTTTACATTTTCCCATATAGAAGAGTTTTAATGCATTTGACATAACATGTTGGAACCTAATGTGGTTTTCCCATAGTATTGACTTCACAGGAATGAAGAGTTTCCTTTCTTATACAAGCCTGGACCCAAGTCAAGAAAAGAAAGTATTTGTTTTCCATTTAAAAATAGCCTTTTTTGTTGGCATAAGAAAATAATTCCTCCTTGACTCGATATCATTAAAATCCTATACGAACATATGAACTTGCCAGTAGATATAGGCCTTTCAGTCAATTGAGTCTGCTTGATTGTGCAGCTAGCAGCCCTTATTCTGCAGCTGCCCCTGCCCCCTTCCAATTTGCTCTCCCCTTACCCTGTCCAATCCCCATTTGAAGAAGCCCAGTGTATTACTGGCTACCACTTCCTCTGGTAATGCGTTCCACCCTGACATCACCCTTTCTGTAAAAACGTGTCTCCTCATTTCCCTCCTGAACTCCCCCCCCTTCAGTCTCAGCTAGAGCCCTCAGGTGTCCCTCCCTCTCTTTAACTGGAAAAGCCCCTCTGTGTCCATCTCATTTATTCTTTTCATGTACTTGAAGGTTTCAATCATGTCCCCCTTTCACTCCTCTCCTCCAGGAGTACATGTTCAACTCCTTAGTCTATTCTCATAGGGCAAGTCCCTAGCCCTGGATCATTTTGTTGCCCTGTGCTGCACCGTCTTCAGTAACCTAATGTCCTTCCTCAGGTACAACTGCCAGAACTGCATGCAGTACTCCAAGTGTGCTTCAACCAATGACCTATACAAATTCAGGATCACCTCCCCTCTCCTGGAAGATATGCCTCTGGCAATACAACTCAGCACCTGATAGCCTTTGCAGCTACCTTTCTACATTGTGTGGAGTTATTCATTGCTCCCATTATGATCACCCCCAGATCGTTCTTCTCTTCCTTCTTGGCCAGCTGAACCCCCACTAGCTGGCAGCTCCTCCATGGATTTTTCTCCGAAATGTAACACCTTGTATTTCTTGGCATTGACGCCAAGCGGCCCAAGAATCTGACCAGGCCTCCAGTTTTGCCAGATCATCCTGTAACCCCTGTCACCCCTCTAAGTCATCTACTACCACTCTCATCTTGGTGTCATCTGCAAACAGACTGATCTTGCTCTTGATACCTATTGAGATTTCTGCTATGAAGATCCCAAACAACACTGACCCCAGTACAGAACCCTGTAGTACCCCACTTGTTTGGCCTGGGCAATGAGAGCTCCCCTCCCACCACCACCATCTTCTGTCTTCCTTGTAGCCAGTTCACTACCCATCCCACCATCTTTGCTGTGATCCCTGTGCCTTCCAGCTTTCTACCTAGCCTCCTGTGTGGCACCAAATTGAATGCCCTTACTGAAGTCCCGGTACAGGACATCTACTGCATGGCCCCTGTCTAATTGCCTGTTCACCCAATTATAGTGCTCCACTAGGTTGGTCTGACAAGATCTGCCTGACAGAAACCCATGTTGCTTGTGTCCTGCAGACAATTAGCCTCTAGGAGGGAAACTGGCCTCTCCTTCAGAATTGTCTCCATCAGCTTTCCTACAATGAATATGAGGCTTACTGGTCTGTAGTTCCCCAGCTCATCCTTGAGCCAATGTTGTGTGGGGCACCATGTGCACCAACCTCCAGTCCTGCAGTATACTCCCTGAGTCCAGTGGCATTGAACAGGTCTGCCAGGGTTCAGCCAGGACTTCGGTTAGCTCCCCTTAGCACCCTGGGTGTATGCCATCTGGCCTCAGAACCTTGTCCACCAACAGTGTCCTCAATCCTCCAGTATCATGCCCACTGGGATTTCCCTGTCTGTCACCTCTTTCCTGTCTGTTCCCACACTTCCAGCCCCCTTGGGTACTGCTCCTCCTTTTTCTTCAGTAAATACTGAGCACAAGTACTCATGTAATGCTTCTGCCTGTTCTGTCCTAGTATCCACCCCCCCTCCATTTTAATCCTCACTATTTGGTCTTTGCAGCTCCTTTTCTCCCTGATCTACCTGAAGAAGTCTTTCTCCTCTACTTTAATGCCCTGTGCCAGCCTGAATTCCTAGGACACCTTGGCTGCCCTGACTGCCCTTGTCACCTCCCTTGACTCCTTCAGGTATTCATCTCTGTCACCACCCTTCCTGTTCTTTTGTACCTGCTAAAGGTGTCTCTTTCTTACTATTTCCAGACCTCCTGCTCACCCAGCTAGGCTTTGTCTCAAGCCCTCTTACTCTGAACCCTTGCACATGTGGTGGTTGCCTCCTCTATACCCCTGTTAGTGACCTCCCACCTCTGATTAGTGTCCATATCTGGACTGATCTTGGCCAGATACCCCAGTACTATTTCCCTCATCCACCCAAAGTTGGCCCTTCTGAAGTCTATCACCCTTGTGCCTGATACTACTTCTTTCCCCATGTCTATCTTGAACCACACCAAGTGGTGGTTACTCCCCACAAGTGGCTCTTCCACCCTCAGCTCCCTTACAAACACACCATTTGCCAGCACATGGTCAAGGGTGTTCCCTAGCCAGGTAGGCTCATTGACCACGTGCAATTGGAAGCAGTCCTGGAAGACATCCAGAAGTACCTGCTCCCTCCTATTTGTGGTGTCTGGGGTACCCCGATCTACTCTTGGCAGATTGAAGTCCCCCACTATCACTAAGCTGCCCTTTCCATAGGTCCTTCTGATCTGTTCCACTGGAACCCTATCTAACGCATCAGTCTGAGAGGGTGGCCTGTACATCACTCCCATCCTAAGGGTCCTATTTTTGGAGTCCTGGAGCTACACCCATAGTGACTCTGTGTTGCCTTTCTCCCCTTCCTTCCTGACACACTTCAGACCTTCCCTCACATGCAGTGCCACACCCCTGCCCTTTCTCTTTTTAACCTGTTACTCCAAAATATCCTATATCCTGGTACTGCCAGGTCTCAGTCATGATAATGGGTGTCCCAAGTTTCAGTTATATCCTCCAATCTACCTCCTAAATCACCATGAGAGCCTGTAACTCTGCTGTTTTGTTCCTAGACTCCTAGCATTCAAGATTACCACTCTACCCTCTTTCTCCCTCCTCCCTACCTGCTCTCCCTTTTTAGCTCCTGGCCTTTCCTTAAGTCCCCTGCTGCCAGCATGGGGGGCAAGCTCATTCGACTTCCCTGCCTGAGTATCCTGCCAGACTCCTGTCCACTTGCAACCCCCCACCACTAGTTTAAATTCTCATTGTTTGTTAAGTATGCCTCCAGTTTCTGTTTCAAGACCATCCTTCCCTCCCCACTTAAGTGAAGTCTGTCCTTGGTGTAGAGATCTCAGACCTCCCAATTTCTTTTCCACCCCCCCACCAGCCCATACCCTTTGGATGGACACCATTCCCTAAGCCACGTGTTAAATTTCTCTATGCTCATCTTCCCTGCAGTGCTTGCCCTGGAAAAAGGAAGAACCTCAAAGAAAGCTGCTAATCTTCCTGCCTCCTCATAAATCATCCCTAGCTCCTCAAAACTCTCCCTGATAACATCTACCATATTACCCACTAGGTCATTTGTTTCCAAATGCAAAATTATGTGAAGTTTCTCCTACCCTCCTAGCATACTTCAGAATGGATTGCCTCACCCTTTCTGCTGTCATACTGGCATGGCCTCCACCATTATTCAACTATGCCTCTCCCTTGCTCACCATCTGATCCCCTTCAGAATTGAATCTCCCAGCACTAGGATGTCACCATCATTTCCTTGTTCTGCTCACCTTCTCCATCACTTATCCTGTTATCTTCTGTTTCCAAATCCATTGCTGCTGTTCCCCTTCCACACCAATATCTGCCCCACCCCTCCACCCCAATTTCACCACCCCTCTCAACTGGGCTCCTCCTGCCACTTCCCTGATGCATCCCTCCCTTATCTCCTCATACCCTTCTCCCTTTCTTAGCTACTGTCCCCTGCCCAGTCTCCTAATCTCCTCACTTCGCCCACTTATCCTTACCCATTGAAGCCTGCTCCTTTAGTCACCCTGCCATGCCCTCTGGGTTTGGGTGATCTCTTCCTCATCAGTCTTGTCTATGAGGTTCTCCTGTTAATCTCCTCAGTGTAGCCAGTACTGAGAACCTGTTGCATGACACCTCCCGTCCACCCTGAGTCCTCCCTGGCATACTATTGAGAGGTCCATTTGTTGCCTGCTCTGGGGCTTTTCCTGCCCTGTTCTCTATTGTCCTCCACCCCTTCATCTGTACCCAGTGGTTTCTGAGGTAGCAATATTGGTCCATTTACCTCTTCTCCCATCATCCCCCTTGGCCTGGGTTCCTGCAATCTTTGGGATACTCCATGTGCCCTCAGTCTTGGATTGATCTACTAGTCTGTACCTTTCCTCATCTTATCTCTGCCCTTAACCACCTAATCCCTTCCTTGAGCTGTTTAAATTGCCTGCACACCAGGCATTCCCATGCTTTCCACGCGACCCCTAAAAAGATGCTGCCCCACAGTTGTTGCAGCATGTTACCCTTCCCATGCCCCTACCTGACCCCCTACCACCCTTCCAGCCTGCCTCTGCTTCATATTGCCTGCCCCATCCCCTGGGACATTCCCTCTTACTAGGGCTAAGCATGTTATTTTATGCCCCTTGTCCTCCCTTTAAAGTGGTCTGGAATGTTCAGTCAGTCCTGAGGTTGCTCCAGTGTGTACTGACTACCAGTCCTGATCCAACACCTCCCCTATAAAGGCTGATAAGTTTGGGGAGGGATGGATGTCGAGGGTGGGTTGGGTCTACCAGACTCTCTTTCAGGAGTCAGTCAGTCCCGTTTGGCTCCCGCTGCACTTCCCAGTTCCCTCAGCATTTGTATTTTATTTTTCTGCTCCCACTTCAGCAATAACAACAGTGTTTTGTTTTTTATTTCACTGCTCCCACTCCAGCAAGAACAACAGTGTTGTTTTTATTTCATTTTCATATAGTGTATCCTCTTGACCACCAGAGACAATCAGCTACATCAGCAAAAACCCCAGAAACACTCAGCTGCACCAGCAAAATCCCCCAAACAGGTAACTTTCCAAATGTAAACCAGACTGGTGTATATAAACCAGTCTTGGAAATCTTTGAGCACCATCAGGTATTCTTGCTGGTGTCTGGTGTGCTCTATCAATTTCTGTTTCATTCTTTTTGTGCCTTTTTTTAAACTTTCATTAATCCATTCTCCTAGAAAGCTATGTAAATTCTGTCCTGCAATACCTTCAGGTATGCTCAATAATTTTAAGTTATTTTGACTTGAGTGCCATTCTAGATCTTCCATTTTCTTTTTCATTTAAATTTTTTGTTTGCTTAAAAAGTCTAGGCTCTATTTGTGGTAGATAATCCTCTACATCCAACAATATATTTTTTAATTCTTTGACTTTGTTATTTATTAACTTAGTTTACTCTTTGGCATCCCTATTTCATTCACTATCATGTTCATTTTATGATGGATAACAGTGAAGCCATTTTTCCGTTCAGATAATAATAATAATAATAATAACATTTATTTATATAGTGCAATTCAAACATATATCAATGCTCTGTACAAGAGTTAAAACACAAATAATCATTAAGTATTAAAAAACAGTATGATACAATGAAATAACATTCAACAATCCCCATAGACACAGCTAAATAAATATGTTTTTAGAGCTGTCTTAAAACTTTCCATGGTCAGGCACTCTCTAATCCAATAGTAAATGCATGAGCGCTGTTTGTTCTTGGTGTTTCTTTACAGACTCCTTGTAGCTTTCAGGACCTGTCCCTTCCATATTTTGGCTTATTCACACATATTCCTTAGGAGTGGCACTCGAGGAATTTTTATGTACAAAGCAGAATTCAAAGTCTGAAGAACAAGTAGAGCTTTCATGTTGCTATTCTGCTCCCACCCCCACCCCCACGGGCTTCCAGTGGAGTTAGATTATTTATAGATTACATTGTATCAAAGGATGTTCCATTTACACTGCTATTGATATGTCTATGTTTTGTACCATGGGTATACAACATTTGTTGCTGGTTAATCCCTTGTCATTATCTGACAGTATTGAACTGCCTTTTCATTTTTGAGGATCCTTATCAGTCAGATTTCTTGCCTGTTGGATTTTTTTCTGTATAGCCTGGGCTTGTGCTTGGGCATGGGACTCCTCATTCATCATTAGTCCTACCTTTTCCTCTTCCTCATCAGCAAAACTCCTTTTCTGGATTGAGTTTCCTATGCTATATCCCTTGAATCTTAGGGCTTTAGTTTTACTAAGGATCTACTTCAATTTTGGTTCTGCTTTTTTCTGAATTTTTAAACATTCCTTCACTTCTTTGAGTCATTTCTACTAATTTTACAAGTGCTGCTCTCCTTCCATTCCTTCCCTCACTACTTAGGAGTTTAACAAAACTGTGTATGCTTTCCTTCTTTCAAAACCAAAAAAAACATTAATCAAGCATTTCCAGTTTTCACTTCCATCCTCCTTATGGAAATACTTATTTCAAACAATGCAACTCAGGCAACGCTCACCTGGTTACAGCTTTCAGAACACTGTCTTATACAGTTTACTGTTTACTTATTGTGTACTGTAAGTTTTAAACAGTTTTTCTTATATAT
The DNA here is from genome assembly GCA_016271365.2 of Neoceratodus forsteri. NCBI lineage: Eukaryota > Metazoa > Chordata > Ceratodontiformes > Ceratodontidae > Neoceratodus > Neoceratodus forsteri. Next base: position 922,940,845 of record CM057455.1, on the reverse strand, counting down.
TCTCTCCATTACTTGCTGTAGATTTTTAACCTCCCTGCCATCAACTTTGCCTTTTGTTTTGTAATTTTAAAGAAAAGCAGTCTTTGTTTCTCATGGGTTCTATGCTCCAGGTTCAGGAATTCTTTCATTTCAGTCATCACAAACAAAATGCTTAACATTTGATGGTCTGTTAATTTAATACTCAGGACATTTGCTCAAGTGGCTTTGAGACTCAGACAGCTAATTATGCTTCTGAGAGAGTCATATTACCTGAGAGTCATTTGTTAGTCTGCACACTCCAGCTCAGTTTATTTTCACAACTGACTGCATGTGTTTTGTTGGGAATAAGAGCAGTTGGTGACTAGAGCTGATTAGCATGGCACCATGTGATTAGATTTCATGTAGACAGGCAGTGGCCTGCACAGTCACATGTGTGACAGCAGCATTGTATGGAGTCACAGGTAGATTATGATCACAGAAAGCCAGCTGAACCAAATGAAGAAGGCCCCATTTGACTCAGCAAAAAAATAAAATCTGCCTATCTGCCAAAAACAGCTATGGCTCACCCTCCAACACTCCTGCCTGATCCTGGAAAACCATGAAGAACCAGCACTAGCAGTATCTGCAGCGCCAGTGCCCTTGAGATCAACAGGCTGCCGGATCACTCCTTATTAGCATCCATGCTTGCCCAGAAGAGGGAATCATGCCCTTAGACTTCTGTCCACCTTTGTGGTAAAACTGCACCAAAGGACTCCAGGGATTCATGATCAGGTCCTGTTACGGATTTTTTAGAGAGCTAGTCACAGAGCAAGGAAAGTGAAAGTAATAGTAATCTTACAAGTAATTGTGCCGAGCCTCTGGTGTACACGTTAATAAAGAAACCATGAACTGAACATAGAAATTGAACTTTGCAATTGCAAGATATATCATAACAGACATGTCAGGGAGGGTGGACTACCTGCAGTACATCATGCAGTCTGGCCTTGAAATGTGAGTGGAGAAATGGCTAAGACATCAGAAGATGAGAACACTAAGGCTCCAAAGGGAGAGAAAGACCCTAAAGAAGGTACTGCACTAGGATGTCCAGGCACTGACCTAGAGGATGGCTTGCAAAAAAACCTCCCTCAGTGTACTGCAAACATTGCTTTCACCATGATAACGGAGTACTGACTGTAAAACATTCTGAGCCATGTTGTGATCTTGCAGTACTTGGCTCTGGAAAAGCCACCCTCCCAGACTCCAATGGTGATGACTGGACTGTGGCTTGCAACATAAAGTGAAAACCACCTGCCCAGCGTGCTTTCCCCTGCTACTACAACCACTGCAAGCAACCTGTACCAGGCAGAGGAGGTCTTAGCCAAAGGCCTGAGAGACCAAGGAAGAGGTACCCATTTCACAGGCACTCCCCGGGCCCAGCAGGTTACTACTAGAAGTGGAAGTCAGACATCTTAAGGTTAACAAAGTTGGTTGTGCCATAACAAGAGTCCCCATTTTCTTCTACCAAACAGCACCACAAATGTGTTTCTCAGTTGTTTTAAAAATCATGTGTGCCTTCCATAGCAATGGGGTCAGTCAGTTTGCCACTCCACAACAGGAATTGCATGCATCTTAGTTCCAGTAGGCTGCAGCTTGCCGGGCACAATCAATGCAGCAGAGGCCACAGTGTAACAGTTTTAACTACCTGAAAAGTTTGAACTCTGGATCTCCTTCAGGAGACCCACCACATCTGGAAGTGGGGGTTTGCCTGCTCTCATAGACAGTAAAAGTGCAGTATGGTTTCTACATTTACCATTTAAATCCATTTTGCCTTTTGAAAAAGAAAAAAAAGTTTTAGTTTTTTTTTTAATAAGGCTGTGTTGTATCTTTTGTTCGGTTCTCTTGCAGGTGGAGCTGGACCTTACCAATGTGTCCTGACAAGAGATATAGGAGTAAGGACAGTAGAAGGCCTGAGACTTCATAAAAGTGGATGTGTTAAAGGGTGCCTGTGTGTCCTCAGGAACTTAATGGTTTAAGTGTTCTAGGATATCCATGGTGCCCCTGTACAGGCCCATGGTGCATCCATAACTGGTGTATTGTATGCAGTACTGGCACCTCAACCTTAAGAAAAATATGAAACTAGATGGAGGCAGTACTGTGGAGGGCCACCGAGATGGTTCAGGGGCAGTAGGCTATCCCATATGAAGAGAGACATGTACACATATACTCACTGGGTGAGAAAAGAGAGAGAGGGGATATATCTTGAATATTCAAATACCTTAAAGGCATTAACAAGGTAGGCATAGGGGATTTCTTTTGCAAACGTGAGAACAGAAACATCAGAGAGCACAACTACAAATTACCTGTAGCAGGGAGAGTTACAGAAAGGAGGCCACAAGGTATTTCTTTACTGTAAGGGTGGTGGAGGAATGGAATGCTTTGCCAGAGGGTACAGTAAATCACTATACAGTTGAGGGGTTTAAAAGAGGGTTGGATAGATTCAAGGAAAAGGTTAGCATGACAGGGAGGGTGGCAAAGTAGCAAGTAGCAGATACTCACTCACCCACCCACCCACTCGGAGGAGCAACTCTAGATCTGGTAGTCTCAAATGGGGACGGAGAAAGAATCTCAGATTTAGAGGTGGGTAGCCCTCTGGGAACAAGCGACCATCAAACAGTGTGGTTCACGATAAACACAGCCATACAATCAAGCCATACAAAAGCAAGAGTATTGGACTTTAGCAGGGCTGACTTTGGGAAAATGAGGGCGTGCCTTAGAAAAGCACTAGCAAACAGGCAAGAAGGAGGGGTGGAGGAACAATTGGGAGTAATCAAAACAGCCATCACAGAGGCAACAAGCCTTTGTGTAAAGCAAATCAATAAAACACAACGAAGGGAAAAAAATGCTATGATTCTCAAAACAGGTGGCAGGGAAGGTTAAGGAGAAAAGGATAGCATTCAGGAAATACAAGGAAACACAGAAGGAGCAGGACAGAGAGCTTTATCAGTTAAAGCAGAAAGAAGCTGGGTAGGCAGTCAGAATAGCAAAGGCCCAAACCAAGGAAAAGATAGCCAATTCTGTTAAGAAGGGGGATAAGACCTTTAATAGGTACATTAGGGAGCGAAGAAAGACCAAAGGAGGGATACTGAGGCTTAATAAAGGGGAAGGAATGTGGGTAGAAGGGGACAGTGAAAAAGCGGGGATATTAACGAATATTTCTGCTCAGTATTCACAAAGGAAGAGGAGGGGGAGGTACCTAAACCAAACAAGAGAAACAGTCTGAATAGGGGTCGATACCAGTCCATTAACAGAAGAAAGGGTTCTGAAAGAACTAATAAAATTGAAGGTGGACAAAGCAATGGGGCCTGATAGGATTCACCCAAGAATTCTAAAATAACTAAGGGTAGAGCTAGTGACACCACTGACTACTATCTTTAACACATCATGGGAGGATGGGGTGGTACCTGAGGACTGGAGGAGGGCAGATGTGATTCCTCTTCACAAAAGTGGGAGCAGGACAGAGGCAGGAAACTACAGACCAGTTAGTTTGACCTCAGTGGTAGGGAAAATGATGGAAACCCTTCTGAAGGAAAGAATTGTTGAGTACCTAGAGGCCAGTGGGGCACAGGACCCAAGGCAGCATGGATTCACGATGGGAAGATCGTGTCAGACAAATCTAATAGATTTCTTTGACTGGGTGACCAAAGTAGTAGACCAGGAGGGCTGTGGACATGGCCTACCTAGATTTTAGCAAGGCATTTGATACAGTCCCACACAAAGATTAATACACAAGTTAGCCAGCCTTGTGGGCCCCAAGGTGGTAGCCTGGATAAAAATTGGCTAGACAACAGGACGCAAGGGTAGTAGTAAATGGAGTACACAGTGAAAAAGGAGGGTTACTAGCAGGGTAGTGCAGGGTTCAGTACTGGGACGGTCCTTTTAATGTCTTTATAAGTGACATTGCAGAGGAACTGAAGGAAAGTATGTCTCTTTGCAGACAACACAAAGATCTGCAACAGGGTTGATACAAGATGGAGTGGAAAGGATGAGAAGGGACTTGGCAAGGTTTGAGGAATGGTCAAATGTATGGCAGCTCAGATTCAATGCAAAGAAGTGCAAGGTAATGCACATGGGAAACAAAAACCCAGGGGAAGAGTACACAATGGGGGGTGAGATACTGACAACAGTAAAAATGGAAAGGGACCTGGGGGTAATTATATCAGATGACCTAAATGTGGGCAAGCAATGTGAGAAGGCAGTATGGAAGGCTGGGAGGATACTGGGATGCAAAGGAAGAGGCATCAATAGTAGAAAACAGGAAGTTGTTATCCCTCTGAACAGACAGTTGGTGAGACCCCATCTAGAGTACTGTGTGCAGTTCTGGAGACCCCATCTCCACAAAGACATAGACAGAGTGGAGGCTGTCCAGAGGAGGGCAACCAAAATAGTGCAGGGTATGCATCAGAAGACATACGAAAAAAGACTAAAAGAGCTTAATATGTATGTATACCTTTGAGGAAAGAAGGGAGAGGGGGGACATGATAGAAACTTTCAAGTACCTCAAGGGAATCAACAAAGTCCAAAAGGGTAGCATCTTTCAGAAAAAGAGATGTGCAAGAACAAGGGGGCACAATTTGAAGATAGAGGGGGAATGGCTCAGAGGTAATGTGAGGAAGTATTTTTTCACAGAGAGAGTTGTGGATGCATGAAACAGCCTCCCTGAGGAGATTGTGGAGTCAAGAACAGTGGGGGAATTCAAGAATGCATGGGACAGACATAAGGCAGTCCTAGTGGGGTGTAGGAGGAAGTAAGCTGTTGGTTAACTAGGATCTGCAGCTTATCTGTTAGGTAGGAAAATGGGCAGACTAGGTGGGCCAAGCGATCCTTATCTGCCATCAAATTCTATGTTTCTATGTTTCTATACACATGAGCAACATCTGACAAACAACACTGAATAAGCTTGATAGACCTTCAGGCCTTCTTCTGCTTGCTGTTTGTATGTTTGTATATTAGTTAGTGTACCATATGTGCTCAACACTCCTACAGTTTAGGTCCCATTGCACATAGGTCTACCTCAGATACAAGTAATAAAACTTGGAGTATGTTCTACTACACATGTGCATGCCACAGGCACAATGGACACCTGCAAGATCAAATTCACTGGTACTGAACAGTCAGATTGGGTCCCGGGAGGGGTCAGAGACCTCAAATCATTTAAAAAGAGAACATTTTTAGTTATTCATCCTTGGAGCCAATAAATGGTCAGAGCTCACTGAGCATGGGAATTGGCCTCATTCTTAATGGAGGGGGTAGCAGCAACTCATATACTGGTTTCACAGTTCCCTTTAGGATACAGAGAATCTTGGGCTGATCGTAATTTTAATTCTTCATGTAAATGTATTTTCTTCTCCTTTCTACTTAGGTTCATGTTTAAGCAATCCTGCAAAGCTGCTTTTACACATGAGCCATGAAGTATGGTTCTCCATATGGAGAGTGATAGGACCTCCACCCATTTGTTGGGGACAGGTGTGTATCATGTGCCACAAGAATTAAAGTAGGCTTATTTATGTATGTCTCTTTAAAGTGAGTAATATAGTAATGATGCTACATATGGAACATAATACTTGAATACAGTGCTTTACAGATACTACTTGTTGTTTTAACTTATCCATAACCTTTTGAATGTCTTTGCACTTTGCATGCATTTGTAATCTCTGCTCTAATGATATTGATGCTGTTTCTTTAAATGCATTAATTTACACTGGCACTGGGGTGCATGTAAGAAGAACAGCAGGGTTCACTCACCTTTGATAAAGGTAAATTGTGAGTGAAATATTGGAGATGCTTGTTGCACCACTGTACTGCTGCTGAAATTGCACATTTTCCTACATCTTGGAAGAATAAAAAGTATTCATGCACTTTACATAACTGTGCACTTCAATTTATCTACTGTTGGTGAGTGCCATGCAATTTTTTGTTGTTTACTGTATCCTGGTTTCTGCACAGGCACCAGAGCTCCCGAGCACCTTTTTGTTGCAGTTTCTTCTACTTTTGTATACTTTGGGCAAGATGTAAAGGTGGTTGGCACAGGATGCTGTTACCACATACATTTACATTCATGATCACTAATGGAGCCATTTTCATTCCTACCTGCAACTGCAAAAAGAAAACAATTCTTTTAAAATGTTCAAATGGATTACTTAGTAATTTCCTACTGTTTCTCTCATCACTAAGCAAATACTGTGCTATTCATCTACAATGGGATTTATTAACATCACACTATTCCTCCCCTTTGTCTGCTGAATTAATTATCAATTCATTTTGGTGAGACAATAGTATTAGGCTACAGTAGTTATTTAGCTGGAGTAAGACACTAGACAGGAGAAAGGCAGGAATTACAAGCGTATAATTAGCGCTCTTAGAAAAATCCTACTTATCCTCCTGCTATGTTCAGGCAACGTAGAACTCAACCCTGGCCCCCCAGAAGCTATTGCTTCCCCAGCAGAGCTAGCAAATTTAAAAGGAATAAGCTTCTTGCATATTAACATATGTAGCTTCCTTAAAAAGATAACCTTAATACAAACCTGGGTAAATCATACCTTTTCTGACATACTTGTGATTTCCGAAACTTGGCTTAGACCCAGCACCACTGATACAGAAGTAAACATCCCCAACTATGCCTTGTTCAGAGCTGATAAGCATGCCAGAGGAGGAGGGGTAGCTATCTACGTTAAAGACAAATTTTCTGCCTTCTGCTTATCCTAGGCATCTGTCGCCAGCGAATTCTAATGCCTAATTCTCAAAGTGGAAATTACACAGACTACTGCACTCTGCGTAGTAGGATGCTACAGACCACCGTCTGCTGGCCTACAGCTTGTGTCCCATCTAAGTGACAAGTTGGGACAGGGGCTGCCAGAAACTATTATTTTAGGAGACCTCAACTTTGACTGGCTCTCTAACACAGCTGCCCCCCTTGCATCCTTCTGTGATGAACATGGGCTGACACAACTTATTACTAAACCAACACACCCAAACATGAAGAATCCCAGTAAAAGTACACTTTTGGATGTGCTAATGGTGAGCAAACCTCATCTCTTCTCCCATGCTGATGTCTTCTTCTCAGACGCCAGAGACCATTGTTATATTGCTGGAGTGAGATCCACCAACAACCCAGCACCCATCAGCAAGTTCTCTATGAAGAGATCCAGGCACAACTTCAATGAACATGCCTACCTAAACGAGCTTAAGTACTCCCCTCAGTGGCAAGATTTCTACCTGGCCAAAACGATTACATCAGCTTACAATATCTTCCACGACATTCTATCAAGGACCCTTAATAAGTATGCTCCCCTGATTAAAGTTCGAACTAGGACCAAAACCTGTAAATGGTTCACCCCTCAGATCAAGTCCTTGCTTCTAGAAAGAGATAAGCTCTGGAAAAAAGTGCGCAGACTGAACACTGCAGAGGATTGGAACCAGTTCAGGAGACTATGAAATTTATGTACCAAAGCAATCAGAATCGAAGGCCACCTTCAAATCCAAACTCGACTCTGCCACAAAGAACCCAATCATGCTCTGGAACACAATCAATGATCTGCTAGGCCACTCTCCAGGAAATTCACTCCCGACCAAAATTACCTCTGACAACTCGACTATAACCGAAAACATGGATATACTTGACACATTCAGTAACAACTTTGCTACTGCAGGCATGGCATTTGATAACTCCCCTGCAAACATACTTCGCTCCCAGACTGCCAGCCAACTGTCTGAAACTCCGATAGCTTCACCGCCTTTCTCGCTTCAACCTGCCTCACTGAAAGAGGTAGATGACCTCTTGCTTTAGTTGAATACTAGAAAAAGTGCTGGAGCCAACACCTTTGACCCTTACTTCCTAAAAATTGCCTACCACGTACTAGCAATACCTGGCCACCCACCTTTTTAAATTATCCCTGTCTCAGGGCACCTTATCATCTATATGGAAGACAGCACATGTCATACCACTGGTCAAATCAGGTGACCCTGGAGATCTCAATAACTACAGGCCAATTTCTCTCCTTCCAGTCCTGTCCAAGCTCCTAGAAAATTTGTAAATGCACAGCTGAGGACTCACCTTGAGTCTAGGAACTGCTAAACCCTATGCAGTCCGATTCAGAGCTAAACATAGCACTATCTCAGCCCTTGCCAAAGTTACTAACGACTGGCAGCATAATCTTGAGAGCAAAAACTTTATTTGTGCTGTTTTCCTTGATCTAAGCAAGGCTTTCGACACAGTCAACCATGGTCTGCTCTTCTCATCCCTTCAAACCATAGGTGTGGACCCTCCTCTCTGCAGTGGTTTACTGACTATCTTACAGGGCGCTCAACAAGTTAAAGCTGAAGGAGGCCTGTCCCTTAAAAACTCTACAAAGAGGGTACCTCAAGGTTCTATATTAGGGCCCTTACTTTTGCAATCTACATTAATAACATTGACTACTGTATAAAAGAAATAGCGTCCATCTGTTGCAGATGTTACAGTTCTCTACATGAGTCGCCCAACACCTGAAGCTGCCTGCAATACTACAGTCGAATTCAGCTTTTGCAAAAGCCAACCTCCAAAAAAGCTATGCCTTACTGCCAAAAAAACTAAAGCGATCGTCCTCTCCCCTTTCATCAGTACAGCTAACCCTGTGTCCAGTGGGACAGTTCCCCAAATTACTACAGTTCTAGGTGAAAAACTAGAATTTGTTACAAAATTCAAGTATCTGGGAGTTTGGATAGACCAAAGGCTCTCCTTCATTGAACGTATCGAGGACTTGCTAAAACGACTTCAGCAAAGGCTTGGCCTGTTTTTTAGAATCAACCAATTTCTCACCAGAGATGCCAAGAAACAACTGCTCCAATCCATTTTCCTATCATTGGTTGATTACGCTGATTTCCTCTACAGCCAATGCCCCAACTCTTACATGGCTAAACTAGACACACTCTACCATGGAGCACTGAGGTTTATAACGGGACTTCCCTTCAACACGCATCACTACACCCTATATGTGGCAGTGGGGTGGACATCACTAAAGTTCAGGCACCACAGAAATGCCACTCTCTGGACCTATAGAGCCATCTCTAATAAGCTGCCTTACTATATCTCCTGCTGCCTTCCCCTGAGTATAATTGGGAAATAAGCATTAAGAAGTTACTCAGCTATTACACTTAAAGTACCCAAAGCAAAATCCCACTTCGGAAGGGCAACCATAAGCTTCGTGCTACCTACCTTATAGAACGATCTACAAAAAACCCTCAGATTAAGCACTCTAATCGGTATAAATTCTTTCAAGATGCTTTATTTCCGTACAATCAGAGAAGTACGTTACTGCTTCACCCACTCAGACCCAGTACCAGTGTCTGTACTGGTATATAGCCATGCCTAGACCTAATTTTAAGTACTGACCCCCCAGCTTGCTCCTCACAAGCCTAATTGTTCTCTCTCTCTTATCCCCCTGTCTTATCAACACTAGGCCCATCCATCCCTTATCCTTCATTTCCCAACCTCGGATAGGAGCTCACTACCCCTTGGTTGTGACATCCTACCATGCCCCGTACTTTATAGCATTCAATCCTGGGGCTCACACATACTGCTTTTCTCCATCCACCTTCTCTACATCGCATTTTAGCATCTCCACTCTGTGCACCTTGCCCTCCTAACCTTTCTCACCCTACCTCCCTCCCTCCCCCACCTTCGCCTCTACCTGACGTATATTTTTTTCTTCCATTACTTCCTCCTGCAATCTTAGATAACTTGCTTTATCTTCCTACAGACACTTCTATGTATGTAAATACCCTGTAATCTGTACAATATCTGTATAATTCTATGTACATATGAATTTCTTTTTCTTCCTCTCTGTAAACAGTATTATCTGTATTGCCTTGTAAATCCCTGTGTTGACCTGTATATACAATTGTTCATGCTCCACCCAGGTCCATCTTGCAAATGAGCTTCTGCTCAACGATGAACACCTGGTTAAATAAAGATTTGATTGATTGATTGATTGAAGATGGTGTGCAGTTTGTATTTCATTACAGTCATTAATTCTCAATTGTATTGCAATTGCAATGCTTGTAGTTGCATGCAACAAACATGTAACTGCACTGCAATTACCCTGTGCATGCAATTAATGATTAGTTACATTGAAATGGACACTTAAAATAAAGTGTAAACAATTTTTCATATAAGGAGATTCCATCATTGTATACAATGGGACAGAATGTTGATTTTTCTTTAAACATTGGCTATCTTATTTTGTGCAAATTACTCACAGTAATACTTTCCATAAGTTCATTATTAGCCCTGGTCAGACCATCTTGCTTCACAGTGCTGATCTCCTCTATATCCCCTGCAGTTGCATACAAGTTCTTCTTCAACAGTTGTTACAGTATATCCTGTTTTATCAAGTCCTGTGTGATCAAATCATGTGATTCTTCATTTATGTCTGTCTGGGTTTCATTTCCTATAGCACATTGTTCTTCGGTGTTATTACTTGTTAACTGCTCAGTTTCTCGCATGATGTATTCCAGGTTTCTGTCTCCCGACTCTTCTGCATTTACAAATACCCTTTGTCTAGTTTGTTCTTGTGGCAGTGTGCTCAGCATCACGCTTCTTGGAGAAGTGGTATTTCAATTTTATTTTTCTAAAAACTGAAACAAATCTAGATGGACCTGGAAAGTGTCTCAGGTCGGGGTAGGAACAAGAGTAAGTCCCTACCTCAATAATGCCTCTTGGTCACTAGTTAATGCTATTAATGAGAGGTTCAGTATTTGTCATTCTGAGCTGTTCTCTTTTTAGATGTTCTGTGTGTTCTCTGTGCCCCACCCCCAACCATTTCTTGTTGTTCTTATGTATTTTCCTTTGTTGAGGCCTTCACGGCTTCCTTTAAAAATATACCATTTCTGTTGGTTCTTTCTGCTTATTTACAGAAATATCAACCTCCTCTGACCTACTGCCAGAGAGTTTGTTATCAGCGGTGTTGTCTTTTGTTGAGATGGCTCCTTCCTCTCTTAGTTTTACTATCCTGAAATCTCACCCGTGATTGGCTTCTGTTTTGTGATCTTGTTGCCTTTCTGCAATTGAATACATTACTAGTTTTGTAGTCATTTTGGCCACTGTTTAATTTAGAATGTTTTCTATTGATCAAATCTTGTTTATACTTCAAAATTTTGTATTGTTAGAATACATAAGCGACATAGCAGATGGGGTCAAAGGTCAACCTTGTCTATTCCCTGATCACACAAATCTCTGTGGGAGGTTACACATCGAGGAGGGAAGACAGGAACTCATGCAAGAACTGGCTAGATTAGAGAAGTGGTTGAGCAAGTGGGGTTCAACACTAAATGTGTAAAGTTATGCACTTGGGGCAAAGAACCTAGATACCAAATACTGGTTGGGTGTTCTGCAGTGAACCAAGTCTGAGGAAGAAAAGGACCCAAGGGTAATCATTACGAGTGACCTGAAGCACTCAACACACTGCAGGAGAGTGGCAGCAAAGAAAATCAGATGCTGGGATGCATAGCCAGGAGGATTACCAGCAGGAAGACAAAGGTCTTACTGCCACTGTACAGGTCACTGGTGAGACTGCACCTGACTATACCATGCAGTATTGGTGCACTTATCTTAATATAGATGTCAATAGCTGGAGATAGTCCAGTGAAGGGCAACCAAGATAATTTGGGTCCAACAGGGCAACACTTATGAAGACAGGCTCAAGGGCTCAACATGTACTCTCTAGAGGACAGAAGGGGGAAGGGAAACATGATCAAGATATTCGAGTGCCTTAAAGGAATTAACAGGGTGAGCACTTATGGTCTCTTCACCCTTAGTGGGAACATTTACCTTAAAGGAATTAACAGGGTGAGTACCTAGGGCCTCTTCACCCTTAGTGGGAACAAGTCCTATATGGGGCAAAGCCTAAAACTAGTAGGGGGAGAGCAGGAATGAGATGAGGAGGCACTTTCTCAATTAGATAATGGTGGACAAGTGGAACGAGTTGCAAGAGGAGTGGGTCTCCCAAAAAATGGTGGATAGCTTCAAGGGATAATGGGACAGAGTGAAGGAGAAAGTTGTTGGTGGAGAAGGGGTGAAGGTCAGAGGGGGTACTTGAGGGGTTCGCAAGTGAATTTGGGAGGATGGCAGGTCCTTCTGTAAACACAGAGGGGACCTACACACTTGAGCAAACTAGCTAGACTGTAAGGCCTGTATCTGCTGGCATATTCATAGGTTCATATGCTCACTTATTGTTAAGGGCTTTCTAGTTCCTGGAAATCTGCACAGCTTTTAACTCACAACACCTCTTTTTCATCTCTTTTATTTCAGCTGATGGTGGTTTGTATTGAGCAGTATCTTCTGTGATTATTAACTCTGCAAATGTTCACTGTTTTGGATATAGGTGGAACAAATTCCAACAAATCTGATCACCTATACTGAGAAATGCTTCCAGCTTGCAAGTGTTTAAATCCAGTTATAACATGGGTTACCTTAGGGAGCAAGTGTCATTGGACAGCAGCTGTCATTTGGCTGTGGATAAAATTCCCTATTTAATCCACAGTGCTTGTGCAGGATCCTGATCCACTGTCTGTAAAAAACCCTTTCACAGAATGTAGGGATCTGGGTAGTGTCTTGCACTGGTTGTAAGCATTAGCCATTTTTTTTTCTGTTTAGCAAGCATTACAGATGGCACTATTACTACAGGAAAATGGAGATTACTGTCTCAGTGGTTGGCAACAGCAGTGTTGAGCAGGTATGAGCACTTATGGGCCGTGTTCAGCATGCAGCAAGTGGTGCCCACTGATTCTGGGTTTCAACATTAAAAGCAGTAGCACAATGATAGTGGTTTCTGTTCCTTTCAGTTGTTGAAGTGCAGGCATGAACAGTATGAACTGACAGTAGCACAAACGAGTAAATTGCAGGACTGTGCAGGGATGTAAAGAAAACAAATTGTGTGTCCGCATCTGTGATGGCGTGGAATACAAAGACACAGCAACCAAAGGTAAAGTGCATAAAAAACACACAAGTGCATTTATCAATTTATTTTTGATAAATAATAGCAAAATAATACAGAAATAAAAATAACAGTTGATTAATTCAACACAATAATTCAGCCCTCTGCTTCTGTCAACAGAGGCTGCAGCTTTACTTCAGCCAAGATAGCCTAAGTGTAATCCCTTCTTACACTTCTCAATTCTGGTGTGAAAACAGCACACTCCACAAGTAGGTCCTTCCCTACTCACTGTCAGCACTAGACTGACTCGTCTATCTTACATTCCCCTAGTGGTGAGCCCTATTTATACCCTAGGGATTACATCACACTTTTGGGGAATTCCCATTTGCTGTGACATTACATAATGGGAGGTTCTATAGGCTGTGACATAACATAATGGGAGTTTCTATATTATCCCATGCTTTAACAAGTAGGGATTTTTATTTGGCCTTTTTCCCAAATAAGCTTTATTTCTACATGCAGCCCCAGTCACAACATCTCTGGGGCTCCAGAAACTCATTTTCATATTTCATTTATTACTTAACACATGCTACTGGGTCACATATTGTGACTGGGAACATTTCCAGACACCAGAATAACCTTCTGAAAATAAGAGCTGCAACATGCAGCCGTGGGTCTGGCACTAGATCGCACTCAGCAGCAGGACCATTTAGTAATCAGAGGCACCAGTGTTTTTTCTAAACCTAAAGTGTGATATGCACTTATTCCCATTTGCTCCCACTCAGGAGTTTTACAAACAGTGCAACTTGCACTAATAATTATCTGCAATTCGGGAGATCAAGGTGAAGAACTTTTTCAAGGTGCAAGCAGGGGGAGTTTATAAGAAAACAGGACAAAAAAGCAATGAGAATGTCAGGTTGGCCACCTTGACATGAAAATAGGAAAGAAAAGAAAGAAAACAAGAAGAAAGAAAAGAGAGAAAAGGGGGGAACTGGCACATTGTTTTATGATTTACAGGGTAAATAACAGGAGCTCCCTGTTACAACATGAAGCAGTGCTGTGATATATGAGGAGAAAGTAGTATAGCAAGAGATGGAACCTTTCCTGTAGTACCTTACTAAGACAGTGTCCCTGTAAAGTACCATAGGGAAAGTGTCCTCACTGCAGACAGTAGAAAGACTACATGGAGTCCCCTACATGTTCCACTATACAGCAGTGTGTTGCAGCACTGGCGTCTGGTAAGTATGACAATCACAGTGTAGCAAACAGATCTGTCATTATACCACACACAGGAAATCCAAGTAGTATAATAAAAGAGTAGGCAGATTATGAGGCAGAAGTTCACTGTCGTGATCCCAGAACTCACGGCAAATAAGCACTGTCTCATGGATCTGACAGAATTGCTCACAACGAGCCAACAGTTGCCTTGCATACCACATACCTTTTGTTCTCTAGTGAAGATGTCTTACTACAGCTGTGAGTGGGAAATCGTTTTCTACCATCAGTGTTCACTACAGGAATTGGGGTAGTATGAGAAATCTGACTGGAGCACTGTGTGTGTAGAATCCTGTGTAAAGCTGGGAAAATGTGATGTGTGTGTGTGTGTGTGTGTGTGCGATGCCATTAGCTGTACCCGTCACTTGTATATACATATACAAGCAGTGAAGTCAACTCCTCGTAGATGTGGTAAAACCTGATGAACACAACTTGTTCTACCAGAGATCATCAGTCCTTCATGCCACCTACAGAAAGAAGTAGTCTACATGTGATTTTCATCTAGAACAGTGTAAATATGCACCATACAGCAGGCATGCAGTGTAGTATTAGTTTAATCCAGAGCTGTGACGTCTGTGAGTAGAGAATTGTACTGCTGCACAAAGTCATATGATATGTCTGTGCTCTGCAGTGCTACTGCACAATATACCACAAACGTTAAGAAACATAATAAAAGACAAATATGTAACAGCTGCCATGCAAGAAAACAAGAGTGACACATATTTTGTAAGGGACTACTTTACTCAACGGAAGGATAATATGCCTTTGATGCAGCAACAGTCAACAACAATCTTAATTTTTGAGGGTTCTCTGATGGGGGGAGGTAACCCATGTTATAAGTGCAAAAACCCACTCCAGGGTGTGGGGTTATAGGCATTTAATCCACACCCAGTGTGCTGTGAGAACACTCGGCCTGCGGCCTCATGCCTCACAATGCACTGCAGGTGTGGATTAAATGCAACCCCACACCCTGGTCACGGGTTATTGCTACTTATTTCAGACACTTTAGAACTCACTGTGTTTGTTTTGGTCCAGAATCCTCTGTCCCCAGCCATCATATCATGTTGAATAAGAATGTTCATGATCTTTATTTGCCATTACCCACTTTCTAAGCTTGCTCTGATTATTGTTTGTGTGTAGAGTACTTCCCTTGCAGTTTGTTTTTACTGTGTATGTTTTAGCATGTAACTATTTCTGTTGGAGCATTATAACTGCTGCTATACTACCCAGGAGCCCCATGAAAACAAGAAGCTGCATCTTATTGTTTCATCCCACTTAGAGTTATTTCAAATATATAAATAATGATTCAAGTTAATAAATATCATCAACACAAGCAATTCTGAAACATCTCTTCCTCCGCAGTCATATCTTGAGAGCACAAACTAGATTAGTACTGTAGACGTAGTAATACATTAGTGCTACCATATGGATTTGATGGTAGACAGCCCAGTACTGCACTGAGATGCTTACTTTTTATAGGGTTGCCGTAGAGAGAGAGAAGGAGCTTATTTTTTTTATCTCAAAACCACATACATTATCTTAGTTCAGGAATTAAACAAAATGAGAAATAAAAATAGAAATGTTGCTGTTTTATCAAAAGCACATTAATATTAAAAACTATACTATAAATTGTTGTTCACTACCAGATACTGCTGCTTTAACTGTTGTCTTGTTTACTTCACCCAGTCTGAAAAGCGATGGGATGGTGGTGATAAAATTATGTCAAACCATACGCACTGTATCAACTGTGCCAGTGATACAAGATGTTTTGACTCAGCAGTCCCCTTCTGTAGTATGAAGCCAGGGCCTCCACCTGTGACACTTTTTCCACTAATGTCCAGTCCAATTTTGAAAGGGGCAGGTGGTTAATTCTGGCTTGTTAGCCAAGCATGGTTGTGTTGGAACTCTCCAACCATCTGGCTAGGCTAGTAACATATTGTAGGTTCTCCCAAGCATTATGACTGACTTGTTTTGAACTTGCAGTACACATTTGCTCATGTATCCCAGAAGGATCATTGACAACTGCAAACAAATACTTTAGCTTATCTTATAACAAAAAAGACCACAAAATGTGCATTTGTGGAAAACGGGTTGTGCAGCAAACCTTTCTGCCAATCAGAAATGAAAATCCTTATATTATCCGTAATCTCCAGACATCTTACCACCCCAAGTGCAATACCATCACTCCTCGGGTCATTGTCTGCAAGTCCTGGCAGAAGTCTCTTAAGGATCATCAGACAGCCATGCTTTTGCAGCCATGGACCCTTTCTGTTGGAATACCCTGCTTCTTCACCTGAAAATGATATTCTCGGAGGCAATGCTCAAGAGGGTTCTGAAAACACAGACAAGCTGTTACTGTACTTGCATGCCATGTCAAACAACATTTCTTACATAAATATTGCTTTTTCTGTTGATATTTATACATCTAATGGGAGTTTTTTTTAACTGTGGAAGGTAATTGTTTTATGTTGTCTTAAAATTGTGAGGTGCCTTGAACTTGGCCATGTAGAAATACAATGTCATTTATTCACCTGGAAAGTCCAACATTTGCTGATTGGTACATGCATTTCTAGCTAGCACATCAAAAGTCTTGCTTACTTTTTTTTTGTTACACTTGATTTTATCCAGGATAGCCCAGCTTAGATGCAATGTCTTAACTGTAGGGGGGAGGATCCGGCATCCAGGGGGCTTTTCTCCTCCTCTGGGGAGGAAGCAGCATAACACCCAGAGCAGCTCTATCCCATAGCAAAGGCTGGGGAGAAACTTCATCTAGCAGTGGGGGAGGGACAGGCATCTGGCACACCACACAAGGGAGCATGCATGGGGTTGCCATCGATGCCATTGCACACCACTTCTTCATGCCACAAAGGAGAAGGGGGGGATGAGAAAACAGGGGAAAAAACATGCTGGCTAGCAGGATGATCGTTGTTCCTCATAGGGCTCACACCCAGCGACTTGGCCACAGCTGCAGGATCCATGACCCAGCAGGAGCAAGCATGCTTCCGAACATGCCACCATGAGAAACACAGAAACACAGAACATAGAAACATAGAAGTTGATGGCAGATAAGGGATGGAAGACCCATCCAGTCTGCCCATTTCTTTTTCTACCTTATAAATGTGCCATCGGCCTTTGCTCTGTTAATGGCCTATCTATTCATACTCATCTGTACTGCTCACTTATGCCTATCCCATGCCTGCTTGAAGCCCTGCAATGTATTCATATCCACCACTTCCTGAGGTAGGCCATTCCATGCCTCCACCACCCTTTCTCTGAAAAAGAACTTCCTCACGTTACCCCTTAATCGACCTCCCACTAATCTCGTGCTGTGTCCTCTTTTCCTACTATTTTTCTTATATTGAAACATGTTAGACTCTTTCACCTTGTTAATGCCCTTAAGGTGTTTGAATGTTTTGATCATATCACCTCTCTCCCTCCTTTGCTCTAGGGTATACATATATTGAGCTCTGTTAATCTGTCCTCATATGTTTTCTGATGCAGTCTCTGCACCATTTTGGTTGCCCTTCTCTGGACTGCCTCAATTTGGTTAATGTCCTTGTGAAGGTGTGGCCTCCATTACTGCACGCAGTTCTCCAGATGGGGCCTAGCCAGTGTCTTGTAAAGAGGGATTATTACCTCCCTCTTACAACTTGTGATATCCCTACTAATACACCCTAACATCTCCCTAGCCTTACCTGCTGCTTTAGTGGTCTGCTTGGATGATATCAGGTCATCGGTGATGATGATGCCCAAGTCTCTTTCTTCCCTTGTGACTTCCAGCAACTCCCCTCCCAGCCCACAGGTGGCTTCAGGGTTTCTCTTCCCTATGTGCATGATCTTGCACTTCTTTGCATTAAACCACAGTTGACACTCTTCTGAACATTTTGCTAGTTTATCCAGGTCCTTCTCATTCTGCCAACCCCATCTGTATCATCTACTCTGTTGCAGATCTTGGTGTCATCTGCAAACAGACCAACCTACCCTCCAGTCCATCTGCAATGTCACTGATGAAGATATTGAAGAGGACTGGCCCAGACTGATCCCTGAGGTATCCCACTTGTGACTTGCATCTCTTCTGATTGTATACCATTTACCACCGCTTCTGTTTTCTGCCTGTCAACCGGTTTGCCACCCAGTTGACCAACTTCTGACCCACCCTGAGCCTACCCAGCTTATTAATCAATCTTCTATGTGGAACAGTATCGAAAGCTTTACTGGAGTCAAGGTAGGTGACATCAATTACTCCCCCTTGGTCCACCACTCTGGTTTCCCAGTTAAAGAAATCTAGGAGATTAGTTTGACAGGACCTTCCTTTTGTAAACCCATGTTGTCTCGGATTCTGTGATCCTATGGATTCCAAGTGTTGCACTATCCTTTCCTTAAGGAGTGCCTCCATAATCTTGCCCACTACTGAGGTAAGACTGACTGGTCTGTAGTTCCCTGCCTCCTCCCTGCTACAGCTGTTGTGGAGCGGGATCACATGAGCCCTTCTCTAGTGTTCTGGGATCTCTCCTGTGCTCAGAGACTTACTAAACAGTTCTGATAATGGCTCTGCTAGTTCCACACTTAGCTCCTTTAGTACCCTGGGATGTATGCCATCAGGTCCCATTGCCTTGTCCACCCTGAGCTTATTGATCTCTTGTAGGACCTTTTTTTGTGAAGGAACCAGTGCTCACCTCCATCACCCCTGTGTCCATGGTGCTGAACTGTGGGCCCTGCCCTACCTTCTCTTCAGTAAATACTGAGCAGAAGTATCTATTTAGGATAGATGCTTTTACATGGTCTTCCTCCTCACATGCCCACTTATCTCCTTTGATCTTAGAAATACCCCCTCTGGACTTTCTCCTTTCACTAATGCTTGTATAGAATGTCTTGTCACCTTCTTTTACTGTTTGTGCTAGTGTTTCCTCAGTTTGGGCCTTTACCTGCCTTACTGCCTTCCTGCTTCCCTTAGGGAAGTTTGATACACCTCTATCTTCATCCCGCTGTGTTCCCTTATATTTCCTGAAGGCCAGCCTTTTGGCTCTGACCTTTTCTGCTACTGTTTTTAAGAACCAAAGTGGTTTCCTTCTTCTTTTGCACTTTCTTTTCTCTCTAAAACAATGGGATGTTGCTTCAAGTATTGCATCCTTAATGCTTGCCCACTTTACCTGTACCCCCTCACCTGTATTTCTTTTTGCCTGGGCTAGCTGAACTCTGTTGGCCATCTTATCAAAGTCAGCTCCTCTGAAGTCCCATATTTTTGCCTTGGAATGGGATGATTTAGTTGTAGTAGCCAAAGTGAACCATACCACATGATGGTCACTGGCCCCCAGGTGACCTTCTACCTGGAGATCTGTGATCCTGTCCCTGTTAGTCAGTACTAGATCTAGGATAGCCCTGTCTCTTGGGTTGTTGTACCAGTCGTTTGAGACCTTCCCCAGCAGGGAATCCACCATGTGTCTAGTTCTGGCATATGTTCCTGCTGGTACTGATCAATCTGTATCTGGTATTGAAGTCTCCCATTATCAGAACCTCACCTTTAGCTGTCATGTTTTGTATATCTTCTAACAGTAATGTATCTATGCCTCCTCTGTCTGGAGACCTGTAGACAACCCCAGTTCTCATGGCTGTCCCATTTCCTGTTTCCAGGGTGATCCACAGTTCTTCTGGCTCCTTATGTGTATTCTGAATTTCTGTAGCTTTGCTGTTTTCATAGACATACAGGGCCACTCCACCTCCCCCCCCCCCTTTTGCACCTCTGTCTCTTCTGAACATTATATAGCTAGGTACTGAAGTCTTCCAAGTGTGGTTACTGGTAAACCATATCTTGCTAACTGCTACTATGTCCAGTTTAGCCTCTGTCATTATTGCCTGCAGGTCTGGGATCTTGTTTCCCAGACTGTGAGCATTTGTGTACATGATTTTTCCATGGCCAGATTTCAGTGTGTTAGTCATTGGGTGAGGTCTGGTGCTTCCCCTGTGCATCATATGGGGAACTGGACCATTTTCTTACCTGGTGATGCAAATGAACTGCAAACATGCTGAACTCCTGTTTGACCACTAACTGAGGGGGGAGGGGCATTCTTCCCATTCAGTGTATGGGCTGCTGCACCCCATCCCCATTTGCTAGTTTAAATATTCTGCAAAGACGTCAAACTTCTGCTCCAATGTACTGACTCCCTCCTTAGTCAGATACAGTCCATCAAATATAAAGAACCTTCGCTGCCAAAACCTTTGCCAGTTCCCTACAAATTTGTGTCCTTTTTCCTGGTACCAGCCCTTGAGTCACATGTTTAGCTCCCCTGTTTCTCCTTTTCTTACCTTGCATCCATCTGTCCTCCTTTCCCAGACTGGCAGGATCTCAGAGAAGGAGATGCCAGACAAAATGGATGATAGTTTGTCACCCAGCCTGGTCAGGTGTTGCTTGGTCTCCACAACTGACCAGCTGGTGAGATTATTAGTTCCTAAGTGTACCAGGGTGTCAATGTTTCCTCCTGTTTCTGGAACAATTTTTGCAATGTAGTCAGTGTCTCTCCACGCTGATGTACCTGGGAGACATCTGACCATTACCTCTGGCTGGAGATAGGTATCGACTCACCAAATCATGGAGTCTCCTATGATCAGAAGTTTTGTGGATTTCCTTTTTGGTTTTTTTGTTTTGGTTCCTCTTTTGGGCAAGTTTTGTTGCGCTAGCTCCTGTGCTACAGTGTCCTGCTCTGCAGTGTCCTCTGCCACTTTGTTTGATTTTGGAGGTTGAGGCAGATACCTTTTTATATGGTTTGTGGAGGTAAAGTGTTGGAGAGCATGAGTGAAGGGGCACCCAATTTGTCCCTCCTAACCACCTGCCAACCTCCTGGACCAAATACCCTCTGCGGTTGATGTGCTTCTGTTGGATGTTGAGGAAATGGTGGGTGGTTCTTATAATATATTTCCTCTTGAATATGAAATTTGAGGCACTCAAACTCTGCCCTTGCTGCCTGGAGCTGAGCCCTAAGATCTCCAATGGCCCAGCATGTAGGACAGTGTCCTACATTCTGTAAAACTGCCCTTCTAAAAAGTGTTCCGCAGTACCTGCAGTTAATGACATCTGTTCCAGATAATCTGCCAGGTTTATAACCTGGTCAGAGTAATTAGAAGGAAGAAAATGAAAGCAAAAGTTTGATTTTGCATTTTGTTTGTTTGTTTTTGTATAACTTGTTATAACAAGTTAAATTACTAGTGCCCCTGTAAATGAGGTCAACATGCGGATACCCCACTGATCTGCCCCTTCCTGCTTTGCCACAGAAAATGTCATGACTGTGCTACCCTGTAAAAGGAGTGTAGTGTGGGGTGGTTGGGATGGGGGTGGCTGGGCCTTCCTGCCAAAAAGAAGAACCACGGATGAAAGAAACAAGGAGGTAAGAGCAGAAACAATCAGTCAGCAACAAATGCAGTAACCCTGAAAGCATATCCTAATGATAGATAAAACTGTAAAACCTATAAAGCACCACCTATAATAATTTCGCAGATGATATACCTTGCAAGAAACATTTTAGTTTTAGTTTTAATCAGGACTGATTTTTTCAATATGATACAGTTCTGTAGCATATTAAAATCAGAACCCATTTCAGCACTTATCATATCGACTTAAGCAAAAGACTGGTACAACACAGCATCTTCTGCTTACAGGACAATGCTAGCATTTTGCATCAATTTTGTTATTGGATTAGTGAATATACTGAAAAACAGTAGCCCTAAAATAGATCCCTGTGGCACTCCACATAGATCTATTTTTTGTTACACAGCACACTGTTGATTTTTAAACATTGGGTCCAATGAGTTTGATAAATTGTAACTCAGTCAGCTACTGAAGGACCATAAACAATAGATTTCAAGCAGGATATCAGAATACAGTGGCTAACTAGATCAACGACTTGGTCAGATCCATGAAGACTGCACCTGTAAATTTGCCAGTGTCTGTGCATTTGTGAAGCAGACCAAGGTGGTATAATACTATGACCCTTCCTGAATCCATGCTGGTTTACACTTAATAGACCATATTGTTTAAGATGTCCAATTTGGGCATGGACAAGTCCTTCCTGTACCTTTACCACTACAGACAGGGTGGAAATACCTGCAGGCCTAAAATGTTCAAGTTGAGTACATGAGCCACCTTTGTGGCTTGGCACTATATCTGATTTTTTCCCCAGATGTCTCAAATTTGTCCAACACAGAATGACAAATTATATAAATCTGCAAGAGGTTTTGAGATGAGATGAGCTGCACAACAAATGAGTTTGTGGACCGTTCCATCTAAGCTAGGGGATTTAGCTGAATCTATTTTCATCAGTAGTTTTAACATCATGAGGGCTTACTACCTGAAGATGAGACTGCAGATTTCCTACAAAATCTTCTCTTATGCAACCAATGAATTAAGGTGACATTTTTAAAGACACTGTTTTTCAAGATTTCAAAATTTATCATTAAAGTTTCCTCCATCTGAAACGAAGAAGTAACTGCAGCATCATCCATAATGAAAGCAATGTTTTTTGCAGAATCCAGATTCAGTAAATTGGTTATACAACTCCAAAACATTTTGAGTTCTGCAGATCTTTATATTGCATTTGTTTTAGGTAATTTGCCTCATCCTTATTACATTTCTGCTTGTATTGATTGCACAGATGTCTATATAATTGCCAAGTTTGTTGTGTATAGTGATTTTTTAAGTTGTCCCATGCTTTATCTCTTTTGTTCATGAATGAAAATAACTCCATCATCATTCTGCCTGAATCCTTCCCATTAACTCTCTTTTTTTGTAAGAAGAGCGTGCTTATTCATGACTTTAGTTAGATTGCTCAGGAAGAAATCTGCAGCCAGGTTATCATCTGGTATTAAGACCAGATATGACAAGTTGATTCATGTCACATCAGCCAAATATGCTCACCCATTAAAATGTTTGAAGTCTTTATATTCAAGTGTTTTAGGGAGAGGTTTTAGACCAGATTCATTATATCATATGCAATAAATTTGTCAGTGATCGCTTAATGAATCAGAAAATTGTTCTATTTCTTCTGTATCTCTATCCTACATACTGACACCCAGTGAATAAAAGAATGATTTTTTGATATATAGCTTAGATGAACTGGTTGATTAATCATGTGTTGTGTATTGATCTTTTGCTAACATATTTTTATTCATATTTGTTGAATCTTCAACCTAATTCAAATTAAAATCTCCAAGTACAAGTGTTTCAGTGATACCTAACAAGACAATTATATTAAGTAAACTTTCTAATCCATTCAATCCATTTTTGGAGGATTTTTGGAGGATTATATACAGTACACATGTGCCATTCATCTTTTTGTTTTGTTCAATATTAATTGAACCATTAGCCATTTACAACTTATAATAAAATTGTACTCTATAGTAGGCTAAATAAAATACAGATCTTCATGAATGCCGAACATTTACACCACCACTTTTTACTTCACCTTTACTTCCTGACATGTACTTATGTTTAATTAACAGTTCAGAATCTAAAAGGGTGGGCAGAGCCAGGTCTCATTTATGGCTATCACACTGGATTTATATTTTGCCAGTCCAGGACTCCAGCACTGCTCTTTTAGTTAACAGACCTCTGATGATTATGTATGATATCACCAGACCATTGTACCTAGACAAGTGACCACTAGGGTCAGAACTGGGGCCCCAACTGGTCTCAACATCAGTAGTAGCAAAAAGTGAGTTGAGCCAACCAGCAAGCCTTCATATGGATAACAATGCAGTTTAATATTTCTTAGATTAAAACCAAGAGCATAGCCTTACCTTTTCAGAAAAAGTCCCATATCAGCAACCGAAACCTTGTGATAAAAAAAAAAAACACACACTACTTTTCCAACTATGTACATGTGGGCATGCCACAATGATTAGGTTTTTGTTCAGTACTAGATCAAGGCTGCAAAACATGTATAACAGCCATGTTTTAATGCCTTGCATGTTGTATGGTACTACCAAGATAGTTTATGTACACTGTCAATAAAAAGTAGCAGTCTGGTTATAAATAATGTAAGTAAACTAGATAGACTACAGTCCAAATGGAAAAAATATACAAAGTACTCCCCTTGGCCTCCTCTCCTCATGGGTAGAAATGACAGCATGAACCTCTCCAGCATCACTCATGAGGTCTGTATAATGTCATCTCAACTCATCGATGGAAACACAGCCATGTTGTGTGCAGTTCCTGGACTACGGTTATAGAGTAGGTAGGAGAATAGGCAGATTGGATGGAACAAACAGTCCTCATCTGCTGTCAAATTCTACATTTCTGTTTTCTATGTTTCTTTTGTATATAACCTTTGCAGTTTGGTGAATGAGTAAAACATGTCTAGTGTTTGCTTATTGCTGCAAGAAAAGTTTATTTCCTACAGTGTTTCAAGCAAATCATTAATGATATAATAAAAAAATATCAGTTCTTGCCATGGAAGTGAAGTGTGCATAGTAATTTTCAGTTGTAGAGTATAGAGAAAGGAAGGGGTGTCTCTAGGTTAGCTGGTATATCTGCTGGATAGCCTTCAGTGTTCCAGATGCAAACACCACCACCTCTAGTCCCAGTGTTGCCTCTGAAGGCTGGGAGAAGAGTCTTAGGTAGACCAAATAGTGCCTAGATTTGGTGAGAGACCAGAATCAGGAAGGAGGAGAGGCAGAAAAAAAGCAGCTGGTGGACCAGCTGAAGCCCACTATCCCCCACAGCCTACAGAAAATGCTACCTTATCAAGAAAAATCATGCTGATTGACAGGCATTCAGCACATGGAGATGCAGCTGAAATATCAGTATGTCCAGAAAATTATCTGAGGACTGATAAGTTTGTAGTATCAGCTCTGTGTGAATGCCAGACAGCCTGGAGGAATAGCTGAAACCAGCTCCACAAAGAATTAAATAGTAACTCGGTATACTGCAGCCAAAGATGCATTTTTCTTCCACCTTGGCATGAGAACTGCAAAGGAAACTCTCAGTTGGTAGGAGTTCAGTGGTCAGCAGATCACATCCCCAACCTAATCAGTCAGCTGAATGGAACCATCCACTTAGCCAGCTGCTCTGATATAACCATGCAGCTGGTCATAGTCATTTTTTCTTTTGGGCTTACCTGCCTGCATTGTTCTTTTAGCTCTTTCCTGCTGTTCCTTTGGTGCTACCACCAACTAATGCACCCGTCCACCAGCTGCTCTGTCATCAAAGCTCCAGAACCAGAGAGCTTGCTCTAAGATTCCCCCTTTGCACTGTGCTCCTCAAAATGCCCTGCTGAGCCTCCTGGGACCTTCCTCCCCAACTCTGTAAGCCTTTCTAGCCACTGCTGTTGACTGTGTTTATCTGCAGACAATTCCTACATCTGGGACCTTGCTCCTTAGCTCAATGTGAGCTGCATTCAAATCACTGTTCCCCTGCATGTTTTCTTGTTTTGTGATCACGCACTCTGGCTCTGTGTGAGCCTTGTACCTGCCACTCATTGACTTTGCTGCTCCACTTGTCAGTGGACCATGCCTTCAGGACCTTGTTCCCTTGTATAGCTGAGCCCTAGATCCAGCCACTGACACTTGACTTGCTGCCTCAAGCAAACTACAGGTGAACCCTGCCTGCAGGATCTTGCTTCCTTGCCCAGTCTGCAGCCCCATACCATACCACTCATACAGCCTTGCTGCCTTAATAAACTGCTGGAGTACCCTAACTCAAGGACCTTGCTTCCTGGCTCAGACTGAGCCCAAACTTTTCCACTGCCACTGAATTTGTTGCCTTAACAACCTGCAGGTTTACTCTGCCTCAGCAACCTTGCTCTCTGGCTCCCTTGAGCCATTTTGTGATCTGGACCTTGTTCCCTTCTGTAGCAGCTAGCCCTTCCGCCCGGCTGAGGCCTTGCTCCACTTTTTGTCTCACCTTCCACGGGCTTACATTTTCAAGACATTCCTGCTACTGTGGCTGCCTTATCCAGCCTACATTCTTAGCCCAAAGCAATTCTCAAGAGCAAACCCTGCAAACTGATTACCTTCTATCTGTGCCTTCAGAAATTACTGCTATGGCTGCTTTTAGCTAGTCCAGTGTTAACAGTCAGACCTTCAAGTCAGAACTATCATGTTCCAGCCACCTTGTGACTTTCATGAATACTATAACAGTAATCAGCTCTTGCTCCAGTTTCAGTATTTCAGGTTCTGCTAGTGAACAGGAGCCCATTCTGTTGGAGAATGAAGACTTGAGTCCCAATTCATGAACATCTGAGGTTGGTAGTATGGTGTGACAATCAGGAATGACACATTGGTAACTTGCACCACACCATGAACCATTCCTAATACAAAGACATTGCCTGTGGCAAATGGGGGGTCCACCTACTCCATCTGGACTTATGCCAATCCTGCAGCAGATGCATGGCTGTGCCCAGGCAGACAGGGACTTGCATCATGGCAGTGCTGCCATATTCCCCTCTGTGGGATTCCTAAAGTGCCACAACAGGTGCAGGGTGTATCGGGACTTAGACCAACCTGGAGCTGGTCTAATAACCCGTGCACCATCCCTGAAGCCAGAGCCAGGTGTGTGGTGATACCATGCCCCCCAATTTAGATTACTTGGCCAAGGTGTCCCATGCCCACATAGCCCCCACACCTACCACTCACCACCAGCATTCAGGGGCACACACCCATAGTGGGCCATTCCACCCCCAGAATGAGCTCAAGCCTGCATGCTGCCACTGTGTAGTCCTTGGCAACTATAATCTCCACCCCACAGTGCTAGGCACAGTACCACCTACTATGAATGGAGTGCAGCAGTCAGCGCCCCACGTCCCTGGCAGATCAGCCTCATGTGCCCATCATATGGTATGCCTACCACTGGCACCTGTCTGACTTGCTTCAGGTATGTCTGGTGTACCATCTGGTAGCAGCACACATGCATGTGCAACAAGATATACCAGTGCAACCGGCCATGGATCTCTTGTACAACAGTTTGGGTCCATGGCACTTGCAGAAACTGTGAGGTATGATTGCTGTTACTCAGCACAACTGCCACAGGGCCATCCCACAGCTGTTGGCATGCCTCGCCCATGCACCTATACCATGATGTACAGCTAAAGTTGCTGAAAACTTCAGAGGTTTGGTGCCAGGACCCCTGATATTTATGAATTGGGTGCAAGGTCCCTGGCCACCAGTGATCAATGCAAGCTGCTGTTTGCCACAGCTTGCATCGACCTAAGAGGCACTTTGTGAATCCAGCCCCTGGAGTTTATTCATTCTATAGTAACACATTAAGAAAGACACTGCTAAATCCATAATCAGATATAAAGATTGGACTGTAGTGAAACTAATCTCCACACTGAAAGACATTGGGTTTCCATTTTTATCCAAAGCAAAGGAAAAGGACCTCTTGATCTTGTGCTACCTGTCTAAAAACTAAAGCTGCTTAAGCATCTCTGCAAAAGACAGTTGTGCTCTCTCAGTCCCTTGGATAAGTTAAAGAAACTCATGTTGTAAGTCAATGCCAACATTACAAGACTTGGGTCAAAGGTTATGGCCATGGAACAACATCTGCAATCAGACTCTGGCCCCACACCTTCCATCCTGCTTGTTTTTTTTTTTTTTTTTTAGTTGTTTAACCAGGTATAGCACACTAAGCTGAAAGCTTTTACAGGAGCGACCTGGGAGCACAAGAAGGTTAAGTGACTTGCCTCAGGCACACAGTGTGCAAGTGAAAGCTGTGGGATTCAAACCCAGGTCTGGTCTGCTGGATGTCACCAGATTTGCGGCTCAGAGCCTTAGACCACTGTGCTATACTGCCTCCTTGTCCATGATAAAGCCATACTTTCAAATCTTCCCTTGAAAGGACCTTCTAGTCTCATCCCCTCCCATGCCCATCACACTTGCTCCAGGCTGTCCCGGTAGTGCTGGACTTCCACTGCCAGCTACAGTTCCTACCCTACAGTAACTACCAGATAATCCTTTGACCTCAGGTTCTTCTCCTTCTATCAGTCCAATGCCTCTAGTACCAGCACACCTGAGGAAGCACATTGTAGAGGGGAAGGACATCAACCTTGCTGCCCTATTAGTCTTACCCTATGACACATTCTAATACAGAATCATTTCACTGTGACATTTCCATTATCTTGAAGGATAAAGATGCTCATCTTCTCAAGAGCCTAAATAATTTGTGGCAGCATTTAGCATTTACCGTGACATCTACTGAGAAGCCATTCCTACTTACCAGCAGGAACTACACTTGTGCCTTTACCTAATCATAGATTTATCCATTTGTTACAATGGTACTATCATCTATATCTACTATAAGGCCTTCTCTGCCAAAGCAGCGGTGATGCTGCTAAGATTCAATACTAGTCTCCAACTGGGTTGCCATGGATAACAAACTTTGTGCTACTACTTTGTCGGCAAAAAGGCTCTCTCCTGTGCCATTTGAGGATCTCTATCATCAGCCTGCTCTGTTTCCTCTCACCAATGAACTTAACTAGCAGCCACTCTGCCACTTCACCTTCCACCTTGTCAAACCTTGGTATCTTCTACCTGTCCCAAAATTTCAAAAACAGCAAAGGCCACCAAAAAGTCATGGCTTCTGGCCACACCATTTGCAACAAATTGCATGAGTCTTACTGTCTAGCCCTTTCTTGCTGGATGTTACACATTTGTAGCCACTGTGGAGATGCTCACACAAAGGCGGAATGTCACTGCCAGCCCAAAGTGCAGTATTCATCCTTTAGGAAATGACAGTCATCTCACCTGTCCATTCCTATTCACGTGTCTTTCCTCGAGTTTGTCCTGTCTGCTCATCCTAACCACAATTTTATCAATTTCCTATAGTCTTGGCCTTCACAAGGGCTTTCATACTGGTCTTCAGGGTATCCCTTTAGACCCACACTCTTGCACCAGTCTCTTAACTGCCTTGGCAGAACCTCATGTCATCTCAGATCTCATCCAAAATGAACTCACAGAAGGTTTCCTTATAGGCCTGTTATCTCATCCTCCATTTCCAGCTTACTGTATATCTATCAAAATTGCCACAAGGAAGCTCTCAGGAAAGAAAGAATAGTAGTGGATTTCTCCATGCCCCACTCTTCCATAATAGCCAGCATTAACTCTCACATTCCTTCAGAATATTACTTCCTCATCCATGTACGAATATGTGACACTATCAAACTCATAAATATGGTGGGTAAAGGTGCTTTTTTGGCAAAAGCTGTCATTACAGATACCTTTAAACTACTGCCCATACATCCCACCTTGTGGCATCTGTATGCAATACAGAGGGAGTTTTCTTATTACTTTTCTGTTTCTACTAACATTTGGGTACAGAAACAGTCTGAAGCTCTTCCACATGCTGTCTGAATCCTCTGCTGAATCTTGCTCAACCTTCTTAAACATCTGTTTGCTCTTTATATTTTGACTACTTTCTTCTGGTGGATCCTCCTACTGCTCCTCTGACCACACGCATTTCATGCTTAGTGGATTTGTTTTCCCAGTTATGCATTCCTCTGGCTCCAGATATTTATCAGCCCACCAATGAAGCTCGCATTTTTGGACATACTCTCAGATTCAGAGAGAATTGAAGCTTGTCTTTCCCAGGGTAAATTGCAATGCATTTCCACCCTAGTACCACATGACTGTAATAGCAAAGCTCATAATAGTGCTGATAGTTCAGTGCATATCAAAATTGTAAAAACACTGGGAGCATAAACCGTGATGCAAATTTGTTTATGCTCATTGGTCGCAATCCTGAGTACATTTCTATTTACAGTGAGAACATCCAAGTGTTACCTCTAATTTAATCAGAATCCAGCTATAAATGTAGTGCAGTAAATGCTGTAAACTGAGTGTTACCCTTCTATTTACATCAGATAAGATGCATTCCAACCCTTGTACAAGCAGTGCTGTTTTGCCAAACCATCTGCAGCACTTCATGTCTCTCTGCTACTGTGTGAAAAGTTAAAATGATGTACCTTGCTTCTGGAGACTATTTAGAAAGTGGCTTGATGTGTGTAGTAGCAGCACCCTCCTGCTTCTTTTGCTATCACATAGGTCTGAAGACTGACCCTATAATTAAAGAAGGGTATTTCCAGAATACGGCCGGCAATGCTATTTAAACAGCATCTTTCAGTTCATTAATAGGCACTGTTCCAGAGATCAAGTCATAATTCTTGCAGAGACAGCTTGCTTGAATGTTTGTGGAAGAGTCCATTAATAACAAATATCAGTAGGTGTTTTACCAAAGCTGATGTAAGTGATTTTTACAACAAAAATTAGGTAAGCTACATTAGAACTTCAGACTAAATATATTTCAGATCACCATTTAACAGTGCCCAAGACACCACCCTTTTAACTAGGCAATGTATGCTTCAGTTTCTTCCTGCCTCACTCTTCTCTCTCCTTTAGCGTCTTCCAAACTTTGGTTTACAAGAGCATTCGTAGACAAGTACCCCATCCTTTGCTTATTTTCCCTATTCTGTCCTTATCCCTCAAAGCATATGATCATGGGGCCATCCATTTCTTGTAGCTTGTGACTGCTGCAAATATGTAATGCATTGTAAAGCTGCAGTCACTCATTAATGTCGCACTATTAAGAATGTGCAGTTAAATGGTTGTTCTAATTTTTGTTGCGTGATTATCACCGGATACCGCTTTTCCAAACTCTGGCCAACAGAACTGCTAGTCATTCCTGATCTTATTCACAGTTTTCATCTCTTTGAAATGTTCCCATCATTGAATCTGCCTTTCTGTGGGGGAAGCAGTGGCTCAAACAATCCATAATATGTTACTTCTACAACCTGAAAAATTTGCAAATCGTCAGTATAGGCCGATCATCATCTCCTCCTATAGTGCAGGTCCTTAAAGACTCACTTTGGTTTCACTGCAAGGACATTTTGAAATTCATTGCATGCATACAGTATACTGGCTTCTTCAAATGCTGTTGCTGACTCTTGTTCCTGTTTTGAGTTACAGACCTTTAGGCTCATGGCTCCACAAGGTAAATGTGTCCCCATTACAAGCATCTCTGTTTCTCAACCTGATCCTGAATTAGACTTCTACTCACCTGTTGTGACCCACACCTTCTGGAATTCCTTGGCAACCAAAACCAAATCCTCTTACACTACAACTTGGAACTCTTGTAAGCACTTTTATGCACATCACACTCTTGACTCATTCTACAGTTCTTCTCATCAAATGCCTGACTGTCCTTCGTTACTAGCAAGAATACCCTTTAAGGCCTTTCTCTTAGAGCTTCACAAAACCATTCCTTCCCTTTCTTGAGTTCTCAAAATCATAGATGCATACCTCTTCCAATGCCTCATCTATTTTAAACCAGGATTTTTACACTTGCAGTTGATACCATAACCCAGTCTGCAATGTGTCTCACCTTTTATGGCTTTCTACATCCAAGATAATTTACTGTATCTTCTGAGCTTTTTTTCCCAAGAGCTTTTTCTCCCAAACCAGCATCTCAAAGTGTCAAATCTCTTCAAAACTTTCAGTGAGCCCTATTTCCTTCTTCTTTACTAATCCAAAATGAACAGAACCCAGCAAGGAATGACAATACCATATTTCAGTATGCACAATGAATGGTGTCCAATTAGTATGTTCCATCATTGCCTTCAGTCAATTGATGGCAGACTGCCTCACCAACCTCTCTTTCTCAGTGACTAAGGAGTCATCATGACTTCCTCCTGGTTTATCTCTCATCTGCAAACTCTACTATTAAGCCTTAACCTAAATACTTCTTCTATTTCAGGTCTTTCATTCTGGATAGATGCTGCTACCACAGCAGCTAGAATAAATGTACCATCACACATAGTGTAATCAAAACTATGGGCCCTTGGACCTCCTCATGTTTCAAATCCTGCATCCAGGATAAAATTTATGAAATCCGTTTAGCCCAAAATACGCTAGCCTCGTAACTATTGTGCCTGGAGGAAAGGCTTAGACTCCCAAAGGTTCCTCCACCATGGGTTTTTCTTCTCCTCCATTCTGGTGACAATTGTCTATGAAGAGCTTGGTCAAATGGACAAATATAAGTATAATTGCCCCTTTGAAAGTAAGCTTAGAAATATTCAACCACTTCAATAATGCATGTATAATAGTGGGTTTTTGTTTAACTATAGATTATAGAGCATGGACTGGAGTCACTTATGGATCTGGCCATGCACCTTTTTCTGAATGTTTTAATTTGAAATTGTTCCCATTTATTTCCATTTGTCTTCTGGGCAAGAGTCCAGTTGATTGCCTTTCAAGCAGATTCTTTTTAATATTCTATGTGAGCTATGAATATTCACTGATTAGCCTTTAAACAGTTGATCATCCATTTGATGAGATAAGCCATGCCCTCCTGACAAAGAGGCAGCGCACCTCAAAGTGCTGGGAAACTTTGGCTATCTCACACCAGTGAGTCAATGTGTGTTAATTTCAATACTTTTCTTATTTTTTTTAGTTACTTTGTAAGTGTGCCAGTATTGTTTCTTCTTCTTGTAGTTTAAGCCATTATACAGTGGCACCCATGAGAATGTTATGTGTGGATAGAATGTGCCCCATACCTTGCCAAATACATTATCCCCTTGTGTGAGATCTTCCCAAGTAAAACCCACCATCAACTTCCAGATTCACAAAATATCACTGAAACCATCTTGTGGCTAGGGAACTAAATGTTGCTGTGACCCAAATGCTTCTTCTTGATATGCTATAATATTGCTATATTGAAAATGCTGGTTTCTGTAATGTAAAGAGCTATGCAGCACCCACATGAAGTGCTCATTTGTGGATATACTTTTGAAACAAGTCAGTAACTGAACTATACTCAGATCTAAAATCATATGTGTCACATGCCCCAAGCTTTTCAACGGTTGGTCCATGGACTGTTATTAGTCCTCAGGTCAGTAATGAAAGTCTGTCTCTCTATAAATGACTAGCCACAAATGTCACAATTGAATCAATGATGTTCTCTTGCAGCATGGGGCCTTCTGACTCTGTACTAGATGCCCCACAGTCTGATTGGCTGATGGGGGTATCTACATTTTATTTATTTATTTGTTTCATTTTTGTTGACTGGGTAAGTGCACTAGACAAATCCTGCCTATTTTCAGGCATGACCCGGGGAAGGGATTCAGATGAATGCCAACTGACCTTGAACCAGATTAAGCTGTCGGTGGTATTTTTTGTGAATGGAGGAATTTGGCCATTGCACCAGGGAAATTCCTCTGCTTTTTCGAGAAGTGCTACGGGATCTTTAACATCCACCAGAACTACCACCAGAACAGGCAGATGGGACCTCGGTTTAACTTCATCCAAAAAAGAAGGCACCTCAGGAGTGCAGCACCCCTCATGCTGCACTACAGTGTCAGTATTGGGATATTAACCCAAGTGCCTGGTGTGTGGTTAGAACCCACAGCCTACTGATCTCCTGGTCTCACAGGAGAGTGTACTACCTGATGAGCCACTGACACTGATACCCTGTTGCTATAGTGGTGGAGGGTCAGTGGCAAACAAAATGGCTGTGTCCTTTCTCTTGCAGGGTGCTGTTCCCCATAGTTATGATTTCTGAAGACTTCCTTGTCCAACAACACATTTTTGCCCCAAATGTACTTTCTGCACACTCAGGGCAAATGTTCAGTTTTCATCATGGAGTGGTGACTGAGCAGTATGGTCATGGGAGGGTGGGGGAATCCACTGTAGCATGCAATTATGTCTACTCATCAGTGACAGCAGAGCTGCAAGGTCTTAAGGCAGCTGTAGCTGTTGCAGGAATGGCATTCTAACACTGATGACTGCCGTTCTCTTTCCTCCTGCCACAGAGCCTAGAGCAATCCAAGTCCACGTATCTCAACACTTGTCAGTGTCTGCAGGATAGGGTGAGGTGAAATGGCATGAACATTAGGGGTGACAACCCAAATGCATGCCCCAATGCCTATCCATCTCTGCAGGGTGGAGGTGGGGTTGGTGTGAAGTTCAATACTTCACTGTCATTCTACTCTGCATCTGTCTAACTCCTGCATTTCCAGTGATAATGCTAGCATTGACAAATGCTTGTTATTTTATCCACTGCTGCTCCACCCTCTCATGTCATTGCCCTGTTAGGTCATCTCTGAGACATTCACCCATCTTTATAAAATCTGCCCTTCAGAAGTCTGGGACCCTTTCCATGTGTGGTTTGATTCTACAGCCATCCTTATGTTGAACCACAGTTGCCGGGTTACGCTGGTGCCCATGGCCTCCACCATGATGTCTTAACATTGTCCTGTTAGCGAGAACCAGGTCAGTATGCCCCATCAAGAGTGGGTTCACTGACTGGTTGCTAAGAATGCCCTTGCAGGAGTACAGAGATGTCTCTGCTTCTAACTGAAGCTGCAGTTAGGAGGCTCCAATCTACATCTGGCAGATTGAAGTCCCCACAAGCAGCACCTTCCTTTTTCTGCCATTTTGCTAATGGCTTCCACCATTACCTTATCTACCTCCCCCATAGCAGAGGTCTGTATATCACACCAATGTGAATATTGACTCTTTTCCCTGACTCAAGGATGACCCACAGTATCTCTGCTCCCTCTGTATCTCTGTCCTTTTATGCTTTCCTTAACATACAGCAGCACACCCCAACTTTCCTTCCCTCCTTGTCCTTCCTGAATAAGTGTAGCCTGGTATGTCCATGTACAAGTTAGTCAGTTGCTCTGTTGGGTCTTCATCCTGAATCTCCTGCTTCACCAATCTGTGTAAACACAATATTACACTGCTTGCCAAGAGTTCTGCCCCAGCATCAATTCCTTAAATACAGAAGCTTCTATAATATCTCTGATTCACGGTACCTGCTGTATGGCCAGAAATGTCAGACCATCATATCTAAACAAGTAAAACCACATAAGGACTGGTTCACTTTCCTGGGTTGAAATACAGATGAGACATACTGATGTGTCTGAGATGGGCAAAATGCATGTCTGTCTTCTGTTCTCAGCCTTCATCAGGTTGTGTGAGGCCATTTGTCACCATGAATTCCTGCTTAAAACAATCAATCTAAATGCCACTGTGATTTTCTCTGCATCCCAATATACCTTGCGTGTGTGATTTAAGGAATAATGCATGGCAGGGTGTGTCATGCTGCTGTAATGTCATGCCTTGAGTGGGTTGCCAAGTGCTTCCATCATCTGAGAAGTGATTTTATCCCCACAGGACACATACCTCGGAGTGCATTATTGATACATACAGTACAATGGCTCTCAGTAAAAAATATAAGAGATGGAGTCATATTGCCAGTTTAAAATGCTTTTACTGAATTAATTGAAGGAAAATACATGAAAAGACAAAAAAGACACACAAAAGTCCGTGTAAAAACTATTTTAAATAGTTTTTTTTAGCAAGTTTTTAAACATTAGCTTATTAAATAATGGTAATAAATGTTTAAAATATTTGACCTGATTAAACTAATTTAGCCAAACACTTGAAATACTGGTAACTGTTATGAAAACAAGCTTGCAATGTTTTAAAAATTTTTTTATGTAGAGTCATACATTTTAATGCATAGCAGTTGTGAATGGTACTGTTTGTATACAGTAGTTGAACACACTCAAGTTCCCTTGGGTTATGGTCTACAGGCAGTCTTTTGAAATGTTTGCTGTCTTGTTTTGATTATCTAGTCCTGGTATGGGGATTCAGAGCTGTGTGATGATCCAAGAAGATGCTGGCTATGTGACAGTCCAGGAAGAGGCTCTCCATGTTGATCCATGTGCTGCACATGTCTACTTTGCATCTATCTTTGCTACTATCAGCTATAGGAGCAGATCATCTGAATAAGATGCAGCTCCATTGATTTTATTTTTTTGTCGGCACTGTTCCTCCACTCTCTTGCTCTGCTCGCCACTCCCCCCATCCCCAGGCTTACCCTCTCTAGGTGGGGCTGCTGGGTGGTCACCCCTTCCCCAATGCACTTGGTCGCTAAGCCCTGGCTTGCCTCCAGGGTGGGGCCACAGGAGTGGGCCCCCCCCTACAGGCCTTAATCTTTGGCAGGAGCAGCAGCGGAGATGGGAACCATCATTCACAAGCCAGAATTTTTGTGTGAGTTTTTTTCCCAGGGGGCGGGGATGTGCAATGACACCAGCATTCACCCTGTCCCCCCAATGTGTGGTGCTGGCCGCAATGGTACCCCCAGCCTCCACCAGAGGTCCACATGGCACTGGACACTCTCCCCCCCTCAAGAGAAGGAGAGTAGTCCCTAGGACACTCAATCCTTCTCTCCTCAGCCGGCTCTCCGACTCCCGAGTCTGTTGCCGAACTCGGGACATCAGCGCCGCAAACGTATGCCTTGCCATTGCACCAGCAGCCTGCCAATGCCACTCCATTTCTTTTAGCTGGATAATTTTGGACCCCAATAGTTTTGCAGTGAAAGTCTTTGATTTATGGCCTGTTAGCACCATAATCTGCTAGATTTGCAAACTGGGATCAGACAAGAATTTCTCCACTGTAGCTCAGAGACTATGATTTGTGAAGATGGTCTGTAACTGTAACTTGGCTATTTTACACATTCTGGCTGACATACTCTACAAATAGTTTATGCCAACTGGTTTGAGGGTATACCAAATGGGCTTGCAGTCTAAGACAGTTTGTTGTTTCTTTTATGGGTGTAGGCAGAGACAGTGTGCATTGAGGGGAAATTTCCTTAGACACTTTTGCAGGCATGTTACAGGGAAAGTGGGTAGTGTGGGATCTCTATATGGCACCTCTGAGTACATCTTTGCTTCCTTGGTGTATATGAGTGATTTTCCATCTTTTATGCAATGAAAGTGTCACAAATTTTAGTCCTTGGTCGTCTGTAATTATGTCAAATGATTGGCCTTCAATACTCTTTAGCAATCACAACCACGGCAGGCAAAGTGTTACTGGAGTTCCAGTCACACACAGCAAACTAGCTCAGCCACAGTGCTGGAGCTTAGGGCTTCAGATTGTCAGATCTTTCAAAGACTGGCTGAGCTGATTGGCGGATGGTGCTGAGTTTTATCTCTCTCTTCACAGTGCCGATTCTTCATGTGGCTAACAAAAAAATACTTGTACAGTACATAGAACAATTGATGTCATTCATCACTAAACTGAGTGAACTGCTGGGGGATTACTGAAGTGCATGGTGGGTCCCTACCTGGAGGATAGCATAACTAGATATACACCTGGTGGTGGTGGTGCAACAATGGTACCCTTAAGGTCATCGTAGGTGACTACATTACATCAGACATCTCCCCACCAGAAGTGCTATGCGCATACGTGCTACCTGCAAGGGATGTGGGTGGGGAAAATAGGGAAAAATCTATTGTTGGTTGCAGGACTATTTATATAGATACATAGAAAATGATTGAAAAAAAGACCTGTCAGCCCATCCAATTTGCCAGCCCAACCAAACTACTCTGCACTGTCCCTAGTGACCACCCTTCCTCTCTTTTTCTCCATCCCATCTTTACCAACTATTCCAATATGTTTTTCTCCTCCTGCTTGAAGCTGCTCACTGATTTGGCCACTTCATCCAGCAGCTGGTTCCACTTGTCCACCAGTCTTTCTGGAAAAGCCCTTACAGACATTCTTTTAAATCACTCCGTGTGAGTTTAAGTGGGTTCCCTCTCATTATTCGTATTATCTTTATTTCAGCTAAGGGAGAAACGTTCCTGGCATCCACCCTATTTGTCCCATGCAGGTACCTTGCCTCGATTATATCATCCCTTTCCCTCCTTTTCTCAAGGGTGTACATGCTCAAGTCTTGCTGCCACTCATTATATGTCTTACTCCTAGCCCATGCACCATCTTGGTTGCCCTACACTGTACCACTTCAACTTTGCTGCAGTCTCTCCTCACATTTGGACTCCAAAACCATGCTCTGCATTCCAAGTGTGGTCTCACCAGTGATCTTTACAATGGAAGGATCACATCATTCCTTTTACTGCTTATCCCCCTCTCTATCAATCCCAGCATGCTTTGCCTTCTCCACAGCTCTTTTAGAAGATGTCTTCTTTTTTAGCTCTCCTGTATCATGACACCTAGGTTCTGCTCCTCTGTGGTGTTTTCCAGCACCACATCTCCATTTCATATTGCACTCTTGGGTTCCTCTTCCCAATTTGCATCACCTTATATTTTTTTAGCATTGAAACTCAGCTGACCATCTTTGACTTGCTTTTCAACCTGCTCAGATCCTCCCTAAAAGCTCCCTGATCCCATCCTCTGTGTGCACCCTGACTGTGCAGACCACTAACGTCCACTGGCCACGGCAACAGGAATGTCTCACCATAGGCCCACTGTTGCAGTGGTCCATTCCCACTAAGTATGCTGTCGAGTCTGACTGGCTAGAAAATGGTTATTCCACATCAAGGTCAAGCATGTGATAACATGCTGTGTTCTGAAGGCAGGGAAAACAAGCCAGTTAGATGGAGTCCCAAGATGGGAGTCACAGACAGAGCACATCAAAGCAAGCACAATTAGGTTTAAAGAGAATAAAAAGAAAATGAAAAAAGAATGCATATTACCGATGTTGCAGCAGTAGTGAACATGTGAGCCCAGTAGTGTGATTTATCTCTTTGTAGATACAATATTTTGCTGTCAAAGCAATTCATATAGTACAAAAAGTGAAGCTGGATCATAACTCTATGTAAAATGGTAAGTCTTTGTACTTTGTACCCTGTTGCTAATATGTTCTGCATGGAGGTCTTCTATTGTAGCCCAATCATGTAGGATAAAGATGACCTTGATAGGATGATCTAGGGTCTAATAATGCTGACACCATGGGTCCAGAAATGTAGCTGAAAGGAAAATATGTCAATGAAAGAATAAAGGAATTAAAGTGCATGCAAGTGTTCCATATTTGTCAGACTATCCCTCAGATTCTTATATTAAATGACCAAAAGTATGGGTTATATACAGTATTCTGGTTGTTGTGTTTTCTCTTTTTTCCTTTTTTGAGCTGAGTTTTTGGCACTTGTGAAAGGTACCACGTTGACAGCACATGTTTTCATTTCAAACAGTTTTATTGTCTCATAAACATGTAACCCCTACAAATGGGGGTCACTAAAAAGCCTTCTTTGGGTGAGCCTACATGCTCTCTGCCAGGCTGGCATCCTGTATTTCAGCTGATTTAAAAAATAATTGAGTGACAGTGCCTAATGCCTCCATGTACTGTCGCTTTAAGAGCTGCCAAACTGCAGTATAATTAATTTGAAATGGGGGGGTCTGTGTGTTTCCCTACTCGAGTCCCGCCTAGGCCACTGAGCAAATCGCTCTGTTTCTGAAGTCACTGTATGCGCAGAGGGAGCTCTTTCAGATGATATATTTATTTGCTTGTGACATGTTAGAATAATAATGAAAATGCAGTTGGTTCTAACCTGCTTTCCTTTCAGCAAGGACTGTGTAGTGTAGCTTTTTCAATTTGGTCCCGGACTGCCGAATTGTACCAATCAGTGTCGGGGTCCTTTAAAATGGAGCCTGCTCTGGGTGAATCAAAACTTGGACTCTCATTTGGAGCCTACCTGAACTGGGGCTATATGGAAGAGCCTCTGAGAAATGTAGCTCTTAGAGTTCTGGCACTTTTTAAACCAATAGAGGAGCCTGTTGTGACTGACAGGAGAATCAGCCAACTGGAATCTTGAGGATCTGAAAGAAAGCCCCAGGCTGTCTGCTGGGAGCCAGATCAGTTGTGACAGTGAAGAGAGAAGAGGCTCTGTGCTTCTGCAGTGTATAGTTTCACGGGAAGCACATGAGGCCCTGAGGTTGGCCTGCAGCCATTGTAAGTGCCAGTTCAGACGGAATCTGATTTGTGAGGAGAAAGAAGTCTGAAGAGTGAAACCAGGCTCACCTGTAGAAGACTGGAGAAATTGCTGAATCATGCTCGGTCTGTCAGGAACTGAAGCTGCTGTGAGTGCTCCCGGGTTTTGCAGAGTTTTTCGATCAGGGTTGAGGAGCAGCCTGCCTGGTATAGTACTTTCTGTTTACATATGAATGTGAGTAGTGCTTGTGGGGAATCGCGATCTTATTTTCCCTGTACTGTGGGTTGTGTGCTGAAGCTGGAAGCAGAACCCAGCTTGATTCGGACTGAATCCGCCTGTTTTCAAATTCCAGAGAGTCCTGCCACGAGGGCTGGGCCAGCTATTCTGTTTCTCCTGGCAATCCAGGACAACCTGCATCCATCCAATTTTCAGTATCGAGTCTATGAGTACAAATCAGGGTAGCTCCCTGCAATCTGTTTATCAAATTGCAACTGTGTCATCTAATTATTGCTGTTTCATTTCTTCACGAACTGAGCCCCAGGGCTCCGGATTACAATTTGTGTGTGCATGTGTTTTTCCATCAAGGGCCCCAACCAGCTGCTGACCTCCTGGCTAGCTCCCACCATCTTGGGTACCCAGAGGTGACATTTGGGACCCTATATGCATGCATAGTACTGTGATTTGTATATTTCCAAACCAAATCAACCTGATTGCCCCTCTAATAAATCAGATTTGTTGTTATTGAACTATATGCTCTCTGTGGTATCAGTACATGCAGAAAAAGCATTGCACTGTGGTTGTATATTGCCTAACCTTGTTTTACAGGGGTCCTCAGGGCGTGCTGCAGAATCAGTCTCGAAGGTAAGTGGTACCTAATGAGTGAACAGTGTGTATATGTGGGGTATTGGGATGTAACTCCTGTGTACTGTGAGCCACTAGAGGAACTAAATGGGTCATGGTGTCCCAGAGGGCTGTGACCAAGCTAGTCTAAGCCCTACAAACCCTGACCTCTGGGTGGAGGCACCGTCGCATAGAACCTAGGCCCTCAACCTCCATAGTCAAGCAGGCAGGGGTAGTAGCCCTTGGGATAGCGCCACCTGGGGGTTACATCTTGAAGGCACTACTGGGATTAGCATCCTCTAGTGGCCATGTGAAGAAATTACCCCAGTATGTTCGGTTTAGGAGGGAAAATGGAGGAGCTTACTACGCCTATGCTAAAAATTGCCCCCATAAGCTAATGGTGCACAGAATGATGGGGTGGAGCGAAGCTGAGGGGGTAGACCCCAACAGGGCCATTCTGTTGCTGGATGTCCACTTAGGGACCAGTAATGCTGACATTGTATTCACTGTAGAGCATATCAAGGGCTTGGGCAAGGTAAAAGTAAGGGGACGAGATGCTGATTTATTTGTACAAACTATGCTAGTGCTGATCTCATACACAGTTCCCCTGTGGACCCAGAAAAGGTACCCCTGTTATTCTGCCCAAAGGTGCCCAAAGGGATGGAGGGTCATCCATTTTCTTAGTGGTCCGGCCATCCCGGGTGGGTCTCCAAATATAGATGGGTTTGAAGAGAAACTGCTCAAATAGTTAGCATCTGAGAGATGAACTGCTCAGGAACTGGTAAAAGTGTTAGACCTCTCAGGTGACCACACACCCCTGCATTCCCCTGGAACATCTCCAGTTCCTCCCAAGAGCTCTCCAGTGGCCCTCTCCCCCCATCATAATTCCCCCAATCCAGCTGGACTCCTACCGACAGCTCAGACTTTTCTTTGGCACAGTCCCAGTGCCCTCAGAGGAGGATGATCTAGAGACCTAGATGGATTATGCCACCCCTAAGTGCAAGAATGGCAGTGTTCAGAGGAGGAAAAGAGGAAGCACTTGATGATAAGTTTGAGAGGACCTGCCCTGGAAGCCATCCATTTCTACATGTTACTAGTCCGGAAGCTACTGCAGCAGAATACCTGTCTGCACTGGATGGGGTGTTTGGCAGCACTGAGTCAGGGATGATTTATTCTGGAAGTTCAAGTCCACTAAACAGTGGAAGAATGAGAAGTTGTCAGCCTTTGTTACAAGGATTGAGAGGGCCCTGCAGAGAGCCCACAAGAAAGGGAGTGCCTGCCAAGGATCTGAATAGGATCAGGTTAGTCCACATCCTGAAGTCAGCTAGATTTTCAAGTGTGATGATATTGAAGCTCAAACTGAAAGACAGGAGGCAAGCCCTAAAGATTACTGTCATTTAATGACAGAAATCAAATGAGACTGAAACTTGAAGAAGGCTGGGAGCCCTGTGCTGGGGCAGTGAACACTTGTCAGACCCCTGAAAGGAGTGATTCAGATGAGGCCCAACAGTTGAAAAAATTGATTAAAGAATTGACTGATGCAGCTCGAGAACTGATTTATATCAGGCACCAGAGAATAAGAATGAAGTGGGAGT
Source organism: Neoceratodus forsteri (assembly GCA_016271365.2). Lineage (NCBI taxonomy): Eukaryota > Metazoa > Chordata > Ceratodontiformes > Ceratodontidae > Neoceratodus > Neoceratodus forsteri. Next base: position 922,898,503 of record CM057455.1, on the reverse strand, counting down.
GCATGTTGTTTCCTCTGAGACCTGGACTGGGGGTGGCTTCTTGGCTGAGTTCAAGGAATTGATTGCCGCTCTAAGGGAACTGTTGAGACATGTGCCCCTCTTACTACAGCCAGTAGGTATGGGATCCCAACCCCCTTCTACTACTTCAGTTCCTTGTGTAACGTTTTCCCGAGGATGACCGAGAGCCTGTCATCTGTCACAATTGTGGGAAGGATGGCCATATGAAGAGGAATGCTGGTCTGAGACAGACTTGGAGAAAGTGGTGAGCCAGCTTCAAGGGAACTCTGAATAGCAAGTCGATGGTTGAGGAGTGCCCATGATGTCTGCAGTGAGGATAAAGGAGATACTAGCTCAAATCCCATTGTGGCTAGATCATCTACCCAGGCCCTTGCTCAGCCTCTACCCACTGGTCTAGAATAGTGGGGCCTTCAATGGAACACAGCGAAAGTAAATAGAGTGTCTACTAGGGCTGTTGCAAGACTGAGACAGAGAAGGCATGCTCCTGTGGTTTCTGACTCAAGGTTTTCTCACAGCAACCCTCAATTGAGAAGGATTGTCAGTCTACTTCAGAGAAAGTGGTGCCACTTTGGGTACTACCCCTCTTACGAACTGAGTCAATTGTCTCAGGGCAACCCGCTAGTCAATTATGGAGAGGAAGCTGGGCCTTCTGGATTGTCTAAGCCCCCAGCTTTGTTCCTGAGCCAATGCTCCCAGAAAGTGAAGTGCAGAGTGTCACATCTGATGATCTTGAATCGCTCTGTATGGTGGAACTGTATGATTTGCCTGAGAGAGGGAGTGTTGATACAACTCTTTCTGGTGACATGCCAGAACTTGAAGAATTCATGGAATGTGATAATAGTTTTCTGCCAGTGCCAGAGTGCTCAATGAATGAGTTAAGTACTATGGAACCAGAAGTTGCCTATCCAGGGGTTGACAGTACCCCAAGTCTGGATTTTTCTACCCCAATGGAAACTCTCCTGGAAAGTCACAACAGTACCGAAAGTGAGGCTAAAAGTGCAGAGACTGTACCAGTTTCTCCTAGAAAGACTAGGCGAGCTGTAAGGCCTGTGGTGTGCTCAACTATGATTCTCTTGGGAAGCCTGTAGACTTGCCTCTCAATGTGGTCCATAAAGGAGTGCATGTGATACCAAGCTCATTACTCAAACTGAGCATAGGTGCTAACTCCAGGTTACTTATTTTGCCCTCCAGGTATGGTGCCCCTGCCCCATCTAGCCCCAAGGTAGCTGATAGAAGGACCCCTCTCCTCAGGTTTCATGAGCAGGAGGTAATAACCTGAGTTAAAGTACATTGTGTGTATAATGCTGTGTAACATGTATTGTGCTGAAAAGTATCAGAAATGTGTTTATGGCAAAGGTGAGATGCTGACTGATGATTACAGTATAAGCCTAATATGGTAGTGATGTAAATGTATATGGTGTGGTATTAAAAGTTTATGGGGTACTTACTTGGCGGATGCCAATTTTTCCATGCCAGGAAGGTGTAACCCCTACAAATGGGGGTCACTAAAGCCTTCTTTGGGTGAGCTACACTCTCCACCAGGCTGGTGTCCTGTATTTCAGCTGATTTAAAAAATAATTGAGTGAGAGTGCCTAATTCCTCCATGTACTGTCGCTTTAAGAGCTGCCAAACTGCAGTATAATTAATTTGAAATGGGGGATCTGTGTGTTTCCCTACTCGAGTCCAGCCTAGGCCACTGAGCAAATTGCTCCATTTCTGAAGTCACTATATGCGCAGAGGGAGCTCTTTCAGAAGATATATTTATTTGTTTGTAACATGTTAGAATAATAATGAAAATGCAGTTGGTTCTAACCTGCTTTCGTTTCAGCAAGGACTGTGTAGTGTAGCTCTTTCAATTTGGTCCTGGACTGCCGAATTGGACCAATCAGTGTGGGGTCCTTTAAAATGGAGCCTGCTCTGTGTGAATCAGAACTTGGACTCTCATTTGGAGCCTACCTGAACTGGGGCTATATGGAGAGCCTCTGGGAAATGTAGCTCTTAGAGTTCTGGCACCTTTTTAAACCAATAGAGGGAGCCTGTTGTGACTGACAAGGAGAATCAGCCAACTGGAATCTTGTGGATCTGAAAGAAAGCCCCAGGCTGTCTGCTGGGGAGCCAGATCAGTTGTGACAGTGAAGAGAGAAGGAGCTCTGTGCTTCTGCAGTGTATAGTTTCACACGGGAAGCACATGTGAGGCCCTGAGGTTCTGCCTGCAGCCATTGTAAGTGCCAGTTCAGACGGAATCTGATTTGTGAGGAGAAAGAAGGAAGTCTGAAGAGTGAAAACCAGGCTCACCCTGTAGAAGACTGGAGAAATTGCTGAATCATGCTCGGTCTGTCAGGAACTAAAGCTGCTGTGAGTGCTCCTGGGTTTTGCAGAGTTTTGCGATCGGGGTTGAGAGCAGCCTGCCTGGTATAGTACTTTCTTTTACATATGAATGTGAGTAGTGCTTGTGGGAATCGCAATCTTATTTTCCCTGTACTGTGGGTTGTGTGCTGAAGCTGGAAGCAGAACCCAGCTGATTCGGACTGAATCCGCCTATTTTCAAATTCCAGTGAGTCCTGCCACGAGGGCTGGGCCAGCTATTCTGTTTCTCCTGGCAATCCAGGACAACCTGCATCCTTCAAGTTTTCAGTATCGAGTCTGTGAGTACAAATCAGGGTAGCTCCCTGCAATCTGTTTATCAAATTGCAACTGTGTCATCTAATTATTGCTGTTTCATTTCTTCACGAACTGAGCCCCAGGTCTCCGGATTACAATTTGTGTGTGCATGTGTTTTTCCATCAAAGGGCCCCAATCAGCTGCACTGACCCTGACTAGCCCCCCACCATCCTGGGTACCCAGAGAGTGACATTTTGGACCCTATATACATGCACAGTACTGTGATTTGAATATTTCAAACCTAATCAACCTGATTGCCCCTCCTTGTTACTGACCCTCTAATAAATCAGATTTGTTGTTATTGAACTATATGCTCTCTTTGGTATCAGTACATGTAAAAAAGCATTGCATTGTGTTTGTGTATATTACCTAACCTTGTTTTACAGGGGGTCCTCAGAGACATGCTGCAGAATCAGTCTCGAGGGTAAGTGGTACCTAATGAGTGAACAGTGTGTATATGTGGGATATTGGGATTGTAACTCCTGTGTACTTTGTGAGCCACTAGCGGGAACTACAGGGGGTCACGGTGTCCCAGAGGGCTGTGACCAAGCTAGTCTAACCACTACAAACTCTGACCTCTAGGTGGAGGCACCTGTCATAGAACCTAGGCCTTTCAACATGTCCATAGTCAAGCAGGCAGGGGTAGTAGCCCTTGGGATAGCGCCACCTGGAGCTTACACATGAAATAAATAAACATATAGCACACTTGGAGAAAAAATGTGGTCAAGGCACATATAGCAATATAATATAATCGGAGTACAAATGATGAAGCAGTAACATGCACTGGTGCTAACAAACAAAAACCCAGTTGGTCTGTATATTTCTCTAAGTCAATAGAGACCAGGCATTCATATTCACTTACAAATCAGAGATATGTATAAGATTCAATGAATATTTAGAGGCAATGAGTTGTCTTATGATGATTTCAACCAGGAAAAGTAGGGGTCCCAGACTGCTTCTTATTTATGCAGAGTCTTAGCATTGCAGTGACTGTTGTATTCATTGATGGTTATCTTGGATAAGGCCTTAATCCATTCTTCTAAGTTAGAGAGGGCACTTGTCCTTCCAATGGCTTAAGGTCAAGCATTTTTAAACACAAGGAAGCCATCATAAACCATCTTTCTTTTGTGTTAGGGACAATTATATTAGCGTACTTCAATCCCCAAAATAAAAATTCCAGGACTGAATGGCAAGCTAACCTGAAGAACTTGTTTACAGGCTTCCCAAATAGTTACCCGGGAAAGTCTAAGTAATGAGCATCCCAACACCATATGGAGGAGGTTGGCATCCACAGAGCCACGTCTCCAAAAATTACTGTCTGAAGATAGGCCCAGCTTGAACATTTTCTCTGGCATATAATACCAATTATGAAACAGTTTGAACTGGATTAAGCAACCTTGCAGGTCCAGGCTGGATTTATATGCATTATGCCATATAATATCCAATGATGTCTTAGAAACTGAATAACCTAGGCCATTCTCCCATGCTGTTTAAGCTGTACTTGTAAGATCAGGTCCTGCTTTGATGGAGAGTTTATATCATTTCCCAGCACCACCCTTATGACTAGTAACTATATTTAGGGTCTCAGGTTTCTTAGATACTGGAATAGCTAAGTTACCATTCAAAGTATCTTTCAATACATTTCTTACCTGAAGCAAGATATAAAACTGCATGTAAGGCAACCCATATACCTTCTTTAACTCTGCAAAGGACCTAAGGACACCCATGTGGGGGTCTAATACATCATCTAGTAGAAGAATACCTTGTTTTTCCCAAATAGGATTAACCAATACTTTACCTTCACTCTTAATTTTCAGGTTTCTCCATAAGGAAGCATACTTCAAAACTATTGAGGAGGATGGCAAATATTTAGCAAAATAATGTACAGATCTAGCTGAATTTTTTTAAAAATGGAGGGGATTCTACAGAAGCTGGATAGATACCTAGGACTTTATGATGAAGTAGGTATGGATAAATGCTAGATTGTTCATATTTGACCCACGTGGGAGTACTACTGCTTGATGGGAACCATATGACAATTTTGTCTAAACAGAAAGGCTTGCTGGTACTGTTTAAAGACAGGTAGGACCATATCACCTTGTTGCCAATACTTCTTTAATTTTACTAAATTAAGTCTTGCTTTATTTCCTTCCCAAAGGAAGGACGCAATAAAGGAATCAATTTTCATAAACCATATAGGGTGAATAAACATCAATACAGTGTTCAGAAAATAGAGTATTTTGGGTTCCAGCATCATTTTCAGAGCATTGACTTTGACCCAAAGTGATAAGTTAACTGTGCTACATTTCTCTAAGTTCAGGTTCATTTCTTTTAATAAGGGCTTCAAATTCATAGCTACCAGATTATCCAATTTATATGGAACTAAGACCCCTCAAATATATAATAAAGTCCCTCTGCCATTTTAAGTTGTTATCCAAGCATATAATTTTAAGGTTTTCTTAATTGCCTTTTAAGGGATGTACCTCAGATTTTGACCAATTAGTAGACAAGCCAGACACTAGTCTATATTCTTCCAGAAGTTCCATAGTGGGCTTAAGAAGTTGATGGGGTTGGATAGGATAAGAATAAATCATCAGCATAAGCAACAATTTTGAGCTTAAGTTTACCAAACTTGACTCCAGCAATGATACTATTTTGTCTGATTAGGCAAGGAGGGCTCTACAGCTAGGATGAAGGGAGAGGAGAAAGTGGGTATCCCATCTTGTCTCCCTTTCTAACAAGAATTTTTCAGAGAATTCTGTTAGTGCAAATTTTGCAGTGGAGGTTCGGAACACTATGTCCACCCTTTAAATAAAACTATCACCCAGTCCAAAAACCCGTAATACTTTGTTCAATTAGTCCCATTTGATTGAATCGAACACTTTGTAGGCGTCTAGTGATAATAAAATGGACTCATCCTGATTTTTAGAAGCCATTCATATTGTGAACAGGATTCTTCTAATATTTTCCAAACCCACCCTCCCTTAAATAAAGCCCACCTGATCCTTATTTATATGACGTGTAAGTGCATTCTATAACCAGTATGCTAAAATCTTTGCCCATATCTAATAATTAACGCTTTGGAGGGATACTGGGTGATAAGTAGCTGGGTTAAGTTTTTTTTTACCTTTTTTCAACAGATCTGATATAATCACTTCCAACATAGTTGGAGGTAGGCCTTTATTATTCTTCACTTCTGCATAAGCATTCTGAAGCACTGGACCAACCTCGACATTCAACAGTGCATACAATTCGGTTGGCAGACCATCCGACACTAGAGCCTTAGTTTTGGGCATATCACTAGTTGCCCCTTTGATGTCAGTAAGAAAAAAAAATCCTGGTCTAAATCATGCTGTTCTAGTTTAGAATTTTGGGAAGTTTCGCTCTAGATAGAAAATGTCTAATCAAGTACTAATTATTGTTTGCACTTACTCTTACGCAGATCTTTATAGAATTTCAGAGAAGTGTTGTTAATATCTCTAGTACTGGTGAAAGTATTCTTGAATTTGTTGATAATACACTGTACATTATTCATATTTTGGACTTGCTTTAGCCTGTAGGCCAGCAGCCTGCCTGCCTTGTCCCCAGATTCCCAATAGTTCTGTTGCATTCTAAATAGTGCAAATTCAGATCTCCCAGTATGCACTTTATTAATCTCATAACATAAAATTATTATTTTCCTCAGAAGGCTCTTACTATCCCCTTTGTTGTGTTTATGCACTTTCTTCAGACCTATCGTTCTTTCTCCTTTTGGATAAGTTATTTTCTCTTTCTTTCTTTTCGAAGAAGTTACTTAATATCCAACCTCTAATGTAAACATTTAAGGTCTCCCATAACATGGAGTATGATGTTTGTCCATTTTAAATCATTTCAAAAAAATATTTTGTTTCCTTAATAATCCAGGGCTTGAAATTGGCATCATTAAGTGTGCAATTAAATCTTTAGTGGAAAGGCTTTATGGCATTAGGGTCTAAATTAAAAATGGCCAAAACAGGAGCATGATATGATATTAAAATTATATCAGTATCCGCTTTAATCATGCCATTGAGCAAACCACTAGACAACAATATCAAGCTGATTCTGTAATATGTACCATGTCTATTTGAGTAGACTGAATAATCTTTTTTATTGGGGTACATCATCTGCCAAGCATCTGACAGGCCAAAATCCTTTGTTCAAGTGCATATTAGTTTCTTAGCTTTAAGGTTGGCTTTTCAGTACTACTTAGATTACTTCTATCTGTCATATGATCTAATACAACGTTAAAATCCCTACCCATCATAATGTTCTTACTCAAGAGTTTACTAACCTCATCAGAAAGTTCAGTAAAATAGGAACTTGACTCCTCATTGGGAGCATAAACCTTGCATATGGTTATTTCTGCACCATCTATTGATTCTTTCAGGATTTGCCATCTTCCATTAGGGTCCAACTGATGGGACAATGGGGTGAAGTTAAGTGTTTTCCTAATAAGTAAGGCTTGGCCTTTCTGTTTCTTGCTGACCGAGTTATGAAAAACTTCCTCAACCCATGACCTTTTTAATTTAACATTGTATTGTCACATATTGAGTGGGTTTTCTGCACTAAGGCTACATCCACCCTAAGTTTTTGAAGATATGTGAATACATTTTTCCTTTCAATTGGATTTCCTAGCCCTTTCACATTCCAGGAGATACATTTTACAGTTACTCTCTTATCACGCATTATAAGAAACTAACCAAATATTGACTGTTCATTGAATATAACCTCCAAGCCTGGTGTGTATCTCAAACCCTTTGGTATGTGAAACACATTGTCTAATGTACATAAAAATAAAAAGACCTACAATTCACAAGCATATGGGACCAACATCCTGTACATTTACAACTTGCACACTGTACATAATGGGGAAATTTCCAAACAGGATGACTGAACAAATAAACCCTTACAGGCAGCATATTTAACCCATAAACTGTACCCAACATAGAAAGATAAAGAAAAAATGCCATGACCCATAACTAGATATGCAACTATATAGCAACAAAACCGTAAACATAACACAACACCCTTATTGGGGCTGTGTCAAGGGACTACTACTACTACTAACCATCAGTTCTATAACAAACAAGCATTTGTCAGTGCTGAATGTTGCTTGCTTCTATGTGCTGTTTAGGTATTTGGAAGTCATTGGAGTGCAAATATTGAAAATTTATGAACTTACGACCGTGCGTAGGAACTGCGCAATGCATGCTCGTAAAAGAGTCATTTTTAGGAATTTTTTCACCAAATTTTCAACATAGCCATTTTAAGACCTCTGCTCATGAACAGTGTCACTGTGATTTTGTTAATGTGTCCCATACATTGAGTTTGCACACCGACTGCGCCATTGTGCGCTACATGGGCGGAAACACGTTTTGGGCAGGATGTGAAAAATGACAGCTGTACTGCTCATAAGGAGGTGTGGAAAAATGGCAATGTTGGAAATCTGGAGTGGAAATATTGAAAATTCGCAAACCTACGAGCGTGCGTGGGAACTGTGCAACGCACACTCGTAAAACAGTCATTTTTAGGGAATTCTTTCACCAAATTTTCAACATTGCCATTTTAAGATCTCTGCTCATGAACAGTGACACTGTGATTTTCTTAATGTGTCCCATACACTGAGTTCGCACACCGACTGCGCCATTGTGTGCTACATGGGTGGAAACATGTTTTGGGCAGGATGTGAAAAATGACAACTATACTGCTCATGAGGAGGTGTGATAAAATGCCAATGTTGAAAATCTGGAGTGAAAATATTGAAAATTCATAAACTTACGACTGCGTAGGAACTGCGCAATGCGCAAATAAAACAATCATTTTGGAATTTTTCACCAAATTTTCAACATAGCCATTTAAGACCTCTGCTCATGAACAGTATCACTGTGATTTTCTTAATTTGTCCCGTACATTGATTTCGCACACAACTGCGCCATTCTGCGCTACATGGGTGGAAACACATTTTGGGTGAGATGTGAAAAATGACAGCTATACTACTCATAAGAAGGTGTGGTAAAATGGCAATGTTGAAAATCTGGAGTGAAAATATTGAAATTTCACGAACTTATGAGCCTACGTAGGAACTGTGCAACGCACGCTCGTAAAACAGTCATTTTTTGAATTTTGGCACCAAATTTTCAACATGGGGTTTTTGGGACCCCTTCTCATGAATGATGTCACTGTCATGGTGGTATTCAGGCCTAAAGGGTGATTTCACAGTCACTGTGCAGTCACTGCTGAGAAATCACCGCCGGATGGACTTGTCCTTGACAGTGACATCATTGAAGAATGAGGTCTAAAACTTCATGTTAAATCTCAAAAATGCCTGAGATATGCAAAAAGTTGAAACCCCTATATAGCCCATTATACAGCTTACTGGCATTTCCTCAGTTCGCGGTCGGCTTTGAAGAGTGCAGGCGTGTTCCTTTCCACCGATCGTCGCGCGAGTCCGGAGGTAAGTATGAGGTGAGGGGTGTGGGAGGCTGGGTGCGCAGTGGGTGGGAGGGGCAGCTGGGAGCAGCAGCGGAACAGTTTTCGTTTACAGGTTTAAAAAAAAGGCGTTGTGGGATGTTTGCCACGCTGGGGTAGAGCTCCCAGCATGGCACAAGGGCGTTAGAGGGTGGCGTTCAGCCGGCAGAGGATTAGGCACCCCGTCGGCCATAGGACTGCTTGCCACTCTGGGGTGGGCTCCCGGCGTGGCACCTACTACTAGGGGGGGATGCAGTTCAGCGCCGTGAGTTGGGCACCCGTCGGCTCATGACCTGATGCGGGCGCGCCGCGCCTGCAGGTGGGGAGCTGCGGCGTGAGCAGCCTCTTGTCGGTGCTCACTGAGCGTAGCTCCCCTTTCAACTGGATGTCACTGCATTTTGGAGCGTGTCATAGACAGCTCCAAAATGCGATAGCCACAGGCCGCGCCTGCCAGCACACTGACTGAATTGGAGGAGGAGGTGACACACCTCCAAAATCTCCGATGATGGCACTATGTTTCTTGCACATGCATGCAAGCAACATAAAAAGGGGAATTTCTGCAGAATACAGTCATCATAAATCTGTGATCCAAAATAGCCAGGGAATCACCAATTGCACTGGTTCTCAGACTCATCACGTGACACACACACACAAAAAAAAAGATGAGCTCTCCTAGGAAAGCAAAACTGTGCATTATTCAGGGGAGACAACCCTTGCCAAAAGTAGTATAATAAATGCAGAATCTGCTCATAATAAGGACCATCAATCACATACCCAACAGATTGGGGTAGGTGCTAGAAAATAGTAATGGGTAAAAAAAGGGAATTGAGAATGGAGTGAAGAGACTATTGCATAGAAATAAAGCATTAAGAAGTGCAGTGTTCCTCTGTAGAGTCTTTGGTCTCTATGATTTGCTTGAAGCTCCACTATTTAGATCCCAAGAAAGTATGGTACTGCTTGAGTGTGTAATAAGAATGCCACAGTATCAAGAACACTAGGCACGTATTGACAACTTGAATTTAACTGCATAAAAACTACAGCTCATTATATTTTAGAGTTACATAAAGATATGCAGACCCAGAACACATAGTACCTTAAAAGTTTTGTGATTGAGCTTATTTATACATGGTCTCTTTCCATTCTCCAGTCACCATCCAGCAGTCAAGACATCTAAAAGCCACCTTGATTGCAGATTTCAAAACACCATTGTAAAATAGAGTAAATAAGGAGGCCAGAAAAAGGAGAGGAATATGTAAGGATTACAGGAAGGGAGTGAGGAAGGAAGGGGGAATAGTACTAGCTGAAAAAATATTTTAAAAAAAGGGGGGAGATAATGGGAGTGGGGAGAGGAAACATGAAGAAAGGGCAACATTCGGTCCTAACATGTGACTAAGACATCTGTGAGCAGTGCATAAGAAAAACACTATATCCAGAGAGGAAAACAGCTTGTTCATATATAGGCAAGAGAAGAAGAAGAAGAAGAATCAGCATTTATATAGCACTTTTCATACACAGTATCCCAAAGCGCTTTACAAGCAATGCTAGACTGGTAGTGAAGTGACTGAATGTGTGGTGGCAGTCATATCGCACATCATCACCTACACACAGCCTGGATAATTGCATGAACTGGTTTATGGGAAGGGGAATGTTGGCCAGGACACCAGGAATGTTCCCTGCTCTTTACGAAGAGTACCCTTGGTTCTTTTACTTCCACCTGGACACCCACCAGGACAACACCAGGATGGGCAGAAGGGACCTTGGTTTAACGTCTCATCCAAAGACAGACACCCCAGCAGTACAGCACCCACAGTACTGCACTGGATGCCAGCGATTTTAGGTGCAAGTCTACCCCGGTGTGGTATGAGAACCCACAACTTTCTGGTCCAGAGGCGGATGTGCTACCAACTGAGCCACACAGACATCCTATCACATAAAAGCTAAGCCAACACAATAAATTAAACCTCTAACACTAGTGGTTGGTGTATATAAGCATGGAAACTATGAAGTGATAACAGATAGCAAACCACAACCATGGGTGTTTACTATAAATAGACAATTAGGCACATAGATGTAGGGTCGTGCAGTATGTATAGAGTCAGCTAAGTCATGAAACCACAGAAATTTCTAAAGCACTCTAGTCTTTTCAGAAGTAAGATCACATTGCAACTAACATATAATTCTTCTGCAAACAAAATAAATTAAGCATCTTACCAAAATCCTGTCATTTAGGCTTCCCTGGAGGTGGAAGGATATCAGTGGGGACTACATGGTTACTACTAAGGCACATCCTGTAAGCGACTTCTAAATATGTGGCACTCAAGGTAGAATGACAGTTTTAATAACACAGTGCATTGTAAATCACATAGATCATCCCATGGTGTCAGCAATCAGTATCTGGGGTAGTACAGAGCATTCTGGGCAATCCAGGTCACAGGGGATAATGCCAGCATCCAATTGGTCCACAGCAACACTCCTATTGATTGGCTGGATACCAGAAATCTCTTCCTTGAAAGGAACTCCACATTATCTGCGTACAGGAAATCGTCTGCTATGGGACACAGAAACAGAATTCTTCTTCTTGTCAGAAGCACCTTTTGGAGTGAACATCATGGATCTGAGGCAGTCCCTTGTAAGGCCCTTACATTTTCTGTTACTCATCTGCCAAAACTTTAGTTTAAAGAGTTCTGGAAGGTTTGATTGAAACTTATGTGCTGTCTGTCATCAGAGAGTTCTGCAGGTGCCTGGGTTCTAAAGGTGCTTTGTGCACATCAGCTTGTGGTTGGAGAACTTTAGAATGTTCATTGAATTCAAATGGCTGAAACACATTATGGTTGTTTTAATATTTGTGCTGATAAAAGTCCCAGGCAGCCTCAGGTGTTCTAAAAGCAGGTGTGCACCCATTAATTGACAGAAGTAGAGTCACGGGATATTATATCCTGTAAGGCACTCCTAACTGCTTCAGAGCCCTTCTAATTTCAATATATATACCTTCCTCTGGGGAAACCACCTCTGAAGAACAGTCTTGAAAAAGAAAATAAGACTCCTATTCCAATATAGAGATTTTGTTTCCCTTGCCAGTCTCAATAGTTCATCCTTTACAGAAAACCTCAAGAAGTAATCCACATTTGGTCTGGGGAGGGCTGGTCTGAGCTTGGGAGACAGTGACCTATGCACTCTTTTGACCTCTAAAGGCCAGACCCAGCTGTACTGTAAAACGTTAGGTATAATTTCTTGTAAAAAAGAGCCATGTTTGGACCTTCAGCACCCTCTGGCAACCCCATGATCCTATGATTATCCCACTGACCACTATTTTCAGGTCATCCACCCTTTGCCACAAAATTTGAAATTGCTGGTGAAAAAACTCAGAATAGTCATCGAACTTTAATACAGAGTCATCCACTGCTGCCAACCTCACTTCAGCCTCTGATGGTCTTTCATTAAATTTCTCCAAGATAATTTTAATAGCATCCATGACACTTTTTAGCCCAGCAATGTCATTTTTAATTTCTGACTGGCTTAGCATGATATTATGGAGCATGTCCTATATAGTGGCAATGTTTGAATGTTGGCTCACTTATTAAGTGGCGCCTGCCCCATGCAACATGACCACTGGCCCGACTGATTTAATGCCAGCATTATGGTGCCTGATGTAGAAGAGTTGAGCAGTACTATGGGAAACTCACTGTGTGGTAAAAATTCAGAAAGCAGCTGTTTTCAAGGAAAATTGCTCTGGGTGTTCAGCAGATGTCGCTACACACAGGTATACTTAAAACATTTGTCAAGTGGTTTAAATAGGGACTTGAACAGGATTTAATGCTGTGACTCACTCCTAATTATAGCTAGGCAGCCATCTTCAATGGTGGAAAAGCCACACTGACAGCACTGAAGATTAAAATGCTGAGGCTTATATGACAAGACAGCATAAGCAACCACAGAGGTGAGTTTCCCACACTTCCATACCAGTCAGTTTCAAACCTGTTATCGAGGCAATGCTGCCATGTATGTAAGAGGTTAGTTCAGATGCCATGCCCATTCACTCCTTGGCATCTCAAGTAAGACTAGTAATATGGTTGCCACTTATGCTGTGGTTATGTGAGGTGGACACCTGCATTCCAGGGCAGGAAGTAAAGCTCACTGCACTCCATCTCACATATGTCACTAAAAGTCATAACATGGTAATAGGTAAGGCAGTAAGACTTTATTTTTCTCAGGATAAGATCATTAGGGCTGAAGGTTCTATTTACAAAATCTTCCAAAACAATAATGGGTTTCAACTGCTACTGACTTGAATGTGAAAGCCAAATTATTTCCTGCAAGGCTTGTCGACCTAGTACCCGTATAAAGGGAGGCACAAAATCAAAACAAGGCTACTCCTGTAAACCATCTGTGCCAGGTTTAAATCATATTACAAGCTGAGGAAAACAGGCACCTCCTGTAATGCAGAAAAATCCCAAGTTGTACATCTATGCCATTTTATTAAAGTGCATGCTAAAGATAAACATAACAAAATTTGTAGTTTATAGCATACAGATAACACATAGCAAATATGCAGTTACAATACTGTCCAAAAATTTAGAGGCCCAGCAGATAGCAAACCCTGTATCTCCGTTTCAGCTAGTTTCACCCTGAGGCTTTCTCAAGAGGTTGTTCTTGTGAGAAATCCTCAGGATAAAACAAGTGCACACACTGGATGCCATCATATTCCCCTAGACAGAGGAAGGGTTATTAGGGGATTCCACAAGAGGACTCATCCTCTTTCAACTGGAGATAGAGGTACTGGTGAGCACAGTGCCCAAGGTACCCAGGTCAACTCACAAAACACTAAGCATCACAGAGTTGACAAAACATATTTATAAATATGTGGTGAAATCTGATACTTTACATTAAGTTGGAACTTGATCTCAAAATGTTTAAGCTAGAAAAGGATAACACAATTCTTAGCATTGTAGTACATTGCAGCAAGTACCATGAAATATGATTAAATTCATCTTAGACAGTATAACCAGCTAAAGGGGGTGACTTAGCATTATCCATCTTATTTCATGTCATTATACATACACTTACATATTCCTGTTTTCCATTCCAGTTCTCCTATAAAACTTTTAAAATCTCCCTTCCTGTAAAGCTTTTTGAACTGGGCCCCAGATTTCCTAATATGTAGAGATCTGTTTATTAGTATAATAATGAATCTTTTCTATTCTCATGCTGTCCAAAATAGATTTCCCCACATTTCAATATTAGGAAGTTCACAGTCCTTCCACATACATTTAATATAATGTTTTGCATTCAAAAATGCTACATGTAATAGAAATAAATTGTTGCTTTCTGTTATGTATTGGATTGAAGAAGTAGTAAAAAGACAAAGCTCTGGCTCAAAAATAAGTACCATATAAAGAGGTACATTTACCAATTTGAAAACCCGAATACAGAAAGTTTTAATATATGGACACAGTATTAACACATGTGTAGAGTTAGCTCTCTCTCCGCATACCCTTTTACAATAAGGTGACATTTCTGAATTATTTCTTTTTAATAGATAAGGGGAGTAATATATTCTGTGCACAATATAGAACTCTAATTAATTCTGTTATTGATACTTCTGTTCCATGTTGTATAGATTGTTTGCCATTTTTTATCTGTAATACCAATTTGTAAATCTTTCTACCATTTCTGCGTTAGTATCTGTGCATTATTCTTTCTGTTACTAATAATAAGATAATACAGTTTAAATATTAACTTCTTTCCATTCAGCACTGTATCCATCAATTCCATGATAATATTATAAAAATTGTTTTGCCCTTTTGCTCAAATCTGGTAATATTGATTATAATTGTTAAATAGCTAAAGAACATACTTTTGAGAGACCAAACTGGTCCTGTAATTGTTGAAAAGATTTGAGCATCTGGTCAATATACAGATCAGAAATAGATATACTATTAAATTCAGTCCAGTTTTAAATATGCAGTGAGCTAAAACTGAAGAAAATTGTTATCATTAAAGGAGCTCTCCTGCCTGGTACCCATACCAAGGGCTCCACTGATAGTGGGCACGTCACCTTTTCTTCAAGGCCTCTCATCCAACTCAGGTGGTGTTATGCAATGCCAGGTCAATAAAGAACAAGACAGCAATTATTGCTGATCTTGTTGAGACATCTGACCTGGCTTGCATCACCAAGACCTGGCTGGACGAGAATACTGGCCTGGTATTGGATTCAGCTGTTCCAGCCATTTACTCAGTAATACACCATCTGAGATTGGATCATAGGGGCGGGGGAGTAGCCATCTGTTTTAAGACAGAACTGGGTGTTGAAGAGGTTCCAGTGGGGACCACTAAGTCTTTCAAGTGTATTATTGGTGCAGGTGCTATCCCCCTGGAGGTGAGAAAGTTTTCCTGCAGCAAGTTTCAGACTTCATGGGCAACATGGTGTTGGAATCCTCCAGGTGGTTGGTCCTGGGGGATTTCAATGACTGGGTCAATGATGAACTCTCACATTTCAGTCAAAACTTCCTCCAACTGATGATCTTGTTGAGCTTTTCACAGGTAGTTACTATTGCAACCCATATTCAGGGTCACCACCTGAACCTGTTGTTTCTCCTGGGGATGGAGGCCGCTAAATTTGTGGTGGAACCAGTTGGATGGTCGGACCATCACTCTATATGGTTCAGTTTCATGGCTCCCCCAGAGAGATCTGCCCCTCTGAAGATGGTTCAGTACATCCCTTTAAGAAGTGTTACCCCAGTGGGTCTGATGGCAGTGGTGGACCTATCGAGTAGGCCATTGAAATGTTCAGATCCATGAGGCCTAGTGATGCACTATAATAGTGTGGTGCTGGGGTCCTGGATTCCATAGCTCTGGTCAAGTTTGCCCTCTCCGTCTCTGCCTTTGGTCTCCTTGGTTTGATAGGACCTTGAGGGAGTTGAGGAGAGTTGGGTGAAGGTTGGAACATTATTGCAGAAATCCTGCCTGGAGGAAGACAGACTTAGGTTGTTAGCCCATTATGGAGACTATCAATCAGAAATCTCCTGTAAGAAGGCAGAATTTCTGTCCTGGGAGATTGCTTCAGCAGGAATTGACCATCTCAGCTCTTTTGGACTGTGGACAGACTAGGAATCCAGCCTGCCTTTGGGGCGGAGAGCCTTTTCACGATCTATGTGTGATGAGTTCACTCAATTCTTTGCAGATAAGGTGTCCTCCTTCAGGTCAGAGATCTGCTTCACAAGTTCAAATGAGTATGGCAGTGATCAATGTGAGGTACAGGCACCAGTCTTTCTGGATAGATTTTGAACAGCCTGCAATCATGGATATCATAAAGATTGTTTGGGGCTTGCAACCGACTTACTACAGTTTGGTCAACTCGCCTCCTTGTGGGGTGTATGGATGTCATCAGACTGATCCTTGCTGAGATAGTCTGGTGTTTGTTGGATCAGGGGGTGTTTCTGGACTCCCTGAATGAGGCTGTGGTGATACCCCTTTTAAAGAAACCTTCCTGTGACCCAGATTGTCTCATGAACTACAGACCTGTCTCTAACCTGCCCTTTTTGGGCAAGGTTATTGAGAAGGTAGTTGCATTGCGGCTCGAGGACATTCTTACCACCTACAAAGTCTATGATCCTCTCCAGTCCAGTTTCAGGAAGAGGCACAGTACTTAGACGGCATTGGTTCTTGTACTTAATGATCTCCTGATAGCGAGGGATCAGAGGAATCATTCGATCTTGGTCCTTCTTGATCTCTCTGCAACATTTGACACTGTGCACCATGGAGTGTTGCTGGAATGACTGCAGCTATTCTGTGGACTGTCGGGAACAGTCTTGGATGGTTCCATTCTTTTCTAACAGGCGGGACTCAGAGGGTGGTGTCAGGGTTTTTCCTTGGCCCCTTCTCCCTGCCTTGTGGGGTGCTGCGGGGTGCCATGCTGTCTCCATGTTGTTCATGGTGTATATGTTGCCATTAGGAGACATTATAAGGTGGTATGGGCTGGGTTTTCACTGCTATCGTATGATACCGAGCTCTACATGTCCTTTGTACCGAACAGAACAGTGTGGTCTCGGTTTTAACAGCTGCCTAGCTGAGATTCAGGACTGGATGAGTGCTAACTGGTTGAGATTAAATCTGGACAAGACTGAGATGTTGGTGGTGGACCCAGGTCAGCGGGTAGAGAAGTTGACTCCTGGGCAACCATCCAGCCTTGTGCTTGGGGGTAACCAGTTGAGACCTTCTGAATGGGTGCAGAACCTGGGCATTGTGCTTGATAATGAACTGACACTAAAAACACAGGTGTCAGCAGTTGTAAAGTCCTAATTTTACCATCTAAGGAACATAACCTGAATAAAGCACCTTGTTCCTCCTGAGGACCTTCCTACCTTGGTTCATGCTTTTGTGTCCTCCCGTCTTGATTACTGCAATGCTCTATACCTAGGGTTACCAGGGGTGGATCTCCATCACCTGCAGCTGGTGCAGAATGCTGCAGCCAGGTTGTTGACCGGGCTGCCAAGAACTAGCCATGTCACTCCTGTGCTGCATGAACTGCACTGGTTGCCAATGCAATGGAGGATCATCTTTAAGGTCACGTTTCTGACCTATAAGACCCTACATGGACAGGGACTGGGTTACTTGCAAGACCTCCATTGGCCCTACTGCCCCCTCCGCCCTCTAGGCTCTGCCGACGAGGGTTTGCTAGAGGTTCCCAGGTAGGGTTGCCACCTTTTAAGAAGCCTAAAGTGGGACATTTCTTACTGAAACATGGTAACCTTGACCAATGCAACTGACTGGTTTTCGGTATATAATCAGAATTAAGGAAAAGTATTGTAATTTATTGGTTGATTCTATTGTTTGTAATCATTTTAATGTATTTCAGTTAAGGTATTTTAGTTTTCTGCAACATTTAGTGGAAATTTAGAAAATATTTTTAAATAAAAGTCAGGGCGTAGTATTTTCATGTTTTTCACAGGACACAGCTGCCCAAATCAGGACTGTCCGCGAAAATCAGGACAGAGTGGTAACCCTATTCCCAGGGTCCATCTTTGAACATCAGGTGCTAGGGCTTTTTCTTTGTAGCCTGACCCTGTGGAACTCTACCTCATCAGATTAGAGTGCCTGTCCACCGAGACTTTCAAGACCTCATTAAAAACATATCTCTTTGGCCTGACATTTGGGGACAATATTTAAGTTATTATTGCTACCTGTTATTTACATATTGTTATTGTATATTTGTTTTAGTTCTGTATTTGTGCTTTGCCTTTGGAAAAGTACATTATAAATAAATGTGTTTGATTTGACTTGATTTACTTATTTTGTTCTTATACCCCATTATGGACATAATGTTTTTCCATATTACACAAGTATGTTTTAAAAAAACATGCTATTTGTTCCCTTACAATTCCTGGAGTTCATATTTTGAAACAGCAAATGTATAATATTCATACAGGATAGTTCTCCATATTGAAGATATGCCGGGTGGGGGGGGGGTAGAGACCACATTTCTTTCAAAGGTTCAGTTACCATTACCCAATGATAATATTGTAAATTGGGTAATTTGAAGCTCAATTAGCCATATTTTATAACCAATTTTTGTTTCTTCCATCTGGGTTTACAATTTTTCCAAAGAAACTTGGAAATTATTTTATCCACTTTATTGAATGTATCTTTTGAGATTACCATGGGCAACACCTGGAATAAGCACAAAAGAAGACAAGGGAGAATATTTATCTTTATAATCTGAACATGCCCCAGCAGGGGAAGACCACCCCATTTTGGTAGGTCCTGGCCAACAGCACTAATCAATGGTTTCAGGTTAATACTGTATCTACCAACTGGCTTCTCCTATTTATTACATGTATTTCAAATAAATCCTACTTTAGTTTTTAATTACAGTTGGAAAATTCTGAAGATTAATATCGCATTTATCGGGTTGAATATGTAGTGCCTCAGATTTCTTCCAGATTACCAAATGTCCTGAGTATTTTCCATAATCATAATCCATCTATAAAATACCATCCTAGTCTATTTCCAGATTCTATTAATATAACAGGATGACACCTGTGAATAAAATTAACTTCAAAGATTTCTGCTCTCCATATTTAAATCCTGGAATTAATGCATTTTCTCTTATAGCATTTGCCAATGGCCCTATCACTAAAGCAAAAAGAAAAAGGGAAAAGTGGCACCCTGCCTTGTACCTTGAAATTGTGGAAATATAGGTGAAATTGTGCTGTTGATCGGGACTCTGACTTTAGGGGTATTATATACTACTCTATCCAACTAAAATGTTTAACTCCCATGTTAATGGTCTTTTATACATAAAATAAATCATACCATTCTACCCTATCACATACTTTTTCTGTGTCCAGGGACACCAACATTACATTGGGTTCTTTTGCAGTATAAATAATGTTTAAGGCATTTTTAATATTATGTCACCTTCTTCCCCGATAAAGTCTGTTTGGTCATCCCCAATCAGTGCAGGCAGAACATTTTCTAGTCTCAAGGCCACAGTCTTTGTAAATATTTCATAATAAGTATTAAGCATAGATACTGGGTGATATGAAATACATAACATTCTGTCCTTGCCCTTTTGGGGATGACCAGAATGAGGGTTTCATCAAAGGAAGGAGGAAATGGTCTTTAAATGAGTTAAACATCACTAAAAGTCTAGGTATTAACAGCTTGTTAAATGCCTTAGAGAAATCAATACATAATCTATCAAGTCCTGAGGTTTACAGGTTTCAATAATTGGATTGCCCTTTCATTTTCACTATATTCTATTTTCCTATTCCAAAATTGTTGTTGTTCTTTTTCCAAATTAGGTATATTAAGATACTTACTATTAGCATCTGTTTTACCATGTGAACTATATAAATCCTAATAATATTTTATGAATTTGAAATTCATATTTTCTCTGATGTCTTGGACTGATTAATATATTTCCTGATGACATTATTTAAAAAATATTTCTATCCATTTTTTCCTTTAGTAATATGTATGCGAGAAGTTTGTCACTCCTATCCACTTGTTCATAGTTTGCGGATCAGGCAAATAGCATCATACGCTTAACCTTTTCCTTTTGAATCTGATTATACTCATGTTTACATTTTCCTATTTTTTTAAATAAATATTTAACGTTTGTCTATTTTTGTACTCTTTGAACATCAGCAATTTTTTTTCCCATTTTTTCAGTCTGGCATTTTGCTTTTTTTCCTAGTTACTACACTTGTATGTGTCCCAAACTGTATTCAAAAATCACATCTTCAATTTCATTAATGGAAAAGCAAATCTCTGTTTTGTTATTTTATCTAGAAATTCCTGGTCCTTTATTAAAATGAATCCAGCTTCCAAAAATCCTGTTTGGTGGTGTCCCTGGACATAAGCATTAATTCTACTGGGGAGAGGTCAGATAACACAATAGGTTTATAGTCAACCTTCAGGAATATCATGATACAAATGCCTAAAGCCTATAATCATATCTATCTTTGAATAAGTTTTATATTGGCATGAAAAGAAAGACAATTCCTCAGTAGATGGGTTATTAATACTTCAAAAACCAGTTAATGCAAAGTCCTTCATCCTGTCGATAATGTAGACCATGCCTTTGGCATTATATTCCCTAATTTTAGCTGAGGTGTCTAGCTTCTCATTGAAAATGAGTTTAAAATCCCCTCTGATTATATAGGGGTAAGGGAATTCAGTAAATTTCAAGAATAAATTTGATAATATATTCTTGATATTTCTATTAAGGTAAGTAAAGTGATGCTATTGCTAATTTACTTCCCTTATAGTTTATCAAGACTATTGCATAACGTCCCTACATCAGTTTAGTATTTGCTTCTAGCCCTTCTCAGCAGGATGGAAGTTCCTCTTGATTTGGATGTATGTAAGGAGTTTATACAATCGCATCCACTATATGGTCAGATATTTCTCAATATATCTAAAGAGATTCTCTCTGGTGGCCCATAGTGGTACTGCAGGCAGGCAGAAACTTTCTCCAGAGATATCACAGAAATTTCAGAAAATATGCCTCCCCACATTTTTTGTATTTTTGTGTGCTTCCTGGTCAGATAGATGTGTCTCTTGCAGCCATATTGTATCTTTTTTTTCATATAGTTCAGAAATCTTTTTTTCTTTTAATCAGGTTACTAAACCAGTTAATATTTCATGTAATTAATCTTAAGCCTTCTCCCATAATGTATTATATATGAACACATAACCGTGCTGTAAGGAAGAAACATTCACATTCAGATAAAACTGCTCATTGCTAGGTTCCAACTTCCTAAACAAATTGCTTGTCACCATATTAATTTCTGTATTGTTCTCCCCTTTCCATCCTTTGTATGTCATACAAAATGTATTAACCAAGTTGACTCCATAGTCCCTCATTCCCTATGGAATGCTCCATTAGAGGGCAGTGAATGAAGCATTGTACTCTAATACCCTTACGTAATCTATGCAAGATAGTGATATTCCTCAGAGGGATTTGGAACACTTGCTTCCCACCCTCATAAGAAATTAAATATTAAGTATCAGTTAATCCTCAAATATTTGTCATAGGTCACCACTATTTTACAAAATTATTCTTTGGTCCCCCCTTCTTTCCCCTTATTGTTGTCATTTTTAGGTACTGAAAAAATGTAGGCAGTCAAATAATTTCCTACCAGAAAGTATGATTGTTCAACAGTTAGCCAGGATGTCATTTCATTGCAGTTTTGTCCTGAATGGGTGGAATTTTGGAACTCTTCTAATGGCATACATTGTGGTGTAGCCCTGATGTAATTGTCTCCCTCTACTTGCTGTATGTCCTTCTCTTTCTCATTCCATAGATGTGTAATTCAATTGACTTTACCTCTATTGGAGGTGACTTCAATCTCTGTCACTATTATCAGTTCTTTCCCTAATGTTTCTGTTTGTTCTCTGCAGCACCTGCATTCTTGTTCTCTTGCACTATATTCATTTTATTCCTTTGACCTGACCTAGACTGTCTATTAATTTCTGTGATTATGATTATCTGTTTTATGAACATTTATGCAGCTTCTACTGTGTCATATATTTTACATTTTCCCATATAGAAGAGTTTTAATGCATTTGACATAACATGTTGGAACCTAATGTGGTTTTCCCATAGTATTGACTTCACAGGAATGAAGAGTTTCCTTTCTTATACAAGCCTGGACCCAAGTCAAGAAAGAAATATTTGTTTTCCATTTAAAAATAGCCTTTTTGTTGGCATAAGAAAATAATTCCTCCTTGACTCGATATCATTAAAATCCTATCTGAACATATGAACTTGCCAGTAGATATAGGCCTTTCAGTCAATTGAGTCTGCTTGATTGTGCAGCTAGCAGCCCTTATTCTGCAGCTGCCCCTGCCCCCTTCCAATTTGCTCTCCCCTTACCCTGTCCAATCCCCATTTGAAGAAGCCCAGTGTATTACTGGCTACCACTTCCTCTGGTAATGCGTTCCACCCTGACATCACCCTTTCTGTAAAGACGTGTCTCCTCATTTCCCTCCTGAACTCCCCCCCCTTCAGTCTCAGCTAGAGCCCTCAGGTGTCCCTCCCTCTCTTTAACTGGAAAAGCCCCTCTGTGTCCATCTCATTTATTCTTTTCATGTACTTGAAGGTTTCAATCATGTCCCCCCTTTCACTCCTCTCCTCCAGGAGTACATGTTCAACTCCCTTAGTCTATTCTCATAGGGCAAGTCCCCTAGCCCCTGGATCATTTTTGTTGCCCTGTGCTGCACCGTCTTCAGTAACCTAATGTCCTTCCTCAGGTACAACTGCCAGAACTGCATGCAGTACTCCAAGTGTGCTTCAACCAATGACCTATACAAATTCAGGATCACCTCCCCTCTCCTGGAAGATATGCCTCTGGCAATACAACTCAGCACCTGATAGCCTTTGCAGCTACCTTTCTACATTGTGTGGAGTTATTCATTGCTCCCATTATGATCACCCCCAGATCGTTCTTCTCTTCCTTCTTGGCCAGCTGAACCCCCACTAGCTGGCAGCTCCTCCATGGATTTTTCTCCAAATGCTAACACCTTGTATTTCTTGGCATTGGCGCAAGCGCCAAGAATCTGACCAGGCCTCAGTTTTGCCAGATCATCCTGTAACCCCTGTCACCCTCTAAGTCATCTACTACCACTCTCATCTTGGTGTCATCTGCAAACAGACTGATCTTGCTCTTGATACCTATTGAGATTTCTGCTATGAAGATCCCAAACAACACTGACCCCAGTACAGAACCCTGTAGTACCCCACTTGTTTGGCCTGGGCAATGAGAGCTCCCCTCCCACCACCACCATCTTCTGTCTTCCTTGTAGCCAGTTCACTACCCATCCCACCATCTTTGCTGTGATCCCTGTGCCTTCCAGCTTTCTACCTAGCCTCCTGTGTGGCACCAAATTGAATGCTTACTGAAGTCCCGGCACAGGACATCTATGCATGGCCCTGTCTAATTGCCTGTTCACCCAATTATAGTGCTCCACTAGGTTGGTCTGACAAGATCTGCCTGACAGAAACCCATGTTGCTTGTGTCCTGCAGACAATTAGCCTCTAGGAGGGAAACTGGCCTCTCCTTCAGAATTGTCTCCATCAGCTTTCCTACAATGAATATGAGGCTTACTGGTCTGTAGTTCCCCAGCTCATCCTTGGGGCCAATGTTGTGTAGGGGCACCATGTGCACCAACCTCCAGTCCTGCAGTATACTCCCTGAGTCCAGTGGCATTGAACAGGTCTGCCAGGGGTTCAGCCAGGACTTCTGTTAGCTCCCTTAGCACCCTGGGGTGTATGCCATCTGGCCTCAGAACCTTGTCCACCAACAGTGTCCTCAATCCCTCCAGTATCATGCCCACTGGGATTTCCCTGTCTGTCACCTCTTTCCTGTCTGTTCCCACACTTCCAGCCCCCCTTGGGTACTGCTCCTCCTTTTTCTTCAGTAAATACTGAGCACAAGTACTCATGTAATGCTTCTGCCTGTTCTGTCCTAGTATCCACCCCCCCT
Organism: Neoceratodus forsteri; assembly: GCA_016271365.2. Taxonomy (NCBI): domain Eukaryota; kingdom Metazoa; phylum Chordata; order Ceratodontiformes; family Ceratodontidae; genus Neoceratodus; species Neoceratodus forsteri. The sequence continues at coordinate 922,874,348 of CM057455.1, read as the reverse complement.
CCATTTTAATCCTCACTATTTGGTCTTTGCAGCTCCTTTTCTCCCTGATCTACCTGAAGAAGTCTTTCTCCTCTACTTTAATGCCCTGTGCCAGCCTGAATTCCTAGGACACCTTGGCTGCCCTGACTGCCCTTGTCACCTCCCTTGACTCCTTCAGGTATTCATCTCTGTCCACCACCCTTCCTGTTCTTTTGTACCTGCTAAAGGTGTCTCTTTCTTACTATTTCCAAGACCTCCCTGCTCACCCAGCTAGGCTTCTTGTCTCAAGCCCTCTTACTCTGAACCCTTGCACATGTGGTGGTTGCCTCCTCTATACCCCGTTAGTGACCTCCCACCTCTGATTAGTGTCCATATCTGGACTGATCTTGGCCAGATACCCCAGTACTATTTCCCTCATCCACCCAAAGTTGGCCCTTCTGAAGTCTATCACCCTTGTGCCTGATACTACTTCCTCTTTCCCCATGTCTATCTTGAACCACACCAAGTGGTGGTTACTCCCCACAAGTGGCTCTTCCACCCTCAGCTCCCTTACAAACACACCATTTGCCAGCACATGGTCAAGGGTGTTCCCTAGCCAGGTAGGCTCATTGACCACGTGCAATTGGAAGCAGTCCTGGAAGACATCCAGAAGTACCTGCTCCCTCCTATTTGTGGTGTCTGGGGTACCCCGATCTACTCTTGGCAGATTGAAGTCCCCACTATCACTAAGCTGCCCTTTCCATAGGTCCTTCTGATCTGTTCCACTGGAACCCTATCTAACGCATCAGTCTGAGAGGGTGGCCTGTACATCACTCCCATCCTAAGGGTCCTATTTTTGGAGTCCTGGAGCTACACCCATAGTGACTCTGTGTTGCCTTTCTCCCCTTCCTTCCTGACACACTTCAGACCTTCCCTCACATGCAGTGCCACACCCCTGCCCTTTCTCTTTTTACCCTGTTACTCCAAAATATCCTATATCCTGGTACTGCCAGGTCTCAGTCATGATAATGGGTGTCCCAAGTTTCAGTTATATCCTCCATATCTACCTCCTAAATCACCATGAGAGCCTGTAACTCTGCTGTTTTGTTCCCTAGACTCCTAGCATTCAAGATTACCCACTCTACCCCTCTTTCTCCCTCCCTCCCTACCTGCTCTCCCTTTTTAGCTCCTGGCCTTTCCTTAAGTCCCCTGCTGCCAGCATGGGGGGCAAGCTCTTTCGACTTCCCTGCCTGAGTATCCTGCCAGACTCCTGTCCACTTGCAACCCCCCACCACTAGTTTAAATTCTCATTGTTTGTTAAGTATGCCTCCAGTTTCTGTTTCAAGACCATCCTTCCCTCCCACTTAAGTGAAGTCTGTCCTTGGTGTAGAGATCTCAGACCTCCAATTTCTTTCCCACCCCCCACCAGCCCATACCCTTTGGATGGACACCATTCCCTAAGCCACGTTAAATTTCTCTATGCTCATCTTCCCTGCAGTGCTTGCCCTGGAAAAAGGAAGAACCTCAAAGAAAGCTGCTAATCTTCCTGCCTCCTCATAAATCATCCCTAGCTCCTCAAAACTCTCCCTGATAACATCTACCATATTACCCACTAGGTCATTTGTTTCCAAATGCAAAATTATGTGAAGTTTCTTCCTACCCCTCCTAGCATACTTCAGAATGGATTGCCTCACCCTTTCTGCTGTCATACCTGGCATGGCCTCCACCCGTATTCAACTATGCCTCTCCCCCTTGCTCACCATCTGATCCCCTTCAGAATTGAATCTCCCAGCACTAGGATGTCACCATCATTTCCTTGTTCTGCTCACCTTCTCCATCACTTATCCCCTGTTATCTTCTGTTTCCAAATCCATTGCTGCTGTTCCCCCTTCCACACCAATATCTGCCCCACCCCCTCCACCCCAATTTCACCACCCCTCTCAACTGGGCTCCTCCTGCCACTTCCCCTTGATGCATCCCTCCCCTTATCTCCTCATACCTCCCCTTCTCCCCTTTCTTAGCTACTGTCCCCCTGCCCAGTCTCCTAATCTCCTCACTTCTGCCCACTTATCCTTACCCATTGAAGCCCTGCTCCCTTTAGTCACCCTGCCAATGCCCTCTGGGTTTTGGGTGATCTCTTCCTCATCAGTCTTGTCTATGAGGTTCTCCTGCTTAATCTCCTCCAGTGTAGCCAGTACTGAGAACCTGTTGCATGACACCTCCCGCTACCCTGAGTCCTCCCTGGCATACTATTGAGAGGTCCACATTTGTTGCCTGCTCTGGGGCTTTTCCTGCCCCTGTTCTCTATTGTCCTCCACCCCCTTCATCTGTACCCAGTGGTTTCTGAGGTAGCAATATTGGTCCATTTACCTCTTCTCCCATCATCCCCCCCTTGGCCTGGGTTCCTGCAATCTTTGGGGATACTCCCATGTGCCCTCAGTCTTGGATTGATCTACTAGTCTGTACCTTTCCCTCATCTTATCTCTGCCCTTAACCACCTAATCCCTTCCTTGAGCTGTTTAAATTGCCTGCACACCAGGCATTCCCATGCTTTCCACGCGACCCCTAAAAAGATGCTGCCCCACAGTTGTTGCAGCATGTTACCCTTCCCATGCCCCTACCTGACCCCCTACCACCCTTCCAGCCTGCCTCTGCTTCATATTGCCTGCCCCATCCCCTGGGACATTCCCTCTTACTAGGGCTAAGCATGTTATTTTATGCCCCTTGTCCTCCCTTTAAAGTGGTCTGGAATGTTCAGTCAGTCCTGAGGTTGCTCCAGTGTACTGACTATCAGTCCTGATCCAACACCTCCCCTATAAAGGCTGATAAGTTTGGGGAGGGATGGATGTCGAGGGTGGGTTGGGTCTACCAGACTCTCTTTCAGGAGTCAGTCAGTCCCGTTTGGCTCCCGCTGCACTTCCCAGTTCCCTCAGCATTTGTATTTTATTTTTCTGCTCCCACTTCAGCAATAACAACAGTGTTTTGTTTTTTATTTCACTGCTCCCCACTCCAGCAAGAACAACAGTGTTGTTTTTTATTTCATATTTTCATATAGTGTACTCCCTCTTGACCACCAGAGACAATCAGCTACATCAGCAAAAACCCCAGAAACACTCAGCTGCACCAGCAAAATCCCCCAAACAGGTAACTTTCCAAATGTAAACCAGACTGGTGTATATAAACCAGTCTTGGAAATCTTTGAGCACCATCAGGTATTCTTGCTGGTGTCTGGTGTGCTCTATCAATTTCTGTTTCATTCTTTTTGTGCCTTTTTTTAAACTTTCATTAATCCATTCTCCTAGAAAGCTATGTAAATTCTGTCCTGCAATACCTTCAGGTATGCTCAATAATTTTAAGTTATTTTGACTTGAGTGCCATTCTAGATCTTCCATTTTCTTTTTCATTTAAATTTTTTGTTTGCTTAAAAAGTCTAGGCTCTATTTGTGGTAGATAATCCTCTACATCCAACAATATATTTTTAATTCTTTGACTTTGTTATTTATTAACTTAGTTTACTCTTTGGCATCCCTATTTCATTCACTATCATGTTCATTTATGATGGATAACAGTGAAGCCATTTTTCCGTTCAGATAATAATAATAATAATAATAACATTTATTTATATAGTGCAATTCAAACATATATCAATGCTCTGTACAAGAGTTAAAACACAAATAATCATTAAGTATTAAAAAACAGTATGATACAATGAAATAACATTCAACAATCCCCATAGACACAGCTAAATAAATATGTTTTTAGAGCTGTCTTAAAACTTTCCATGGTCAGGCACTCTCTAATCCAATAGTAAATGCATGAGCGCTGTTTGTTCTTGGTGTTTCTTTACAGACTCCTTGTAGCTTTCGGGACCTGTCCCTTCCATATTTTGGCTTATTCACACATATTCCTTAGAGTGGCACTCGAGGAATTTTTATGTACAAAGCAGAATTCAAAGTCTGAAGAACAAGTAGAGCTTTCATGTTGCTATTCTGCTCCCACCCCAACCCCCACGGGCTTCCAGTGGAGTTAGATTATTTATAGATTACATTGTATCAAAGGATGTTCCATTTACACTGCTATTGATATGTCTATGTTTTGTACCATGGGTATACAACATTTGTTGCTGGTTAATCCCTTGTCATTATCTGACAGTATTGAACTGCCTTTTCATTTTTGAGGATCCTTATCAGTCAGATTTCTTGCCTGTTGGATTTTTTTCTGTATAGCCTGGGCTTGTGCTTGGGCATGGGACTCCTCATTCATCATTAGTCCTACCTTTTCCTCTTCCTCATCAGCAAAACTCCTTTTCTGGATTGAGTTTCCTATGCTATATCCCTTGAATCTTAGGGCTTTAGTTTTACTAAGGATCTACTTCAATTTTGGTTCTGCTTTTTTTTCTGAATTTTTTAAAACATTCCTTCACTTCTTTGAGTCATTTCTACTAATTTTACAAGTGCTGCTCTCCTTCCATTCCTTCCCCTCACTACTTAGGGAGTTTAACAAAACTGTGTATGCTTTCCTTCTTTCAAAACCAAAAAAAAAACATTAATCAAGCATTTCCAGTTTTCACTTCCATCCTCCTTATGGAAATACTTATTTCCAAACAATGCAACTCAGGCAAACGCTCACCTGGTTACAGCTTTCAGAACACTGTCTTATACAGTTTACTGTTTACTTATTGTGTACTGTAAGTTTTAAACAGTTTTTTCTTATATATTCTCTCCATTACTTGCCTTGAATTTTTAACCTCCCCTGCCATCAACTTTGCCTTTTGTTTTGTAATTTTAAAGAAAAGCAGTCTTTGTTTCTCATGGGTTCTATGCTCCAGGTTCAGGAATTCTTTCATTTCCAGTCATCACAAACAAAATGCTTAACATTTGATGGTCTGTTAATTTAATACTCAGGACATTTGCTCAAGTGGCTTTAGACTCAGACAGCTAATTATGCTTCTGAGAGAGTCATATTACCTGAGAGTCATTTGTTAGTCTGCACACTCCAGCTCAGTTTATTTTCACAACTGACTGCATGTGTTTTGTTGGGAATAAGAGCAGTTGGTGACTAGAGCTGATTAGCATGGCACCATGTGATTAGATTTCATGTAGACAGGCAGTGGCCTGCACAGTCACATGTGTGACAGCAGCATTGTATGGAGTCACAGGTAGATTATGATCACAGAAAGCCAGCTGAACCAAATGAAGAAGGCCCCATTTGACTCAGCAAAAAAATAAAATCTGCCTATCTGCCAAAAACAGCTATGGCTCACCCTCCAACACTCCTGCCTGATCCTGAAAACCATGAAGAACCAGCACTAGCAGTATCTGCAGCGCCAGTGCCCTTGAGATCAACAGGCTGCCGGATCACTCCTTATTAGCATCCATGCTTGCCCAGAAGAGGAATCATGCCCTAGACTTCTGTCCACCTTTGTGGTAAAACTGCACCAAAGGACTCCAGGGATTCATGATCAGGTCCTGTTACGGATTTTTTAGAGAGCTAGTCACAGAGCAAGGAAAGTGAAAGTAATAGTAATCTTACAAGTAATTGTGCCGAGCCTCTGGTGTACACGTTAATAAAGAAACCATGAACTGAACATAGAAATTGAACTTTGCAATTGCAAGATATATCATAACAGACATGTCAGGGAGGGTGGACTACCTGCAGTACATCATGCAGTCTGGCCTTGAAATGTGAGTGGAGAAATGGCTAAGACATCAGAAGATGAGAACACTAAGGCTCCAAAGGGAGAGAAAGACCCTAAAGAAGGTACTGCACTAGGATGTCCAGGCACTGACCTAGAGGATGGCTTGCAAAAAAACCTCCCTCAGTGTACTGCAAACATTGCTTTCACCATGATAACGGAGTACTGACTGTAAAACATTCTGAGCCATGTTGTGATCTTGCAGTACTTGGCTCTGGAAAAGCCACCCTCCCAGACTCCAATGGTGATGACTGGACTGGCTTGCAACATAAAGTGAAAACCACCTGCCCAGCGTGCTTTCCCCTGCTACTACAACCACTGCAAGCAACCTGTACCAGGCAGAGGAGGTCTTAGCCAAAGGCCTGAGAGACCAAGGAAGAGGTACCCATTTCACAGGCACTCCCCGGGCCCAGCAGGTTACTACTAGAAGTGGAAGTCAGACATCTTAAGGTTAACAAAGTTGGTTGTGCCATAACAAGAGTCCCCATTTTCTTCTACCAAACAGCACCACAAATGTGTTTCTCAGTTGTTTTTAAAAATCATGTGTGCCTTCCATAGCAATGGGGTCAGTCAGTTTGCCACTCCACAACAGGAATTGCATGCGATCTTAGTTCCAGTAGGCTGCAGCTTGCCCGGAGCACAATCAATGCAGCAGAGGCCACAGTGTAACAGTTTTAACTACCTGAAAAGTTTGAACTCTGGATCTCCTTCAGGAGACCCACCACATCTGGAAGTGGGGGTTTGCCTGCTCTCATAGACAGTAAAAGTGCAGTATGGTTTCTACATTTACCATTTAAATCCATTTTGCCTTTTGAAAAAGAAAAAAAAGTTTTAGTTTTTTTTTTAATAAGGCTGTGTTGTATCTTTTGTTCGGTTCTCTTGCAGGTGGAGCTGGACCTTACCAATGTGTCCTGACAAGAGATATAGAGTAAGGACAGTAGAAGGCCTGAGACTTCATAAAAGTGGATGTGTTAAAGGGTGCCTGTGTGTCCTCAGGAACTTAATGGTTTAAGTGTTCTAGGATATCCATGGTGCCCTTTACAGGCCATGGTGCATCCATAACTGAGTGTTTGTATGCAGTACTGGCACCTCAACCTTAAGAAAAATATGAAACTAGATGGAGGCAGTACTGTGGAGGGCCACCGAGATGGTTCAGGGGCAGTAGGCTATCCCATATGAAGAGAGACATGTACACATATACTCACTGGGTGAGAAAAGAGAGAGAGGGGATATATCTTGAATATTCAAATACCTTAAAGGCATTAACAAGGTAGGCATAGGGGATTTCTTTTGCAAACGTGAGAACAGAAACATCAGAGAGCACAACTACAAATTACCTGTAGCAGGGAGAGTTACAGAAAGGAGGCCACAAGGTACTTCTTTACTGTAAGGGTGGTGGAGGAATGGAATGCTTTGCCAGAGGGTACAGTAAATCACTATACAGTTGAGGGGTTTAAAAGAGGGTTGGATAGATTCAAGGAAAAGGTTAGCATGACAGGGAAGGGTGGCAAAGTAGCAAGTAGCAGATACTCACTCACCCACCCACCCACTCGGGAGGGAGCAATCTTAGATCTGGTAGTCTCAAATGGGGACGGAGAAAGAATCTCAGATTTAGAGGTGGGTAGCCCTCTGGGAACAAGCGACCATCAAACAGTGTGGTTCACGATAAACACAGCCATACAATCAAGCCATACAAAAGCAAGAGTATTGGACTTTAGCAGGGCTGACTTTGGGAAAATGAGGGCGTGCCTTAGAAAAGCACTAGCAAACAGGCAAGAAGGAGGGGTGGAGGAACAATTGGGAGTAATCAAAACAGCCATCACAGAGGCAACAAGCCTTTGTGTAAAGCAAATCAATAAAACACAACGAAGGGAAAAAATGCTATGATTCTCAAAACAGGTGGCAGGGAAGGTTAAGGAGAAAAGGATAGCATTCAGGAAATATAAGGAAACACAGAAGGAGCAGGACAGAGAGCTTTATCAGTTAAAGCAGAAAGAAGCTGGGTAGGCAGTCAGAATAGCAAAGGCCCAAACCAAGGAAAAGATAGCCAATTCTGTTAAGAAGGGGGATAAGACCTTTAATAGGTACATTAGGGAGCGAAGAAAGACCAAAGGAGGGATACTGAGGCTTAATAAAGGGAAGGGAATGTGGGTAGAAGGGGACAGTGAAAAAGCGGGGATATTAACGAATATTTCTGCTCAGTATTCACAAAGGAAGAGGAGGGGGAGGTACCTAAACCAAACAAGAGAAACAGTCTGAATAGGGGGGTCGATACCAGTCCATTAACAGAAGAAAGGGTTCTGAAAGAACTAATAAAATTGAAGGTGGACAAAGCAATGGGGCCTGATAGGATTCACCCAAGAATTCTAAAATAACTAAGGGTAGAGCTAGTGACACCACTGACTACTATCTTTAACACATCATGGGAGGATGGGGTGGTACCTGAGGACTGGAGGAGGGCAGATGTGATTCCTCTTCACAAAAATGGGAGCAGGACAGAGGCAGGAAACTACAGACCAGTTAGTTTGACCTCAGTGGTAGGGAAAATGATGGAAACCCTTCTGAAGGAAAGAATTGTTGAGTACCTAGAGGCCAGTGGGGCACAGGACCCAAGGCAGCATGGATTCACGATGGGAAGATCGTGTCAGACAAATCTAATAGATTTCTTTGACTGGGTGACCAAAGTAGTAGACCAGGAGGGCTGTGGACATGGCCTACCTAGATTTTAGCAAGGCATTTGATACAGTCCCACACAAAGATTAATACACAAGTTAGCCAGCCTTAGTGGGCCCCAAGGTGGTAGCCTGGATAAAAATTGGCATAGACAACAGGACGCAAGGGTAGTAGTAAATGGAGTACACAGTGAAAAAGGAGGGTTACTAGCAGGGTGACCGAGGTTCAGTACTGGGACGGTCCTTTTAATGTCTTTATAAGTGACATTGCAGAGGAACTGAAGAAAAGTATGTCTCTTTGCAGACAACACAAAGATCTGCAACAGGTTGATACACAAGATGGAGTGGAAAGGATGAGAGGGACTTGGCAAGGTTTGAGGAATGGTCAAATGTATGGCAGCTCAGATTCAATGCAAGAAGTGCAAGGTAATGCACATGGAAACAAAAACCCAGGGGAAGAGTACACAATGGGGGGTGAGATACTGACAACAGTAAAAATGGAAAGGGACCTGGGGGTAATTATATCAGATGACCTAAACGTGGGCAAGCAATGTGAGAAGGCAGTATGGAAGGCTGGGAGGATACTGGGATGCAAAGGAAGAGGCATCAATAGTAGAAAACAGGAAGTTGTTATCCCTCTGAACAGACAGTTGGTGAGACCCCATCTAGAGTACTGTGTGCAGTTCTGGAGACCCCATCTCCACAAAGACATAGACAGAGTGGAGGCTGTCCAGAGGAGGGCAACAAAATAGTGCAGGGTATGCATCAGAAGACATACTGAAAAAGACTAAAAGAGCTTAATATGTATGTATACCTTTGAGGAAAGAAGGGAGAGGGGACATGATAGAAACTTTCAAGTACCTCAAGGGAATCAACAAAGTCAAAAAGGGTAGCATCTTTCAGAAAAAGAGATGTGCAAGAACAAGGGGGCACAATTTGAAGATAGAGGGGGATGGCTCAGAGGTAATGTGAGGAAGTATTTTTTCACAGAGAGGGTTGTGGATGCATGAAACAGCCTCCCTGAGGAGATTGTGGAGTCAAGAACAGTGGGGGAATTCAAGAATGCATGGGACAGACATAAGGCAGTCCTAGTGGGGTGTAGGAGGAAGTAAGCTGTTGGTTAACTAGGATCTGCAGCTTATCTGTTAGGTAGGAAAATGGGCAGACTAGGTGGGCCAAGCGATCCTTATCTGCCATCAAATTCTATGTTTCTATGTTTCTATACACATGAGCAACATCTGACAAACAACACTGAATAAGCTTGATAGACCTTCAGGCCTTCTTCTGCTTGCTGTTTGTATGTTTGTATATTAGTTAGTGTACCATATGTGCTCAACACTCCTACAGTTTAGGTCCCATTGCACATAGGTCTACCTCAGATACAAGTAATAAAAACTTGGAGTATGTTCTTACTACACATGTGCATGCCACAGGCACAATGGACACCTGCAAGATCAAATTCACTGGTACTGAACAGTCAGATTGGGTCCCGGGAAGGGGTCAGAGACCTCAAATCATTTAAAAAGAGAACATTTTTAGTTATTCATCCTTGGAGCCAATAAATGGTCAGAGCTCACTGAGCATGGGAATTGGCCTCATTCTTAATGGAGGGGGTAGCAGCAACTCATATACTGGTTTCACAGTTCCCTTTAGGATACAGAGAATCTTGGGCTGATCGTAATTTTAATTCTTCATGTAAATGTATTTTCTTCTCCTTTCTACTTAGGTTCATGTTTAAGCAATCCTGCAAAGCTGCTTTTACACATGAGCCATGAAGTATGGTTCTCCATATGGAGAGTGATAGGACCTCCACCCATTTGTTGGGGACAGGTGTGTATCATGTGCCACAAGAATTAAAGTAGGCTTATTTATGTATGTCTCTTTAAAGTGAGTAATATAGTAATGATGCTACATATGGAACATAATACTTCAGAATACAGTGCTTTACAGATACTACTTGTTGTTTTTAACTTATCCATAACCTTTTGAATGTCTTTGCACTTTTGCATGCATTTGTAATCTCTGCTCTAATGATATTGATGCTGTTTCTTTAAATGCATTAATTTACACTGGCACTGGGGTGCATGTAAGAAGAACAGCAGGGTTCACTCACCTTTGATAAAGGTAAATTGTGAGTGAAATATTGGAGATGCTTGTTGCACCACTGTACTGCTGCTGAAATTGCACATTTTCCTACATCTTGGAAGAATAAAAAGTATTCATGCACTTTACATAACTGTGCACTTCAATTTATCTACTGTTGGTGAGTGCCATGCAATTTTTTGTTGTTTACTGTATCCTGGTTTCTGCACAGGCACCAGAGCTCCCGAGCACCTTTTTGTTGCAGTTTCTTCTACTTTTGTATACTTTGGGCAAGATGTAAAAGGTGGTTGGCACAGGATGCTGTTACCACATACATTTACATTCATGATCACTAATGGAGCCATTTTCATTCCTACCTGCAACTGCAACAAGAAAAACAATTCTTTTTAAAATGTTCAAATGGATTACTTAGTAATTTCCTACTGTTTCTCTCATCACTAAGCAAATACTGTGCTATTCATCTACAATGGGATTTATTAACATCACACTATTCCTCCCCCTTTGTCTGCTGAATTAATTATCAATTCATTTTGGTGAGACAATAGTATTAGGGCTACAGTAGTTATTTAGCTGGAGTAAGACACTAGACAGGAGAAAGGCAGGAATTACAAGCGTATAATTAGCGCTCTTAGAAAAATCCTACTTATCCTCCTGCTATGTTCAGGCAACGTAGAACTCAACCCTGGCCCCCCAGAAGCTATTGCTTCCCCAGCAGAGCTAGCAAATTTAAAAGGAATAAACTTCTTGCATATTAACATATGTAGCTTCCTTAAAAGATAACCTTAATACAAACCTGGGTAAATCATACCTTTCTGACATACTTGTGATTTCCGAGACATTGCCTAGACCCAGCACCACTGATACAAAGTAAACATCCCCAACTATGCCTTGTTCAGAGCTGATAAGCATGCCAGAGGAGGAGGGGTAGCTATCTACGTTAAAGACAAATTTTCTGCCTTCTGCTTATCCTAGGCATCTGTGTCAGCGAATTCTAATGCCTAATTCTCCAAAGTGGAAATTACACAGACTACTGCACTCTGCGTAGTAGGATGCTACAGACCACCGATCTGCTGGCCTACAACTTGTGTCCCATCTAAGTGACAAGTTGGGACAGGGGCTGCCAGAAACTATTATTTTAGGAGACCTCAACTTTGACTGGCTCTCTAACACAGCTGCCCCCCTTGCATCCTTCTGTGATGAACATGGGCTGACACAACTTATTACTAAACCAACACACCCAAACATGAAGAATCCCAGTAAAAGTACACTTTTGGATGTGCTAATGGTGAGCAAACCTCATCTCTTCTCCCATGCTGATGTCTTCTTCTCAGACGCCAGAGACCATTGTTATATTGCTGGAGTGAGATCCACCAACAACCCAGCACCCATCAGCAAGTTCTCTATGAAGAGATCCAGGCACAACTTCAATGAACATGCCTACCTAAACGAGCTTAAGTACTCCCCTCAGTGGCAAGATTTCTACCTGGCCAAAACGATTACATCAGCTTACAATATCTTCCACGACATTCTATCAAGGACCCTTAATAAGTATGCTCCCCTGATTAAAGTTCGAACTAGGACCAAAACCTGTAAATGGTTCACCCTCAGATCAAGTCCTTGCTTCTAGAAAGAGATAAGCTCTGGAAAAAGTGCAGACTGAACACTGCAGAGGATTGGAACCAGTTCAGGAGACTATGAATTTATTGTACCAAAGCAATCAGAATGAAGGCCACCTTCAAATCCAAACTCGACTCTGCCACAAAGAGACAATCATGCTCTGGAACACAATCAATGATCTGCTGAGCCACTCTCCAGGAAATTCCTCCGACCAAAATTACCTCTGACAACTCGACTATAACCGAAAACATGGATATACTTGCACATTCAGTAACAACTTTGCTACTGCAGGCATGGCATTTGATAACTCCCTGCAAACATATTGCTCCCAGACTGCCAGCCAACTGTCTGAAACTCCGATAGCTTCACCGCCTTTCTGCTTCAACCTGCCTCACTGAAAGAGGTAGATGACCTCTTGCTTTAGTTGAATACTAGAAAAAGTGCTGGAGCCAACACCTTTGACCCTTACTTCCTAAAAATTGCCTACCACGTACTAGCAATACCCGTCACCCACCTTTTTTAAATTATCCCTGTCTCAGGGCACCTTATCATCTATATGGAAGACAGCACATGTCATACCACTGGTCAAATCAGGTGACCCTGGAGATCTCAATAACTACAGGCCAATTTCTCTCCTTCCAGTCCTGTCCAAGCTCTTAGAGAAAATTGTAAATGCACAGCTGAGGACTCACCTTGAGTCTAGGGAACTGCTAAACCCTATGCAGTCCGGATTCAGAGCTAAACATAGCACTATCTCAGCCCTTGCCAAAGTTACTAACGACTGGCAGCATAATCTTGAGAGCAAAAACTTTATTTGTGCTGTTTTCCTTGATCTAAGCAAGGCTTTCGACACAGTCAACCATGGTCTGCTCTTCTCATCCCTTCAAACCATAGGTGTGGACCCCTCCTCTCTGCAGTGGTTTACTGACTATCTTACAGGGCGCTTTCAACAAGTTAAAGCTGAAGGAGGCCTGTCCACCTTAAAAACTCTACAAAGAGGGGTACCTCAAGGTTCTATATTAGGGCCCTTACTTTTTGCAATCTACATTAATAACATTGACTACTGTATAAAAGAAGCCAACGTCCATCTGTTCGCAGATGTTACAGTTCTCTACATGAGTCGCCCAACACCTGAAGCTGCCTGCAATGACCTACAGTCGGAATTCAGCTTTTTGCAAAGCCAACTCCTCCAAAAAAAGCTATGCCTTACTGCCAAAAAAACTAAAGCGATCGTCCTCTCCCCTTTCATCAGTACAGCTAACCCTGTGTCCAGTGGGACAGTTCCCCAAATTACTACAGTTCTAGGTGAAAAACTAGAATTTGTTACAAAATTCAAGTATCTGGGAGTTTGGATAGACCAAAGGCTCTCCTTCATTGAACGTATCGAGGACTTGCTAAAACGACTTCAGCAAAGGCTTGGCCTGTTTTTAGAATCAACCAATTTCTCACCAGAGATGCAAGAAACAACTGCTCAATCCATTTTCCTATCATTGGTTGATTACGCTGATTTCCTCTACAGCCAATGCCCCAACTCTTACATAGCTAAACTAGACACACTCTACCATGGAGCACTGAGGTTTATAAGCAGGACTTCCCTTCAACACGCATCACTACACCCATATGTGGCAGTGGGGTGGACATCACTAAAGTTCAGGCACCACAGAAATGCCACTCTCTGGACCTATAGAGCCATCTCTAATAAGCTGCCTTACTATATCTCCTGCTGCCTTCCCTGAGTATAATTGGGAAATAAGCATTAAGAAGTTACTCAGCTATTACACTTAAAGTACCCAAAGCAAAATCCCACTTCGGAAGGGCAACCATAAACCTGCTACCTACCTTATAGAGCGATCTACAAAAACCCTCAGATTAAGCACTCTAATCGGTATAAATTCTTTCAAGATGCTTTATTTCCGTTACAATCAGAGAATACGTTACTGCTTCACCCACTCAGACCCAGTACCAGTGTCTGTACTGGTATATAGCCATGCCTAGACCTAATTTTAAGTACTGACCCCCAGCTTGCTCCTCCACAAGCCTAATTGTTCTCTCTCTCTTATCCCCTGTCTTATCAACACTAAGCCCATCCATCCCTTATCCTTCATTTCCCAACCTCGGATGAGGACTCACTACCCTGGTTGTGACATCCTACCATGCCCGTGCTATAGCATTCAATCCTGGGGCTCACACATACTGCTTTTCTCCATCCACCTTCTCTACATCGCATTTTAGCATCTCCACTCTGTGCACCTTGCCCTCCTAACCTTTCTCACCCTACCTCCCTCCCTCCCCCACCTTGCCTCTACCTGACGTATATTTTTTTCTTCCATTACTTCCTCCTGCAATCTTAGATAACTTGCTTTATCTTCCTACAGACACTTCTATGTATGTAAATACCCTGTAATCTGTACAATATCTGTATAATTCTATGTACATATGAATTTCTTTTTCTTCCTCTCTGTAAACAGTATTATCTGTATTGCCTTGTAAATCCCTGTGTTGACCTGTATATACAATTGTTCATGCTCCACCCAGGTCCATCTTGCAAATGAGCTTCTGCTCAACGATGAACACCTGGTTAAATAAAGATTTGATTGATTGATTGATTGAAGATGGTGTGCAGTTTGTATTTCATTACAGTCATTAATTCTCAATTGCATTGCAATTGCAATGTACTGTAGTTGCATGCAACAAACATGTAACTGCACTGCAATTACCCTGTTGCATGCAATTAATGATTAGTTACATTGAAATGGACACTTAAAATAAAGTGTAAACAATTTTTCATATAAGGAGATTCCATCATTGTATACAATGGGACAGAATGTTGATTTTTCTTTAAACATTGGCTATCTTATTTTGTGCAAATTACTCACAGTAATACTTTCCATAAGTTCATTATTAGCCCTGGTCAGACCATCTTGCTTCACAGTGCTGATCTCCTCTATATCCCCTGCAGTTGCATACAAGTTCTTCTTCAACAGTTGTTACAGTATATCCTGTTTTATCAAGTCCTGTGTGATCAAATCATGTGATTCTTCATTTATGTCTGTCTGGGTTTCATTTCCTATAGCACATTGTTCTTCGGTGTTATTACTTGTTAACTGCTCAGTTTCTCGCATGATGTATTCCAGGTTTCTGTCTCCCGACTCTTCTGCATTTACAAATACCCTTTGTCTAGTTTGTTCTTGTGGCAGTGTGCTCAGCATCACGCTTCTTGGAGAAGTGGTATTTCAATTTTATTTTTCTAAAAAACTGAAACAAATCTAGATGGACCTGGAAAGTGTCTAGGTCGGGGGTAGGAACAAGAGTAAGTCCCTACCTCAATAATGCCTCTTGGTCACTAGTTAATGCTATTAATGAGAGGTTCAGTATTTGTCATTCTGAGCTGTTCTCTTTTTGAATGTTCTGTGTGTTCCTGTGCCCCACCCCCAACCATTTCTTGTTGTTCTTATGTATTTTCCTTTGTTGAGGCCTTCACGGCTTCCTTTAAAAATATACCATTTCTGTTGGTTCTTTCTGCTTATTTACAGAAATATCAACCTCCTCTGACCTACTGCCAGAGAGTTTGTTATCAGCGGTGTTGTCTTTTGTTGAGATGGCTCCTTCCTCTCTTAGTTTTACTATCCTGAAATCTCACCCGTGATTGGCTTCTGTTTTGTGATCTTGTTGCCTTTCTGCAATTGAATACATTACTAGTTTTGTAGTCATTTTGGCCACTGTTTAATTTAGAATGTTTTCTATTGATCAAATCTTGTTTATACTTCAAAATTTTGTATTGTTAGAATACATAAGCGACATAGCAGATGGGGTCAAAGGTCAACCTTGTCTATTCCCTGATCACACAAATCTCTGTGGGAGGTTACACATCGAGGAGGGAAGACAGGAACTCATGCAAGAACTGGCTAGATTAGAGAAGTGGTTGAGCAAGTGGGGTTCAACACTAAATGTGTAAAGTTATGCACTTGGGGCAAAGAACCTAGATACCAAATACTGGTTGGGTGTTCTGCAGTGAACCAAGTCTGAGGAAGAAAAGGACCCAAGGGTAATCATTACGAGTGACCTGAAGCACTCAACACACTGCAGGAGAGTGGCAGCAAAAGAAAATCAGATGCTGGGATGCATAGCCAGGAGGATTACCAGCAGGAAGACAAAGGTCTTACTGCCACTGTACAGGTCACTGGTGAGACTGCACCTGGACTATACCATGCAGTATTGGTGCACTTATCTTAATATAGATGTCAATAA
The DNA here is from genome assembly GCA_016271365.2 of Neoceratodus forsteri. Classification (NCBI taxonomy): domain Eukaryota; kingdom Metazoa; phylum Chordata; order Ceratodontiformes; family Ceratodontidae; genus Neoceratodus; species Neoceratodus forsteri. The sequence goes on along the minus strand of CM057455.1, from coordinate 922,858,055 downwards.
GCTGGAGATAGTCCAGTGAAGGGCAACCAAGATAATTTGGGTCCAACAGGGCAACACTTATGAAGACAGGCTCAAGGGCTCAACATGTACTCTCTAGAGGACAGAAGGGGGAGGGGAAACATGATCAAGATATTCGAGTGCCTTAAAAGAATTAACAGGGTGAGCACTTATGGTCTCTTCACCCTTAGTGGGAAGACTTACCTTAAAGGAATTAACAGGTGAGTACCCTAGGCCTCTTCACCCTTAGTGGAACAAGTCCTATATGGGGCAAAAGCCTAAAACTAGTAGGGGAGAGCAGGAATGAGATGAGGAGGCACTTTCTCAATTAGATAATGGTGGACAAGTGGAACGAGTTGCAAGAGGAGTGGGTCTCCCAAAAATGGTGGATAGCTTCAAGGGATAATGGGACAGAGTGAAGGAGAAAGTTGTTGGTGGAGAAGGGGTGAAGGTCAGAGGGGGTACTTGAGGGGTTCGCAAGTGAATTTGGGAGGATGGCAGGTCCTTCTGTAAACACAGAGGGGACCTACACACTTGAGCAAACTAGCTAGACTGTAAGGCCTGTATCTGCTGGCATATTCATAGGTTCATATGCTCACTTATTGTTAAGGGCTTTCTCTAGTTCCTGGAAATCTGCACAGCTTTTAACTCACAACACCTCTTTTTTCATCTCTTTTATTTCAGCTGATGGTGGTTTGTATTGAGCAGTATCTTCTGTGATTATTAACTCTGCAAATGTTCACTGTTTTGGATATAGGTGGAACAAATTCCAACAAATCTGATCACCTATACTGAGAAATGCTTCCAGCTTGCAAGTGTTTAAATCCAGTTATAACATGGGTTACCTTAGGGAGCAAGTGTCATTGGACAGCAGCTGTCATTTGGCTGTGGATAAAATTCCCTATTTAATCCACAGTCCTTGTGCAGGATCCTGATCCACTGTCTGTAAAAAACCCTTTCACAGAATGTAGGGATCTGGGTAGTGTCTTGCACTGGTTGTAAGCATTAGCCATTTTTTTCTGTTTAGCAAGCATTACAGATGGCACTATTACTACAGGAAAATGGAGATTACTGTCTCAGTGGTTGCAACAGCAGTGTTGAGCAGGTATGAGCACTTATGGGCCGTGTTCAGCATGCAGCAGTGGTGCCCACTGATTCTGGGTTTCAACATTAAAAGCAGTAGCACAATGATAGTGGTTTCTGTTCCTTTCAGTTGTTGAAGTGCAGGCATGAACAGTATGAACTGACAGTAGCACAAAGCAGTAAATTGCAGGACTGTGCAGGGATGTAAAGAAAACAATTGTGTGTCCGCATCTGTGATGGCGTGGAATACAAAGACACAGCAACCAAAGGTAAAGTGCATAAAACACACAAGTGCATTTATCAATTTATTTTTGATAAATAATAGCAAAATAATACAGAAATAAAATAACAGTTGATTAATTCAACACAATAATTCAGCCCTCTGCTTCTGTCAACAGAGGCTGCAGCTTTACTTCAGCCAAGATAGCCTAAGTGTAATCCCTTCTTACACTTCTCAATTCTGGTGTGAAAACAGCACACTCCACAAGTAGGTCCTTCCCTACTCACTGTCAGCACTAGACTGACTCGTCTATCTTACATTCCCCTAGTGGTGAGCCCTATTTATACCCTAGGGATTACATCACACTTTTTGGGGGAATTCCCATTTGCTGTGACATTACATAATGGGGAGGTTCTATAGGCTGTGACATAACATAATGGGGAGTTTCTATATTATCCCATGCTTTAACAAGTAGGGGATTTTTATTTGGGCCTTTTTTCCCAAATAAGCTTTATTTCTACATGCAGCCCCAGTCACAACATCTCTGGGGCTCCAGAAACTCATTTTCATATTTCATTTATTACTTAACACATGCTACTGGGTCACATATTGTGACTGGGAACATTTCCAGACACCAGAATAACCTTCTGAAAATAAGAGCTGCAACATGCAGCCGTGGGTCTGGCACTAGATCGCACTCAGCAGCACCATTTAGTAATCAGAGGCACCAGTGTTTTTCTAAACCTAAAGTGTGATATGCACTTATTCCCATTGCTCCCACTCAGGAGTTTTACAAACAGTGCAACACTAATAATTATCTGCAATTCGGAGATCAAGGTGAAGAACTTTCAAGGTGCAAGCAGGGGAGTTTATAAGAAAACAGGACAAAAAGCAATGAGAATGTCAGGTTGGCCACCTTGACATGAAAATAGGAAAGAAAGAAAGAAAACAAGAAGAAGAAAAGAGAAAGGGAACTGGCACATTGTTTTATGATTTACAGGGTAAATAACGGAGCTCCCTGTTACAACATAAAGCAGTGCTGTGATATATGAGGAGAAAGTAGTATAGCAAGAGATGGAACCTTTCCTGTAGTACCTTACTAAGACAGTGTCCCTGTAAAGTACCATAGGAAAGTGTCCTCACTGCAGACAGTAGAAAGACTACATGGAGTCCCCTACATGTTCCACTATACAGCAGTGTGTGCAGCACTGGCGTCTGGGTAAGTATGACAATCACAGTGTAGCAAACAGATCTGTCATTATACCACACACAGGAAATCCAAGTAGTATAATAAAAGAGTAGGCAGATTATGAGGCAGAAGTTCACTGTCGTGATCCCAGAACTCACGGCAAATAAGCACTGTCTCATGGATCTGACAGAATTGCTCACAACGAGCCAACAGTTGCCTTGCATACCACATACCTTTTGTTCTCTAGTGAAGATGTCTTACTACAGCTGTGAGGTGGGAAATCGTTTTCTACCATCAGTGTTCACTACAGGAATTGGGGTAGTAAGAAATCTGACTGGAGCACTGTGTGTGAGAATCCTGTGTAAAGCTGGGAAAATGTGATGTGTGTGTGTGTGTGTGTGTGTGCGATGCCATTGCTGTACCCGTCACTTGTATATACATATACAAGCAGTGAAGTCAACTCCTCGTAGATGTGGTAAAACCTGATGAACACAACTTGTTCTACCAGAGATCATCAGTCCTTCATGCCACCTACAGAAGAAGTAGTCTACATGTGATTTTCATCTAGAACAGTGTAAATATGCACCATACAGCAGGCATGCAGTGTAGTATTAGTTTAATCCAGAGCTGTGACGTCTGTGAGTAGAGAATTGTACTGCTGCACAAAGTCATATGATATGTCTGTGCTCTGCAGTGCTACTGCACAATATACCACAAACGTTAAGAAACATAATAAAAGACAAATATGTAACAGCTGCCATGCAAGAAAACAAGAGTGACACATATTTTGTAAGGGACTACTTACTCAACGGAAGGATAATATGCCTTTGATGCAGCAACAGTCAACAACAATCTTAATTTTTGAGGGTTCTCTGATGGGGGGAGGTAACCCATGTTATAAGTGCAAAAACCCACTCCAGGGTGTGGGGTTATAGGCATTTAATCCACACCCAGTGTGCTGTGAGAACACTCGGCCTGCGGCCTCATGCCTCACAATGCACTGCAGGTGTGGATTAAATGCATATAACCCCACACCCTGTCACGGGTTATTGCTTACTTATTTCAGACACTTTAGAACTCACTGTGTTTGTTTTGGTCCAGAATCCCTCTGTCCCCAGCCATCATATCATGTTGAATAAGAATGTTCATGATCTTTATTTGCCATTACCCCACTTTCTAAGCTTGCTCTGATTATTGTTTGTGTGTAGAGTACTTCCCTTGCAGTTTGTTTTTACTGTGTATGTTTTAGCATGTAACTATTTCTGTTGGAGCATTATAACTGCTGCTATACTACCCAGGAGCCCCATGAAAACAAGAAGCTGCATCTTATTGTTTCATCCACTTAGAGTTATTTCAAATATATAATAATGATTCAAGTTAATAAATATCATCAACACAAGCAATTCTGAAACATCTCTTCCTCCGAGTCATATCTTGAGAGCACAAACTAGATTAGTACTGTAGACGTAGTAATACATTAGTGCTACCATATGGATTTGATGGTAGACAGCCCAGTACTGCACTGAGATGCTTACTTTTTATAGGGTTGCCGTAGAGAGAGAGAAGGAGCTTATTTTTTTTATCTCAAAACCACATACATTATCTTAGTTCAGGAATTAAACAAAATGAGAAATAAAAATAGAAATGTTGCTGTTTTATCAAAAGCACATTAATATTAAAACTATACTATAAATTGTTGTTCACTACCAGATACTGCTGCTTTAACTGTTGTCTTGTTTACTTCACCAGTCTGAAAAGCGATGGGATGGTGGTGATAAAATTATGTCAAACCATACGCACTGTATCAACTGTGCCAGTGATACAAGATGTTTTGACTCAGCAGTCCCTTCTGTAGTATGAAGCCAGGGCCTCCACCTGTGACACTTTTCCACTAATGTCCAGTCCAATTTTGAAAGGGCAGGTGGTTAATTCTGGCTTGTTAGATAAGCATGGTTGTGTTGGAACTCTCCAACCATCTGGCTAGGCTAGTAACATATTGTAGGTTCTCCCAAGCATTATGACTGACTTGTTTTGAACTTGCAGTACACATTTGCTCATGTATCCCAGAGGATCATTGACAACTGCAAACAAATACTTTAGCTTATCTTATAACAAAAAAGACCACAAAATGTGCATTTGTGGAAAACGGGTTGTGCAGCAAACCTTTCTGCCAATCAGAAATGAAAATCCTTATATTATCCGTAATCTCCAGACATCTTACCACCCCAAGTGCAATACCATCACTCCTCGGGTCATTGTCTGCAAGTCCTGGCAGAAGTCTCTTAAGGATCATCAGACAGCCATGCTTTTGCAGCCATGGACCCTTTCTGTTGGAATACCCTGCTTCTTCACCTGAAAATGATATTCTCGGAGGCAATGCTCAAGAGGGTTCTGAAAACACAGACAAGCTGTTACTGTACTTGCATGCCATGTCAAACAACATTTCTTACATAAATATTGCTTTTTCTGTTGATATTTATACATCTAATGGGAGTTTTTTTTAACTGTGGAAGGTAATTGTTTTATGTTGTCTTAAAATTGTGAGGTGCCTTGAACTTGGCCATGTAGAAATACAATGTCATTTATTCACCTGAAAGTCCAACATTTGCTGATTGGTACATGCATTTCTAGCTAGCACATCAAAAGTCTTGCTTACTTTTTTTGTTTTACTTGATTTTATCCAGGATAGCCCAGCTTAGATGCAATGTCTTAACTGTAGGGGAGGATCCGGCATCCAGGGGCTTTTCTCCTCCTCTGGGAGGAAGCAGCATAACACCAGAGCAGCTCTATCCCACTAGCAAAGGCTGGGAGGACTTCATCTAGCAGTGGGGAGGGACAGGCATCTGGCACACCACACAAGGGAGCATGCATGGGGTTGCCATCGATGCCATTGCACACCACTTCTTCATGCCACAAAGGAGAAGGGGGGGATGAGAAAACAGGGGAAAAAACATGCTGGCTAGCAGGATGATCGTTGTTCCTCATAGGGCTCACACCCAGCGACTTGGCCACAGCTGCAGGATCCATGACCCAGCAGGAGCAAGCATGCTTCCGAACATGCCACCATGAGAAACACAGAAACACAGAACATAGAAACATAGAAGTTGATGGCAGATAAGGGGATGGAAGACCCATCCAGTCTGCCCATTTCTTTCTACCTTATAAATGTGCCATCGGCCTTTGCTCTGTTAATGGCCTATCTTATTCATACTCATCTGTACTGCTCACTTATGCCTATCCCATGCCTGCTTGAAGCCCTGCAATGTATTCATATCCACCACTTCCTGAGGTAGGCCATTCCATGCCTCCACCACCCTTTCTCTGAAAAAGAACTTCCTCCGTTACCCTTAATCGACCTCCCACTAATCTCGTTGTGTCCTCTTTTCCTACTATTTTTCTTATATTGAAACATGTTAGACTCTTTCACCTTGTTAATGCCCTTAAGGTGTTTGAATGTTTTGATCATATCACTCTCTCCCTCCTTTGCTCTAGGGTATACATATATTGAGCTCTGTTAATCTGTCCTCATATGTTTTCTGATGCAGTCTCTGCACCATTTTGGTTGCCCTTCTGGACTGCCTCAATTTGGTTAATGTCCTTGTGAAGGTGTGGCCTCCATTACTGCAGTTCTCCAGATGGGGCCTAGCCAGTGTCTTGTAAAGAGGGATTATTACCTCCCTCTACAACTTGTGATATCCTACTAATACACCTAACATCTCCCTAGCCTTACCTGCTGCTTTAGTGGTCTGCTTGGATGATATCAGGTCATCGGTGATGATGATGCCCAAGTCTCTTTCTTCCCTTGTGACTTCCAGCAACTCCTCCCAGCCCACAGGTGGCTTCAGGGTTTCTCTTCCCTATGTGCATGATCTTGCACTTCTTTGCATTAAACCACAGTTGACACTCTTCTGAACATTTTGCTAGTTTATCCAGGTCCCTTCTCATTCTGCCAACCCCATCTGTATCATCTACTCTGTTGCAGATCTTGGTGTCATCTGCAAACAGACAAACCTTACCCTCCAGTCCATCTGCAATGTCACTGATGAAGATATTGAAGAGGACTGGCCCCAGGACTGATCCCTGAGGTATCCCACTTGTGACTTGCATCTCTTCTGATTGTATACCATTTACCACCGCTCTCTGTTTTCTGCCTGTCAACCGGTTTGCCACCCAGTTGACCAACTTCTGACCCACCCTGAGCCTACCCAGCTTATTAATCAATCTTCTATGTGGAACAGTATCGAAAGCTTTACTGGAGTCAAGGTAGGTGACATCAATTACTCCCCCTTGGTCCACCACTCTGGTTTCCCAGTTAAAAGAAATCTAGGAGATTAGTTTGACAGGACCTTCCTTTGTAAACCCATGTTGTCTCGGATTCTGTGATCCTATGGATTCCAAGTGTTGCACTATCCTTTCCTTAAGGAGTGCCTCCATAATCTTGCCCACTACTGAGGTAAGACTGACTGGTCTGTAGTTCCCTGCCTCCTCCCTGCTACAGCTGTTGTGGAGCGGGATCACATGAGCCCTTCTCTAGTGTTCTGGGATCTCTCCTGTGCTCAGAGACTTACTAAACAGTTCTGATAATGGCTCTGCTAGTTCCACACTTAGCTCCTTTAGTACCCTGGGATGTATGCCATCAGGTCCCATTGCCTTGTCCACCCTGAGCTTATTGATCTCTTGTAGGACCTTTTCTTTTGTGAAGGAACCAGTGCTCACCTCCATCACCCCTGTGTCCATGGTGCTGAACTGTGGGCCCTGCCCTACCTTCTCTTCAGTAAATACTGAGCAGAAGTATCTATTTAGGATAGATGCTTTTACATGGTCTTCCTCCTCACATGCCCACTTATCTCCTTTGATCTTAGAAATACCCCCTCTGGACTTTCTCCTTTCACTAATGCTTGTATAGAATGTCTTGTCACCTTCTTTTACTGTTTGTGCTAGTGTTTCCTCAGTTTGGGCCTTTACCTGCCTTACTGCCTTCCCTGCTTCCCTTAGGGAAGTTTGATACACCTCCCTATCTTCATCCCGCTGTGTTCCCTTATATTTCCTGAAGGCCAGCCTTTTGGCTCTGACCTTTTCTGCTACTGTTTTTAAGAACCAAAGTGGTTTCCTTCTTCTTTTGCACTTTCTTTTCTCTCTAAAACAATGGGATGTTGCTTCAAGTATTGCATCCTTAATGCTTGCCCACTTTACCTGTACCCCCTCACCTGTATTTCTTTTTGCCTGGGCTAGCTGAACTCTGTTGGCCATCTTATCAAAGTCAGCTCCTCTGAAGTCCCATATTTTTGCCTTGGAATGGGATGATTTAGTTGTAGTAGCCAAAGTGAACCATACCACATGATGGTCACTGGCCCCCAGGTGACCTTCTACCTGGAGATCTGTGATCCTGTCCCTGTTAGTCAGTACTAGATCTAGGATAGCCCTGTCTCTTGTGGGTTGTTGTACCAGTCGTTTGAGACCTTCCCCCAGCAGGGAATCCACCATGTGTCTAGTTCTGGCATATGTTCCTGCTGGTACTGATCAATCTGTATCTGGCATGTTGAAGTCTCCCATTATCAGAACCTCACCTTTAGCTGTCATGTTTTGTATATCTTCTAACAGTAATGTATCTATGCCTTCCCCCTGGTCTGGAGACCTGTAGACAACCCCAGTTCTCATGGCTGTCCCATTTCCTGTTTCCAGGGTGATCCACAGTTCTTCTGGCTCCTTATGTGTATTCTGAATTTCTGTAGCTTTGCTGTTTTCATAGACATACAGGGCCACTCCACCTCCCCCCCCCCCTTTTGCACCTCTGTCTCTTCTGAACATTATATAGCTAGGTACTGAAGTCTTCCAAGTGTGGTTACTGGTAAACCATATCTTGCTAACTGCTACTATGTCCAGTTTAGCCTCTGTCATTATTGCCTGCAGGTCTGGGATCTTGTTCCCAGACTGTGAGCATTGTGTACATGATTTTTCCATGGCCAGATTTCAGTGTGTTAGTCATTGGGTGAGGTCTGTGCTTCCCTGTGCATCATATGGGGAACTGGACCATTTTCTTACCTGGTGATGCAAATGAACTGCAAACATGCTGAACTCCTGTTTGACCACTAACTGAGGGGAGGGCATTCTTCCCATTCAGTGTATGGGCTGCACCCCATCCCATTTGCTAGTTAAATATTCTGCAAAGACGTCAAACTTCTGCTCCAATGTACTGACTCCTCCTTAGTCAGATACAGTCCATCAAATATAAGAACCTTGCTGCCAAAACCTTTGCCAGTTCCTACAAATTTGTGTCCTTTTTCCTGGTACCAGCCCTTGAGTCACATGTTTAGCTCCCCTGTTTCTCCTTTTCTTACCTTGCATCCATCTGTCCTCCTTTCCCAGACTGGCAGGATCTCAGAGAAGGAGATGCCAGACAAAATGGATGATAGTTTGTCACCCAGCCTGGTCAGGTGTTGCTTGGTCTCCACAACTGACCAGCTGGTGAGATTATTAGTTCCTAAGTGTACCAGGGTGTCAATGTTTCCTCCTGTTTCTGGAACAATTTTTGCAATGTAGTCAGTGTCTCTCCACGCTGATGTACCTGGGAGACATCTGACCATTACCTCTGGCTGGAGATAGGTATCGACTCACCAAATCATGGGTCTCCTATGATCAAGTTTTGTGGATTTCCTTTTTGTTTTTTTGTTTTGGTTCCTCTTTTGGGCAAGTTTTGTTCGCTTAGCTCCTGTGCTACAGTGTCCTGCTCTGCAGTGTCCTCTGCCACTTTGTTTGATTTTGGAGGTTGAGGCAGATACCTTTTTATATGGTTTGTGGAGGTAAAGTGTTGGAGAGCATGAGTGAAGGGGCACCCAATTTGTCCCTCCTAACCACCTGCCAACCTCCTGGACCAAATACCCTCTGCGGTTGATGTGTCTTCTGTTGGATGTTGAGGAAATGGTGGGTGGTTCTTATAATATATTTCCTCTTGAATATGAAATTTGAGACGCAAAACTCTGCCCTTGCTGCCTGGAGCTGAGCCCTAAGATCTCCAATGGCCCAGCATGTGGGACAGTGTCCTACATTCTGTAAAACTGCCCTTCTAAAAGTGTTCAGTACCTGCAGTTAATGACATCTGTTCCAGATAATCTGCCAGGTTTATAACCTGGTCAGAGTAATTAGAAGGAAGAAAATGAAAGCAAAAGTTTGATTTTGCATTTTGTTTGTTTGTTTTTGTATAACTTGTTATAACAAGTTAAATTACTAGTGCCCCTGTAAATGAGGTCAACATGCGGATACCCCACTGATCTGCCCCTTCCTGCTTTGCCACAGAAAATGTCATGACTGTGCTACCGTACAAAAGGAGTGTAGTGTGGGGTGGTTGGGGATGGGGGTGGGTGGCTGGGCCCTTCCCCTGCCAAAAAAGAAGAACCACGGATGAAAGAAACAAGGAGGTAAGAGCAGAAACAATCAGTCAGCAACAAATGCAGTAACCCTGAAAGCATATCCTAATGATAGATAAAACTGTAAAACCTATAAAGCACCACCTATAATAATTTCGCAGATGATATACCTTGCAAGAAACATTTTAGTTTTAGTTTTAATCAGGACTGATTTTTTCAATATGATACAGTTCTGTAGCATATTAAAATCAGAACCCATTTCAGCACTTATCATATCGACTTAAGCAAAAGACTGGTACAACACAGCATCTTCTGCTTACAGGACAATGCTAGCATTTTGCATCAATTTTGTTATTGGATTAGTGAATATACTGAAAAACAGTAGCCCTAAAATAGATCCCTGTGGCACTCCACATAGATCTATTTTTTGTTACACAGCACACTGTTGATTTTTAAACATTGGGTCCAATGAGTTTGATAAATTGTAACTCAGTCAGCTACTGAAGGACCATAAACAATAGATTTCAAGCAGGATATCAGAATACAGTGGCTAACTAGATCAACGACTTGGTCAGATCCATGAAGACTGCACCTGTAAATTTGCCAGTGTCTATGGCATTTGTGAAGCAGACCAAGGTGGTATAATACTATGACCCTTCCTGAATCCATGCTGGTTTACACTTAATAGACCATATTGTTTAAGATGTCCAATTTGGGCATGGACAAGTCCTTCCTGTACCTTTACCACTACAGACAGGGTGGAAATACCTGCAGGCCTAAAATGTTCAAGTTGAGTACATGAGCCACCTTTGTGGCTTGGCACTATATCTGATTTTTTTCCCCAGATGTCTCAAATTTGTCCAACACAGAATGACAAATTATATAAATCTGCAAGAGGTTTTGAGATGAGATGAGCTGCACAACAAATGAGTTTGTGGACCGTTCCATCTAAGCTAGGGGATTTAGCTGAATCTATTTTCATCAGTAGTTTTAACATCATGAGGGCTTACTACCTGAAGATGAGACTGCAGATTTCCTACAAAATCTTCTCTTATGCAACCAATGAATTAAGGTGACATTTTTAAAGACACTGTTTTTCAAGATTTCAAAATTTATCATTAAAGTTTCCTCCATCTGAAACGAAGTAACTGCAGCATCATCCATAATGAAAGCAATGTTTTGCAGAATCAGATTCAGTAAATTGGTTATACAACTCCAAAACATTTGAGTTCTGCAGATCTTTATATTGCATTTGTTTTAGGTAATTTGCCTCATCCTTATTACATTTCTGCTTGTATTGATTGCACAGATGTCTATATAATTGCCAAGTTTGTTGTGTATAGTGATTTTTAAGTTGTCCCATGCTTTATCTCTTTGTTCATGAATGAAAATAACTCCATCATCATTCTGCCTGAATCCTTCCCATTAACTCTCTTTTTGTAAGAAGGCGTGTTATTCATGACTTTAGTTAGATTGCTCAGGAAGAAATCTGCAGCCAGGTTATCATCTGGTATTAAGACCAGATATGACAAGTTGATTCATGTCACATCAGCCAAATATGCTCACCCATTAAAATGTTTGAAGTCTTTATATTCAAGTGTTTTAGGGAGAGGTTTTAGACCAGATTCATTATATCATATGCAATAAATTTGTCAGTGATAGCTAATGAATCAGAAAATTGTTCTATTTCTTCTGTATCTCTATCCCACATACTGACACCCAGTGAATAAAAGAATGATTTTTGATATATAGCTTAGATGAACTGGTTGATTAATCATGTGTTGTGTATTGATCTTTTGCTAACATATTTTTATTCATATTTGTTGAATCTTCAACCTAATTCAAATTAAAATCTCCAAGTACAAGTGTTTCAGTGATACCTAACAAGACAATTATATTAAGTAAACTTTCTAATCCATTCAATCCATTTTTGGAGGATTTTTGGAGGATTATATACAGTACACATGTGCCATTCATCTTTTTGTTTTGTTCAATATTAATTGAACCATTAGCCATTTACAACTTATAATAAAATTGTACTCTATAGTAGGCTAAATAAAATACAGATCTTCATGAATGCCGAACATTTACACCACCACTTTTTTACTTCACCTTTTACTTCCTGACATGTACCTTATGTTTAATTAACAGTTCAGAATCTAAAAGGGTGGGGCAGAGCCAGGTCTCATTTATGGCTATCACACTGGATTTATATTTGCCAGTCCAGGACTCCAGCACTGCTCTTTTAGTTAACAGACCTCTGATGATTATGTATGATATCACCAGACCATTGTACCTAGACAAGTGACCACTAGGGTCAGAACTGGGGCCCCAACTGGTCTCAACATCAGTAGTAGCAAAAAGTGAGTTGAGCCAACCAGCAAGCCTTCATATGGATAACAATGCAGTTTAATATTTCTTAGATTAAAACCAAGAGCATAGCCTTACCTTTTCAGAAAAAGTCCCATATCAGCAACCGAAACCTTGTGATAAAAAAAAAAAACACACACTACTTTTCCAACTATGTACATGTGGGCATGCCACAATGATTAGGTTTTTGTTCAGTACTAGATCAAGGCTGCAAAACATGTATAACAGCCATGTTTTAATGCCTTGCATGTTGTATGGTACTACCAAGATAGTTTATGTACACTGTGCGAATAAAAAGTAGCAGTCTGGTTATAAATAATGTAAGTAAACTAGATAGACTACAGTCCAAATGGAAAAAATATACAAAAGTACTCCCCTTGGCCTCCCTTCATGGGTAGAAATGACAGCATGAACCTCTCCAGCATCACTCATGAGGTCTGTATAATGTCATCTCAACTCATCGATGGAAACACAGCCATGTTGTGTGCAGTTCCCAGACTACGGTTATAGAGTAGGTAGGGAGAAATAGGCAGATTGGATGGAACAAGCAGTCCTCATCTGCTGTCAAATTCTACATTTCTGTTTTCTATGTTTCTTTTGTATATAACCTTTGCAGTTTGGTGAATGAGTAAAACATGTCTAGTGTTTGCTTATTGCTGCAAGAAAAGTTTATTTCCTACAGTGTTTCAAGCAAATCATTAATGATATAATAAAAAAATATCAGTTCTTGCCATGGAAGTGAAGTGTGCATAGTAATTTTCAGTTGTAGAGTATAGAGAAAGGAAGGGTGTCTCTAGGTTAGCTGGTATATCTGCTGGATAGCCTTCAGTGTTCCAGATGCAAACACCACCACCTCTAGTCCCAGTGTTGCCTCTGAAGGCTGGGAGAAGAGTCTTAGGTAGACCAAATAGTGCCTAGATTTGGTGAGAGACCAGAATCAGGAAGGAGGAGAGGCAGAAAAAAAGCAGCTGGTGGACCAGCTGAAGCCCACTATCCCCCACAGCCTACAGAAAATGCTACCTTATCAAGAAAAATCATGCTGATTGACAGGCATTCAGCACATGGAGATGCAGCTGAAATATCAGTATGTCCAGAAAATTATCTGAGGACTGATAAGTTTGTAGTATCAGCTCTGTGTGAATGCCAGACAGCCTGGAGGAATAGCTGAAACCAGCTCCACAAAGAATTAAATAGTAACTCGGTATACTGCAGCCAAAGATGCATTTTTCTTCCACCTTGGCATGAGAACTGCAAAGGAAACTCTCAGTTGGTGAGAGTTCAGTGGTCAGCAGATCACATCCCCCCAACCTAATCAGTCAGCTGAATGGAACCATCCACTTAGCCAGCTGCTCTGATATAACCATGCAGCTGGTCATAGTCATTTTTTCTTTTGGGCTTACCTGCCTGCATTGTTCTTTTAGCTCTTTCCTGCTGTTCCTTTGGTGCTACCACCAACTAATGCACCCGTCCACCAGCTGCTCTGTCATCAAAGCTCCAGAACCAGAGAGCTTGCTCTAAGATTCCCTTTGCACTGTGCTCCTCAAATGCCCTGCTGAGCCTCCTGGGACCTTCCTCCCCAACTCTGTAAGCCTTTCTAGCCACTGCTGTGACTGTGTTTATCTGCAGACAATTCCTACATCTGGGACCTTGCTCCTTAGCTCAATGTGAGCTGCATTCAAATCACTGTTCCCCTGCATGTTTTCTTGTTTTGTGATCACGCACTCTGGCTCGTGTGAGCCTTGTACCTGCCACTCATTGACTTTGCTGCTCCACTTGTCAGTGGACCATGCCTTCAGGACCTTGTTCCCTTGTATAGCTGAGCCCTAGATCCAGCCACTGACACTTGACTTGCTGCCTCAAGCAAACTACAGGTGAACCCTGCCTGCAGGATCTTGCTTCCTTGCCCAGTCTGCAGCCCCATACCACTACCCACTCCATACAGCCTTTTGCCGCCAACAAACTGCTGGAGTACCCTAACTCAAGGACCTTGCTTCCTGGCTCAGACTGAGCCCAAACTTTTCCACTGCCACTGAATTTGTTGCCTTAACAACCTGCAGGTTTACTCTGCCTCAGCAACCTTGCTCTCTGGCTCCCTTGAGCCATTTTGTGATCTGGACCTTGTTCCCTTCTGTAGCAGCTAGCCCCCTTCCGCCCCACAGCTGGGGCCTTGCTCCCACTTTTTGTCTCACCTTCCACGGGGCTTACATTTTCAAGACATTCCTGCTACTCGTGGGCTGCCTTATCCAGCCTACATTCTTAGCCCAAAGCAATTCTGCTAGAGCAAACCCTGCAAACTGATTACCTTCTATCTGTGCCTTCAGAAATTACTGCTATGGCTGCTTCTTAGCTAGTCCAGTGTTAACAGTCAGACCTTCAAGTCAGAACTATCATGTTCCAGCCACCTTGTGACTTTCATGAATACTATAACAGTAATCAGCTCTTGCTCCAGTTTCAGTATTTCAGGTTCTGCTAGTGAACAGGAGCCCATTCTGTTGGAGAATGAAGACTTGAGTCCCAATTCATGAACATCTGAGGTTGGCGTATGGTGCCTGACAATCAGGAATGACACATTGGGTAACTTGCACCACACCATGAACCATTCCCAATACAAAGACATTGCCTGTGGCAAATGGGGGGTCCACCTACTCCATCTGGACTTATGCCAATCCTGCAGCAGATGCATGGCTGTGCCCAGGCAGACAGGGACTTGCATCATGGCAGTGCTGCCATATTCCCCTCTGTGGGATTCCTAAAGTGCCACAACAGGTGCAGGGTGTATCGGGACTTAGACCAACCTGGAGCTGGTCTAATAACCGATGCACCATCCCTGAAGCAGAGCCAGGTGTGTGGTACCCATGCCCCAATTTAGATTACTGGCCAAGGTGTCCCATGCCCACATAGCCCCCACACCTACCACTCACCACCAGCATTCAGGGCACACACCCATAGTGGGCCATTCCACCCCCAGAATGAGCTCAAGCCTGCATGCTGCCACTGTGTAGTCCTTGGCAACTATAATCTCCACCCACAGTGCTAGGCACAGTACCACCTACTATGAATGGAGTGCAGCAGTCAGCGCCCCACGTCCCTGGCAGATCAGCCTCATGTGCCCATCATATGGTATGCCTACCACTGGCACCTGTCTGACTTGCTTCAGGTATGTCTGGTGTACCATCTGGTAGCAGCACACATGCATGTGCAACAAGATATACCAGTGCAACCGGCCATGGATCTCTTGTACAACAGTTTGGGTCCATGGCACTTGCAGAAACTGTGAGGTATGATTGCTGTTACTCAGCACAACTGCCACAGGGCCATCCCACAGCTGTTGGCATGCCTCGCCCATGCACCTATACCATGATGTACAGCTAAAGTTGCTGAAAACTTCAGAGGTTTGGTGCCAGGACCCTGATATTTATGAATTGGGTGCAAGGTCCCTGGCCACCAGTGATCAATGCAAGCTGCTGTTTGCCACAGCTTGCATCGACCTAAGAGGCACTTTGTGAATCCAGCCCCTGGAGTTTATTCATTCTATAGTAACACATTAAGAAAGACACTGCTAAATCCATAATCAGATATAAAGATTGGACTGTAGTGAAACTAATCTCCACACTGAAAGACATTGGGTTTCCATTTTTATCCAAAGCAAAGGAAAAGGACCTCTTTGATCTTTGTGCTACCTGTCTAAAAACTAAAGCTGCTTAAGCATCTCTGCAAAAGACAGTTGTGCCTCTCAGTCCCTTGGATAAGTTAAAGAAACTCATGTTGTAAGTCAATGCCAACATTACAAGACTTGGGTCAAAGGTTATGGCCATGGAACAACATCTGCAATCAGACTCTGGCCCCACACCTTCCATCCTGCTTGTTTTTTTTTGTTTTTTTTTTATTTAGTTGTTTAACCAGGTATAGCACACTAAGCTGAAAGCTTTTTTACAGGAGCGACCTGGGAGCACAAGAAGGTTAAGTGACTTGCTCAGGGCCACACAGTGTGCAAGTGAAAGCTGTGGGATTCAAACCCAGGTCTGGTCTGCTGGATGTCACCAGATTTGCGGCTCAGAGCCTTAGACCACTGTGCTATACTGCCTCCTTGTCCATGATAAAGCCATACTTTCAAATCTTCCCTTGAAAGGACCTTCTAGTCTCATCCCTCCCATGCCCATCACACTTGCTCCAGGCTGTCCCGGTAGTGCTGGACTTCCACTGCCAGCTACAGTTCCTACCCTACAGTAACTACCAGATAATCCTTTGACCTCAGGTTCTTCTCCTTCTATCAGTCCAATGCCTCTAGTACCAGCACACCTGAGGAAGCACATTGTAGAGGGGAAGGACATCAACCTTGCTGCCCTATTAGTCTTACCCTATGACACATTCTAATACAGAATCATTTCACTGTGACATTTCCATTATCTTGAAGGATAAAGATGCTCATCTTCTCAAGAGCCTAAATAATTTGTGGCAGCATTTAGCATTTACCGTGACATCTACTGAGAAGCCATTCCTACTTACCAGCAGGAACTACACTTGTGCCTTTACCTAATCATAGATTTATCCATTTGTTACAATGGTACTATCATCTATATCTACTATAAGGCCTTCTCTGCCAAAGCAGCGGTGATGCTGCTAAGATTCAATACTCGTCTCAACTGGGGTGCCATGGATAACAAACTTTTGTGCTACTACTTTGTCGGCAAAAAGGCTCTCTCCTGTGCCATTTGAGGATCTCTCTATCATCAGCCTGCTCTGTTTCCTCTCACCAATGAACTTAACTAGCAGCCACTCTGCCACTTCACCTTCCACCTTGTCAAACCTTGGTATCTTCTACCTGTCCCAAAATTTCAAAAACAGCAAAGGCCACCAAAAAGTCATGGCTTCTGGCCACACCATTTGCAACAAATTGCATGAGTCTTACTGTCTAGCCCTTTCTTGCTGGATGTTACACATTTGTAGCCACTGTGGAGATGCTCACACAAAGGCGGAATGTCACTGCCAGCCCAAAGTGCAGTATTCATCCTTTAGGAAATGACAGTCATCTCACCTGTCCATTCCTATTCACGTGTCTTTCCTCGAGTTTGTCCTGTCTGCTCATCCTAACCACAATTTTATCAATTTCCTATAGTCTTGGCCTTCACAAGGGCTTTCATACTGGTCTTCAGGGTATCCCTTTAGACCCACACTCTTGCACCAGTCTCTTAACTGCCTTGGCAGAACCTCATGTCATCTCAGATCTCATCCAAAATGAACTCACAGAAGGTTTCCTTATAGGCCTGTTATCTCATCCTCCATTTCCAGCTTACTGTATATCTATCAAAATTGCCACAAGGAACTCTCAGGAAAGAAAGAATAGTAGTGGATTTCTCCATGCCCCACTCTTCCATAATAGCCAGCATTAACTCTCACATTCCTTCAGAATATTACTTCCTCATCCATGTACGAATATGTGACACTATCAAACTCATAAATATGGTGGGTAAAGGTGCTTTTTTGGCAAAAGCTGTCATTACAGATACCTTTAAACTACTGCCCATACATCCCACCTTGTGGCATCTGTATGCAATACAGAGGGAGTTTTCTTATTACTTTTCTGTTTCTACTAACATTTGGGTACAGAAACAGTCTGAAGCTCTTCCACATGCTGTCTGAATCCCTCTGCTGAATCTTGCTCAACCTTCTTAAACATCTGTTTGCTCTTTATATTTTGGACTACTTTCTTCTGGTGGATCCTCCTACTGCTCCTCTGACCACACGCATTTCATGCTTAGTGGATTTGTTTTCCCAGTTATGCATTCCTCTGGCTCCAGATATTTATCAGCCCACCAATGAAGCTCGCATTTTTGGACATACTCTCAGATTCAGAGAGAATTGAAGCTTGTCTTTCCCAGGGTAAATTGCAATGCATTTCCACCCTAGTACCACATGACTGTAATAGCAAAGCTCATAATAGTGCTGATAGTTCAGTGCATATCAAAATTGTAAAAAACACTGGGAGCATAAACCGTGATGCAAATTTGCTTGCGTTCATTGGTCGCAATCCTGAGTACATTTCTATTTACAGTGAGAACATCCAAGTGTTACCCCTCTAATTTAATCAGAATCCAGCTATAAATGTAGTGCAGTAAATGCTGTAAACTGAGTGTTACCCTTCTATTTACATCAGATAAGATGCATTCCAACCCCTTGTACAAGCAGTGCTGTTTTGCCAAACCATCTGCAGCACTTCATGTCTCTCTGCTACTGTGTGAAAAGTTAAAATGATGTACCTTGCTTCTGGAGACTATTTAGAAAGTGGCTTGATGTGTGTAGTAGCAGCACCCTCCTGCTTCTTTTGCTATCACATAGGTCTGAAGACTGACCCTATAATTAAAGAAGGGTATTTCCAGAATACGGCCGGCAATGCTATTTAAACAGCATCTTTCAGTTCATTAATAGGCACTGTTCCAGAGATCAAGTCATAATTCTTGCAGAGACAGCTTGCTTGAATGTTTGTGGAAGAGTCCATTAATAACAAATATCGAGTAGGTGTTTTACCAAAGCTGATGTAAGTGATTTTTTTACAACAAAAATTAGTAAGCTACATTAGAACTTCAGACGAAAATATATTTCAGATCACCATTTAACAGTGCCCAAGACACCACCCTTTTAACTAGGCAATGTATGCTTCAGTTTCTTCCTGCCTCACTCTTCTCTCTCCTTTAGCGTCTTCCAAACTTTGGTTTACAAGAGCATTCGTAGACAAGTACCCCATCCTTTGCTTATTTTCCCTATTCTGTCCTTATCCCTCAAAGCATATGATCATGGGGCCATCCATTTCTTGTAGCTTGTGACTGCTGCAAATATGTAATGCATTGTAAAGCTGCAGTCACTCATTAATGTCGCACTATTAAGAATGTGCGTTAAATGGTTGTTCTAATTTTTGTTGCGTGATTATCACCGGATACCGTTTTCCAAACTCTGGCCAACAGAACTGCTAGTCATTCCTGATCTTATTCACAGTTTTCATCTCTTTGAAATGTTCCCATCATTGAATCTGCCTTTCTGTGGGGGAAGCAGTGGCTCAAACAATCCATAATATGTTACTTCTACAACCTGAAAATTTGCAAATCGTCAGTATAGGCCGATCATCATCTCCTCCTATAGTGCAGGTCCTTAAAGACTCACTTTGGTTTCACTGCAAGGACATTTTGAAATTCATTGCATGCATACAGTATACTGGCTTCTTCAAATGCTGTTGCTGACTCTTGTTCCTGTTTTGAGTTACAGACCTTTAGGCTCATGGCTCCACAAGGTAAATGTGTCCCCATTACAAGCATCTCTGTTTCTCAACCTGATCCTGAATTAGACTTCTACTCACCTGTTGTGACCCACACCTTCTGGAATTCCTTGGCAACCAAAACCAAATCCTCTTACACTACAACTTGGAACTCTTGTAAGCACTTTTATACATCACACTCTTGACTCATTCTACAGTTCTTCTCATCAAATGCCTGACTGTCCTTCGTTACTAGCAAGAATACCCTTTAAGGCCTTTCTCTTAGAGCTTCACAAAACCATTCCTTCCCTTTCTTGAGTTCTCAAAATCATAGATGCATACCTCTTCCAATGCCTCATCTATTTTAAACCAGGATTTTTACACTTGCAGTTGATACCATAACCCAGTCTGCAATGTGTCTCACCTTTTATGGCTTTCTACATCCAAGATAATTTACTGTATCTTCTGAGCTTTTTTTCCCAAGAGCTTTTTCTCCCAAACCAGCATCTCAAAGTGTCAAATCTCTTCAAAACTTTCAGTGAGCCCTATTTCCTTCTTCTTTACTAATCCAAAATGAACAGAACCCAGCAAGGAATGACAATACCATATTTCAGTATGCACAATGAATGGTGTCCAATTAGTATGTTCCATCATTGCCTTCAGTCAATTGATGGCAGACTGCCTCACCAACCTCTCTTTCTCAGTGACTAAGGAGTCATCATGACTTCCTCCTGGTTTATCTCTCATCTGCAAACTCTACTATTAAGCCTTAACCTAATACTTCTTCTATTTCAGGTCTTTCATTCTGGATAGATGCTGCTACCACAGCAGCTAGAATAAATGTACCATCACACATAGTGTAATCAAAACTATGGGCCCTTGGACCTCCTCATGTTTCAAATCCTGCATCCAGGATAAAATTTATGATCCGTTTGGCCCAAAATCGCTAGCCTCGTAACTATTGTGCCTGGAGGAAAGGCTTAGACTCCCAAGGGTTCCTCCACCATGGGTTTTTCTTCTCCTCCATTCTGGTGACAATTGTCTATGAAGAGCTTGGTCAAATGGACAAATATAAGTATAATTGCCCCTTTGAAAGTAAGCTTAGAAATATTCAACCACTTCAATAATGCATGTATAATAGTGGGTTTTTGTTTAACTATAGATTATAGAGCATGGACTGGAGTCACTTATGGACTGCGCTGCGACACCTTTTTCTGAATGTTTTAATTTGAAATTGTTCCCATTTATTTCCCCATTTGTCTTCTGGGCAAGAGTCCAGTTGATTGCCTTTCAAGCAGATTCTTTTTAATATTCTATGTGAGCTATGAATATTCACTGATTAGCCTTTAAACAGTTGATCATCCATTTGATGAGATAAGCCATGCCCTCCTGACAAAGAGGCAGCGCACCTCAAAGTGCTGGGAAACTTTGGCTATCTCACCAGTGAGTCAATGTGTGTTAATTTCAATACTTTTCTTATTTTTTTAGTTACTTTGTAAGTGTGCCAGTATTGTTTCTTCTTCTTGTAGTTTAAGCCATTATACAGTGGCACCCATGAGAATGTTATGTGTGGATAGAATGTGCCCCATACACTTGCCAAATACATTATCCCTTGTGTGAGATCTTCCCAAGTAAAACCCACCATCAACTTCCAGATTCACAAAATATCACTGAAACCATCTTGTGGCTAGGGAACTAAATGTTGCTGTGACCCAAATGCTTCTTCTTGATATGCTATAATATTGCTATATTGAAAATGCTGGTTTCTGTAATGTAAAGAGCTATGCAGCACCCACATGAAGTGCTCATTTGTGGATATACTTTTGAAACAAGTCAGTAACTGAACTATACTCAGATCTAAAATCATATGTGTCACATGCCCCAAGCTTTTCAACGGTTGGTCCATGGAGCTGTTAGTCACTCAGGTCAGTAATGAAAGTCTGTCTCTCTATAAATGACTAGCCACAAATGTCACAATTGAATCAATGATGTTCTCTTGCAGCATGGGGCCTTCTGACTCTGTACTAGATGCCCCACAGTCTGATTGGCTGATGGGGGTATCTACATTTTATTTATTTATTTGTTTCATTTTTGTTGACTGGGTAAGTGCACTAGACAAATCCTGCCTATTTTCAGGCATGACCCGGGGAGGGGATTCAGATGAATGCCAACTGACCTTGAACCAGATTAAGCTGTCGGTGGTATTTTTTGTGAATGGAGGAATTTGGCCATTGCACCAGGGAAATTCCTCTGCTTTTTTCGAGAAGTGCTACGGGATCTTTAACATCCACCAGAACTACCACCAGAACAGGCAGATGGGACCTCGGTTTAACTTCTCATCCAAAAGAAGGCACCTCAGGAGTGCAGCACCCCCCTCATGCTGCACTACAGTGTCAGTATTGGGATATTAACCCAAGTGCCTGGTGTGTGGTTAGAACCCACAGCCTACTGATCTCCTGGTCTCACAGGAGAGTGTACTACCTGATGAGCCACTGACACTGATACCCTGTTGCTATAGTGGTGGAGGGTCAGTGGCAAACAAAATGGCTGTGTCCTTTCTCTTGCAGGGTGCTGTTCCCCATAGTTATGATTTCTGAAGACTTCCTTGTCCAACAACACATTTTTGCCCCAAATGTACTTTCTGCACACTCAGGGCAAATGTTCAGTTTTCATCATGGAGTGGTGACTGAGCAGTATGGTCATGGGAGGGTGGGGGAATCCACTGTAGCATGCAATTATGTCTACTCATCAGTGACAGCAGAGCTGCAAGGTCTTAAGGCAGCTGTAGCTGCTTGCAGGAATGGCATCTAACACTGATGACTGTGTCGTCTCTTTCCTCCTGCCACAGAGCCCAGAGCAATCCAAGTCCATAGGAGCTGGAGGCATTCATTCAACAGTACTGGCAGCTGCAGTAGGTGCTGTCTCCTAAAGAAAAATATGTTGGAAGGGTTACATACTGTATCATCAGTTCTTCTGGGTGGCACCCCATAGGGGAGGAGGTAGAGGCACTACAGAAACAATACAGGTCATAAGTTGTGTGAATGACTCAGAATGCAGTATGTTTATAATAAAGTGGAAATTCCCCTTTTCCTACAGCAGTCGTCAGAATTAGCATTGAAACTACAGATTGAATTTGCACCCTTTGTATTTGATGGAGATCCATTCTGTAGTTCTATTGAAATCATAAATCAGTATTCTGCATGTACATTTTCATGATGCAGTGTGAAAGGTCCAAAATGGTCTTCTGCAGATGGTCAGTGGCTATGTAATCTGTGGAATTTGAGTTAATCCAGGAGTTCATATGCTGCAGTTTTACATCAGAACAACAGCCAATCAATTCCTTTTCAGTCCAGTTGAAAGAAGCCACTGCTAGGCAAATTCAGATTATGAATTTCAATGAAGAAAGGAAAAGGTGAGCCACTAGAAACTGAATCTAGGACCACTGGCATTCGATGCTAGTAACTCTGCCTCTGAGCTATGGTTCACACAGCTACAGGGGCTGTCCAGGTGTTCCTTCAAATTCACATTGCCAACTCCTTTTCAGTGCAGTTTAAAGAAGCAACTGCTTGACAAATGTGCTATGTGAACCATAGCTCAGAGGCAGAGTCACTAGCATGAAATGCTAGAGGTCCTTGGTTGTAATTCATAATCTAAATTTGCCTAGCAGTGGCTTCTTTAAAGTGCTCTGAAAAGGAATTGATTGGCTGTTGTTCTGATGTATTTGTGAGGTTACCACATTACACAACATAAGAGGAAGGGAATGTGAATTTGAAGGAAGACCTGGACAGCCCCTGCAGCTATGTGAACCAAAGCTATGATGTAGAGTTACTAGACTGGAATACTAGAGGTCCTAGGTTCAATTCCTAGTGGTTCACCATTTCCCTTCTTCATTGTAATTCATAATCTAAATTTGCCTAGCAGTGACATCTTTAAATTGCACTGAAAATGAATTGATTGGCTGTTGTTCTGATGTATTTCTGAGGTTGCAAAGTTATACAACACCAGAGGAAGGGAATGTGAATTTGAAGGAAGACATGTACAGCCCCAAGTAGAGATATTAGCATGGAATGCTAGAGGTCCTAGTTTCAATTTATAGTGGTTCACCTTTTCCCTTCTTCATTGTAATTCATATGCTGCAGTTTTGGCATTTCTCCCATAGTTTACTTTCCCTTTGAGGAATGTAAATGCTTGTGGGGGGGAGGGGAAAGAGAGAGAGAGAGAGCTACTTGTTGACGGAAAGTTCATAAGAAAATGTCAATACTTCCTATGATGGCTGCTGTAGAGGAAATTCGGAAAAAAAAGTCTCCGTCTGCACCACTTTGCCTACAGAAGTCCAGCATTCAGGTGACAGAGGTCTTCAAAAATACCAGGCTTCTTTTTGAAGGAAAATGTCTTCTGAACCAAGACAGAGTGTTACCAAACCTCTTCCTTTCAGTCATATTAAACATGAAACACTGTAATAGTATTAGAAAGGTGGACAGTGCAGGACCTGCCTGAAAGTTGTGTGGTTTGCTTTCTTTACTAAGGTGTTCTTCCAACCACCTCCCCATGGTGCCTGTGGAGGTTTTACAGCCATCCCTTAAGTCCTGGGCCACCTGCATAGCTTAGGCACTGGAAAATGGCACCATCTGTACCTGTGTTGCATCATGACTATACAGGATGGTATACTGGAGCAGGGGTTGATAAAGGCAGAACACCTATCTAGTCTACTCCCCACTACTCTGAGTTGGTAACTCAATAGTGGGATCTAGTCATTGTAAGTCTAATCTCTTTTTCAAAATATTAGGGAGTTCAGAACAAGTCACTAAACCTCCTCAGTGCTCCTGGGTTGTCATTGTAAATGGCCTTTGTGCCCAGTGTGCCTCATCTGGTTACCAAAAGAATAAAAACATATATTCAATATATTCATATTTGTTGATATCACAACTTCCTCCAGGAGACTATTACATACTCTCATTACTCGACTGCTAAAAATAAAAAAAAATGTTTTTCCTGAAGGTTGTAGCTACTTGCTGCAGTTTATATAGCTTTAGAATGGGATGGTTTTAATTGTAAGATTTAATTACATTATTGACAAGCTGTCAGTAACTATCGTATGAAGCTGGAGTATACCATAGAAACATAAATACGTAGAATTTGTTGGCAGAAAAGGACTGTTTGGCCAACACAGTCTGTCCAGATGGTCCCTGCCTAGTCTGTCTCCGCAGATCCTAACTGGTCTTCAGCGACCCCTGCTCCTCCCTGCCATTTTAGTAATACTCCCTATGTCTATACCACATACAGTATGCTTGATGCCCTCCTAAAGTTTTCACCTCCACCACATCTGCTTGCAGTTTGTTCCAGTGGTCCACAGCTCTTTCAGTGAAGTACTACTTCCTCATATCCCTCTTAATCCCCCTCCAGCTTCATCATATGCCATCTGGTCCTGATGAATACTGTATCTCTCATTTGAAAGAGACTTCCATCCTACATCCTGTTAACCTATACCGAGGGATTTTTAGGTCTCTATAAGGAACCCTCTTGCTTTCTTCTCTTCCAGGGTGTGCACTTTGAGATTCCTTATTTTCTTTTCATATGGTTTTTGATGGAAACCCTGCACCATTTTAGTTGCCCTCCTCTGAATTGCTTCTACCATGTGTATACTATTTGAGGTGCAACCTCCAGAACTGTAAACAATACTCCAGGTGAGGGCTCACAAGCAAGCAAAACAGTGGCAACACCTTCTCCCTCCTCCTACTGGAGATTCTACTCCTTATGCATCCCAACATCCCACTGGTCCTATCCACTGCTTTGTCACACTGCCTGCCACTTTGAGATAATCAGATATGATGAGTCCAAAGTCCCTATCCTGCTCAATGATTGTCAATACCTTCCACCCCAGGAATGCACCTATGGCATAGTAACCCAATTCATCTCTATTGTTGAGGCACAGGTCAGAAAGCATAGGAAAACCAGGATCAGTTGTAAAATTTGCAACAAGAGTTTTATTATTAATAACAGTAAAATAAAAAATTAAAAAAAATTCAGAATAACTATTTACAATGGCAGTAGAAACATAGAAAGCAGAGTCCTTCTTCTGTTCAATTTCCAATCTCAGTCTCTCAGTCTCTGTCTCTCTTGCAAAACATTGCCGCTCCTTTTTATAAGTCTGTGCAGGAGCTCGTTAAGAAAATAGCGTGCTTCTCACACCCTGAGCTTGTAAGTTTCCAATATTCTTGTCAGTTTCAGCAGGTGCATCAAAAAGAACTCTATGACTCAGAACTCGCCTCTTGTTTACATCTTCTTCAAAAGGCTTAAAAATTGCATCTCAGGTTGACCCCTTAAGTTCCAAATAGCTTTGCAATCATTTAAACAGTATAACTGTATACAGTTTTAAACAAAGGGATCCCAGTATCAATAACATTTCCACAAAATGATTTACATATATTTTTATACCAGCAGATATGCAAGGGGGGGCAGAACAGCAAGTGAGAGTAGAGAGACAGTGAGAGGTAGAAAATAGCAAGACCATTGGGGTGATCAAGTCCTAGGTCTCAAGAGAAAATCTGGTTGTGCATCCAGACAGAGAAGAAACAGAAAGGGAGAGAATATAACAGATCCTTGCATTTAAACTCTTTCTGCATAACAAATGGGAGAGGGCCGTATTCAACCCTGTCACAGTCTCTTCTGTTACTATGCCATAGGTGCATTATTTTGCATGTTTTGGCCTTGAACCATAACTGCTATGCTCTTGACCACTCCTTGAGTTTCCCAAGGTCCCTATGCTTTCTCCTCACCCATTACCGAGTGTTCACCGTAATACAGATTTTGGTGTCATCTGCAACAAGGCATACCTTCCTTTCCAATTTTTCTGCAATGTTATTTATTAACACATTATAGAAACATAGACACATAGAATCTGTCAGCAGATAAGGACCATACAGCCCACCTAGTCTGTCCATTTCCCCATTTGGTTAGGCAATCCTGACTCTTAACTGAAATGCTTGCCATTGAAAAGGGCTGTTACCGGTTCTGAGCAATGTGACACCCCACTGGTCACTCTCCCCTAATTAAAGTGAATGCTGTTAATTGCCACCCTCTGTCACCTATCCATTACACAGTTCCTCCTCAATTAGCCTTCTTTCCAGGCCGAACAGTCTCATGATTGGAATTTTAAAGGGTGATGCAGGGCTTGCTTTAAGTCCTGCATCAAACCCATTTTTTGGTGCATCCATGCCAAACACCTTTGCCACAACTACACTTGATTTTAGTACACTGAGCACAGTTACAACAGTTTTCCCAGTTTATGGCAGTTTGTACCCTATTTTGGACACAAGCCGCATGGAAAGAATACCTGGGATTGACGCAAGCTAGATCAGCAAACACCTGCTCTAACTTGCAGCAATCAGTGCATGAGATAGAAAATCCTGTTCGCTGGATGGAAGAATGCCACAAGCCCCATGCACCAAATGATCTGCACACCAGGGGCTTGCAGCATTCTCAAAGGTTAAAAATGTGACCCTGAGTCTTTCTATCTTCTCCTCATAAGGTAGTCTATTTTGCATTGGGATCATTTTGGTAGTGATATGTTGGATTAGTTCAATATTGCTTCTATCACATCTTAAGTAACTGTTCCATAGGGTAAAAGAACAGCCTGATATTGGTTTGACTATAGATTTATACAAATGGCAGAATCATATGTTCTATTTTATATACATGGCATCTTTTTTTTTTCCAGTGACTGCCACAGCTCCACTCCTTCGAGCTGTCATGCTGGACCTCCCTCCATCCACCCAGGTGCCATCAGCTCTCACCTCATATTGCCCCTCAGATGCTTAGGTCTGACACATCAGGCATGCCTGTTGATCTGACCAGTCCCTGATGGGGGGGGGCTGAACCAGGAATGTCAGCAAGAGGGGTAGGAATGATCTGTTGCTGTGCAACCTGGTGTGGAGTAGGGAAATCAACTCAAGGGTGTCATCCGGGGCCATGGCAGCCATTTTTCATGGTCTTCTCACCTCCCTCCCATATTGGCTGTGGATGCTCATGGCTGGCCTTGGGGGAGTGCCTGACCACTTGTTGTCACCCATCCCATCATCAGCACCACCACTAGCCACCACCAGGTGCCATGACAGACTCCCTCCCTCCTGAGAGGACAGCATCCATGAGATGTTGTTGAGCTCTCCCTGCCAGCCTTCTGCTCCTGATGTCTTGGGTTTGGGCACATACCCAGGTCATTGGTGTGCCAGAGGGATCCCCATTGCTTGGCACCATGAAACCAGCATCCATATAACATCTCTTAATGCAGTTTAAGATTATGTTTTGTTTTCTTCACTATTTGTTTACCATGCTGTCCATTTTTTTAGATCATTATTGATCATGACTTCTAAATCTGATTCATTTTCTAATTCTTTTAAATGAATATCATATGGGTAGTAAGCATTTTGGGGATATTCCCCACTCAAATGCATACTTCTTAACATTGAAGATCATTTTATTCCTTTTGGCTCAGAATTCAGCTGAGCTGATGAATGCCTCCAAACTTTTTACAGGCAGCCCAGCTGAACAAAAAATGTCTTTGTGTGGAAAATGTTTTTCTCTTTGTGTAAGTGCTTTAGTATTGAAAGTAACCTTTCCTAATTTTGTGTTGATGTAATCTTCTTTTTGTCAGCTGCTGTTCATCAGTCAGCAGAGTATAAGAGAAGAGCATTTGGTGACCCATCTGGATCTGCAGAGCTTCAGAATGATGTTGTAGTATCTGAAGTGCAGGAGGAAGTTAGGGAACCACTTTCAAAACCATCAGGCCTTGAAGAGAGAGTTATTGGACTTATGAATTTGGGGTGAGGGAGGGTCAGGGTTTGAATGAACAGATCAATTTAGTTGTGTTATTGAGTTGAGATTATTGCTCTACATAACAATATCTGACTGTGTATATAATTGTTAATGATCTTTGTTTGGGTAGGGGTGATTCTGATATGCTTGATACAGTACATTTCCATCTCTTCAGGTTTGCCACAATTGTTTTTATTTTCTGAATTTGATCAGAGTTTTAGGTCAGTGTTTGCACCCACTCATAGTATTTCACTATGGTTCAGTTGTATTGCAAATGTCATAGCCAGTTTGTCTATTTTCATTTTTTGATCTCATTCAGTCTTATCCTATTTAGTACAAATTGTGTATGTACCATTCCATAAATAATGTGCTTTGGTATGTATACATGGATCTTACCTTGTCCCATGCATTAACCCCATATGCCTTTTGTCATAAAACAGGGAGTTTCCCTATGAGCACTTGTTAAGGACTTGAATATACATATAAATATAATTCTTGTTTGACAGATCCAGTAACTATTACACACTGGGTTACTAAAATTAATTTCTCTTTTAGATATATAGTATGGTTTGTATTGCCTTCTCTATTACAGGTCTGTATGTAAGTGTGCCTGCTCTTTTAGCAATATTTTTTGTTTTTCATTTTCACTGTGTATGGACACCTTACTATTTGTGCACTTGTCTCTGTAATGGTACCCTGCAAAATGGCACCAAATAGAAAGGAACACTGTCTCCGAGGAAGCCTAACAGCCATTAGGTGAAACAGAAGGTATTTGCTTGTCTGATGTGATGTGATTACTCCACTACTGGCACATATCATATGTGTAGCCTGAGATGTCTATCTTCATAGTTTGCACACAAAATTTGAAATTAAATGATAATAATGTTTTTGCTTCTAATGTTAGTGTTCTTATTTATTGATAAGTACTAGATGTCTTTTCTGACTTAATATATCAATGATAATTAATTATGTGCCGGCCTAGTAGTGTAGAGGGCTGAAGTGCCATGTGCACAATATTTCTCACCATGCCAGTGACCCGAGTCCAGGAACAAGCTCAAGTCACTGGGAATTGGCCCTGGGGGGAGGATTGAACATCCGATACACTGCTCTCCTCTCCTGGGGACAGAGAGGGATGCGGTGCCGGTCTTCAGTGACACCCAGTGGAGGCTGAGTGTGCATCAAGATCAGGCTACCACAAGACGGGGTTGGAGGCAATGGCAGTCATCTTTAAGCTGGGTGTGGGAGTGCGCTCAGCCTGTGCTGGATGTCATTGAACGTTCATGCCTCTGAGGAATGTGGAAAAATGCAAGGACCCCTTTTCAGCATGCACAGTGATGCCCAGTGACCTCACCAAATGATGCTCCAGGCCAGCTGAGGGCTGGTGAATTGTGGATCCTGGCCTCTCACCCTCACCCCAAGGGGGAGCCCTACTGCTGGGGGCAAGCTGCCGGCATCACTGACCATGGAGGGACTGGTGGGGAATGCTATCAGGAGGTTGCCTGGGGCAGAGTGGTGGTAGCCCCCCAAGTCACCAGGAAGGAGCAGAAAACAGAATTGAAAAAAATGATAAATGATTAATTTCATCTATAAATGAAAGGAACTGTTGGGCCATTTAGTCAGTTGCCACAGTTAAAAAAAATGGATGAAATCTGTGCATTGTGAAAATAATTTATTTCCAATTATTTGGAAAAAAGAGGAATCAAGAAAGGTGGACAGATGGGGAGACATATCCCTTTCACCATGGATCAAACTTAACTTGTGAACTGTGATAAAATGTACTTTACTCATTAATCATCTTTCGTCCATTACATCTGGCTATATGGCAGGTTCCTTCCTCCTCACTCTTGTTTTCACAGTTGCTATTGTTAAGTGAGACATTATGTGAATAATGTGGTGTTGTATCCCAAAGTGGGATGAGGGGGCCCATATATAGAGAGAGAGACACCAGACTGAAGCCAGACATACTAAGGTCTACATTCGGGTAGATCATAATATAGTTTTGTATTTGTTTGCAGAGACAGGGACCCCAGGTGAAAAGGAACTCAGCAGGTAACCAGCCATATGGCAGCAGATGATAGCAAGCACTGACAAGAGCCAATTGGGCTGAAGCTGAGGAATTTTGGGTAAAAATATTGAAAGTTACCAAAGATATGAGCCTGTGTTAGCAACATGTAATATAGGCTTATAAATGTGTTATTTTGTAATATGTGTACACCAAATTTGCAACATAGCTATGTTATAATCCTGCCTCATGAAGAAGGGCATAGCAAATGTCCAACTGCAGCCTGAAATGTGATTTTGTGTAGGGACTGCAAAAACAACTTTCAGGACACAAAAACACATTTTGGGCAGGAGTTGAAAAATAACAGCTGTCACATTCATGAGGTGCTGTAACGAAATGGCTTTGTTGAAAATTTGAGGTAAAAATATTGAATATTATCAAACTTACATGCCTGCTTTTGAAAAATTAAACATAACCTCATAACTTTTTGGTTTTTAAATATTTTTACACCAAATTTAGAACATGGCCTTCTTAAGAACCCACTTCATGAACAATGGCAGAGAACATTTTCAACCCCTACCTGAAAGGTGATTTCAAACAGGGATCACAAAATCATCTTTTGGGATGTAAAAAAAAAAACATTTTGGCCAGGATTTGAAAAATGACAGCTGCTGTAAAGATATGGTTATGTTGTAAATTTGGGGTGCAAATACTGAAAATTACCAAAGTTACAATCCTTAGATCACAAAATTCAATGTAGACCCATAACTTTTTTTTTTA
The DNA here is from genome assembly GCA_016271365.2 of Neoceratodus forsteri. Taxonomy (NCBI): domain Eukaryota; kingdom Metazoa; phylum Chordata; order Ceratodontiformes; family Ceratodontidae; genus Neoceratodus; species Neoceratodus forsteri. Next base: position 922,826,993 of record CM057455.1, on the reverse strand, counting down.
ATATTTTTACACCAAATTTAGAACATAGCCTTCTTATGACCCCACCTCATGAACAATGGCAGAGAAAATTTTCAGTTCATCCCTTAAAGATCATTTCACACAATGACTATGAAATCACCTTTCGAGACAGATTTACCTAATGTCACTTGCATTGTTCATGAGGTGGTGTCCCAAAAAAGGTGTGTTGAAAATTTGGGTTAAAAAATATTGAAAAGTGGTCAAGTTTTGCTACTAAGTTCAAAACCCCTTCAAAATACATTGAACCGCAAACCTGGTTTCCTCAATTCACAGTCCGACATTGAAGAAAGAAGACATGTCTATGGTCCAGAAAGGATTACATAGTTGGACGTCTGATGGATAAGTAAGGGCTTGGGGAGGTGCAGGGTGGTGGGTGCTGATTGGGAGGGTCAAGATGGGGTCAGGAATGGCCATAAAAGACATTGATGGGTGGCTTTCATTTTACAGGTTTAAAAAACAAACAAAGCTGAGGCTCCGGATCATGATACTGGGGTATTGGGCACTCCCCCAGTATCACTCGTGTGTTTCTGGGGAGTATGGAGTGGTAAGCACTGAGATGGTGGGTTGGGAAGGGGAATATTAAAACAAAAAAAATGGAGGAGTCTTGATGGTGACACTGGAGGAGGGGGCATCCCCAGTGTCACTCTTATGTTCTGGAGAGGGTGGTGGTGGGTGCTGAGAGGGAGGGTCGGTGGGGATATGTATAATTTGGATACAAAAATTGAGGTGTTCTGATCATGACACTGAGGGGTTGGGCACTTCAGTGTCACTCTTATGTAACATGGGGGGGTGGTGTGTGCAGAGGGGGAAAGTCGGTTGGGGGAATATCTATAATTTAAAAGGAAATAAATTGGCAGTCAAAGCACAATCCACCATATCCAACATGGCTGATGCAGTCTATTGTGCATGCGCAACTACTAGCACATGCGCAGTAGACTGTGGTAGCCATCTTGGACACATCGGAGTGTGCCATGACCGCCAATTTTTTTCTTTTAAATTATAGATATTTCCCCAACCTGATCCTTCCTTCTCAGCACACACCCCCCAGAAAGATAAGAGTGACACTGGGGATGTCCAATCCCCCAGTGTCACTATCAATATGCCACCTAGTTTTACAAAAATAGTGCAGTGCCCCTGGGGATGAGGAGCAGAGTGCTTCAGGGACACGGTGGACAAGGAGGCAACTGTGCTCCATGTCTGACATGTTGTTCGGTAAGAAGAAATGCACTTAGTCCTTTTTCTGTAGCAAGAGGTTTGCAGGGTTATGCCCACTGCAACCCTAAAAGAGGTATTTGAAGATACAGTCCAAGATGAGGAGAGGTAGGAGAAGGAGTTAGAGTCACTCACGTATGGCCACTAGAACACTGGCTCCACTCAGGCACAAGCCTTTTATTCATATGAAACTGTTCAGTTGGGAAGCTGTGTGATTCATGGAATAGTGACAGTTGTAGACTTGTTACTGCCCCAATCCATCTACTTGGACACTTTTGAGAACCTCTGAAGAAGATACAATCTGCCCCATACAGACATTTGGCGATACCTCCAAATCTGTATTGCAGTGTTTTAAAGGATAGGCCCTTTCAGATTCCACCATTTATGTCTCAAGTAGTCATTGCTATGGCAGCTCCTAAGAATGGTAAGACTGGGAAAATATACAAAGCAATCACAGATGGAATCCCTTACATCTCCCATAAGACCAAACATAAAATGCAATAATCACTACAAATAACAATATTGGAGGACCAATGGTCCAGGCTGTGGAAGTTGGCTCATATAGCATGCCCATATACCAGGAGTAGAAATCCCCTCATCCAGAACAAGATCTTGCACTATTGGTATAGCACCCCAGTTCAATTAAAAACCTTAGGCCAGGCCGGCCCAGGGCACTGAGGATTGAGGCGCTGGATGCCACACCTAGCGCTACGCCGGTGACCCATGTTCGGGAACAAGTCCGGGCCATCGGGGGTCGGTAGGGGAGGACTGGGATTGAGCATCTGTAGATTGGTCTCCCAGTTCTGGTGTGGGTTGGGGGAATTTTGCTGTGCTGTAGCGGCTCCTGGGGACACTCGGGGGCACTACAAGTGCTGGTGATCTGGAGGGGGAATGCGGTGGACATCAGCACACTGTGCCCAGACATCATTGCACGTCCACGTTCCAGGGGACCAATTGGAGGAAAATGGCTGGGCGCGACCGTGCAGCTTGATGGCCGCACTCTGAGCCGCCTGGAGGACTTTGGCTTAATCCTGTCCAGGAGGGTCCGGGGCTGTCCCGGCTGGCTGAGGCAGAGGGGGAACCCTCCAGCGGGATGGCAGGATGGCCGTCCCAGATCCTCCTGAGTGCAGTCTGAGCTACCCAGTTCTCCGGGGGGCGGAGCCGGCAGCTGGATGCCCCAAGCCGGTAGTGTGCCACAGCAGGTGGCAAAAAGCATTACATAAAAAAAAAAAACTTAGGCCTATTAACACACAACTCCTACTGCAGATGCAATCAACCTATTGTAGACCTCCTGCAAATTCGTTGGGCTTGCCCCAAAATACAACGTTTCTGGAGTAAATTACATAGATGCTGTACCAGGATGCTATGTTGCACCCTCTCCTTTGGCACAATGCAACTACTGGGTGTCATACCTCCCTATACCTGTATCCCCAACCTTCAGCTGTGACAGCTACTCATGGTGGGAATAGAGGCAAAGAGAATCATTCTACAGTGCTGTAGGTCTGAGGATATCCCCTTATTTCCCAGTGGCTTTCAGCTGTTAGGAACCTGTCCACATTACTGAGAATGCTCCACTTTGCCAGGAAGACCTTTTTCCTGTATCATGATACATGGACACCTGCCTTGTCATCACCTTTTAGAACCTCTGATTCTTCTCAGGGCTAGAGGAAGGAGGGAATCCTACTCCTTTTCCTCCTCCACCCCCTTTCCACTTCCACTCATTTTAGGCAAAGATGGCAGTTTTATTCCAGCTTGCCTTGTCAGCCTCCCTGAGCCATTATATGGTGCCCCACCAATTTGGGTGGTCTCTAGATGGCACACTCTGGTGCCCACCCCCATCCCTCCCTCTCCATCCTCATTCCCTTTGATGAATAGTGATGGGCTTAAGGTAATGATCACCACCTCTCGCTCTCTGCGGTTGGTTTCAAACCCAATCCCCCTTGTTTCACTGTCACCCATACTCTTGCCATCTGGGATAGCGTTAAACCCTATGCAGTTACTCTGCCATAGTCTATCAACGGATTTGGAGGTTTCGAGGGGTGTGGTACCTAGGGCAACCGATTAGAAATAGCTTAGTATTCAATTACAACTCCGCAGTTTTTTTCTCCTATTTGTCTAATTGTCATGTAATCACTCTTCAATGCCTAATGATCAGGCCTCTGTAACCACTGAATATGTGTATTGTCCTATTGTCCACCCTGTCATGGAACCTTTGTAAAAGAGCTCACGCTCAAAGGTCTTTCCAAAATACTAATTAAACAATTAAACAATTATGAGGGCTTCATGTTGTTCCCAATTCCTCTTGTTCAAGGTATTTAGAACTTTCTTGATATTTGAGTCATATTACACTTTTACCTGATTTGTCTGATTATATGTATTATAACAATTGTGCAACTGTGGTAATGCCAAGAAGGCATAAACGCAAATACGCACAGCATATACTGACCTGCACAGATACTGTATTCCCTGCCAATGTTAAACCATTGCATCCCAGCAGTTCCACACAAGCCACAATCCATGTTTGTGTATTTTGTCAACTCAATGTCATTTCTACCAGCCAACATTGTATGACATACTCAAACAATGCACACTTCACCATGCTAAGAAACACACAGACCAGTAAAGTACATAGAAATGTATATATTCTTTTCTACTTTTAGATACTACACAGTAAATGGACCCATGGATGTTTCCTGTGGTCTCCAGGACGTACCACACAAGAGCACTGCCCACACAGCTCCTTGTCATAGCTGTGCCATCCATGGTGTTAGCCCTATAGACCAGGATGTCTTACATCAGGAGTCCAGACCTATAGCACATAACGAACTGTCTGTCTTCCACACAGAAAGTGCCTGCTGCACCCCTACTTGGTGGTCCTTTTGGTGGTCACAGATGTTATTCTGCCCACACCCCACATTATACAGTGTTCATTGGATTCTGGCCAGCCTTCAGCATCCTTGTCCAGGACAGGGGTAATTCTCATCCTGCTTTACTGTGGTGCTTCCTCTATAACACATCATGTCCTTCCTCTGCAGAGCACCATGGTGTCCACCACATGCATGTCATTCTGCAACAACAGTTGAAAGTGGAAATCACTACAAAGATTTCACAAACATGATAGCACATAAATCATGGCATGACAGCAATCTTTACCCACCTGTGAAGGATTGGCAACTCTCCAATATGCCTCATACTGGTACTAGAACACATGTCCCTCATGCATAAGAAAGGTCAGCTGTAGGTCACGAGCTTTGGCTATGTCACCATTGTCTTCCCCACTTTACTGCTGAATGAATGATCAAACACACATGCACTGATACCCCAGTAAGGCAAGGCAAGGTAACTTTATTTATATGGCATTGTGAAGGGGTCTATACAATATTCACTTGGGACCCCTCACCACTAAGATACTAGCAGGAAAACAGGGAGAATTGACACCCAGTCTGAAACCAAGCCATGTTGATTTCTGGCCTGGTCCTTTAAAAGTCACCTGTTCTTGAGAAGTTCCCACCATCAGCCAGGCTGCAGAGTTCTAGACCAATTGCAGGCAGCATAGCAAACCTCCAGATAACCTGAAGTATAGATCTTTGCAGTAGTCCAGTCCAGGGGTGAGAAAGATGTGGACTACTGTCACCAGGTTGGCAGGCCCACATGCAGTTTGGACCAAGCAATGTTACTGAGATAGTAAACGCCATTTCAAACAGCCACTGACACCTGGTGTTCTAGTATCAATCTGCTGTCCAGAATGACCCACAGATTACTAATTCACACAAATTCACCCTAGTTGACATGGGACATGACCAGTATATGTCTTGCACTTAAAAGAACACAATGTTCTGGGATACCATTGTCTGGCAAGCTGACACACATGTTGTATAATGACTTGACCTTTGTCCATGTGTGCATACACAAGCCCTGTCCCATGGAACCAGACACATGAAATGCTACCAGTGGGGAACCATAATATCACATGCATGTACACAATGAGGGTACATGAATCAACGACGGAAGTGCCTTTCTATGTGACACCGGCTGTGCAGTGACCTTTCAAATCTGGAACACAGGATGCAGTACATGCACAATGACCCCACACCTTGTGGATAGCCACACATTCACGTGTAGCTATTGTGGAACATGCTGGACCAGTTCCAACCAGGTTGTGTGACCTGATCGAATTTTCAGCAGATGGCTTCTGGATGCATGCTTCACATACATCAACTGACTTGAGGACAGTGTAAACCCTCATGAGTAACAAGTAATACCCTTGCACTTTTGTATATAGAGTAAGTAGCTTATCACGTACAGTTTATTAAACAGGCTATGTAAGAATGCATGGTCATGTTTCGTAAGCCACTGACAGGATCACAGTGATGATAATGGAGTAGGCCAGGGGTTTCCAATGGACACATAGGAAGTACATGTTCCTCAATTGTGTCCTGTTCTCCCCTTGTTCTCATTTCATTCACTAACAACCCTTCTGTAGATAGAGAAATCCTTGACAGGATGTGGCAGCTGTGGGGTTACATAATATGTATATTGCACTTTGTTGCAATGCTGCAGTACTACACTGTCAGCCTTACAGTATGTTATGCACATCCCTGTACAGTTGTTACACATACGCAAGGCCATTTCAGTCTTCCAGATTATCAACAGAAACTGTACTGGACCCTCAACCCATCAATGCCTTCCCTATGATCCAGCTGACCTCCCTATCTACGTCCGATGTGCCAACTCATGTGTCCCCATACCCAGGCTCACCATCTCCTTACTACTCTGTTAACAAATATATTTTGTACAGTATATTTGCAGTCTCTTACTATATAATGTGTCTCTGGGTGGTTCTGTGTTAATTTCTTCACGGTGTGCAGTTGCCGATGTGGTTGGCTGCTGTGTCCTATGCTCAGGTTACTGAGTTCAAGGATGTGCACGGTGCATCTGCATTGTTCATCATGGTGTGGACCACTCTTACATCCCTCTATATTCCCCAGGGGTTGTGTACTCACAATGATATCCCCATATGTTGGCACATGATAGAGGTTTAAGCAATAAGGCACGACAAGGTGTGTGTTATCGTGTAATAACGTCACTCCTGGGGTGGGTTGAAGCACAAGGCGAAGCCGAGTGCTTCCACCACCCCAGGAGTGACGTTATTACACAAGATAACACACACCTTGGAGTGCCTTATTGCAATTATACAATGGCTCGATGTTACACAAAACAAAAATAAAAATAAAAATGTTTTTAGTAGATTTTTAGCGAGGCAGTATTTCTTTGTTTCTGAAAAAAAAAAGCCATATCAGCCATATGCTCATCCATAAAATCAGCACAGTGATGTTATTGTGTAATATCATCACTGTCTCAGGCATACACTGACCAATCAGAGTCCAGGAAATTTTCTTGCCATTATATAATGCTTGTTATTGCACAGTCATCATTGCTTAATAGGCATGTGATTACATGTTACAGGTGCATTGGCTATATACTGTAAGTACATAATTTGGGTTCCATGTCTCTACAAGTAAATTCAATTCATGAATTACATACTGTAGCTACACAATACAGTTATATATTATTTCACACCCCAGGAATCCCTCACTATTGATTGACAAGTGCATTATTTCACAGGAAAGAGCTGCCCTGGAGCCTAGACTCTTATACTAATTAGAGAACTTTAAAATGAAATTCAAAGTTATGTTATAGTCATGCTCTCCTCTGCCCTCTAACAGCAGATTTATTTCTCTGCTAGAGAGAAAGCATTGCACCGCAGTCGCTGTCCACAGTGCCAGCATTCTGATTTATTTCCTTTGTTAATTCCAGTATTGTTTGTTTCTTTTAGTCAGATTTCAATACTCTGTGTTAGGTTTAGGGTATTTTTCTGCCATTTTACAGTTTTTCTCAGTTCCATTACAGTTCCAGAAAACCAAGAATCATTCGTTGAAACATTGTTCCTGCTTTAGCGGAAGCACATTTTAAACCCTTTTAAAATATATTTTTCTATTCAGCCTAAAGTGACTTTGCCATTTTTTTAAGAGCAACATCATTTTCTTTTGGTCAGCGCTTGTGATCCCCTTTTTCCTTTCTCAGTTCCCTGTAAGGAACCAAAGTGATATATTTTTTGGTGTTGGACATATTGTTCTAATTTGAGTTTCACTGGGCTTTTTAAATTGTGGTGTTTAAAATTTATTTGCAGTTCCCATTTTTTGGCGGGACATGAACTGCTAACCCTCAGAACTGCTCACCTTTTTCCTGTGGGCTCTCAGCGATTGGCATGTCTGACATGCCCAAGAAAAGGATAGGATTCACTGGTTTCAAAAATATTATCCATTGTTTATACTCCTGGCTAAGGCAAACTGCCATGAGTTGTTTTTTTCTTGTTTGAGTCCTAGTCACGATTTTTCCAGCTGTGAACTTTGCATCAGGACTTGCCCTAAACATTAAAAAAACAATGTCAAAAACTTGAGAATATCATGGCTTCTCAGTCTGCCTCCTCTTCGCAACCTGCCACTGGGGGAGTCAGGGTCCCCAACTGAAGCAAAAGGAAAGATGCTGGAGGTGACTCCGAGGTCAGGGAGTTGGACAGGGAGACCCCTGAGTCTACCAAAACTAATGTAATAGATCTACTGACCAGGCATTAGAACTGGTGCTGGCCAAGAAAAAGCAGAAAGAAAGACATATCACTGCCCTTCCTGCTAAACAAGCAAAGGAGATGCCAGTTGACAGGAACAGAATGCCCTAGGCTTGAGGACATGGCAAAGGCTTGGCAATTCTTCCAGGCTTTCCATACTATGGGAGCCTTTATGTCCATGCAGCTCCCCCCCCCCCGGCTCCTCAACCTGTAACAAAGCCTGTGGTGGAGGAATCTGAGATGTTTCATGAGTAGGAGGAGGAGAGGGAGAAGGATGAACCAATAGAGCCTGATTGCTCCACAGTTCAGGAATCTGGTTACCCTTTCAGGTCCTCAGAGAAGTATTCCTCACACTATTCCTTGTGAGGCAGATGGCAACCACCCTCAACCTTTCTTCTCAGAAAACAGCAGAGGACAAGGATGCGGTGGATCGTTTGGATGTGATGGGCCTCACAACCACAAAGAGGGTGTTCTTGTCTATTAATACATTGCTGAAAAAGGCCAATTCTAATATCCTATTAGCCCTCCCATCAGCAACTGGTATAGCCAAAATAGAAGACAATAAATGACAGCTGGACAGGCACGGTGCTGAGTATCTTTACACTCACCCTGACCATGAGTGGTACAAACTGATACCTGTGACAAGGCCAAGGTCCCACTTTCCTCTCAACCCCCTGAGAGGGATTCCAGAAAACTGGATAGCATGGGCTAAAAGTTTTACATCTTGGCTTTCCTTTTACTGAGACAGGTAGTATAAATGGCCTCTGCAGCTCAGTAGGAGAAGGCCCCCTGGACCTCTGTAGTGTCCATGAGTTGGTATCTGGTGTGCTTTGTTTTATTCACTTATACATGTTTTGAATAAAATATATTAAACTTTAAGCTTTGGCTCATTCTGTCAGCAGTTGGTGGTGTCTGAGTTTATTTATTACAAAATGAGAAGTTACACAATAATATAGAGCAAGGAAGATGACATCACTACTACATAACAATTAACATTTAAAACTAATTGGATGAAAAACAATTGCAAAATCATGCACCAGTGTAGTACCAATAAAAAGCATGAGTACGGAAGCACTGACTCAGCATAATCCAAAATCACATGCTAAAAGGGGAACGGGGAAGGGGGCAGTAGGAGGAGGGGAGTTCATACTGTATGGTTTGCCTATTCCTATATTGTTTGTTTCTTCTATATTCCACCCCTCTTCCCCTACTGTCCACCCCCCTTCCCTGTTTCCCTTTTAGTATGTGACTTTGGATTATGCTATGTCAGTGCTTCCATTCTCCTACTTTGATAAAGGACATAGACCACAACACATCAGGTGGGCAAAACATGAATGTTTTGCTGTTATTTGTGATTGTCTTTAAATAAAAAATGACAATTGGAGCGTTTTACTTTAGTTGGTATCCAAGTCTTCTTCTAGGTGGTGAGTGCCCGATTTTTTGTTTTGTGTATTGTAAATCATTACCAGGGACAAGTGGGTTCTGGAAATAGTGTGTCAAGCTCTCTCCCTGTAGATCAAAAACTTCCCAAAACTGCAGGCACACAGGGCCTTCCCACCTTATACCCCACTAAAAAAACTCCACTTGGAGTTGGAGGTCAAAAGGCTGCTGCAGGCCAATGCAGTGGAATGAGTTCCCTCTGCCCAATGTGGCAAGGTCTCTAGTCCAGAGACTTCCTCACTCACAAGAAAAATGGAAAGTGGCAGCTCATTTTAGACGTAAGATTTCTGAACAAATGCTTGAAAAAAGAAAAGCTCAAGATGGTGACACTATCTGCAGAGATCCCATCTTTGTAGCAGGGACATTGGTTGGGGTCTCTGGATCTGAAGGATGCCTAATTTTATATCTCAGTAAGATCTTCCCACAGAAATAACAGGTTCAGGGTAGGGAACTGCCACTATCAGTTTGTGGTCCTACCCTTCAGCTTAACCTCAGCACCAGGGGTCTTCATGAAGTTCCTGGCAGTGGTCCCAACTCACTTGTGAGGATAAGGTGTGGTGGTCTTCCCTTACCTGGCTGACTGACTAGTCTCAGGAGGGTTGTATGAGGAGGCCAAGGCCTCCCATCAGCTACCCAGTCAATCTTGGAGGAGATGGGGTTTCTGATAAATATCACAAAGTCTCAAATAGAGATGCTGGACTTCATAGGAGCAGAGCTGGGCACACTACAGGGAAAAGCTTTCTTCCCTCAGGAGAGGGTGGTAAGCCTTACAGAACTGACAAAGTCTTTCAAAGCAGGACAGGCCAGACCAGCAAGGGTTTTCCTATATTTGCTGGGACATATGGCTTCATCAACAGCTGTGGTTCCAGGTGCCAGATTGCCAATGAGAGACCTTCAATACCACTTAGTGTCTCACTAGTTCCAAAGGTGGGACCCTCTGTCAGAGTTGGTACCGGCTACAAAATTCCTTCTCAAGGCACTGGACTAGTGGAAAGAGGAGGAGAACCTCAGAGAGGGAATCCCTTTCCTCCAGCAATCACCCACAGTGGTGCCCACTACAGATGCCTCCCCTCTGTAGCGGGGCAACCGGCTACAGGACCTCACTGTAAGTGGGCTGTGGACCCTACTTGAGTCCCAGGAACACCTAAACATCCTTGAACTCATGGCTGTATATCTGGAAATGTAAGTCTTTTCCTCCCACCTCATGGTCAATCAGTCCAAATCCGGACAGACAATACCATCACCATGTTCTATATCAACAAATTGGGAGGAACAAGATATTCAAAGCTGTGCACAGAAGCAATGACGATCTGGAGCCTAGCATATGAGCTATATGTGTAGCTGCCCTCAGTGCATATACCAAGCAAAGAAAACATCCTTACAGATCCCCTGAGCAGAATTAGTCAAGGCAACCACGAATGGACTCTGAACAAGCAAATGCTTGCAACAGCATTCAGAAGGTGTGGCACACCAGAGATGAACCTGTTCACTTCTTGGCAAAACTACCAGCTGCCCCTCTTTTGTTTCAGGCCTCTGTCAGTGAGAATATCCCCAGAGGATGCCCTGAGCTTCTGTTGGATAGGGAGATTCCTTTACATGTTTCCCCTTTTGCCTCTACTGCTGAGAGTGCTACTAAAGCTGATAAGGGAGTCTACAATGATGATTCTGATTGCTCCAGACTGGGCCAGGCAGATCTGATTTTCTATACTGCTGGCCCTGTCCAGCAAAGCTCATATCACTCTTCCTCTAATGTAGAACCAACTGAACTTACCTCAGGGCCAATAACATTTCCAGACCCCAGCACTCTGCACCTCAGGGCATGATACTTGAGAAGTTAGACTACTCTGGTTTAAACCTCTTGGAAGAGGTTTTGAATGTATTAAGTTTCCAGAAAGCCAGCCACCAAGAAAACATATGCCTCAAAGTGGAAAATGTTTTCTCTGTGGAGCTCTTCCAGGCAAATTAATCTCTTCCAGGCCAATCTGTCCTGTATACTGTACTACCTTGTACACCTACGTCTTTGGGTCTTCACCTTTCTACTCTTAAGGTCCATCCTCTCTGCCGACGAAGCCATCATTTACACCACCCACAAGGACCCCCTCCTCCTTCAAAACAATCTACAGCTTGGTTTCTCTTCAATTGAAAACTGGTTTTGCGAGCATAAATTAGTCCTCAACTATAAAAAACAAACAAATCTATGCTCTTCTGCTGCTCTCACAACAAGCACAGGTCTCAACCCCTCCTAATCACTAATTGCCTGGGTGAAGTCCTCAAACATGTTCAATCATTTAAATACCTTGGAGTCACCATTGACAGTAATCTATCATATGCCGCTCACATTGAAAATGTCTCAAAAAGCTAAAAATGTATGCTTTGGTCTTCTTTACTGGCATAGGCAATGTCTTACCACAGATGCCCTAAGAATCGCAGTCCAGAGCTCGCTGGTCTCACTAATCTACTATGGCCTGATCATCTACAACTCAGCTTCTGCCACTGCCCTTAGGCAAGTATCCTTGACCTTAAACAAAGCCTGTAGGCTGATCACTGGATCCCACTATCTCACCCACACCTGCGACCTACACGCACAAACTGGATGGCTCCAATTGTCAAGCTGTATCAAGTATTAGACCTGCTTCATTGGACAGACATAAGGCAATTATAGTTGGGGGTTGCAGGAAGTAGGCTGTTGGTTAACTAGAATCTGTAGCTTATCCAATAGGTAGGGGAAATGGGCAGACTGGGTGGGCCAAGTGGTCCTTATCTGCCATCAAAGTCTATGTTTCTATGTTTCTATGCTTAATGGCCAAAGAAATAATACTGAGCCTAGCCCCCAGAGGTGTCCAAGTCCTCCTCTGTATGGCACGGAATTAGCACCCAACCAGGGGCTCTGAATCTCAGCTTCTACACATCCCATCTTGCTGTACCACCCACAGGCAAAGATCCTTTGCTCATAGAGCTCCCAATTGGGTAAATGGCCTCAGCTATGACTTCTCCTCACTGCCTAAGCTAGGCCCTTTCAAATCTAACCTCCAGCTCCTGTGATTGTCAACCTTAATTGGCTCCTCTTCATCCAGCACTTATTCCACACTACTTAACTCCTCTATCACCCCCCTTCCCTCCATACGCCCCCTTATCCTTTCTAATACTTCTTTATTACCTGACTAATGCCGCCAGCTGCTAATGATTGTGTCGTTCTGTTCTAGGTCTTAATTCTGTATTCACTCCTCTTCCTATGGCTCCTAATACCACGGTATATGTATGAATGTACCTATATGCCTGGAAATGACTGTAACCCACTTTGTTCTCCCCCATTTCAACTCGCATTGTTCCTTCAAATTGTATTGTTTACATAATGTCATGTCTTCTATTGTCATTTAAACTGACGTGGAACCTTTGTAAAAGAGCATTGGCTCAAAGGTATTTGTAATCCTAGATCGAAATAAATAAAATAAAATAAAAAAATCTTGCAGCAGTCTTGGCTTATGCTTTGACTGGTAGGGAGAGGTCAACAGCATCCCAAGCTGTTTTCAAAAGGTTCATTAAGGGTCTGACCCACTTGAACCCTCCTTTCAAAGATCCAGTCCCTCCCTGGGACTTCAACATATGCACTGCCCAGCTCATGGGTTCTTTCTTTGAGCCTATGGCAACTGCTGTTCTGAAATATGTTGCCTGGAAAACAGTTTTCTTGGTGGCCCTACATAGAAACATAGAAACATAGACTTTGACGGCAGATAAGGACCGCTTGGCCCACCTAGTCTGCCCATTTCCCTACCTACAGGATAGGCCGCAAATCCTAGCTAACCAACAGCCTATTTCTTCTTACCCCCCACAAGAGCTGCCTTATGTCTGTCCCATGCATTCTTGAATTCTCCCACAGTTTTAGACCCCACAACCTCCTCAGGAAGGCTGTTCCATGCATCCACTACCCTCTCTGTGAAAAAATACTTCTTAACATTGCCCCGGAACTGCCCCCCCCTCTATCTTTAAATTGTGTTGCCTTGTTCTTGCACGTCTCGTTTTCTGAAAGATGCTACCCTCTTGGACTTTGTTGATTCCACTGAGGTACTTAAAAGTTTCTATCATGTCCCCCCTCTCCCTTCTTTCCTCATAGATATACATATTAAGCTCCTTTAGTCTCTCCTCGTACGGCGTCTCTTGCAGACCCTGCACCATTTTAGTTGTCCTCCTTTGGACTGCCTCTATCCTGTCTATGTCCTTGTGGAGATGGGGTCTCCAGAACTGGACTCAGTATTTCAGATGGGGTCTCACCAACTGTCTCTACAGAGGGATAACAACTTCCTTTTTTCTGCAGGTGATGCCTCTTCCTATGCATCACAGTATCCCCCCAGCCCTCCCTACTGCCTTCTCACATTGCTTGCTAACCTTAAGGTCATCTGATATGATTACCCCCAGGTCCCTTTCCATTTTTGTTGTTGTTACTACCTCCACCCCCCATTGTGTAATCTTCCCCTGGGTTCTTGCTTCCTGTGTGCATTATTTTGCACTTCTTTGCATTGAATCCAAGCTGCCATACTTCTGACTATTCCTCCAACCTTGCCAAGTCCCTTCTCATCCTTTCCATGCCTCCTTGTGTATCAACCCTGTTGCAGATCTTTGTGTCATCTGCAAAGAGGCATACTTTTCCTTCCAGTCCCTCTGCAATGTCACTTATGAAGACATTAAAAAGGACTGGACCCAGTTACTGAACCCTGCGGTACCCCACTAGTAACCCTTCTTTCTTCAGAGTGGACTCCATTTACAATTACCTCTGTGTCCTTTTGTCCAGCCAATGTTTTACCAAGGCTACCGCCCTGGGACCCACTCCCAGGCTGGTTAATTTGACTATTAATCTTTTGTGTGGGACTGTGTCAAATGCCTTGCTAAAGTCTAGGTAGGCCATGTCCACAGCCCCTCTCGGGTCTACTACTCTGGTCACCCAGTCATAGAAATCTATTAGATTCGTCTGACATGACCTTCCAGCTGTGAACCCATGCTGCCTTGGGTCCTGTGCCCCACTGGCCTCAAAGCACTCAACAATTCTGTCCTTCAGAAGTGACTCCATCACTTTCCCTACCATAGAGGTCAAACTGACAGGTTTGTAGTTTCCTGCCTCTGTCTTGGTCCCACTTTTGTGAAGGGGAATTACATCCACCTTCCTCCAGTCCTCGGGTACCACACCATCCTCCCATGATTTATTAAAAAGAATAGTCAGTGGTTTCACTAGTTTCCCCCTTAATTCTTTTAGAATTCTGGGGTGAATTCCATCAGGCCCCATTGCTTTGTCCACCTTCAGTTTTAGGAGTTCTTGCAGAACCCTTTCTTCTGTGAAAGGGCTGGGATCGACCCCTTATCAAGAGTGCTTCTGTTAATTGGATTAGGCACTTCCCCCTCCTCTTTTGTGAATACTGAGCAGAAATTTTCTTTCAGTATCCCTGCTTTTTCACTGTCCCCCTCTGCCCACCCACCATTCATTCTATTCAGCCTCACTATCCCTTCCTTTGTCTTTCTATGCTCTCTGATATACCTATAAAAGGTTTTATCCCCCTTCTTAACCTCACCTCAACCAGGAGAGTAAGTGAGCTCCAAGCTCTGTGCACAGATCCTAGCTACATTACCTTCCACAGATATAAAGTAGTTTTAAGGACCAAGAGAAAAATTCTCCCTAAATTGGTTTCAGAGTTTCACCTCACACAATCTATCACACTCCCTGTTTTTCACTACAAAATCCACACAAGGGGAGCAGAGGCTCCATTTCCTGGAATGTTAAAAGAACTTTAAGCTACTACCTGGACTGCGCTAAGGATGTCAGGTCCACTTCAACACAACTGTTTGTTACATATGGGGATGTAGACCAAGGCAAGCCAGCATCCAATCAATCAATCAGATTTATTTTATACTGGAAAAGTATATGAGCAAAAATGGCAATTTTCACAAACATCCAGTTGTACAAGTATTACAAAGATATACGATAAACAAAATACAGAATGCATAGTAAAAGATACACAAAATATGTATCACATAGTATATACAAGGAGCAATAGCATCTTCATCCAAGAGGACCACTGCTCACTAGTTAGTGGCATACATACAGTTCTGTTATGTCAAAGCTGGCAAATATCCATCTGAAGGCCTAAGGGCATGTGACACAACTGTGGCAGCATCCAGAGGTGTCTCCATTCAGGATATTTGTAAAATAGCTACATGGAAAATAGGGCACATATTTAAAATGCACTACTGTCTAGACATATAGTCCAGAAGGGGTGCCAGTTTTGATACTGCTGTCTTGCAGAACCTTTTCCCTAAACTGGTTCTGTATCCAGTCTCCTAAGGTACTGCTATGGAGTTTGCATTTGTCAAGCAATAGTGAAGTATTCCTGGGATGGGAGACAAAATTTCCCACTGTATTAATGTTGGTTCTTCCTAAGGGACCCCTCACTATGCTTGACAAATCCTTCCTTATCTCCCCTTCCAGAACCTGAAAAAAGTTCTCTCAGCAGCCTGCTCATGGTGGGATTAAGCATTTCCTGTTGTTTTTTGGCTCACAGCTGACATGTTTGGGATTTTTTTCCTCATTTGCTTTTCTTTTCTATTAAAAAAAAATAGGTGTTTTTAGGTTAGAATTTTTTAGTAGTCACGTAGCTAGATTAGATGGTCACTACTCTCCCACAGTTGGAGAAATAAATCTGCTGTTAGACAGCAGAAGAGGTGTGACCACAGCAGAATTTCAAATTTAATTCTAAAGTTTCTAATTAGAATAACATTCTAGGTGCTGGGACAGATCATTCCAGGGGAGTGATGCTCTTGTCTAGGATAGTGAGGGATCTCTTAGAAATAAACAGCATTACTATGGAGAGTAATTGTTTTCATACAGTACCGTGTTATATAATAACACAGTATGTTGAAAATGTGTTTTCATTAATGACAGCAGGCAGGGGAGGGATATCATTGAGCATCCGGAGGACTGCTCTTCTACCCTGGGGAGGGATCCAGGGATTCACCGCTCTGTAGTGGCTCCTGGTGGTAACCAGGGGCACTACTAGGGTGGTGACAGCAAGGGGCAGAGTGCGGTGGATGTTGGCACACTGTGCCTGGATGTCATTGCATGCCCACACTCTGAGGGGAAAATCAATAGGAAGAAACTCACCGGGGAAAGATCTCGGTGGCTGATGGCCATGTCCTGTGTCCCTGGACCCGAGAGAGGCACCTGTCCAGGGTATGGCATGATGTTGGCCAGACCATGTGTACTGTGGGTTCGTGTGGTCTGCATGCATGACTTGGTCAGGGGGTGCAGGCAATGGCGGCTGGAGTTCATGGGGGTTTGCTCCGCTAAGTCAGGAAAAATAAATCAATGATAAAAAAAGACATGCTGTTAGAAAATAGATGCTATGTACTGCTAGGCAATACAGAATAGCAGTGGGGCAGAATGCATTCATGAATTATACAATGCATCAATGTTTAAGCTATACGGCAAATAGGCCAATGTCACATGCCTTCAGGACTGATTGGGACTAAAAGGTACTTGACCGAGCTGAAGCAATAAAGGCAATTTATTATTTTATATTGTTTTTATCTCTATTTTACCTTTCTTTTATTTCTTTTGGAGTGCACTAAACTTATTTCTTTCCTGCACTTTTTGTTATTTTGTGCCTTTCATCTTGAGTTACTTTTTTCTGCACCAAGAGCAATTTGTGTATCCATATACTCAGTGTTTATCTTTACTGAGCCTGGACTACTGGAATGGCATTGTGATATAGCAGGGGGCTGGTAGGTAGTACTGGACTGACAGGGAACCGGATGGTCCCACTGACAGGCTAGTAATGGGGGATTAGGTGAGGTTAGGTGGTGAGATTGTCAGGACACTAGTTTCTGGATCATATGTTTGCATACACTTCATTTCTGGTACTTAGTACAACTTCCACTTTCTGTAATTTTTTTGCTCACCATTGGGCCTGACCTGTATACATAGAGGCTTAAAATGTATAGAAAATTGATTAGAATTTACAGTATCACCCAAGGGTGGAGTTATAGAACAAAAACACATCCAAGGATAACTACACTTTAAGTTACATTGCACAACATGACAATAGACATATATGTTGGCAAGTCTGGCTACTCAAGCACCCTCCAACTTAGAGATTGAACTTGAAGAAAATTACTTTATTTAATAATGGGTCATTGAGGGATCATGCAGGAGGCAAAAAAAGCAGGACTAGATGAACATGGAGGAACTAACCTGTGCTGAGAAAATTTAGGAAAATCAATTGGCCACACCCAAGGATGATTGGATCATCATTATAAAGACCTCACAAACTAACACAATGACAAGTCTCAAGTGTAGCACATATGTGTTTTTACTTGGCAACAGTTTTTTGGATACAGTATACAATTTGAATATTTATATTGTCTATAAAGGATATTGTATGTTTATATTAGCTAGTGTAATATATATATATATATATATGTATATATATATATATATTGTATTTAAAACAGTTTCTTTAATACTTTTAAACCTGAATATTTTTATTTACAAGATAAGTCAGCTTATTTTGGGCCCATAAAGTGAAATTAACTTGAAGCAATTAGCCAGGTTTTAGCAATATAGTGTTATAAAGTCGGTTACTGCAGTCTATTACTAACATACTATTTGCCAGCAGATTAGGCCTTACGGTCTATCGAGTCTGCTCGAACTTTAGATCCTTAGTTGGGTGCCGAGACCCTCCCATCCCTTGTGCTCCAGAAACCCGTATCATCCATCCCCACCACCCTGGGACAGGAAATCATCTGATACATCCACTTTCTGTGTCTGTCCCATCCTCTCTTGAAGCCCTCCACTGTGGGGCTCTGAACTAGCTCACCAGGCAGTGCATTCCAAGGGTCTACCACCCTCTCAGTGAAAACCTCCTCTTCTTTTCCCCTACCCTTCCACCTTCCAACTTCAAACCATGCCCTCTGGTGATACCTCCCTGCTTTAATCTAAAGATCCCCTCCATGTTTACCCTATTTATTCCCTTGAGGTACTTGAAGACCTCAATCATGTCCCCCCTGTCTCTCCTCTCCTCCAGTGAAAACAGGCAGAGCTCCTTAAGTCTGTCCTCATACGTCAAATCCCCTAGCCCTCATATCATCTTTGTTGCCCTCCTCTGTACCCTCTCTAGGAGCTGTCTGTCCCTCTTCAAGTGTGGTCTCCAGTACTGTACACAGTACTCAAGGTGTGGTCTAACCAGTCCATTGTACAGTGGCAGAATCACTTCCTTGCTCCTAGAGGTGATCCCCCTTACGATGCATCCCAACATCCTGTTTGCCTTGCTAGCCGCACTCTATTGGTGAGTTGCATGCTGTTTGGGAGTGTGGACTGTGGATTTTGGGACATGCATGGGACTGCACAGTCACAGGTAACAACTGTCATTCTCACAGGCTGAATCAAGACTGAGCTAGTTGTGGGAGAAGAGGAACAGAGTTGTGGGAGGAGGAGGAGGCCAAATTTCACCAAGGCCAAGACGGATGCCCTTTTTGAGGCCTACCTGGACCAGAAGCTGCTTCTCAGTGAATGCCAGGGAACACCACAGGCCCGTGCTGCTGCATGGGAGGAAGTGGCTTGTGCTGTGAACCTGCATGCAGCCACCAGTGCTTCATGCAGGAGTGCAAGAAGAAGATGGGCACAGACAGGAGGAGGATTAAGGAGAAGGTGGCTGCCATCAGGGCAGCACGATCTGCGACAGGTGGGGGACAGCTGGAGGTGCTACGCCTGACCCCACAGGAGGAGAGGGTTGCTGGCAGCATGCAGTGTTGTGCCATTGAGGGCATTCCAGGTGGTGGATTCCAGATGGGTGGTAGCCCGTCACTGCATGGTAGGTCATGGTCTGTCTATTGGGGGGGTGAACAGGGTAGGTCACATGCAGTAATGCGACTTTGTTTTCCCTTACAGCTCCTGAGCATCTGCATGGGTCAGCGGTGGTGGGCCTCTCCACTGAGGCCAGTCAGATGGAGATGGAGGAGGGCCCATCCACCTCCACAGGAATACGCGGCTCAGTGCAACAGTAAGCCCGCCTGGATGTCCAGACTTATGTTGTTGGAACAGGTGCGGAGGAGGCCCTGCCCGTGTCCCAGCATGCCAGCGTCCACGGATGCCAGCATGCTGTGACTCGGACTGGTGCCGGGTCCATCACCAATGATGATATCACCAACGTCATGGGCAGTGACACGTGTGTGCCACAGGATGGCCACACAGCATGTAACATCACGGCCATGGCTGTGGGTGGTGCCACCATGGAGGCCTGCATGTCATCACAGTCCCAGCCTGTGCCTGTCAGCACCAGTGGGGCAGCACTGGTGTGTGCACAGGACAGTGGGACTGTTGCGGCCACTGCGGTGTCACCAGTGAGCCCTGGGGAGTGGCAGCTGAAGGGGCAGCATCAGCAGTCAGCCAATGGGCTTGGGGGTACAGTATCACAGGGTGGCGTCAGTGCACTGCCTGTGGACATGCCCAGGCCTGGTCTGGTGTGCAGTGCCCACCCTCAAGGGGTGCTGAGCATCAGGGCCGTGCACACCCTGAGGGACAGAATGCTGATCAGGCAGATGACCTCTTGGATGAGCACACCCGCACACTGCAAGCATCAGTCAATCAGCAGATACGGCTTGCGACGGTGGTGGATGCACTGAGGCAGAGGAGTGTTGCAGCAAAGACACCGCTCTGCTCCTGGCAGGGATGGACCGGTTGCAGGAGGATGTGACCCTGCCATTGACAGGCAGACACAGGCATTCACTGCTGCCATGGCCACAATGGGCACACAGTTATTTGCACATGCATTGCAGACACCACACAGTGCACTGTCCACCCCACATTCCCTGCATCGTGCAACACCCTCCTTGTTGACACCGGGTTCAGCTGTGGCATCCCAAGCATGCCTGGTGCAGGCATGTTTGCTGTGCTGCAGACCCCTGCTTGAGCATGGTCGTGTTCACGCAGTGGAACCCCTGGGGGACCATCGGTGCCACCCCATGAGGCCAGTGGTCAGCATGTTAGTGCTGGCGGGTCTCGGCAGGGCCGCCCACGCATCTGTGGCAGCCGGGGCACTGTGGCACTTGACTGACCTGTCTCCCAATGTGGCTACTGTCTGATGCTGCCCTGTGTGCATTGTGTCATTCAGCGGGCAATGCACGGGTGGGTACCCGGCCCCGTACGCAGACACGCAGTCCATCTGCACACTCTCCCGGCTGCTGTTCACAGTTGCGTGTGCATGATGATGCCTACATTGCACTGTACACAATTGTGCAATGGTGCCCAGCATCTGACACACGCACAATGATAGGCAGTGGGCATGGTGGTCTATGGACATGTGTGTGGCTAGGGGTGGTGTTCTGGGTCGGTGTGCCTCCTACCCTTTGTGCATGTCTGATGCATTGTGTGTGTGTGTGTGTGTGTGTGTGTCTGTCCGCGTGCCATGTTAGACCTCACCCTTCCCTGGCGGTGTGTGGTTCCAATCCTGGACAGTTCCCTTGATGGCATGCACCCTTGGTGTGTGTCCATGCGTGTTTTTGGGTTGTGCCTTAGCCATTGGTGGTTGCACATGGCCCCATGACTTACCTGGGTTGGCTGAAGTGCTCCTCCATGATGGTGTCCCGGTGCAGCTGTGCCAGCCGGAGCAGTCGGGGTTCCCGTTGCCCAAGGGGGGGCTGCCCATCACCATTGTCACTGGGGTCCTCATCGTCCCCATCACTGTCCCCCTCTTTGACCTGTACAGCTATCCCGCATTCTTTGGCCATGTTGTGCAGGAGGCAACAGGCCAGGAATAGCCCGCAGGCCTTTGAGGGGCTGTACTGTAGGGCACCACCAGAGGTGTCCGGGCAACATAAACGTGCCTTCAGCATCCCGAACACCCACTCGATGACATTACATGTGGTGGCGTGTGCCTCATTATAGCGTTGCTGCGATGGGGTCGCAGGCCACTGGTATGGTGTGAGCAGCCAGGGATGGAGTGGGTATCCACTGTCACCTGTGTGTAGAGGGTGGAGGTTAGTTTGGTGATCAGCATCACCCTGCCCCAGGCCATGTAGGCCACTACCCATTTTACCTCTGACCATGCCCCCTCAGGCCCTATGATTGTCCATGTAGTTTGCATACTCACCCACTAGGTGGCCAGTGGGGATATCCCCACTCTTGAATCTGTGGCACAGTGCTGACTGGTGCCAGATGAAGGCATTGTGTGCTCCCCAAGGGTGCGTGGCACAGACATTGATTATGCGCCCCCTGGCATCACACATACCAGCTGGCAGTTGATCCTAGCATAGCCCTTCTGATTTATATATGCTGCCCCCTCGGGGCTAGGTGGTGTACGGATGGCCACATGGGTGCAGTCTATTGCTCCTAGCATGCCAGGCATATGTGCTACCCTGTGGAACTCTTGTATGTTTGCTGTGCGCTCCGCCAGTGTGCTGGGGAAATGGGTGTACTATTCAGCATGTGGCAGCAGTGCGCTGATGAATTGGGTGAGGTGGCATGACGCGGCTGACTGGGTTATGCCTGTGGTGTCACCAGTTGGTCTCCATAAGGTACCCGTGGCGAGCAAGCACATGCAAGCTGTCACTTTCATTTCCACTGACAGAGCATGGCTCCGTCGTGTGGGTGCCTGCATCATATCACTGCACAGCTCACAGAGCTGCCTCAGAATTGCCTGATTCAGGCAGTACAGGCCCATGATCTCTGTATCACTATACAGCTCAAAGCTGGTGCGGGCTCGGTACTGCCTGTTGGGGGCATACCACCGACAAGCCCTTACACGGCCGCGCCCCCCTGCTGCCCACCTTCTCACCCCCCTCATTACTGCCTCCATCTTGATGGTTTCACTGACCATTTCCCTGGCTTGTGTTCACCCCATCCGGCAGCTGTTTCTGTCTTCCCCCCGCTGGCCTCACTGCTGTGTGGCAAGTACTTCCCCCTTCTGTACTGTGGCTCCCCACACCTTCCCCTGAGCCTGTGGGTTCCAGGTGCCCTTTCACTGTCCTGCCTTGTGTGTATGTGTGTTGCCTGTGTGGCTGGCTATAGTTCCGCAACTTGAGGCTTCCCTGTAGTGTTCTTGTGCCTCTCCCTTGCTCCTTTTTATTTTGGCTCATTTCCGCTATGGTGCAACTTCCACTGGCTCCCCTATTGCACATGGTGCATGTTGTTGAATATCGCACTGTGCCATTTATGCATGGTTCCTCCCCCTTCACTTGTGCATACATTCATTATCATTGCACTGTTGCTCAGCATGATTTGGGGGGTGCAACTGCCTCCCGCTGAATATCGCAGAAAGGCGCATTTTCAGACTTGCACTGGTGCAACCCTATTGTGCATGGCGCAACTCTTTTGAATATCTGGGCCAATATATATTAAGAGAGGACAAAAGGAGATTCAGAAAGTACTTACACATTTCACTCTCATATAATACAGCATCTGTAATAGACCTAGTTTGGGCATATATGTAAGCTTATATATTTATATTTATATATAAATATACTTACATATAATGGGTTCACCACAATATATCCCAGGCACACTGCCTTAGGGGTAGCTGGTCCATTCCACTGGGGTGTCAAACAGATGAGGCATACTGATGAGTCCTGGTAGGATGAAACACGTGTCTATGTCTTCTGTTAGCACCCTTTGCAAACTGTGTGAGAGGCCTTTTGGCACCATGCAATTCTGCTTAATGTTGGACCAGCATAACATTCTGTGGTGATTTGCATATGCAGCCCATGATGCTTTGGTATTGTGGGCATGTGTGATTTTGTATTTTCTTGAAACTTGGCTTCCCAGCCAAATGCCCTTTGGTAACTCCTTACCTCAGTGTTTATGCACAGAGGTTCTTTGTCTTTAAATAGTTTTTTATTTTAATGGGTTCACCACAATATATCCCAGGCACACTGCCTTAGGGTAGCTGGTCCATTCCACTGGGGTGTCAAACAGACAAGGCATACTGATGAGTCCTGGTAGGATGAAACATGTGTCTATGTCTTCTGTTAGCACCCTTTGCAAACTGTGTGAGAGGCCTTTTGGCACCATGCAATTCTGCTTAAAGTTGGACTAGCATAACATTCTGTGGTGATTTGCATATGCAGCCCATGATGCTTTGCATTGTGGGGGCATGTGTGATTTTGTATTTACATATAATAAGCTTAAAACAAACTCCACACACCCTGCGCTAGGCATCTCTACCACTCTTGGAAATACCCAAACTGCGCCTAACCAGTACTGGGAGGTCCTTCTTATTTGCTGCTATTTCTCGCTGGAACTCCCTTCCTCCACTTGTCCTGAACAGTACCACTCTTCCTCTATTTAAGTCCAAACTATATGCCTGCCTTGTCTCCCCCTGCTCCTGCTCCTGTTCTAGCTGATGCACCTCTACCTCCACAGTCCCTGCCACCCTATCCCACTCCTCTTCCCTTCCCGCTATCCCTCTCCCTTTATACATTTATTGCACTATGCACCTACCCACTTGTTACAGCACCCAGGATATGTAGCATCTATGTCTGGGTATAGCTCAGTATGGCTATACACCATATTTATATACCAATTGTACATGGAATTGATGATGCTTCACAGATGCATTTACTGTCTGTACACTGTACTGCTCTGTGATACCTGTCATGCTACTATGAAATGTAATATATACAATGTAAGATATATGTATGGACAACAATTGAACATGACATTTATGATGCTCCACAGATGTCTTGCAGTTACTGTATGTACACTGTACTGCTCTGTGATACTTGTTATTCTGATGAAATGTAATGTTCTACTTTGTGATACTTATTGTGATGCTATGTAACATGTGACCCTGGGTTGACCCTGAAAAAGAGACTTTTTTATCTCAGTGGTCTTACCCGGTTAACAAAATTCAAATAAATAAATATAAATGTACTAAATAACATTTTTTATCTCTAAGTAATAGAATGACCTAATTCATCACATTTCCCAATTCAATAAACATTAAATTATCTACTAACAGAAAGGGAAACTCTATTTATGAATAGCTGAAACACTGAAGTTATAAAAGAATCAAATCTACAGAAACTATTATTAATAATAAATGAGGACTATTTCATTTCTCAAGGCCAAAATACTTAAAAGAAAACAATTCTAACAAATGAGCAGAAAACAACTAATGACTTCATGTCTCCTACTGACAGTTTTGAAACTTTGATTTAGTTCATTTCTTCATTACTTTTCATTGAATATAGGAACTGTAACCAAAGATCAGCATGGTTTAATGCCGCCTGCAAAGAATAAAAGAATACATTAAATTCATTAGTTAGAAATGAAAGATTGTATATACTGTATCCTGGCAAAATTTTAACAAGATCAATAAAAAGAA
The DNA here is from genome assembly GCA_016271365.2 of Neoceratodus forsteri. NCBI lineage: Eukaryota > Metazoa > Chordata > Ceratodontiformes > Ceratodontidae > Neoceratodus > Neoceratodus forsteri. The sequence goes on along the minus strand of CM057455.1, from coordinate 922,802,339 downwards.
AAAGTTGTATGCACAAATCATTAACAAGGAGAAAAAATGATATCAGAAAATGTTATGGACAAACCTGAGGAATACAGTGATCAATAGTGATAAATATACCTTGTGTACTGTTTCCTAGTGAGCCCTCATTGTTAACCTGTATCCAGGAAGAGAGACACAGTCTATGAACCGAAGCTTTCAATCAGTTTAGTTTATTTTATTTTGTTTTTAAACTTCAACACACATCTTAGCTAGCGCACATCCGTGGACATTAATCATGCTTTTGGGATGTGTGTTTGGGGCATTTTTTGCTCTTTTATTGCTAGCTGACTCAGATTGCTTGCTACCCTTACAGTTCACTTCTGGTACACCCACTGCTATTTTAGCAAGCCTGCTGCAAGTGGGCAAGCAGAGCAGGACGCGTAGCGCAGCGCTCGGAGAGACATGCGTGTCTGTGCATGTCTGCTGTATCCACTGGGGACACTGGGGTACTGAGGCTCCCCCAAACAGTGCAATCATAGTAGTTAAAGCCTTACTGTCATCTGAATATTATTGACAAATGGCAGGCCCTAATAAACAATGTGTCAGTTGCTTAATGTTCTGCCATGGAACTCCAGACACCAACTTTTTCTGTGATAAATGCATATTAATAAATATTTTGCAGGAACAGATAGCCAGTCTCTTGAATACGGACACAATTAGTACAGATATTGTACAGTTAGAAAATTTCATTGATGATGCTGTTGAACACTACATTTCTCCTGCTTCCCCATCCCCCTCTCAAAATGAAGTTATTACTTCCCCCTTGGATTTGGAGGCTAATTTGTCTCCTTCCCCTATAGAAGATTAGGCCTTGATCCCAAACATTAAAACAAAGCATAGAGGGAAAAAAGATCATTACCCCTTTGAGATTCCCCTTCACAACAGGTTCGAGTCCCTAGCTAATTCTATACCTCAAGCTGGTGACTGTGATACATTAAATCCTATCAGTTTATAGGACTCTGTCACACCAATAAAATTTGCCCCTAAGGTGGACATGAGACCCAAATTATCTTCTGCAACCAATATATTACTCAATTCCAGATCTCCTGACATATCCAGCCCTGTACACTCTTGTACATCTAGTACTGAACCTACTTCTTCTCCCTTAAAAGAAAATCAACATCAGGAACAGATATTTGTTTTGGGTGATTCAAAAATAAAACACATAGACTGGGCAGTTTGCAATCCTGGTAAGGCCAACCGCACCTGTTCTAGCTTTAGTTCGGCCAAAGTCTCAGACATTATTGCTATGATTCCTAACATCATACACAATCCAGGACCAAATTGATTAGTTGTTGTCCATGCTGGTACAAATGACATACAAAGCACCAGTTTTAATAATCTGAAACATGATTATATTGCTCTTAACAACTTACTTACCGAAAAAGGGTGTATAGTCTGCTTCTCGGAAATATTGCCAGGTCCTAGAGCTTCCCAGTTTGTAACCTCAAAAATTAGAAAAGTTAATGAATGGCTGAGAAAATGGTGTATTTTACAAGGTATTCCTTGTATTGCCCACTGGGAGAATTTTGTTGACAAACCCGCTTGGCATAGATGGTATGGATTGCACCTCAGCAGAAGAGGTAGTACTATGCTTGGGAAATCTATACTAAACATCATCAAAATCCATTTAAACTAAATATAATGGGGGAGAATGGGACTACACCCACGTCTCTTACTAACCAAAAAAATGTGTCTGTAAGATCTTGTAATATTTTGTCCTTGAATGCTCGTTCACTAAATCACTCTAAATAAATGGAATTAGAAGCAAAAAGTAAACTTCTTAACATAGGCATTATAAGTATAACAGAAACCTGGTGGGACTCAAACTCTGTATGGAATCAACACATTCTGGGTTATAAACTCTATCATAAAAACAGAGTTGATAAAAAAGGGGGAGGGGTTTGTATCTATGTAAGAGAAGATATCCCCTCCTTTGAGATTCCATCTCAAAGTAATACTGAAGCATTTGGGTGGCTGTACAATTCAAAGGTCTTTCACAAATTATTATTTGTAATTGCTATAACCCCCCATCAGCTGATTCTTCTTATAGAGATGCACTGCTCAAAGATATTATTTACTTTTCTGAGCATAAAGATGTTATTATCCTGGGTGACTTTAATATGCTGTAAATAGACTGGTCTACAAATTTGAGCAGCAGAAAATCTGATCTTGATTTCCTGGCTATGCTATCTGAACAGGGTCTGTCACAACTATTACTTCTCCTACTAGAGGAAACGATATCCTCAATCTCCTTATTTCTAATCTGAACCATAAATTAATTAATATTCAGATTTTAGATCCATTGGGTAATAGTGACCACTATGCAATTATGTTCAAATTACTAGTAGAACATCACAGTCTTAATAAAAAAAACAACATACAGGAATTATAATGGTGCACATTTCAAAAGTATTATTAAGAAATTAAACAGTATTCAGTAGAAGAAAACTTTTCATAAGATCACAGCTAATGAGGCGTGGATTAAATTAAAACACATAATTCACAACTTAGAAGTAATTTATGTACCCTTAAGAAAAAAAATATAACAAAAAGGGTAGAATTTCTTCATGGTTAAACAAAACAATCAGATTGCAAATTAAAAAAAAAAAAGAAAAAGTTGTTTAAAAAACTCAAAAATAGTTCTCCAACTGATGAAAGTATAATCCATATCAAATATATAAATACTTTAAAGAACCTAAAAAACTTGATTAAAAAAGCCAAAATGAAATTAGAATTTAAGCTGGCACACACTAAAGATGGCTATAAGTCATGGTTTTCCTATCTAAATAATAAAAAGGGAAATTCTAGAAAAATAGGTCCTCTTACTAACAATGGTATTACTATATTACCTGATTCTGATATAGCCAATCTTTTTAATGATTACTTCTGCTCGATTTTTTTCTACCAAAGTACTTTTCCTACCTAAGGTGAATCCTAGCACATGTTCTGTCTCTAGTTTACCCCATAAAATTACTGTGTCTATTATTATTCCCCTTCTGAAATCTCTAAATAAAGACACAAATCCAGGAAATGATGGAATCACTGCTAGATTTCTCATTGAATCAGCTGAAGCATTATCTATTCCTTTAAATATAATATTTGATAAATCCTTGAAATCAGCTGAAATTCCAGCTGACTGGCTTATGGCATCCTTAACTCCTATTCATACAAAGGGAAATAGATCACTCGCCCAAAATCATCGCCCTATTAGTCTTACTCCTATCATTTGCAAAGTTATGGAAAAGTTAATAAAATCCTTTCTAATAAAAGAAATGAATTTAAACATAGGTGATAGTTCCCAACATGGGTTTAGAACTGGACATTCTTGTACTACAAACCTGTCAGCATTTTATAATAACATTAGTCAGGGCCTTGATAATAAACATCAGATGGACGTTATCTTACTCGACTTCAGTAAGGCCTTTGATAAGGTCCCCCATGAAAATGTGATTATAAAAATGGAATCCCTAGGATTTTCCTCCTGTCCAATTAACTGGGTAAATGCATGGTTAACAAACAGAACCCAGAGAGTTACTATAAACGACAGTGTTTCAGTTACCAGTGGGGTTCCTTGGGGCTCAGTGTTTGGCCCCTTATTGTTTAATATTTATATAAGTGATATGCAAATAGGTTCCAAAAATTGGTTATCATATTTGCTGATGACATAAAACTTGGTGGCATTGTGGATACCCTCCTGTATTCTGACTCTCTTGAATTAGATCTTCAACATATCGAGAAATGGGCATTAGACAATAAAATGGACTTCAACATTGAAAAGTGTGTTTTTAACATTTTGGGTTACATAACCATCATATTAAATAATACATTAATAATATTTTAATCAAATCATCAACTAAAGAAAGGGATCTGGACATTCTGGTTAATTCTAAATTGTCATCTTTTCATCATTGTCTAAAAATAGCTAATACATCAAATAGTTTAATCAGACAAATTTAACATTCTTTTGTTTCTAAAACAGAACAATGCCTAATATCCCTTTATAGAAAATGCATCAGACCACTCATCGATTATGGCACTCCTTTTGGTCCCCCAATTTAAAGGGCAATATAAATATGCTTGAAAGTATTCAGAAACAGGCAACAAAAATGGTCCCAAGACTACAATATTCACCTTATGGGATTAGACTTCAGAAAACTGGGCTAAATTCCTTAGAACACAGAAGAATGAGAAGGGATCTACTTTTAATTTTCAAAATGATGAAAGACCCATAACTTATGAAAAAGTGTGGACTAAATTTAACTGCTAGGAGAACTGTCCCAAGATGTCATAATAGACAACTTATCATTCCCAAAGCCAAAACCAACCAGCGTTTACATTTCTTTGTGGTTAGGACACCAAGATACTAGAAGAAACTTCCACAGGAACTAATTGATGTCACTACTGTAGAAGCTTTTAAAAAGGGTCTTGATAATTGGTTAAATCATTGCATGCCTTAATTTACCCACATTGTGGGGGGTAATCTAGATGGGTCTCGGCCTTCTTTTTTCCTATTCAACCTAGTAAACCTAGTAAGAGAAATATTAAAACATTTTGGACCTTGGTAGCTAAGGGTGCAAGTTTACACTCAACATCATAAGACCACTACATACAACCAGATTCACGTGCTGCCAATTTTTCTAAAGTATATTATGATGAAGAAGAAGAAGAAGAGGAAGAAGAAGAAGAAGAACATAGGTTTTCTATTACTGTTACCTTACATAAAAAATTAAGTACATATTACAAACCATGTTATTTTTATATACCTAAATTGGATATTACCAAAGTAATTACTAAAATGAAGTATAATAAAGCTCTGGTCCTTGACAAAATGACCATAGATATCATAAAAGATAATGAGGAATGGTGGCTGCCAGTCTTAAACCATATTTTTAATTATATAATCCAAAGCACAGTTTACCTGACTCTTGGCAAGGGACTATCATTTTCCCTATACATAAAATTGGTGACTTACAGAACCCAGCATTATATCATCCCATAAGTCTAATCAATCCCACTCACAAACTTTTTTCCAGGATATTGTTGGAAAGGTTACAATAATAGGTCAATGAAAATCATATTTCAATAGCATATCAAAACAGATCTAGAAACAAAATTTCTACAACACAACATTGCTCATTCTTGACTCGCTTAGTACATAAATATGTTGTAATTCAAAAATGCAAATTATTTTGCTGCTTCATTGACATAAAGATGGTATTTGGTAGTATTCACAGGGAACACAGTGGGAAGGCTTGCAGAAAACTGGGAATTGAAGAAAACATGTTAAATGTTCATCATTAAGTTATATAAACACACTTAGTAGAAAGTACTATATAACTTAACAGGTAGTTTGACAACAAAAATTAAAACACATTTTGGAGTTCAACAGGGATGCATTATCATTCCATTACTATTTAACCTATATATAAATGAAGTACTCAGTCAACCTGAAGATGAAACCTATCATTCTCCTAAAATATCTTTACTTAATGTCTCATCACTTACTTATGTGGGTGATGTTGCATTGATTTGCATGTCACTGTTGTGTCTTCAAAGACAATTAAACAAATTAGTCAAACTTTGTGACAATAAATTTCTCAAAATAAACACAAATAAAATCCAACTTTTAGTGTTTGGTCACACTCATGTAAAATCTGTGTCAAATGCCTTAACTTATTACAGGTAAACACATATGACTATCTAGGCCTCACATTTGATACTAATTTATCTTGGAACAGGCATATATTTAAAAACCAAATTACAAAATCAATAAGTGAACTTTTGAGATTTATGTGGCAGTATGGAGGACACTCATAATCAATTCAAAAATCAAAGCAGCCATTCTATATGCATGGGAAGTATGGGGATTTGGCACTTTAAGCAAGTTATACAGATATTACTGAGTGTACCATTGTATGTTCCTGACTCTATTCTATTTCAGGACTTAGGCCAGTATTCTATTCAAAATATGATCTTAGAGATAGTAGTTATATTCATTATGGATCTGTGAACCTTACCTGAAACTAGATTGCTAAGAGCTTGTTTTAGAAAGAGATTACTTACTCTTGTAGAGATTATCAATTTCTTTATCTAAAGTTTACTAAACAAAATATTTATCCGTAACACTTGGGCCACATTTTAACTGATATTTTCTGAATCTCAAGGCCAGAACTAGTAGACCAAGTAAGCAATATTACCTGACATGGTGGGCAGTAATGGGATATGCCAGACCACCCAGGGGAGTAGTGAGGCCCAACTCATTTGGAAGGTCCCCCAATTGCTTTAAGTGAGAGAGAGGAACCTGACACAAGCCCACTCCAGTAGATCAGAGAGGGTGGATGGGAGCATAGGGCATCAAGATGTTTTGTTAGGTAGCTTGGTCCCAAACAGTGTAGGGCCTTGAATGTTAACAAGCATATGTTGAAGGTGATGCACCACTGCATAGACAGCTAGTGTTGACCATGCAGCATAAACATAATGTGCCTTCCAGATGTTCACATCACCAGTCAGGCAATAGCATTCTGGATCAACTGCAGGTGCTGCATCAGACCTCCAGATAACCCTAAGTAAAGGGCATTGCAATAATCCAGTCAGGAAGTGATAAAGATGTGGGCTATTGTCACCAGGTCAGATGGTGCAAGTTACGGCTTGATCCAGGTGATATTAAGCAGATGATAAAAAATGTTCCTGACTACTGCTGACACCTGATGTTCTGGTGTCAACTTTCAGTCCAGAACAATGCCCAGATTCTTCAGCAGATCCACAGCTCGGAGTCACTGACCAGTCACTGACTGCAAAAGAAGTTCGCCACTCATCACCAACCCATGTCAACCTGGACCAGCAATCATAACCTATGTCTTGCCTGTGTTTAGACAAAGCCAGCTGGATGTCATCCAGTCATTGATTTCTTACAGACACCACCCTAGCACCAAAACTGTATATAACTCATCAGGGGTGCAAGAGAGATAGAACTGATTATAATCTTGTAGCAGTGGAACTCAACCCAATACTTTCTGATTTTTAGTTTTTAGTGAGTAGGTTCAAACAGGCCTGGGATAGAATGAAGGGAATAGTGGTTACTGGGGACAAAAGGACCAGGGAAGAAAATAGGGAAAGGTCCAGGAGGGATAGTACTCCAGTGGAACATTAGGTTCCAAGGAAGGTTTCAGGATTTAGGGAATTTGGGCAGACTGGATGTACCATTCATCTTTTTCTGCCATCATTGTCTAAGTTTCTATGTTTTGATTTGAAAATTTGGCAATCTAGAAAGGCACACGGAGCCAAGGCTTGTTTACAGGTGTAACCTGAGTGAGGGAGGAATGGGAGTATGGATATAAACAGCATTACAAACATCTGAAGCACAAAATACAAAACACATAGGTAGTTCAACCGAGGTGATCAGCTGAAAAATACCTTATGAATATACAACAGCATGGACTTTTGCATTGAATAAAATGAACAGTGCATGGATTCTTTCATAGATAAAATGAACAGTGCATGTCAGAGTCCATAAATAATGCACCACTCTGATTGGTGAACAGACTGAGGCCCAATAGCCCAGTCAACCCTGATTTAGTGAGTCATAGGCGAGGGGAGGTGGGACAGGAGAAACTAAAGAGGTTGGAAGGATCAAGGGTGGAGATACAAGTACAGAGGGAGCAGGAACAACCTTCAAACACTTCTAAAGGAATGGAGTGAGGGGGAGAGATGAAGGGAAGAGGAGAGTAGATTCCAGAGGAAGGGGAGATGGTGACAAAAAGCAGCTTGCCCAGCACATGACTGAGCATGGGGAATGGAAAAGGTATGTGAATCCCTGGAGTGCAGGGAGTAGAACAAGGGGTGGACAGGGGAGAGGAAAGAGGAAAGGTAGGAAAGGTAGGAGGAAAGGGAAACAAACCAGTATTTGGAAATGAAGGTGATACAGTGGGACTGGCAATGTAATGGAAGTGGGAGGATGGAAAGGGATGACTAGTGAAAACAATGGTAATGAAGTGACAGAAGGCATTGCAGAGAGTGTCCAATTTGACAAGAGAAGAGGAGGGAGTGGTTCCATAGACCACATCCTCATAGCTGAAGACTTGGAGAATCATTTTGGTTACCAACTCCTGGCAGACATGAAGGGGGAGGCAGTCATTGTTACAGTACAAGGTGCCAAGTTTGAGGCAAAGTTTGGCAGAATCAATCTGGGTAGAGAAGTAAAGCTTGCTCTATAGCCACACACCACACTATGTGAAGTTAGAGACAACCTCCAGGTGGGTGCTATCCAAAATGGTGAAGACAGGGTAAGGTGAGAACCATTCCTGTTCCTGGATATTGCCAGAGGTCATGGATACAGCATTCTTGGTGTTGAACCTGAGCCGGATGGCATGGAACCAACTCAGCACATTGTGGAAGTTGTGCTGGAGCAGGACATCCACAGCTGAGGTTGAAGGATCAGAAGGGAAGATAACCATGTCATCCACACAGATGTGGATATGAGAAGAAACACAGGCAGAGGGGCAGTCATTTAGGAAAATTGAGAATAGGATTGGACTCAGGATAGAACTCTGTGGGACCATGATAGGATGAGGGTGGGGACAAAGCACCACCCATCTGTACTGACTGTTTAAGGCCCATAATGTATGAATAGAAGTCCACAGCAGGTGCTGATAGGTCTGCAGAGTTCAGCTTGTCCAGGAGGAGCAGGTGGGACACCAAGTAAAAAGCTTTGGCAAGATCTATAAATACGGCCACAGTGACATGTCCCCGATCTATATCAGAAAGGATAGAATCAGTTACATTCAGCAGGGGTGAAATGATATAGTCATTCTTCCTAAAACAAGACTGGAAAGTTGACAGGAAATTTGAGTAGTCAAGAAAGACAGCAAGCAGAGAGCACACAATGGTTTCTTGAAGATTTGTAAGAAAGGAGAGGAAAGAAATTGTCCTAAGGTTGCCTGGGGAGGAGGTGTCTCCCCATTTGTGCAAAGGCAGAACCTTATACACTTTCAAGGCCTGAGGGACAGCACTGATGGAGAAGGAGAGGTTCAGAAGGTGAGAGAGTGGTAGGTTGATAGGTGCTGCAGATATTCATAGGAGTTTAGGTTTTAAGCCATCAGGGCTGGACTTGGAAAGGTTTGGTGACATAAAGGTAAGAAAGACTTGCTGGAAGGAACATGAGGGAAATGGAAGTCTGATGATCTCACCCAGTAGCAACATGTACATGCGGAACACCATAGGTGCCACTATCAATCCTTGTGGAACTCTACAGAATATTTCAGCCACCCCAGAGTTGTAATTAGTTAGGACTACCTACTGCAGTCTCCGGGTAATGTAGGACCAAACCAGCATAAAACCATACTGGTGAGTTTACATAGTTCTTTAGGCAATCAATCAGCTCCCCATGGTCCACTTTGTCAAATGCCAATGAGAGATCCAAGAGAACCAAGATGGAACAAAAGTCCCTGGTCTCTCGACATGAGGACATCATGCATCACTCTGACTAGAGCTGTGTCAGTATTGTGACAGGACCTTAACCCTGACTGGAGAGGCACTTAGATGTTATATCACTTCAGGTGAGATTCAAGCTGTGCCACAACTACCTTCTAAATAATCTCCAAAAAAGAAGGGAAGATTCGAGGCAGGCCTGTAGCTGACCAGACTATTTGGATCCAAAGATAGTCTCTTAATGGGGTTTAACCACAGCCCTTTTCACAGCTGATGGGAGAACACCCTTCCTCAAGGAGCATCCAACAATCTTGGTAAATACTAGCTCTAGGAATTCAAGACTACCCACAAGCAGTCAAGTAGACCCAGAGTCCAGCAAACAGTAAGTAGGGCACAAACCTGAGATCACCAAGTCCACTTCCTCTTTAACAACTGGCTGGAACTCAGGCCAGGATGGCAGATCATCAGTACCCCCTCCTACTCTGCTTATCAATATCCCATGACAGGCCATTTGAGGCAATCCTGGTCCAAATGGTGGATACCTTGTAGAATAAGAAATAATTAAAGAGCAGCTTTGGAAAAACTTAATATTTAAACACAATTCAGACTGTATTTCATATATCTTCTATAGATTTATCCTCCCCATTTTTTATTACTGAAGAAATCTCCACAAAAACACGTTCTTTATCCCTTACAGTACATCTGACTTTATAGCTTATTCCATACTTCAAATCATAATGCTCTGTTATGACATCACAGTCAGTTGCCATGAGAATAACTGTGATATTACAAGAAGAGTATTATGACATCAGGTTGGGATAAAGCAATAGGAGCTGATGAACCCTCAAGGAACAACTATGCTATTTTCATGCATATGACCTCAGTAATTGATCATTTGGATAATAAATACAGAACTGATGAGAAATGTAAGCTGCTTTGTGTCCAAATGTTACATTTTTCAAAGTTCTTCTTGAGGTGTCAGTGACTCTTCAAACTCTTTCACTTCTCTCTTAAAAAAAGCTTGTTTGGAGTGAAGACAGAGGATTTATTAATCTGTCTGCAGTGTAAAAAAGTTCAGCTGGCAAATACCTGCTTGCAGCAATGTGCTTGACAGGAACTCTTGTCTTTTTCAAAGAGTTTGCCCTCTGATAGTCAACATAGTGAGTTCTGAGAGCCAATATTTATTTTATTTTTTATTGTATTAGTCTCTAGGATTACAAATACCTTTGAGCAATTGCTGCTAGTTTACAAAGGTTCCACATCAAAGGATGGAGGGAAAACATACATACAGAGGTAGACCATGGTTACAGGTATACTACAGCGAAGGCAAGGATTTAAATTTAAAGTACATAATGGAGAGACATTATGAGCCAGTTTATGAGAGCAAGACTTTTCAGTGCAGAAAGTACATTATATAGAACAGACAGTGATTGTAGGGTAGTAGGGTTAAAGAAAGGGCAGGGCAGGATGAAGGGCTATTGTCAGAGGGTGATGGATGGGTAGCATAAGTGCAGGGTTGGTAGGGGTTGGAGGACCCGAAAATCTGAAAGGGCCTACAAGAGGGGAGGTTCCACTAGGAGAAGAGTCACATTGCGTGGTTTATGTTAGGTATAGTCGGAGTTGCCTTTTAAAGGGTCCAAGTGTTGCAGGTGTAAGTACTTCATTGTTGAGGGCATTGTACCACTGAGGAGCTCTATGGGTGAATGACCTTTGGTCCATTGTGGTCCTGCATCTAGGGACTTGAAAGGTTTGATGTTGAGCACTACATGTATGCTGGGTACTGCTGTATGCAGTGAGGAGCCTTTGAACACCTGGTGGCATGAGACCCAAGAGAATCTTCTTGGAGATCAGGCATGTCTGATATTGAATTCTACTATGAAGTGGAAGCCAGCCGGCTTATGTGTACAGGTCACAGGTGTGAGTTCAGTGGGCAGTGCCAGTTAGGAGCCTGCAGGCTTTGTTGAATGACACCGATATCCTGTGAAGTGCAGTAGGGGAAGCAGAGCCGTAGATAGCTAGACTGTCGTCAATGATGGAGGTGACAGAGTTGTAGATAGCCAGTCTAAGGGCATCTGCAGTCATGCAGTGTTTGTGCCTGTGGAGCAGACTGATTCGTATGTTGGCAGCCTTTGCTACATTGTCAATGTGCCGTGCATAGGAGAGGGAGCTGTCTATCATGATGCCAAGATATTTAAACTTGGGTGCATGTTCGAGTGAAGTCCCAGACAGGTTCTTGAAGGACTGAGAGTTGTACTTGCTCCATGTGTTGCAGAAAGTCTTGACCTTGGTTTTGGTATTATTTAAGACGAGCTTGTGAGATTTGAGCCATTCTTCAACATGACTGAAGTCTCTCTGCAACTGACTCTCCAGGTGTTTGATGTCATGATGGTTAGTAAACAGGACTGCATCATCCGCGTAGAGTAGTATTTTCTGGTGACAAACACTAGGGAGATTATTCAGGAAAAGAGAGAAAGAAGAGTAAAAGGCCAAGTATGGACCCCTGTGGAAATCCGGAAAGGACTGGTTTATCATCAGAGGTGACACCAGCAATTCGAACATGCTGGACCCTTCCCCCAAAGTAGCTAGCAAACCAGGGCAATGCATCACTGGAAAGCCCGATGGCTGACAGTTGCCTAAGTAGAAGCGGGTGGTTAACGGTATCAAAGGCCTTAGTAAGGTCAATAAATACTGCCCCCACACAGTTACCTTGGTCGTGGGTGGCATTTATAAGTCCTGTAAATTCCAGCAGTGTGGTCATGGTACTATGCCCTTTTCTGAAGCCGTGCTGTTCCGGGCATTGGATGCCATACTTGTCCAGGTACTCGATTAGCTGGTCCAAGACTATACTTTCAAGAGCTTTGGATAAGGGGGGGAGGGGATGGAGATTGGCCTGTAGTTGGTGTGCAGTGACTTCATAGCGTCATAGGTGATTACGAGCTAGGGAGGCAGATTATGCCTTTATTAAGCTCACCACCAATCATTGGTAGAAAAAGAATTTGTTATTGCTCATGCAAGCATCCAAAATGTTTTTAAAAGTGTCCATTGTTTCACTCTCAATGACACTTTTTGGAAGGTCATTCCAAGCTGTGACTACTCTTTGAGTGAACCAATGATTCCTTTTATTTGTATTATTTTTTGTACCCATTAGCTTTCTATCATGCGATCTAGTGTTTACCTTTGAGAAATTTCTTGTCAGACCAATAGTTATGAAAGTGTTTCATCGTGTATTGCTCTGTATATCATACATAGGTCACTCTTAGTCTTCTGTAGTGCAACGAATAAAGATTTAGTTTTCTCAGCCTAGAGCCATAATCAAGGTTCTGTACTGTGTTAATTTTTCTAGTAGCTTTACACTGTACATTTTCAACTAGTTTGTTGCTTCTTTTAAGGAAAGGATTACATACTACAGAGCAGTAATCTAGGTGAGGACGGACCAGACTAGAATAGAGGGGGACAATCACTTTCTCATGCCTGCTCTTGATGTTTCTTAGAATACATCCCAATATTTGATTCCCTTTTTATGTTGGCTTGCTGCACTTGTGCGCAAGTCAACATCTTGGGAGAGTGCAGATTTGGAGGTGCGGCCACTGTTGGGCGAATGCAGGGCACGTATCAGTAGGTGCGTCCCTCATTCCCCAATCAGCCTGCATGCCCGCGACACACCATGCATGCTAATGTGGTGAGTACATCTAAGGAAAGGTCCGCTGCAATCTGAGCAAAGCTTGTCAGATGCAACGGACCCTTCCTGTGTGCTGCCACATTAGCAGCATGGTGTGTGGCCATCCAACGGCCAACTTCAGGGGTGCCGAATCCCCCAGCTGGCTTTCTGTGGCTGCAGAAATTTGCCGACGGGGGAGCCCACTCCCCATCGGCATACAGTAGCCCCCCCATTTCCTATATGCCAAGGGGTTCCCAAGCCCCCTCAGTTCTTGCCTCCCCCTGCTTTCATTGTGAGCCGATGGGGGAGCCAACTCCCTCTCAGCATAAATCAGCCCCCCCTGCATTTCTTATATGCCAAGGGGGATGCTCAATCCCTCTTGGCTCTTGCCTCCCCCCCGGCTGTCATTGTGTGCCGACAGGGTTGCCCAATCCCCAATGGCATAAATTCACCCCTACATTGTCTGCTGATGAGGGTGCCCAATTCCCCATCGGCTCCAGCCCCCCCAAGCAGCCTTCCCGATGCCACGCTGGGAGCCCACCCCAGCGTGGCAAATGTCTTGTGTCGTCCTCCTTAAAAAAAAGTCTCTGAAAGAAAAAAATGGTCCTTCACAGTCTCAGTGGCCCCCTCCCCCACTGTGCCCACCCACTGTGCACCCTGCCTCCCCACACACACCCCTCACCCCATACTTACCTCCTGACTCTGGCACGAAGATCTTCGGTAGACCAGGAACATGTCTGCACTCTTCAAAGCCAACCGCGTACTGAGGAAATGCTGGTAAGCTGTATAATGGAGTTTGCCCTTTAAGGGGCAGATCAGGTTGTCCTGGTGCACCCCTTCCCTTTCATTAGGATGGTTGTGCTCAGAAGGGAAGGGGGAAAGGAAGGGGAGGGGACAGGGGATAGAACAATGGCCAGGCAACAGGAAGGGGAGGGGCAAATGGAGGTACATAAGGGACAGCACAGATGGGTTTCAGCCACTTTTTGCTGGAGTTTTGATTGATTTGATCTACACGAAACTGCAGCACATTGGATTGGCAGAATATTTGGGAAGGTTTGTGCACCAAGATAAAGAGGTAAGGAAAACAAAAACAATTAACATGACAAAGATGTTGGAGTTTGTAAAAAAAAAAGGGAAATAATACTAAGTGATATATAATATGAAGCATAGAAAGGATAGAACGAGAAGCATGAGGCTTATAAAAGTGGTAGGTGGCTGTGAAGTTTAAAAAAAATATATTTATATATATGCATAGAAAAGGTTTTGCACAAATGCAGCAAGAGCAGGAGGGGCGGTGGAGCATAGGTGAAGCATTGCGATAACAAAGAGGACGAGGTTTGTAAAATTGTAAGGGGCTGGAACCCCAAGGAAGGGAGAGAAAAAGGAAGGTTTTAAAGGAAATTTTGCACAGTGCAGCATTTGAGGAGCAGAGGGAAGCACGGCTGAGCTGAATCAGGCATCGGAGACCGAAGGAACGTCATTGAAAAGGGGGGATGGTCTTTTGTTTGCAGAATTTTGTCTGGCGTGGGCCTAGCAGTGAAAAAGGTCAAGGCAAAAGATTGTGGGGAAGAAAACAGCATTGTAAAAAGGAGTTTTGTAGCTAGAAAAGACTTAGGATGTGGCCTGCAGCGGGCTTGAGAGGTATGGACAGAGAATTTGGGCAGGAGATGGTGTTTGAAGGGCCGAGAATGTCGCAACACTGATTTGAGTCGCAAGGCTGATTGTGGAAGGGGGAGAAGCCTGAGGACTAGGGACAAGTTATCACTGTCTGTGTAAAAGATAGAGAATTAAGCAGGAGCCTGCAATAGTGGGCCGGAAATGTTTTACAGCTCAGAATTGTACTGGGTGAAACAAGGGATCTAGGTGCTAGCGTAACCCCCTTTTGTTGCTAAGAAGGGGCCTAACACACAATGGGCAGCATGGGACCAACGTGGGTGGCTGCGTGGCATGAGCGTCACATGCCATGCAGAGGCCAGGGTGAAGGGGACAGTAAGGAGCCAGGAGGGGAGGGACAACCCTGGGAAGATGAGAGGCAAGCGGACGAGGCGGCCAATTAGAGACTGGGCCGCATGGGCTAACACCGGAAAGGACCAAGTGGTCAAAAAAAAAAGGGGTCTTTCAAGCGAGCAGCAGACAGGGGGGCAGCGCACAACGTGGGGAAGCAGCCAGGCTGGCAAGTTTTGAATACAAAATAAGGGGATTGCAGCCAGAGGCATACGAGGGTGTGTGGGATGGGGGGCAAGGGGCCTGACAGGCCAGTAGCATGGTGACTTTAGCCAGGGAGAAGAGCAGGCCCGAAGCAATGCAGAGGCCCTCAAAAGAATTGGTAAGAAACTTAGGCTGATGGTACAACAAAAGAGAGTGGGGAAAAGAGAAAAGGAAATGGATTTGCCCGGAGGGGCATGCAGGGGGAAAATAGAAGGCTGAGGCCAAAAAGGCCTCAGGGGTTGGTGCTTAAGGTGCTTGACAGCCGCGAGCAGCCTGGGGCCTGGGAGGCTGGGCACAGGAGGAGATATTGGGTCTTGCAGGCAAGAGATGTGGGGAGGGGGGCAGGAGACACGGCAGATTGGGGGAAAGGGAAGATCACCCGTAAAGAAGGCTGCTTAACCAGGTACAAGTGATGAAGGCCCCATGCAGAGGCCAATTATGAGGTGGGGAAGGAAGTTTTTCATACCTTCAGCATGCCTGCTGGCAAGAAAAGGAGAGGGCGCAGCAAGCATTGAAAAAAAAAATGTGGCCGACAGCTTCAGATGGCTGTGGCTAAAATCATGTGACATCCAGAAGGAGGGATCAGGGCAGAAGAAGACAATTTTTGTTGTCAGTAGCTCTGGAAAAGGGGACGGGCCATAAGAGGAACTACTGTATACAGAGTTTTCGAATAATGAAAATTTTCTTTTTTTTTTCTCTTCGTTAGTTATCTTCACAGTTTAAAAGGAGCAAGAAACATGGCACCAAAGAAGAACAGGCCTTCGAAGGAAGACGCCTACAGGGCTATAGTGGAGTTGGCAGAAAAAGTCAACAGAGTGTGGGAGCTGGTGGAAGGGGAGGAGCCAGGGAGACCCGGGGAGAAAAGGAAAGCAGGGAAGGGTAAGGGAGGCAGAGGGAAATGGCCGGTGGTGAGCCACCCGCAATCCAACCAGGGTACCACCACTGACAGTGGGTCCCACAAAGGGGGTTGATCCAGTACCTCTGCAACCTGTTGACCCAGCTCCGCCAGTACCTCCCCAGAACCAAGTCGGGTTTCCCCCAGTGGGACCCAGACTGGATCCCAAGAGTGCAGTGGTTCCTCCACAGCCACTAGTGGTAAAACCACCCCCTCAACTGCAGGGAACCATGATTGGGCACCTGTAGGACAGCAGGCAACAAGGAGTGGACAAGGCCACAGGTAATGCACCCGGCTCAGTGGGTGACAGCATCAAAGAATATATAAGCCAAATTGTATTGGCACTTGGGACAGGGGGTTTAGGGCAGATGGAGTCAGCACTGGCAGAGATTAGGTCTGAAAAAGAGATGCCCAAAGAAACGAAAGGGGGAATGAAAAAAGAAGGTAAAGGAACAAGGGAGATAGGTGCCTCTAGGATGAGGGTAGGCGAACAAGTCCCACTGGCCACAAAAGAGACAATATGGAAAGGTGAGTATGTGGCTATCTTCGCTTTGGCAAGCCGGGGGAAGCGGCAGCAAAATATGAAGAAGCAGAGAGTATAGGAAGGAGTGAAATGGCAGCAGCAGTAGTCTTGTTAGGTAAGAAAGAGGAGGACAAATTCACAAAAGGTAAGACTTGGGTGAGTGGTTTGTAGGTTTTGCTACATTTTTAGCCATAATATTGGAGAAAAAGCCTGAGCTGGGCATCTCGCTCATCACATACTCCCTGATAATAAGGCAGGCAAAGGCAAAAGGGGGTGTGGGGTGGATATACTATGATGACTTCTTTCGGCAGAGAATGGCGGCATATGGGGATGTAAGATGGGACACGAAGCAGCTAGATTTGTGGACAGATTATGTAACCGATCAGTCCACACCTGAGAGAGAGGAGTGTGGAAGAAAGGAGCCATGCCTCAGAGGTGTTGCTGAGCTTACAATAGGGCCTTTTGCTCCTGGACACAGTGCCACTTTTGACATGCATGTTCAAAGTGTGGGGGAACACATCCAGCAAGCAGATGCAGGATGACATGGGGCCAGGGAGCCCAAGGATCAGGGGGTCAAGGAGCAGGTCAGCAGCTTTTTTGTGAGGAACAGGGGTTTAAAGGGCAGGCATGGAGCAGAGGGGGGAGGGGCAGGGGCAAGCAAGTAGAGGGAGTCAGATCCACTGACCAGCAAGGCCATACACCAAGCGTAGGGGGAGAATGGGGTGGGGGAAAAGGGATAAAAGCCAGGGAGCAATTTAGTGAAGCTAGTACTCCCATCAGGATAGAGGCATGGCAAGAATGGTGGGACAGATACCCAAATAGACAAGTGGCAGAAATGATTAAAAAAAAGGCTTTCACACAGGTTTTTCATTGCAATGTGAGGGCCCAAGGCAGACGAAAGAGGCGAACAATCTGGGGTCAGTAAAAGGGAGAGAGGAAATTTTAAGGCAGAAGATAGAGAAGGAAAGAGCTGCAGGGAGAGTAGAAAGACCATTTGATACCCTCCCATTGCAGAATATGAAAATTTCTCCGTTGGGTTTGGTACCCAAAAAGCAGGAGAGAGAATACAGGGTGATTCACCATCTATTCTTCCCTGAGGGGGATTCAGTGAATGACTTCATCAGTGAGGAATGTAGTAAAGTGACATACGCCACATTAGAAGACGCAGTCCGGATCATCCGGGCAACTGCTGTTGCATGGATGGCAAAAGCAGATAAAGAATCCGTCTTCAGATTACTTCTGGTTAGGGGGGAAGACTGGGACCTGTTAGGTTTCAAAATTGGGGGACAGTACTATTTTGACAAGGCAATGCCCATGGGATGTTCTATAGCATGTGAGACATTTGAAGCATTTAGCACCTGTCTACACTGGATATTTCAAGAAAGAGCTGGTTACAAAACAGTCATTCATTACTTGGATGATTTTCTTTTTATAGGCAGTGGGAGAAGAGAGACAGAAAAGATGTTGGCCAGCTTTCAAGAGCTGTGCAAAGAAATAGGGGTACCATTGGCACCGGATAAAACAGAAGGGCCTAGTAAGGTGTTAGAATTCCTGGATATTGAGACAGATGCGCCTGGGGAAATATTTAGGCTGCCGGACAAAAAAGTGATCAAACTGAGGGAGTTGATACAGATACATACCAGTAGAAGAAAAATACAACTAAAACAGGTACAACAAGTATTAGGACATCTGAACTTCGCATGCAGGGCTATCGGGACAGGGAGGGCTTTCACTAGAAGATTAGCAAAGGCTACAGCCCGAGTGACCAGACCCCACTACTGGGTAGACATGATAAAAGGAGTCAAGGAGGATTTCAAGGTATGAGAGGAATTCCTCAGGGCATATAATGGCTGCTCCTTCTGGCAGGACGAATGGGTCTATAACACAGACCTCGATCTTTACACAGATGCAGTAGGAGGCCTAGGCATGGGAGGCTATCTGAGGGGCAGATGGTTTGCAGAACCATGGCCTGCAGACTGGGTGAAGGACGGTAGGGTAAAAGACATAACACTGCTGGAGATCATACCCTTCTGGGCCTGCACCCTGGTTTGGGGGAAGAATTCTCGAATCAAAAAGTGACATTCTGGTGTGACAATAGAGCAGTGGTGGAGGTCCTAAACAACAGGGGGGCCAGGTCAGAAATGGTCATGCAAGTCTTACGAAGTTTAGTGTTAAGGGCCTTGCAGCTGAACATGTCATTCAGAGCAAAACACATAGAAGGGGTACACAGCACCCTGGCTGACAGCCTTTCCCATCTGCAGCTGGACCATTTCCAGAGGCTGGCACCAGCACCGGAGGAGCAAAACACACCCATATCAACGATCATCTGAGATGTTGTCAAGAAGGAGCAGAGCTGTTGTTTCACAGCTCATGGGTACCTTGGACTCTGAGAGCCTACAATGGGGCCTGGCAAGTGTTTAAAACATTCAGGGCAACACACCATATAGAGGTAAGTAGGCCACTCACAGAGGAACAATTGGGAAAGTTCACCATGGAGCAATGGCAAAAAGGAACAGCCCACACCACAATGGGGGTCTATTTAGGAGGGATTAGTGTGATCTGCAGCCTAAAGGGATGGAAGGACCCCAAAAAATCATGGTTTATTAGAATGATGATGCAGGGATGGGGTAGGTTGAAGCATGGGCCAGTAGACAATAGAAGAACAATAGGGGAACAGTGGTTAGCAAAACTAAATGATGTGCTACCCGCAATATGCAGATCTAAGACAGAGGCCCAGCTATTTCACACGATTTATATTGTAATGTTTGCAGGGGCCATGAGAGTGAGTGAGTGAGGTGGTAGGCCATGGCACAAAAGACAAGAAAGGGGATTAGAATGGGAAGATATAAATTTGGGGATGAAAGAGATACAGATTAAGATTAAGAGGTCAAAGATGGATCAAAAGGGACAGGATTGCATGGTGACACTAAAGAGACAGGTAAAGGGCACAGTATGCCCAGTGCAGAATTTGTGGGCTTTTGCCGCAGAGCATGGGACTAGGACAGGGAGATTATTTGTTCATGGTGATGGAAGAGGGGTCACCGGTTATCAAGTCACAGCATTGCTCAAAAAAGGCATGCAATTCCTGGGGAGGACCCGGTTAATTATTCATTCCACTTCTTGTGGATTGGGGCTGCGTCACAGTGGGCAGCGGCAGGTGAAACTGTGGACAGTATTTTGGAAAAAGGATGCTGGTGGTCTGATAGTTATAAGAGATATATCCAAGCACTGAAGTGAGGAAGTACTGTATTGCCCATGTGTTGTTACAGATGGGGAGATGAATGGGGCAGGGAGGGACAGAAAGAGGGATAGTGTGGTGAGGAAATTAAGACAATATATGAGACAATTAATTTTCTTAAACCTCATAGGAAAAGGGAGGACCACGGAAGCCTGGATCTGCGGCCACTCCTATATTTATTGGGCAGAAAGGAAAGCAGAGAAGAAGACTTGGGGAAAGCAGCTGTACCAAGATGTGAAACAGTGTGGGTTGGTTTAGCGTGACATTTGGGGGATGAGATGGGCACAACTGCTTCCCACCTTGAAGGATCTTAAGGAACGCCGACCCAGTCCAGATTTAATCATTATACACTTGGGGGCAATGACCTTGCGGGCAAGCCGTGGGTAGACACATACTTGCAGATAAAAAGGGACCTAGAAACAGTACAGCAGTGGTGGCCTCAGGTAAGCCTTGCCTGGTCTGATATGATACCAAGGAGGGTGTGGAGGCAGGAGCACAGCAATAGAGCTGTGGACAGGGCCAGGAAAAAGATGAATAGAAGGGCAGGGACATTGGTATGGAATATGGGAGGACAGGTAATACTGCGGGGTGTAGAAGAATGGGTAGAAGATTTCTACAGATCAGATGGGGTGCACCTGTCGGATCTAGCCATAGACATGATTAACACAGAAATGATGGACTTTCTAGAAGCATGGAGGAGACATGCAAAAAACAGAATATAAAAAAAAAGGGAAAAAGAGAAGGGTTAAGTAGGAATTTCCCTGAGCTAAGGGAGATTAATACCCTAAGTGACAGGAAAGTCAGTCATCCAATGTAAGCTGGAGACTGGCTAGTGGGAAAAAGGGGGGGGGGGGGAAAGGAATAACACAAAAAGAGGAAGAAGATGACGGAGAAAGCGGTCTCAGTTTTCACTGTTACCTAACAGAAAAGGAGAAGAAGAAGGCACCCAGGTTTTCACCTGGGGGGAGAAAAAGAGGAAGAAAGAGGAATGATCAGAGATTGATATATGGATGAAAATAAATGAAATTCTGAAAGATGTAATAATAAAGATGATGAAATGGAACATGTAATTTTGATATATAAATACATTAATTGCCAGTCTGAGCACAACAACAAACAATGGTCTCTGTCTTTTTTGTGAGGGAAAAGGGGGAAATCCCGGACAATGGAATGAATAGGGTTTTTTCAACTTTGCTGCATATCTCAGGCATTTATTGGAATTTTGGCACCAAATTTTCAACATGGGGTTTTTGGGGCCCCTCCTCATGAACTCCATCACTGTCATGGTGTTAATCGGCCTCAAAAGGTGATTTCGCAGTCACTGCACAAAATCACCTTTCGGGACCCATTAACAAAATGACAGTGCCAGTGTTCATGAGGTGGCCTCTCAAAAGCCTGTGTTCCAAATTTGGTGGAAAATATCCAACAAATGCCTGTTTTGACGTGCCGCGTGCTATGAAGTTGCTACGCAGGCTCGGACTCGCGGCATTGCAATATTTTAATGCTTGATTTTCAGCACTGTCATTTTTGTACACCTCCTTGTGAACAGTACAGCTGTCATTTTCCACATCCTGCCAGAAATGTGTTTCCACACTTCCAGTGCACAATAGCGCAGTCTCTGTGGGAAATCAGTGTTTGGGCCAGATTATGAAAATGACAGTGACACAGTTCATGAGCAGAGGTCCTAAAATGCCTATGATGAAAATTTGGTGATGACACTCTGTAAAATAAGACTGTGTTATGAGCGTGCATTGCCAGATTGCACACACACTTGTACCATTGTGCATTTGTGATATTTTCACTCTGGATTTTCACCATTGCCATTTTTCCACACCTCTTGATGTCATTTCACATATCCTGCCCAAAATGTGTTTTCTCACTTCCGGCGCATAATAGCATGGTCGCTGTGCAAAATCACTTCTTGGGACACTTTGAGGAAATAACAGTGACACTGTACATGAGCAGAGGTGCTAAAATGCCTATGTTGAAAATTTGGTGCCGAACGCCCATAAAATGGCAGTGTTCCAAGCATGCATTGCATATTTCCCATGCACCCTTATAACTTCACAAATTTGCTATATTTGCATGCCATATTTTCAACACTGCCATTTTTTTACACCTCCTTATGAACTGTACAGCTGTCATTTTTCACATCCTGCCCAAACTGTGTTTTCACAAATCTGGCGCACAATGGCTCAGTCACTGTGGGAAATCAACTTTCAGGACAGATTAACAAAATTGCAGTGCCAGTGTTTATGAGCGGAGGACCCAAAATGCCTATGCTGAAAATTTGGTTAAAAAGATCCCCAAAATAATTGCATTACAGGTATGCGTTGCCCAGTTTCTATGCACACTCATGACTTCACCAATTTTTCATATTTTCTCTCCAGATTTTCAACATTGCTATTTTTTTGTACCTCCTCATAAAAAGTACAGCTGTAATTTTTAACATCCTGTGCAAAATGTGTTTTTGCATCTGTGGCACCAAATGGCACAGTCGCTGTGCAAAAATCACCTTCCGGCTAACGGACTGATAGTGCGACCGTTCATGAGGTAGGGTCACAAAAAGTCCGTGTTGAAATATTGGAGTGAAAATGCCTCAGGTGTTAGGGTTTCCAACTGTAGCGCCCTGCCCTGTAGAGACTGACAGGTTTCAGGGGTGTGACTTGGGATTGTCGGACGTAATGCTCATGCCATTCCACCCCCACCCCCACCCTGCAGCCAGTGACAATCATCAAGATGTGCCTTGGATGCATTGGCTCCGAAGTTCACCCCACTGTCCTATACTGCACCCATCTCAGTGTATTTCCTTATAGGATGGAGTAAGCGTAAAGCCAGAAGACCCCAATGCACACCGCTACACTTGTCGGTGTCTGCAGGATAAGGAGAGGTGAAATGGCATGAGCACTATGGCCAACACCCAAAGGGACACCTCAATGCCTATCAGTCTCTGCAGCATGGGGTTGGGTTGGCATCAGTTCAATACTTCACTACCATTCCTATTATGCATCTCTAACTCCTGCACTACCAATGCCAATGCCAGCAAGCCAACATTCGGCATTGACAAATGCTTGTTTGATGATATTTCTAAAGTATGCATCAAAGGAGAAGTTGTTTGAAACTGTTACTCCCCCGGATCCTTTTCATATTCAGTTGTTTGTAGGTTCATGTTGTTCAGTTTGTAAGGATAACAGGTGTTGTTTTTGCCCAGATGCATAACTTTGCATCTCTGTGTATTAAAATACAGCTCATTTTTAATAGACCAGGTCTCAAGGTGAGAAAGATTATTTTGAATCTGAGCAGCAGAAGCCCTATTTATCACTATACCTCCAAGTTTACAGTCATCAGCATACTTGGCCATCCAACAATGTTTGTTTAGGGGGAAGCATGGACCACCTTCTGCCATGCACTATGCACAAGGTATGTCAACGGGAACTCATAGCCATAATTCCACTGACCACTATGCCCCAATCTGGCACATTGCTTACTTACTTAAGCTCCAAGCTGGCATTCAACACCTGGTCAACCATGAAATCTCCCAGCTTCTGCAGGAAATCACCCTCATATCTCAGGGGTTGATATGTGAGGATGATCCTACAGCCTACACCTGCCCACACCTAACAGACGTACTGTCAAATGAACTGCGTAAGTCCCAAAGTTGATCTAAATAAGGTTAAGGTTCAAATGGGGCTAGAGTAAGAGACTAAGGAGGGAGGTCTCACAAAGCCTGCAGTCAACATGAAAAACAAGAAGTTAAGGATACTAGTGAAGAATAAGAGAGAAAGGCAAATAAAAAGTAAAAGGAGATGTGGAATTAGATGGAAGGGGGGTCTACATTAATGCCAAGCATCTAGGTAATAAAAATCAGTGAGCTCCAGGCAATTATGGGAAGATACTGAGATGGACATTGTAACCATCACAGAAACTTGGGCCTCAGAAAATAATGACTGTGACCTGACAGTCCCTGGTTAAAAATGTTTAGGAGGGAGAGAGGAAATGGTAAAGGGGGGGCATAGTACTATATGTCAAGGAAGGCCATGGGGATGTGCAAGATGGATACATCGGGGAAGTAATGGGAAGACAGTGTTGATGTTTGTGCAGGCAATGGTGGAATCAGGCACAAAACTGTCTGGGGGTGATCTGCAGACCATCGGGACAAGGGAAAGAGAGGTATGGGAAGCTTGCAGAAGAAATAGGAAGAGAAATAGCAAAGGACAAGGCACTGGTGGTGGGTGATCTCAACTTGCCAAATGTTGATTGGGACATTTCTGCTGCCAGAAGCACCAGACATCAGGCTCTATTGCATACATTCCAAGATTGTCTTTTGGTGCCATTAGTTAAGAAGGCCACTAGATAAGCTGCAATTCACAATGTGGTGTCCCCCAACTCGGAGGTGATAAGAGGCATGTGAGTAAAGGAGCCAGTAGGGTACAGCGACCATAACTCTATTTGGTTCAAGCTGATTCTTGAAACCAGAAAGCCCTTATCGAGGGCTGAGGCAACTGATTTCAGAAGGGTGGACTTCAACAGGACAAAGGAGTTGGTTGAGGAAAAGTTAGCTGTGGTAGACAACATCAGACATATGGAAGAGAGATGGGGCAATAAAGGTGGGTATTCTCGAGGCATCTAAGTTATGCATGAGAATGATTGCCAAAAGGAACAGGTACAAGAGAACAAGATTCACAGATTCTGTAGGCAGATAAGGACCTCTTGGCCTACCTAGTCTGCCCATGAATATGATTCTTAGAAAAAGTTAGTGAAACAGTGAGAGACAAAAGAAAGGCCTTTACCAGGTGCAAGGACATGAGGCTGGAGGAAAAATGGGGAGAATACCAACTGAGAACTAAGGAAGCAAAAAAGGTGGTTAGGGGAGCATTATTACAAGTGTCTCAGAAATGCTGCAATCTTAATGGCTGTCAGCTTTCCGAGAGCCGTATGTTAATCTACTTGTTAACATACTTCGGCAGCTTGATTACAGGAGCACTGATTTTAAATAATTAAGGTCCTACTTCTCTTCCAGCATTCTATGCCTGGAATTTAGGGATGCTATTACTTCTCAAAACAATAATGTTTTCTCTGGCTGAGTTTCTGTTAAATCTCTAATTTCTGCCAGTCAAAGCTTGCTACCACAATCCTCCACACGTACTGCTGTTTTTAATTCCTGAACTTCTGTCAGTCTCAGGATGCCCACACAATATATGGCACTCTCCTCTGTCATGGATAAACCTGGCAAGTCATCCAGGTCCTTGCAAGAACCATGGAACAGAACTGGGAGTACTACTCTTAAGAACAGGGTAGCCTTCATGGGAACCATCAGTCAGGCAGAATTATTTAAAAATCACTGTGTGGCTTATGACAGATAGTGAGCGGCTGTCTGTTTACCGCAGTGTGGCATGAATTAAACAAGAAGGAACGGCGGGGGTTATGTAATAGTCATTAAGTTTTGTAGTGTACTTCCCCAGTAGATGAAAATTAAAAAAAAAAAAATTCTTAGTGACAGACAGAAAACCTGAAAGAGATGACGGAGCTGAAATCCTGCACTCACAGTACAGGCAATGTACACCCGGCTATCAGAACAAACTACGGAAATGTAGTTTGTAAGTGGCCGTTCTCACCCAAACCCATCAAAAATAGTCACAAATGCGTGGGACTTTCATTCAAGCAGATTAAGTGTAAAACAACAGTGTCTGTGTGTCGTGTCCTGGCTCACACTACCAGCCATGCAGCCAGTCAGTGTCTGAACGAAGGTCTATAATTATATTCCGCTCCTGACCTCATTTTTTTTTTCTTTTTTTTTCCAGTTCTAAGTTTATTAATGTTTTCAGCTTACAGGAGATGACACATCCCAAATAATATAATACAATTCCAAATTAGACAACCTGCAAATATGACACGTGCCATCTCCCCCTTCCCTTCCCTCCCTCCCTCCCCATCCCCCCACCCCATGATATGGAACAAATCAAAACCAGACTAACAGTAACTATACCCACTCCTGATTCCCCCCACTTTCCCTTATCCTCTGCCCATTTTTTTTTTCTTGAGCTCACTTGTTAGGTTCGCTTGTGCGCATGTGCAAGGAACATTTTGGGAGAGTAGCACACTTTGGAGGTGTGCCTCTCTCTTGCAATCCAGTGCTCCGTTGAGCAGGCATGGTGGTCCTGCACCAATGGGTGTGGGAGCTGTGTATGACAGTGGTGGTCTTCGCTTCAAAGAAAACCACAGCTGTCATACCGAGCACCGTGTCACACCGCCCCCCTCGGCGTCACGTGCTCCCCTGACCGCCACCCCCAAACCTATGGTGCCACGCTGAGCCAACCCCAGCGTGGTAAGCAGTGTTGCCGATGGGGGTGCCCAATCCCCTTGACTCCAGCCCGCCAGCCATCCTTTTGCCATGCTGGGAGCCCACCCAGCGTGGCAACGCCACCTTTTTTTTGCCGACGGGTGCCCAATCCCACGTTTCTCTTTGGCCCCCCGTGTAGTTTGCAGACAAGGGTGCCCAATCCTTTGCTCCTCGGCCCCCAGCCATCTTCTGCCATGCTGGGAGCCCACCCCAGAGTGGCAAGCCCCACGTAGTCCGTTTTTTTAAAACCTGTAAAGAAAAATGGTCCCACGTGAGTCTCCCAGTCCCCTCCCACAACCTGCACCCACCCACTGCGCACTCCAGCTCTCCACACCCCCATCACCCCATACTTACCTCCAGAGCTTGGCGCGACGATCTTCGGTGGACCGGGAACACGTCTGCACTCTTCAAAGCCGACCGCGAACTGAGGAAATGCCGGTAAGCTGTATAATGGGCTAGATAGGGGGGTTTCAACTTTATTGCATATCTCAGGCACTTTTTGGAATTTTTGCACCAAATTTTCAACATGAGGTTTTTGGGACCCCTTCTCATGAATGATGTCACTCTCATGGCGTTATTCGGGCCTGAAGGGTGATTTCGCAGTCACTGCACAGTTACTGTGTGAAATCACCCTTCGGTCTGAATAGTGCCATGACAGTGACATCATTCATGAGAAGGGGTCTCAAAACTCCAAGTTGAAAATTTGGAAAATTTGAAAATGACTGTTTTACTTAGCTGCTGCTAGCAGTTCCTATGCAGGCTCGTACATTCGCGAATTTTCAATATTTTCACTCCAGATTTTCAACATTGCCATTTTACCACACCTCCTTATGAGCAGTACAGCTGTCATTTTTCACATCCTGCCCAAAACGTGTTTCCGCCCATGTAGCGCACAATGGCACAGTAGGTGTGCGAACTCAATGTATGGGACACATTAAGAAAATCACAGTGACACTGTTCATGAGCAGAGGTCTTAAAATGGCTATGTTGAAAATTTGGTGAAAAAATTCCTAAAAATGACTGTTTTACGAGTGTGCATTGCGCAGTTCCTATGCACGCTCGTACGTTTGTGAATTTTCAATATTTGCACTCCAGATTTTCAACATTGCAATTTTTACCACACCTCCTTATGAGCAGTGCAGCTGTCATTGTTCACATCTTGCCCAAAACATGTTTCTGCCCATGTAGTGCACAATGGCACAGTCTGTGTGCAAACTCAGTGTATGGGACACATTAAGAAAATCACAGTGTCACTGTTCATGAGCAGAGATCTTAAAATGGCTATGTTGAACATTTGGAAAATTTGGTGAACAAATTACTAAAAATAACTGTTTTATGAGCGTGCATTGTGCAGTTCCTACGCACGCTCGTAAGTTTGCAAATTTTCAATATTTTCACTCCAGATTTTCAACATTGCCATTTTACCAAACCTCCTTATGAGCAGTACAGCTGTCATTTTTCACATCCTGCCCAAAACGTGTTTCCACCCATGTAGTGCACTAATGATGAGTCGGTGTACAATCAATGTATGGCACACAGTAAGACAAATCACAGTGACACTGTTCATTAGCAGAGGTTTTAAAATGCCAGTGTTGACAATTTGGTGAAAATTCCTAACAATGACTGTTTAGGCGTACATTGCACAGTTCCACGCACGCTTCGTGAAGTTTCACGAATTTTCAATATTTCCCTCAGATTTTCGACATTGCCATTTTACCACATTTCCTTATGAGCAGTACAGCTGTCATTTTTCACATTCTGCCCAAAACGTGGTTCCGCCTTATGTAGCGCACAATGGGGGTAACAAAAAGGTCATGCTGAAAATTTATTGTGCAAATACCAGCAATCACACAGGGCATTAGGGTAAAGCACCATACATGCCAAACACCACTGCAAATACCTGCAAGCGAATGTTCGGCATTGACAAATGCTTGTTTGCAACTACCACAACTAATAATTCATGATCCGCTTCAAAATAAACCAGCACTCACGGACTGAAAGAATGGTTGTTTGAGGTGAAGAATACAGGCAAGAGTTGCAGGAAAAACAAACCACTTTATTTAACAAAAACAACCAAACCACAGTGTAGTACAAAATTGACTGTCAGCTACTATGACAACTCCCCAGTGTTTAGAACACAAGCTGTTTTTTGTCAGACCTTCTGACTTCAATCAACCATTCTTTTGGTCCTCGAGTGCTGCCTTATTTTGGAATGGATTTCTACAGTGGGGTTAGTCACCACTAACCAAACACTGGACTCTTGAATTCCATAAGTTACTTACTTTTGGAGATTTTGCTGTCATTTTAAATTCTTTTTAGTACTGTTTATATAATTTTCATACCACGTGTGTGATAGTCGCTATGCCAAAGTGGGCATGACAGCACTTACGCTCCATCTCATGACCATGCTTGAGCTCACAAACTGCTATGGAAGGATTTTAAAAAGTTTATAAAACAGAAACGTGCACATTTTTTTAACACAGAATCTTATAATAATAGCATTAAGGTATGACCAGAGGTTATGTTAATGTTCAAGTGAATCACCCCCCTGGGAGCAATATGGTTCTCAGTTGTGCCTCGTGCCACATTACACCCTCAGGGGTTGATTAACTAGAACATTAAAATAACCCCTGGTCATACCTTATTGCTTAAAAGCAGACACAGAGCTACATATTGCAGTGGCTGTCAAGGACATGGAAAAGCAGTTCTCACGTAAATTAGAGAAAAAAGAAAGAGAAGGGAATTGTTAGGCTATCAGAGGGAGGTAGGGTGATAAAGAAGGACATGCAAAAGGCAGCTTGTCCTTAATGATTACTTTTTCTCTGTCTTCACAAGGGAAGACAGGAGGCCACTGTGAGAGAGTGGCATCAAAGAAACCATAAAGAGGATTCTGGAGATGAGGCAGCCAGCATTTACCAGAGAAAGGGTCCAGATAAGGCTAGTAGCCCAAAAGATAGATAAGGCACCAGGGTCTGATGGGCTGCATCTGAACATACTCAAGGAACTGGCCATAGAACTGGCTGAACCCCTCTTTGGGCTATTCAATAATTCATTACAAATGGAGTAGTTCCAAAATACTGGAGGGTAGCAGACTTAGTTCCGGTCCACGAGATGGGACAAGGAGCAAGCAGGGAGCTACAGTACTATCAGTCTTACCTTTATTGTGGGCAAACTGATAGAGTCATTGGTCAAAGAGGACATTGTGGACTACCTGTAGAGTAACCAGCTCCATTATAGGAAACAGCATGGGTACATGGCAGGGAGGTCTTGTCAGACCAACCTGATAGTGTTCTTTGACTGGATGATGAGGGTATAAGATAGGGGACACAATGTGAATTTACTCTACTTTGGCTTTAGCATGGCTTTCGACCCAGTGCCTCAGACAAGATGGCTGAAGAAGATGGAAAATCTGGGTGCAGCAAGGGATAAAGTGAGATGGGCAGGAAACTGGTCGAAGAAGAAGGAGCAGAGGATTGTGATTAATGGTGTCTAATCAGAAGAGAGGGAGGGCATGAGAAGGGTGATACAGGAATATGTCTTGGGTACTGTCCCCTCCAATATGTTCAACAGCAATGCTGGAGAAGGAATCTGGGGCAAGTTGTGTCTCTTCACAGGTGACACTAAGCTCTGTAGAAGGGTAGATTGTGTTAAGGGAATTAGAGAGTAAGCTTTGGCAGTTGAAATGTAATGCCAAAAATTGCAAGGTGATGCACCAAGAGAACAAGACAGATAGATAGATAGATAGATAGATAGATAGATAGATAGATAGATAGATAGATAGATAGATAGATAGAAGCTAACATAAGATAAGGACCCCTTGACCCATCCAGTCTGCCCTATTTATCCCCTATCTAGTGCGAGTGCCTGATGCCCATACTGAACTCTGGAGCACTCCCACATCTCCAGGACAACCTTATGTCTGTCCCACTTCTTTTTAAATCATGTGACTGTTTCAGACCTTGCCACCTCCTCTGGAAGGCTATTTAAAGTGTCCACCACCCTCTGTGAAAAAATATTTTCTCACGTTACCCCTGTGTCATCCCCCCTCCAACTTTATTCTGTGCCCCCTTGTATTTTCGCATCTCATACTTTGGAAGATGCTCCCTTTTTGTACTCTGTTTATACCAGTGAGGTATTTGAATGTCTCTAGTATGTCCCCCCACTCTCTCCTTTCCTCCAGGGAGTACATTTTCAATTCCCTTAGTCTTTCCTCATAGGTCTTTTCCTGCAGGCCCTGTACCATCTTAGCAGCCCTCCTCTGCATCGCCTCCACCCAGTCTATGGTCTTTCTCAGATGGTGCCTTGAGAACAGGATGCAGTATTCAAGGTGCAGTCTCACCAGTGTCTTATACAGGTGTAAAATGACCTCCCTCTTACTACTTGTGCCCAGGACAGAGGACAGAACCCAAGGAGTAAAACTGAGCAATAGGGATGAGGATAGGGACATTGGAGTCATCATTAGTTACTCCCTTAAATAATCAAGCCAGTGCAACAAGGTCTAGAGTAAGGTAAGGATGCAAAAATGATGGTAGGAGTATTGACAGTAGAAAAAAAGATGTATTTCTACCTCTTTATAGATCATTTGTGAGGCTGCACCTGGATTACTGTGCCCAGTTCTGGAGTCCTCAGATCAGGAAAGATAAGGACAGGCTAGAGATGGTGCAATGAAAGGTAACCAGGATGATTCAGGGACAGCAGGACAGATCTTATGAGGATCATCTCAAGGCACTGACCATGTACTTGCTGGAGGCACTGGGTCCAAACAGTGCTGACTACAATAGCATCGGTTACAAGGGTGCGGTTAAAACGGTGTTGATTTTATTTTTGCTGGGCCTCCACCTTCTGCACCCCCATATTTACTATTCTCACTCCGAGGGGGAGCAGATCATGAGGAAAGTTACATTTCATGGGGCCATCAAGGCAACATGTAAAAAGATATTTAAAGTCCTGAGGTGTACTGAAAGTTCAGAGACCAGGATTAGAACCCTGGTCTACATCACTGCTAATCAGCTGCTTGATGCTCCAACCTTTCTGCTGCTGTTTTCCTGCATACAGAACCATAGACAGACCAGGGGAACACTTATAACATGCACTGTAAATCCCCAGTCACTGTCCGTGTGTTTACCAGACTAGTGCCGTGTAGTGTGGTGCTATTCTGGTAGCACTTAATTGACAGGGTACCCTTGCAGTAGATCAGAAAAGAGATGGTCAATACGATAGAGACCTTCAAGTTCCTGACAGGAATAAACAAAGAGAACTGCAAGAAACCATTCAGCATAAGTAACAGTTCAAGGACACCAGGGAATTAGTGGAACTTGATGGGAGGAAGGTTCAGGAGGGATTGGAGAAAGTAATTTTATAGAAAGAGTGGTGGGACCATGGAACAGTCTGCCAACTGAGGTGGTAGGTACCAAAACCATAAATGGTTTCAACCATGGCTGTGACAGAATGACTTGTATCATGCTCACTTAGGACAGTAGTAATAGGGAGGGGAACAGAGGAATAAATAGTGAGGGATAGTACATTGCATAGATAATCAGTCCCGGGGTTTGAAAGGGAGCTGCAGGCAGATGGGATGTACCATTGGACTATTTCTGACATCATTGTCTATTTCTATAAGTTAATCAAGACTTCCCACATGTTTGACATGACTGGTACTGTATAGATTCTGCATTGTATAACTGTTGTTGGTATTCACCTTTATTGCTTGTTTTGTACAAATTATCTTTCAAGACCACAAGGGATATGGTTTTCTTGCCTATTCAGGGAATCAGGATTGTGGTGGAGGGACCACTGGACACCAGGGACAACATTTATATACACTGGGTGGATGATCAGGTGGGGGGATGAACTGCTAGCCACTAGGGCATTGTATGTCTATGTTGAGCAGGACTTCGGGTGGGGGTTGGGATACTAATGACTGGGACATTTGTTTCTTTATCAGGCCGATGATCAGCAATTGGGGATGGGGGGGGACCACTATACTACCATGGATATTTGTTTATTTTTCTACAGGCTGGTGATTGGCACTCGGGATGGGGAGAGACCACTATACCACCAGGGACAGTTGTGTCTTTATGTATGGTATGGAAATCGACGGTCGGGGGGGGGGCAATATACCACCAGGGATTTTTGTGTATGTATCTGCAGGATGGCGATCAGTGATGGGGGAGAGGGAGAGACCACTAGACCACCAGGTGATGAGTTTTTAAAAAGGGGATGGCGATCAGCAATGAGGGTGGCACACTACACTTGCCACAGCTGGCACGGGGTCAAAACAGTTAACATAAAAACAGCAGTCAGATACAACAAAAACAAATATAGCGCTTCGGAAAAACAGTGCGCGCTAAAACGAAAAACACCACACAGAACATAGAACTGAATATTTTGGAGGGTTTACCCCTGCACCCTCAATAAGGAGGGCTGTGCCCCAACCCCCCTATCTAAATATAACTACCTCTGGGGGGGAGGAATCTTGAGGATGGGGAGAAACCTGGGAGTGGGACAAGTGTTTTGAAGTGGACGAGGAACCAGTAGGGTAACAGGAGGGGCCAAAAGGTGCAGGGAGAGAGACACACGCACACACACACACACACACACACACACACACACACACACACACACAGAGGGTAAGTTGGTGGGGGCAGACAACACCCAACACAAAAAAAAGTAAGTGATCTGGGATCAGGAATCAAATCCCAGTCCATCAACACTCCATCACCTTTCACAGTATGTGGCTCTATCCTGTGAGTCATGGCAGCTTTTCTGCAGCTCACCCCACAACAGAACCTTTCTCCTTTTCCCCTGAATAGCTACAGGGACACCACTAGCTATTATTCACCTTCACTATTATGTCCCTGTAGCTGTTTTTATTTTAGCTGTTTTGACCTCACGGCTTTGACCCATACTATTTTGCTTTAGACATTTTAACCCGGAACCACTGCAGCTGATGCAAATAGGCCCATAATGGGCATGCAAATTGCCAACTAGCATCTTGCATACCCAATGGGTTCATTTGTATAGCTTCTTTTGTGAATAGGGAATAGCACCCATGCTCTATTCCTTGTGGGGCCATGCTACAGGCTGCATGTTGGGGCAGCATTACTGGGGTAGCACTGGTGGTACTTGGATTACTTCTGCCTTGGACCACCCCTATTTGCAGTCAGATAGCGTGGAGCACTATTCAACTGTGAATATCAATTTTGGATGCCTGGGCAACCGCAAAACACAACACAAAATTTTGCATCGCCTTTGTGATTTTGGTGAATGGTGTCACATGTAGTGAACATGACAGTAGATATGCCACTGCTGGCATGCCTATTGTTGACGTTAGAAGGCAATCCTGCAATGACTTCTGGAGAAAAGAAACCAGAGGATCCAAGACTTAGTGGTGCTGGCCAAGGTAAGGCAAAATATTAATTCTGTTCTTTAAGAAGAAAAAAGAAGATTTAGGTTGTCGTGCTGGCAACCTGGGTTCAGTAGTGAGCCTGAGTTACTGAACCAGCAGAGAGTGGGATACACTCTTTCTCTGAGGAGAAGTGAAGATGGTATTTGTTGCAGCAATGCCACTTGGGTGAGCTCCCCCTATCACTTTGTACTACAGAATGACAATCTGTGGAGTTTGAAAAGGTCAGGGTATCACAGGCAGATGGGCTCATGGCTGGGTGATGTCCAGAAACAGATGCTGGCATGGCAGTGACAGTCCAGTCAAGCATTTGTAAATGTTGAATGTTTGCTGGAATTCGCTGTGTAGGTGTTTAGCACTGACAGTTCAGTGGAGATAATTAACAGATTTATAACATGAGTTGTAATAGTGAAATTGCCATAATTGGAAAATTAAGACGTTCACACATAACATTGTAGTTTTCATAGACTGTGACCTTGAATTTTCAAAATACTAGTTTTTTTTTTGCCCCAGCATATGAACATGACAGTTGTCATTTATGAAATGTGATCTAAAACATAGTTTTGTAGAATGACCACCAAAATGGGTTTTGAAGGGGGATTTGAATATGACAGCTGCCATGTTCATTTGATGGGGTAAAAAAACATGAGCATGTTGAAAATGTGGGTTAAAAGGTAACAATATTGCATAGAAATATTGCAAAGTTATGAATAAACACCAAGAAATGGCAATGTTTGTTTATAATTTATTTTTTTTTTTAATTTTGACCTCATGGTCAAAACAGACATTTTATTACACCACCTTACCGACATGATAGGTTTCTTTCATGAAATCCTGTTCAAAATGCCATTTTGGTGGCGTAAGTATGAAAAGACATTTTGGGCAGGATTTTAAAAATGGCACATGACATGTTCATAATGTGGGGGTACTAAAATGGCTATGTTGAAAATTTGGGGTCGCAATCTGGTAAAATAGCAAAGCTGGGAGTAAACACTGAATAATTTTAATGTTTCTTTGTAACTTTGTCATTTTTTGAGATTTTGAGCCCACATTATTAACATAATCTTACTATGATCCCACCATGTAATCATGACAAATGGATTTGTTTTCATCCTATCCAAAAGGGGATTTTGTGGAGTGACTGTGAAAACATGTTTTGGAGGGGATTTGAAAAATTGCACTAGCCTTGTTTGTGAGGAGGGGTTTAAAAAGGCTATGTTGAAAATCTGGGGACAAAATCTAACAAAATTGAGAAGTTATGAGAAAACACTGAAGAATCTCAGTGTTGATTCATAATCAATCAATCAGTCACAATCTTTATTTAACCAGGCGAACACCATTAAGCAATGCTCATTTTCGAGATGGACCTGGACAACACATAATCATAATGTACACAATGATTACACAACCAACAATATAAGATGTAATTACACAGAAACAGATGCCATGGATCTGATAACAGTAGCATGGCATATACAATAGTAATTACATAGAGAATAATGGATGGGGAAGGGTATGAGAATTTAATGCACATACAAGTTGTGGGATGCTACATAAACCCTGAGGGTGAAGCCCGAGGAGTTTATCAGAGCATCCCACAATGAGGGTGTGCATTAAATTCTCATATGAAACATCCTCCCCATCTTTTATTTTTTATAGTAGTGGGCCAGCAATTTTTCTCCAGCAGTTTGTGAGACTCTTTGGCCCGCCCACACAGAACATTGGCCAATGAGGCAGCAGCATAATTTGACTGGCATGGTTCATGAATGTCATAACAACCAGCCAGTTGTTATGGAAAATATCAACCTGGTCAGTACATTGAGAGAAATTGCTGACCAGTTATTATAAATATATAAGAAGTCACAGCAATTAAATAATATGAGCAGAATGGCCTGAAAGAAACCAGAGGAAAGAGGAAGGAGGAAGGGTCAAGAATGTTGTATAAGGTTATTAAGACGATTTTGACAGGGGGGTGGGTGGAGGAGGTAGCAGGGGGAAGGAAGTAAGGAAGTAGAGGAGGTGAAGCAGGGGGCCTAAGGGTAATCTGTGGGATACCAGGGACCATTGTCATAGCCAAATGGATTTCATACAGACTCCATGTTGGGGTTGGTGGGGGGGGGGGTGTTCTCAGCTTAAGGGTACGACTGATAAGTTTGATATTTTGTAAGATTTTGACCCCAGATTATCAGCATAGTCTTTTTATGTTTGCTTGTGTGCAGCACAAGAAACATATTGCGGCAGCTTGGTGCTGAAGCAGATTCTGGAGGTGCGGAACTGTTGAGGCCAATACCGGCACGGCATTTTGGGGGGGTGTGTGATGTCCACCAATAATGGGGGACACAGCCAGTGACACTAGTTTGGAACCTTGCCACCAACTTGTGAAAAAATAGCCACTGCAATCAGGAGCCGCCTCGTCATTGCAGCGTCAGCCATTCGCTGCAATGAGGGAGCAACCCGTCATTGCAGGGCAGGACCTTGTAGCCCTGATATTGTTTGTGACCATGGTGGTGGCTTGCCACCTGTGCACAAACAATATTAACCCCCTCCCCTGCTGAAGGGGTGCCCAATCCCCCTGGCAGCATGTGCCCCCCCAACATGTTTGTTTGCCGATGGGGGCCCAATCCCCCTCGGCTGCAGTGCCCCAGATGTATGTTGCCGACGGGGGGAACACACTCCCCATTGGCAGTATGTAACGGCCCCTCCTGCTTTTCTTGTCTGCCGATGGGGTGCCCAATCCTCATCAGCATAACATACCCCCCATTGTGTGCCGACGGGGGTGCCCAATCCCCCATCAGCTACAGCAGCCCCACCTCAAAAAAAGACTCAGTTGGCATGCTGGGAGCTCACCCCAGTGTGCCACATTGCCCTGTAAATAAAAAAATGTCCTGCAATGTCTTTTTTTTATTTTTACCTGTAACGAAGGAAACGGTCCCCCGGCAGTCTCCCTGGCCCCTCCCACAACCTGCACCCACCCACTGCACACCCTGCCTCCTCACACTCCCCGCAACCCATACTTACCTCCGGAGTCCAGCGCGACGATCTTCGGTGGACCGGGAACACGTCGGCACTCTTCAAAACTGACTGCGAACTGAGGAAATGCCGGTAAGCTGTATAATGGAATAAATAGGGTTTTTTCAACTTTGATGCATATCTCAGGCATTTTTGGGAATTTTGCCACCAAATTTTCAACATGGGGTTTTTGGGACCCCTCCTCATGAATTCTATCACTGTCATGGCATTAATCAGCCCTGAAAGGTGATTTTGTGGTCACTGCATGGAATCACCTTTCAGGACTGATTAATGAAATGACAATGCCAGTGTTCATGAGGTGGGCTCGCAAAAAGCATATGTTGCAAATTTGGTGGAGAAAATCCCAAAAAATTACTGTTTACGAGTATGCATTGTGCAGTTGCTACGCACGCTCGTAACTTTGCGAATTTGCAATATTTTCACCCCAGATTTTCAACATTGGCATTTTTCCAGACCTCCTTGTGAGCAGTACAGCTGTCATTTTTCACACCCAGGACAAAATGTGTTTTCACACTTCCAACACAGAATAGCGTGGTCGGTGTGGGAAATAAGTGTTTCACACAGATTAAGAAACTGTCAGTGAACTGTTCATGAGCAGAGGTCCTAAAATGCCTATGTTGACAATTTGGTGATGATACTCCATAAAATGACTGTTTTTTGAGCAAGCGTTGCGCTGTTCCTATGCATGCTCGTTCATGAATTTTCAATATTTTCACTCCAGATTTTCAACAATGCCATTTTACCCCACCTCTTTATGAGCAGTATAGCTGTCATTTCTCACATTTCACCCAAAATGTGTTTCCACGCTTGTAGCGCACAATGGCGCATTCAGTGTGTGAAATCAATGTTTGGGACAGATTAAGAAAATCACAGTGACACTGTTCATGAGCAGAAGTGTTAAAATGCCTATGTTAAAAATTTGGTGAAAAAAACCCCCAAATTAACTGATTTAGGAGCATGCATTGTGCTGTTCCTACGTATGCTCGTACGTTCGTGAATTTTCACTATTTTCACCCCAGATTTTCAACATTGCCATTTTACCACACCTGTTTACGAGCAGTATAGCTGTCATTTTTCACATCTCACCCAAAATGTGTTTCCATGCATGTAGCGCACAATGGCGCAGTCGGTGTGCGAAATCAATGTTTGGGACAGATTAAGAAAATCACAGTGACACTGTTCATGAGCAGAGGTGTTTCAATGGCTATGTTAAAAAATTTGGTGAAAAAAGTCCATAAAATGACTGAGTTATGAGTGACCATTGGACAGTTTCCATGCACCCTCGTAAGTTCATGGATTTCTAATATTTTCAGTCCAGATTTTCACCACTGGCATTCTTCCACACTTCATTATGAAAAGTGCAGCTGTCATTTTTTACACCATGGTCAAAATGTGTTTTCACACTTCCAGCACAGAAATGCATGGTCACTGTGGGAAATCATTGTCCGGGACAGATTAAGAAAATCACAGTGACACTGTTCATGAGTGGAGGTTCCAAAATGTCTGTGTTGACAGTCTGCTGTAAAACATCCTCAAACTAATTGCATTATAGGTGTGCATTGCACAATTTCTACACACGCTTGTGACTTCACCAGTTTTTTTAATATTTTCAGTGCAGATTTTCAACATTGCCATTTTTTCCACCTTCCCATGAACAGTACAGCTGTCATTTTTCACATCCTGTTCCAAATGTGTTTTCGCACCTGTGGTGCCAAATGGCATAGTTGCTGTGCAAAATCAGCTTTCTGCTAACAAACTGATATTGCCACTGTTCATAAAGTGGGGGTCACAAAAAACCCATGTTGAAAATTTGGAGCAAAAATGCCAACGAACGCCTGAGACGTTAGGGTTTCTGACCATAACTCCCCACCCTGTATGGATTGACAGGTATCAGGGGTGTGACTTCTGATTCTCACCTGTAATGCTCATACCATTCCACACCCTGCAGCCAGTGAGAGGCATCAAGGTGTGCCTTGGACTCTTAGGCCCCAAAGTTCACCCCATTCTCCTATGCAGCACCCATCTCACTGTATTTCCTGACGGAATGGGGTGAGCATAAGGGCCAAAGGCCTCAAGGCACCCCGTGACACATGTCGGTGTCTGCAGGGTAGGGTGCGGTGAAATGGCATTGCTGTTATGCCTGATGACCCAAAGGCACACCCCAATGCCTGTCAGTCTCTGCAGGGTGCTGGCAGGGTTGGCTTCAGTTCAATACTTCTCTGTCATTCCTATTATGCAGCTCTCTAACTCCTACACTATCAATGCCAATGCCAGCAAGCAAACTTTCGGCATTGACAAATGCTTGTTTTATTACCCCACCTTATGATTAAGAAAACTGGATTTTTCTAAATCCCATCCAAAAGATGATTTTGCAGAGTGATTGCAAAAGCAAGTTTCAGAGAGGATTTGAAAAAAATGTCACCTATCTGGCTCATGAGGTCAGGTTAAAAAGGCCATGTTAAAAATGGGGGGCTATAATATTACAAAATGACAAAGTTATAAGTAAAAGTTTAAAATGCATTAAAAAGTCATTAACCAAATTTACGTTGTTTTCAGAAAGTTCCAGGGGCACTCAGAAGAAGCAGAGAATTCAAGAAGGAGGAGCACTGGGCAGATTGGTAATTTTAGGGTGGGGGTGGTAAGGGGGTTGAGGTGGGGAAAAGACATCACTGGACCATTTCTTCATTTACAGGTTTATGAACAGGCAGGGTGAAGGTTAGGTGGTGTGCAGAATATTTAGCAGTTGTTTTTTTTTTTCACAGATGGGGCAGGGGAAGGATTAGGAGATAGGTAGAGTACTTTGAATTAGGAGGGTATTTTTTTCATGGATGGGGCATGGGGAATGATTGGGAGGTGTGCAGAATATTTGGGAGTGGGAGAGTATTTTATTTTCACAGAAGGGGCATGGGGAAGGATCATGCAGTGGGCGGGATACTTAGCAGAGGGTGGTTATTTTATTTACATGGACATGGCATAAGGAAGAATCAGGAGGTGGGAAGAACACTTGGCAGTGGGAGGGTGTTAACTTTTTACAGATGGGGCAAAGGCAGAAGGATTAGGAGGTGGGTGGTATATTTGGGAGTGGGATGGTGTTTTATTTTTACAGATGGGGCACCAGGGAAAGAATTGGAAGGTGGGCAGAATACTTGGCAGTGGGAGGGAGCTGTTTTTGTGCATCTCCTTTCTTCATAGTGGTAGAGATGGAACTTATATCTGAGTGTGATACCACTCAGCTGTTTGCTGGGCAGTGTCATGCAGATGAAAGGATTGAGCCACTCTGTGATAGGAGCAGCTCGCTCCTTTCAGCTACACAGGTTCCATCCCACAAGCAGAGAACAGTCTCATCATCAGCCTCATTGGTCATTGAGCTGTCACTGTTGAGCTGCCTGCAGCCTGAGCTTCATCGGACCAGATAGTGACACACCTCTGAAATCCATTATTGTAACAATATGTTTGCTTTCTGCATGTGCAAGCAAACATATAAAGTACAATAAGAAAACTGAGTTCAGTTTGTTTTAGACTAGCTTTTTAACACTGCCACATTGTTTTTTGTAACCTTTACCACTGTGTAACACTGTTTTAATTGTTTGTATTCTCCTGGGTCATGCTTGAAATGAGGCATTGTATTGTCGAGTGCACCTACCCATAAAACAAAAACTAAATAAAACAGCAGACACCAAGGTATATGTTGGTGTAACTAAGATCCTGTACATATCATTTCTTTTTGGTAATGCTTATACTTCAGAAGTTCTATGTCATAATGGCAATCACGGAATACTGATCGCCATTTGGGCGAGTGTACATTGCTGAAAATAAATAATGGCAGTGTATGCTCGCAGTGACTACAAAACTGGTGACTGGTTTTCTATATTATGAGGGCAGATGCACCCCTGCACCCCCCTACTTAAAAATTCTCAACTCCAGGGAGGTGCATGTCAGGGGGCATTGTAAAACTTAAAAAAAGTGTCAAACCCGACCCAAAAAGTGATCGTGTCCCAGAACTGAACCCAGAACCCTCCCAACCCCAGCCTGCCACCTACCAACCACATCACATGGTCAGCTTGGCAGCTGACTGCAGCACTACACCCCACATACCCTCCTTCCCCTTCTGCCCATTGCATGGCGTGGTCCCTTCCCCCCACATGTGTGTATACATAGTGATATCCTTTCACAGTATTCGCCTACCCCTGTATCCTATTGCTACCCTGCCAGGTAGCACAGAACACAGGAGCCATGGTTGAGTCACCCTTTTTGTAATCGCTCAATCACAGTGGCCATGTTCACAGGATACCCACTTAAGACATGTAAAATATAATTAGAAAATGGGTAGGATAAATCAAGATGGTGGCACTCATTCACCCAAGCCACAGTGCCTGTTTAAGGCATGAAAAAACATTGCACCCTTCTGGTACCTTATAGGGATATAGGTCAGAACTGAAAAGTTTAAGAAAATTGATTCCATACATATGTGGCAGCAAGAACAAACATCAGCCAAATTTCAGACTAAGCTATATGCCATTGCTTAACACCAATGATTATGCTTCATACAAGTTAAATAAATTAAAAAAAGATATCCTTATTTTTTTAATTAATTAATTTTTGTAACCATTTTATAATCAAATAGAAGCCGCAGCTCCTCTAACTCACAGCTGCCAATCAGCAGCTGTACCTTCTATCTTATGGCCTCAGATCTAACCCTGCAAATGGATTGAAGCATCGGCTCCTGCAGTTCAAAAATCACAGCTGTGCTCATTGCCTTCTGTGCCTTCTGGGGTCAAGCGGGTCTACCGAAGCTAATAGCACAATCCCTCCCTACTTCACTGCTGCAGCCCTGAGCACTTTCCCAGAACCAGCTCCTTGGAGCTAAGCTGCATGTTGAACTTCACATGGTTACCAATCAGCACCCAGAATAAACAGAAGTCATGCCTACTGTCCCTCACTGTCACCTATAAGCAGTCGTCCCTTCTATCCTACAGCCACAGATCTGACACTACAAGGGGATTTAAGTGCTGGTACTGTATTTGCAGCCCGAAAGTAACAATTGTAATCACTGCTTCCTGTGCCTCCTGTGGTTGAGAGGGTCTCTGAAGTGAAGAGAACCCTCCCACCCCACCTTACTGCCACAGCCCTGAGAACTTTCCTGGAGCCAGCACCTCAGAGCTAAACTGCACCCCTAACTTCACTCAGTCACCAAACAGCACCCAGAACAAACAGAAGTCATGCGTCCTATTTATTGAAATGTTTCACCTGGAAGAACACACTGAACAACAAGTTGCTCATCTCACGGTGTGTCCTGGGGGAAGGGGTAATGGGAGAGATACAGTAACAAAATACATACAGAGATCATCTTACAATAAGGATACCAATAGGTACTTAACAATAATATAAACTATGTGAACATAAAGAATGCAATTAGGAGGAGCATATAGTTGACAATATACACAACAGGGGTCATGGCTACTTAGCAGGAAATAACAATTCACAGAAAACATAATACACCACTTTTAAGTGCAGCAATTGGATAGAATGTTGCATCAGTCACACTAGAGCAGATAATAGATGGGAACTGGGAGACCCTGGAGGAGTTAGGAACAGGAACAATTAACAGGTAGTTATGAAGAGCTGTAGTTAGGAAGGAGGACGAGGACGAGTGGTGAATCTGGTGCAGAAGTGAGTTCCACAGTTTTGGGAAGTGGTACAAGAAGGCGAACTGGCCTATAGTTGTAGACTGATGAGGGACTACCAGAGATCTGGAGTCGTGAGACCTAAATGAGTGGGCGGGGGAAGGGGAGATCACTAAGGATGAAGAAAGATATAATGGAAGCGAGCCAAACCAGTATTTTGAGGCAAAATTAGCACAGTGGTGTATGCATCTGTTTTCTAGAGAGGGAAATGCCAGAGAGTGGTTGAATTGACAGTGATGGGTGAGAGGAGGAGAGTCCAGAGCAAAGTGACAGAAGAAGTTGAAAAGGATATCCAGTCAGGCTAAGGAAGCCCTAGGAGTGGCACTGCAGACTACATCACAGTAGTCAAAAATAGGTAGGATCATCACAGCTGCCAATCAGCAGCTCTCCCTTCTACACTATGATCTGAGAGGTCTCATGTCACAAAAGTGATGGGAATACAGCGAAAACCATCACAGCAAAATTACTGACAGTTCGCTGTGATGGTCCACTGTATTCCTGACACTGCTGCCTCTGGGGTGTTCGCCCCTTCCCTTAGCCAACTCCAACTCAGAGTTGGTTATTTAAATTCCAGGGGGAGGGTGCGGGGGGCAGAGCCCCCACTGAAAACACAGTTTTTTCCAGCTATGGCATAACACCAACTGGCGGTGTTGTGCCGTCACTGTACTGACGGTTGTTCTTCTCTGTGTCACCACAGCATGGTGGAACCATCCTGAGAACCTGCTTCAAAGGCAGACCACCTGAGCAGTCCTTCATGCAGTGGTCCAGCATGCTAAGGCCACTGTGCAAAGAGCAGCAGCAGAGAGGAGTCTGCCTGGAGTCAGATGTCTCCTGGTCACACTGCACTTCCTTTGAGACATTTGATCCTCCCTCCCTCCATAAGCTTCCCTTTGGACTATTCCTACACCATTAAATAAACCAGTCTCCTAGTATCTGCTAATCACTTAT
This sequence comes from Neoceratodus forsteri, assembly GCA_016271365.2. NCBI lineage: Eukaryota > Metazoa > Chordata > Ceratodontiformes > Ceratodontidae > Neoceratodus > Neoceratodus forsteri. The sequence goes on along the minus strand of CM057455.1, from coordinate 922,758,960 downwards.
TGCACCATTTTGTGTGGACTTTGTTGGACTGACCTCCATAGTTGGATATTAACTCTGGGCTTGGTGCCCCTATTTTGTTGTGCAGTCCAGGCCAGTTTTGCTAGTCTCAGTCTAAAGTCTGTTAGTCTCAGTCTAAAAATCTAAAGTTTTCCATAGTCCTAAATGTACACTATCTGGGTTTACCCTATTTTCTAAGTTTATACTGCCTGTTTTAAGTGAGTCACAGTTCTGACCAATTTTGTGCATTCTGCCTAGTCCTGCCCTCCAGTCTTAGCTTAACAATCTAAAGTTTTCATGAATCCTAGATACCCCCTATCTGGGTGTACCATATTTTCAAAGTGCATACTGTTAGATTTTAGTGAAACTCGCTCATGCCAATTTGTGCATTGTTTCACTAGCTTGAATTTTTTTGCTTGATATTGCCATTTACGGCTGTGTAGTCAGCCTTTAATTCCAGTTCTGCTGAATAAATTTTCATTTGTTGTCTGATGGTCATGTACCCAGCCTCCTTCTTCTGTCTTCTCCTCCTTCCTCTTCTGCCACTGTCCCCACTCAATCCCTCTCCCCCCCTCCATCCAACCCTTGGCCCCCTCACTCCTCTATACACCCTGGGTTTCTCTCCTCCTCCTCCCTTAACCTTAAGTTCTTCACTGAGCCATCCTTTCCCTTCCCTTCCCTTCTCCCCTACCCCCAACCCTAGGGAATGCAATTCACACTATGTCCTGCTGCTCCTCATCCTGCTCTTCCCCTTAGCTGGTGATGCTGAACCTAACCCTGGTTTCTTATCTTGCTCCCTCTTCCTCCTCTACTCTGAAAGGATTTAGCATTTTCCACCTTAACACTAGCAGCCTTCTTCCTAAAATTGATCTCCTCAATGTCTGGGTCTCACAGCTTTCCTCTGAACTACTCTGTATCTCATAATCGTGGCCTTCCTCCAGAATTCCTTACTCTTGCTTGGCACTTCCTGACTACCACCTCGTCAGATTGGATCATGGCAAATGGGGAAGTGGTTTTTGCCCTCTATGTCTGCCAGAATCTCTCCTGCACCTTATCTCTCAGGGAGTTAGTACCCTCCTCCCGTGAGTTTCTTCTCGACAAACTATCCTTTGCTTCCTCCTTACCCATCTTCATTAGGGTCTTCTATGCCCCCCCTTAAAATCTTCCCCCCTCTGGTGGACTCTATCTCTGCTCTTGACACTCACTCCTCTTCCAGTGAACTCATTCTCCTTGGAGACTTCAACCTCAGCTATCTCTCCCTGGTCTCCAGGCCAACTTCTCATATGACTGAGTCCTTAAACTTCACCTAACTTATCACAGAACCCACTCAACTCAGTCTCACTCCCCCAACCACACCGTTCTGGACTGGGTTCCTTCCTTACTCCTCCACTGAATCATTGCAACTGGTATTCTGCCTGCCACCTTCAGCGAAAACTGTATGACTTTCTGCATCAGACAAGTTTGACTTCCTCCCTCTCCTCCAAATACATTTGGTGCAGGTCCCTCTGGTCTCTTAACATTGACTCCCTCTTAAATTATCTTGCTGCAACCAACTGGTCTTCCATATTCTCTGCCACTGACATTGAAGTAACCCTTTCCGTCTTCCATTCCAAATTCATACACATCTGGGACAATCATGTCCTCCTCAGAAAATCTAGGCTCAAAGGATCCTATCACCTCTGGATCACACCTGACCACATTGTTCAGTGCAAGTCCCATAACCAAGCTTGGGCTGCTTCCAAATTCCCCCACTCCCTGCCTGATCTCCTATCCTACAGGAAGCTCAGAAACTCCTGTACAAATGCTGTCCATGCTGCAAAATCACACTATTTTAAAACCGTCCCCCAGAATAATTTTAACTCCCCTGCTAAACTCTGAAAAGTTATTCATCTCTTTTTGACCCCTATTCCCAGTCTGCCTCCCTTGTCCTCATGGTAAATAGTTCATCTGTTTCTAATCCTCCATCTGTTGTTGCTAATTTAAAAACATTTTCTACTTAATCTCCCTTCCTCCTAGCACCTCTCATCCACATTCTCTACTATCTTCCCTTCAATCCCATCCATCCCAAGGATTTTACTTCTCTTCTGTAACTCCTCGGGAAAACTTGCACACCATTTCCTCCCTCAATCTGTCCAAATCCACCCTCAATGGTCTGGACCCTAAACTGCTTTGTCTCTTAGCTCTTGCCATTGCCTACCCTCTTATTCACCTTTTCAAGCTTTCTCTCTCCCTCTGTGCTGTTCCCCAGTCTTGAAAGATTAAAAAGGTTCTCCTCCTCCTCCTTCACAAAGGGGGTGACCCATCCTCCTCAGGTAATTTACATCCTACCTCCTTTCTCTCTACTCTTGCCAAGATGCAAGAGAAACTAGTTTACTCCAGATTTATTGACTTCTTCTACTCCTCCAATTACCTCTGTCCTTTGCAGTCTGGTTTTCATAAACATCACTCTACCATATCCTCCCTGCTGTGGGTCACAGATTCTGTTCTCACTGGGATGGAGCGGGGCCAAATCATGGCAGCAATTCTCATTGACTTGGCCAAGCCCATTCGACTTGGTGGACCACTCCCCCTCTCGGATAAGTTGAGCTCACCTTCCAATGTCAACTGGTTCTGTTCTTACTGTACCTCTCTGGCCATCAGCAGTTGGTGCAGGTATATTGAGTGTTGGTGGACTGGGCAGAGAGGTTTTCCTTCACTGCCCTCCCCTGCTCCATGTGATAAATCATTGGGAGCTTTAAAGAAAAAAAAACTTTACTTCATTTTCTTTTGGTTGTTCTTTCTGTGGAGCTTGGACTAGATGCAGTGGGTCTCCATTCCTGCCCTTCCCCTTTTCCATGGGACAAATTGTGGGCTTTACAAACACAACAAAATGGTTCCATGCCATATGGGCGTACGAAAAACAGCGACCCATCAGAAGGGTGCCAGACCTCCAGGACGATGACATTTGGGAACATTTTTTATGTGGGAGGCTTTGCCCCCCACACCCCCCTTGCTATAGATTCCTACTCTGGGGGGGGGACATTACTTGGGGAAGGGTGCAAATCCACGTTGCCCAAATTGTTGGCACCATTATTCCATTGCCCTTCTAATGGGTCGACGTTATTCAGTCGACCTGTTGACGTGTTACCCAACAAAACAAGCCCTTACTTCATTTCCTTTTTCTTTCTTTCTGTGGGGCTTGGACCGGATGCCACAGGTCTCCATTCCTTTGATGCACACCATCTCCACGGGAGGCTTCCACTAAGCAGCCAATTACTGTAAGGGTGCCATGTTTAAAGGCCTTGCAGGGAACTTTAAGTATCTGGCTCAATGCAGATTACTACACAAATGCCATCAGAGTATGGACATATTGGGGGTCAGCAGACAGGGCAGATATGTTTTCCTTCACTGACCTCCCCTTGATTCATAGTATAAATCATTGGGAGCTTTAAAAAAACAAACAAAAAAATGTAACTTCATTTTCTTTTTGTTATTCTTTCTGTGGGTTCGGACCGGAAGCCGTGGGTCTCCATTCTTGCCCTCCCCCAATTCCATGGGATAAATTATTATGGGCTTTACAAACACAACAAAACAAACAAAAAATAAACCTTTACTTTATTTTCTTTTTCTTTCTTACAGTGGGGCTCAGACTGGACACTGTGGGTCTCCATTCCTTTGCTGCACACCACCTCCCTGCTCAGTGGCTTCCACTGAGAAGCCAATCACCGCAAGGGCACCAAATCTAAAGGCCTTGCAGGGGACTTTAAATATCTGGTTCAATGCAGGTAACTACACAGTTGCTGCCAGATTATGACCATATCAGGGTCAGTGGAAAAGGCAGTTAGTTCCCCACTCCATGGGATAAAACACACAATAAGACCTTTACTTCATTTTCTTTTTGTTTTTCTTTCTGTGGGGCTCAGACCAGATGCCGTGGGTCTCCTATCCTGCCCTCCACCCGCTCTGTGGGATAAATCATTGTGAGCTTTACAAACACAACAACACAAAAAATAAACCTTTACTTTATTTTCTTTTCCTTTTTTTTCTGTCAGGAGGGAGGGCGAGACCTCTGAAGTGGTTTGAAAGGATCCAGGTGAGGGAGACTGGTGAATGGCTGGGGAGAGAGAGTTACAGATTTTAGGAAAGTGGTGGCTGAACGTGGCTTTACCAATGGCTGTGGAGACTGAAGGGACTGCTAGGGTTTGAGTATTTGAGCTTCTGAGGGTATGGCTGTGAGGGGGGAATGGAGAGGTAGGAGGGTAGGGAAACAATCCAGAATTTGCCAATAAAGCTGGCACAGTGGGCATGGTGTCTGTCCACAAGAGAAGAAAAGTAAAGAGATTTATACATAGAACAGTGATGAGTCCTAGGAGGACAGTCGAGGGTTTAATGGCAGAAATAGTTGAAGAGTGTGTCAAGTCTGACAAGGGTAGTGACTGGGGCTGCACTGTAGATCACATCACCATAGTCAAAGATTGTGAGGATCATTCTCTGGATAATAGCATGGTGTGCTGGAGGTGGGATACAGTCACAGTTCCTGTAAAATGCACCAAACTGGGGTGCAGCTTTTTGACAATAGCATCCACTTGTTCAGAAAAGTTTAGGTGCTGATCTAACCAGATACCAAGATATTTAAAGGTGGTAACATCCTCCACAGGGGAGCCATCCAGGGTGTGGAAAGTAGGAAGGGGAAGGAGCCTAGAGGGTCTGTGCCTTGTGCCAAAGGACATGGAGACAGTCTTATTGGCATTGAGGAAAAGCTGATTTGTGCACAACCAGGGTTGAACTTGATTGAAGTCCAACTGGAGTCTGTGGGCCTGCTGTGAAGAGGACTGTGTCATCTGTGTATATGTGAATGGATGCAGACAAGCATACAGAGGGGAGATCATTAAGGAAAATACAGAAATGTAGAAGGCCTAACACAGATCCTTGTGGAACCCCAGTGGATACAGACAGAGAGGAGTGAGGGGGTCACCAATTCTGACTGCCTGGGACCTACCCATGTGGTAGGAGTGGAACAGCCAATGGCTGAGTCAGAGAGGCCTGCAGCCTGGAGTTTGACTAATAATTTGGGTGGGAGACAGTGCTGAATGCTTTGGCTAGAGCAACAAAGATAGCAGAGGTGAATAGGCTGTGATCCATACCATTGTGGATGGATTTGGTGAGCCTGAGTAAGGAGATGGTGGTGGAGTGGTTCTTGCGGAAGCCAGACTTGTAGTGGGTGAAGAAGGAAGAGGAGTCCAGAAAGGGAGAAAGCTGTGACAAGACAATTTGTTCCTGTATTTTGGAGGGAGGAGAGAAATGGGTCAGTATCTGTTAGTAGCAGATGGGTCACCACCTTTTGGAAGAGGAGTAACAGTGGCAGTCTTCCAGTTAGCAGGGATGGAGGAACAGCAGAAAGAGAGATTTGGGAGGTCAGCCAATGGGGAGTTGATTGCAGAAGCAGAGAGATGGAGGAGTTTGCTATCCAGGACATCAGGACTCCTACGCTTGGAAGGGTTAAGGGCAGGAAGGGTGTCAGTGATGGAGGATAGAGTTACTGGAGAGAAGAAAAATAGGGGAAAGGAAGGTGATGACTGTCATGCAGGCTGGCAGGGGTGAGAGGGAGGTGAGGAAGGGAAGAGGGAGGACAGGAGAGGGAGGAGGAGCAAGTGATAAAAAAAGGAATTAAACCTCTGTGGTGATGAAGGAGGTGTTAGAGATAGGGGTGTCACTCACTTTGAGGACAGGCAAAAGGGATTGAGTGGGAGGGGAGAAGAGATTGTGGCAACCTTCCAAAATTTAGACAGGTGACTAATGTTGGCACTGAAGGTGGATGTAAAATCCTCACCTTTGGCAAGCCTTATTGCCCTTGTACAGGTGTTGTGGAGGTGAAGATACCTCTGGAGACAATGAGGGATGGGTTATGTTTATTTTCTGACCAGGCCAAATCATGCAATTGCAAGCAAGCTATGAGTTTGGCCATGACCTAGGTGAGGTGGGATACCATTTCTCATGTTCTGTGCTTGGGGGGGCATGGCAGTCCCATATTTAGAGGAATTTTGTTTTGAAATACGTTAGCATGGAGTCAATGGAGAAGGCCAATGAGGTAGGGGACCAATCAGAGTGGTGTACATCATGGTGCAAGGGGGTGAGGTACAGGGATTTTAAGGAAAAAATAAGCAGTGTTTTGTTGGGAGTGAGGGGGCTTTAGTTGAAAGAGAGGCAGCAGAGGGTCATGATTATGGTGTCATATCAGAAGTGAGGGAAGTCATGAGTGGAATGCCACAGGGATCCATCTTGAGTCTTGTCCTCTTCCGCATGCTCATCAACAATGTTTGAGAATGAATCTGGGGCTGTGTTTCTTTGAAGATGACACCAATCTCATGGGAGGGTAGATAGTGATGGGGAAGTAGGAAACTGCAGAGTGACATGCAAAGAGTAGAGAGGTGGCCTAAGGTTTGGCAGTTGAAATTCAATGCCAAAAAGTGCAAGGTGATTCACTTAGAGAAGAAGAACCCCAGAACAGAGTACTGGATAGGAGGAGTAGAGCCGAGCACTACATCTGAGGAAAGGGACCTAGGAGTCATCATTACTGACTCCCTTAAACAATCAAGCTAGTAAAGTGATTCCTCTTGTAAGGCAAATAGGATGCTGGTATGTACCAGAAGGGGTTATGATAGTAGAAGAAAAGAGGTTTACTGCCTCTTTATAGATCATTGGTGAGGCTGGGCCTGGTATTCTGTGCCCAGTGCTGAAGACCTCACCTCAGGAAAGATAAAGGACAGGCTAGAGACTGTGTAACAAAGGGTGATCAGGATGATTTAGAGCTGACAAGACAGATCTTATGAGGATCTGCTCAAGTCACTGAAAATGTCTTCACTGGAGACAAGACAAGAGAGGAGTGATATGACAGAGACCTTCAAGTTCCTTGAATGAATAAACAAGGTGAACTGAGAAGAACTACTTAGCATGAGTAACAGTTCAAGGACACGGAGGCACAAGTAGATGGGAGGGAGATTCGAGAGGGACATTGGAAAGTTTCATTTTCCAGAAATGGTGGTAGAAATGTGGAATAGTCTGCCAACTGAGATGACAGGTACCAAAACCATAAATGGTTTCAAGCATGGCTGTGACAAAGTAAAGGGTATAATGGTTATTCAGGCTGATAGTAGTATGGAGGGGGGAACAGAGGAGTAGATAGGGAAGGCTAGTATCCTGTATGGACAGTAGGTCATGAGGTTTAATAGGGAACTGGGGCAGGCTGGATGTACCATTGTGTCTTTTTTCTGCCATCATTGTCTATGTTTCTGTATTTCTATTTTTCTATGATCCCTGACATCTAGTAGTCCCAACCTCCAGTCGCAAATCTGAGACCCCTCCCAAAGCAATCCAACCAGGTCCCTCCACTACCTCCCCATTGCCCCCCCCATTTACCCAAGATTGCAGCCACCTCCCTGTGACTGTGATCAGTACAGCCTTTCAGCTCATTACCTCTTTCTGGCCACTGTCTGAGTGAGAGGGAGTGAGTGCGCACCTACTGTAGAACATCTGTTTCTATAGTACAGTAGGTGTGTGTTCAATGCCTGTCACTCAGAAAGTGGCTGGCTGAGGTGGCAAGCAGAGGGGCTGGGCCTGTCACTGTCACAGTGGGAGGGACTGGCAGCTGGGGTAAATTATGGGCCATCATGGGGAAAGGAGTGGAAGGACCTTAATGAGTGAAATTGGGAGGGGGCTCAGACTTGCACTCAGGGTGAACTAGATGCCAATGATCCTCTTTATATACTTATCAGGAGCATCTGAATGGTGATTTGAGGTGGGAAAATACTAGGTGCCAGGGATCATTTAATTAATTGGGGTCATCTGAATGTGACTGGGGGGAAATATTAGATGCCAGGGATCATTTTAGTATAATATCAGGGGCATCTGAATGGTGATCAGGAGGAGGGGGCTGGCACTGCTCTGAACAGTTCCTCCATGCAGTCATACACAGAGGCATTGTGCAGAGATGTTAGTTAGCCCATATGGGTCGGCAAATGTCCCATTAGCACCTTTCCTGCCCTATGGACTTAGCATGCTGAGAGTTGAAAATGGCTCATGGGGAAAGCTGCCATCCTATTTGGGACATGCTGTCTCCCTTTGCTCCTCTGAATCCCTGTCCTACTGGAGGCTGTGATAGTGCCTAGTCATGTCACAGTGGGCAATCTAATGTGAACCAGTGATCACTGTACAGTGTGGTTCAACATTAAGATGGGTGCAGAGGCAAGCCACAAAAAGATGAGGGTCCTGGGGTAGGATTCTCAAAGCTTTCAGAAGGTGCAAAACCTTTCCTAAGTCCCCAAAACTTCCTCAGCTACGGAAGGGGAGTTTGCTTCAAGTGCTATTCACAAAACCCTCCACAGCTGAGGGGAAAAAAACACTATGGACTGTGGAAAAAAGTGCAGCTGTGGAAGTTCCTCAGGACAAAAAGGTGTGAGATAAGTAAGGCAAAGCCCCTTAAAGGCTATTCACAGCCAGTTTTTTCCACAGCTGAGGAAGGAATGTTACACACAGTGTAATGAGGTGTAACTCTCCCTCAGCACACTGCAGTAGTGCCCCAGCAATTGGAATCAATTAAGGTGGAGGTGTACCACAGGTAATAGCATCTCAGACAGTATAGCAGTGGCTGATGTTACAATACTGAAAGCACACATTGCCATGATATGGCACAGGCAACAACCACTAGACACAGTGCAGCCCATGACAGAGCCCCACAAGCAGTAGACCAGCCAGCAGCAAGTGCTAGCCCCACAGGCCACAGGAACACCCCAGGGAGAGACGACCAGCAGGGACAGTCAGCCACTGTGGTGCCAAGGTATTGCTGGTACTTGTGGTCCCAGTTGGGAATTGGTTGCTGGTCTCTGTGTGTGCTGTCAGCTTCATATTATAGCAGCACTGTTACAGTCTGCTGCTTCAGCTACTGTAGTTCCCTATTGCTGTGCCATTGCAGCTTCCACAGCTGTGGATTTGCAGCACTTGTGCAAGTCCTACGACAGCTAAATTGTCACACCTGCGGCACTTTTTTACAGAAATCCACAGCTGCACTGGTTTTCTTTGAGAATACAGAGCAACTGCGTTTTTGCACTGCAGCAAGCCTTTTTCCCTCAACTGAGGGAATTTCAGCTTTCTTTGTGAATCCTGCCCCTGGAATTTAGTAGGTTGGATTTTAAAGAAATGGGAGACTGCTTCAGAAGCAGCCAAGCAGGGGAGGATGGTCAGAGAAGGGAAGAGGAACAGTGGAGAAAATTAAGTAAAGGCATAGGGAAGGCAAACATCAACTGCATGAAGGAAGTGAGCAAAAGCTGGAGGAAAATAGAACCATTATGGTACTGTAGGGAAGTGGCCATGATGGTGTCTGAAGCACATCCCCCAACCAGTCTGGTTAAGCAATTCCTATGCTGTTTTGGAGGAGTGGGATAGCCCCACAATGGCACCCACAGCCAAGACCAAGGAGGATGGGCAGATCCTCCTGGTTGCAGCGTCAGAGAAGGGGAGAAAGAGAACCTCAGAGGAGGAGGAAGCTTCTCCTGGTGGGAGACTCAGTTGTCTGAGGAGTGAAGTTAGAGGAGCCTAGCAAGAAGGATAGGGAGGTAAAGTGCATTTCAGAAAGCACTGTGTGGCGGGATGAGAAGCAGATCATTAGGATCTCAATGGTATTGGCAAGGAGGGAGGAACTGGATGTTATTGTCCACCTGGGGATGAATGACCTGGCAGGAGACAAAGTGGAAGTAGCTAGAATCCAAAAGGATTTCAGGAAGTTGAGGGGAGCCTGAAGCAAGTAGAATACTCCGACTCCTTCTCGGAAGTGCTACCTGTCCATGCAGGGGAGAGACTAGGGCACTCCACATCCAAAAATTCAACTCCTGGTTGAAGGAATGGGGTGGAAGGGAGGGTTTTGGCTTCATGGGGGACTGGGGCCCCACCTGGACAGATGCAAGCCTGTATAAAGATAATGGCCTGCATCCACCAGGGAAGGGGACCTGAGTAAGAAATGTGAATGCTTTAGTGACAAGCATTTAAACTGGTCGGGGGGAGTCAGGAAGGTCAGGTGGCTTAGTATCACCCCCTTCCTGTGTCACATGCAGGAAAAAAAGTTGAAGTATGGGACACTGAGAGCAGAAGGAGAGTGAGAAGCAGTAAATTCTAGGCCACATGAGAAAGACAACTGGGGAGGGAGGACAAAGCAGAGGAGGAGAGGGGGAAAGAAGCAAGAGAGCAGCAGCATGGGAAGGAGGGGGGGGATAGGATACAAAACATGGAAGGCATGGTAATAAATAGCTGCAGCCTGGGAAATAAAATCCCAGACCTGGAGGCATTGAAAGTAGACACAGACCTGGACATAGTATCAATAACTGAGACATGGTACACTGTTAATCATGGGACATTGATGTATCGGGTTATGTTCTGTTCAGGAGGGATGGGGGTTAAAAAAGGAGGGAGTCTGGCCTTGTACATCAGAGAGGGTATAAAGATGACAGAGGTGCAGGGTAGACAGGGGGAGGCTGAGACACTGTGGGTCACTCTTGAACCTGGCAAAGGCTCAGCAATATGCACAGGGGTGATCTACAGGTCTTCGGCACAGGGGGAAGAAGTGGAAAAGGAGCTTGTGGATGAAATGCACAAGATGGCAACAAAAGGTGAAGTCCTGCTGCTGGGGGATTTCGGTATGCCAGATGTGGATTGGTCCACTCAGGCAGCTGCTTTAGCCAAAGCAGAAGCACCCTGGATTCCCTACAGGTGGAAGGTGTCAGCCAGCTTGTGCTTGAGCCAGAGAAAAGGCCATTCTTGACCTGATACTGACCAATGGGGACAGAACTCCGATGTCTCTGTGGAAGGGTAACTGGGATCCAGCGAATACCACATAGTGTAGTTTAGCACGGGAACAGGGACCCAGTCCAGTCACACGAGGCAAACATTTTGGATTTCAAGAAGGCAGACTTCACTGACATGGGGAGATACATCAGAATAGCCTTCTTCAGAAGCTAGTAAAAGGGTGGAATTCAGGAGGCATGAAGAAACACAGAAGAATGAGGATAGAGAGTGTACCAGGAAAAACAGAGGGAAGCAGGTAAGGTAATGAGGGGGACCAAAGGCTCAGACAGAAGAAAGCATTGCCAAAGGGTATCAGAAGAAGACCAGACTTTCTTCAGTTACATAAGCAAGGAGAGAAAGGCAAGGGGAGGGATTCTGAGGATAAGGAGGATGACAAAGGGAGACTGCACAGAGGGGGATCAGAAAAAAGCAGACATTCTGAACAGGTATTTCTACTGTTTTCACAGTGGAGAGAGAAACAAGGACAGACCACCAAGGAGCAGCATGAACACTGAAGGGGGAAGTGGACACAAGTCCATTTTTAAAGGAAAGAGTATTATTGAAGGAACTTCAAATTTTAGGGTGGACAAGGACATAGGACAGGATTCATACACCCAAAGGTATTAAAGAAACTAGGCAGGGAGGTGCTTGCTGTACTACACATGGCCTTATTCAACAACTCACTGGAAACAGGAGTGGTTCCAGAGGACTAGAGAAGAGCAGACATAGTCCCATTTTGTAAGAACGTCAGCAGGAAGGGGGCTAGCAAGTATAGTCTGGTCTGTCTTTCTTGAGTCATGGGGAAATTAATGGAATCCTGACTAAAAGAGAGACTGTTAGTGTATCTTGAATCCAGTGGGCTGCAAGACCACAGGCAGCACAGATTCACAGAAGGAAGGTCATGTCAAATGAATCTGGTAGATTCCTTTGACTGGATGACCAGGGAACTAGATAAGGGGGGAGCAGTGGACATGATTGATCTGAAGTTTAGCTAGGCCTTCAACACTGTGCCACACAGGAGGCTGATAAAGAAACTGAACGGCCTGGGGGTGGGATCCAAAATGGTTAATTGGGTTCAATGTGCCTGTGTAACTGGTTTCGTGCTTGTGTAACATAGATAATCTTTGGCTGTTCACCTCTCTATCCATGGGATATACCACCTTGAATGGGTACGAAGGGAAGGATCCCTAAAGGAGGGTTCCACCCCTTGAGGTGCCATGGGAGTGATTCCCTTGGCTAAATGTACCTTAGGAAGAAGCCCACTGGAAAGAGAGGCATGCCGCTGAAGGAGGAAGGGTGAATGGAGGGTCAAGAATAAAATGCTTGTGTGTGGAGTGAGGAGAGCCCCCCTTTAAATGGGCTAAATGGGGGGGTGTCCTGTTGCACCGTCCCCTTGAACTACACACTGTAGCCTTTCAATTAGTACAGTAGCTAGTTAATGGATAAGAGACAGATAGCGGTGGTTAACAGCACTCACTCTAATGATGGGAGAGTGACCAGTAGGGTACCACAGGGCTCAGTACTGGGACCAATCCTTTTGAATGTAGGGAACACTGCCAAAGAACTGAAGGGAAGGTATGCCTTTTTGCAGATGATATCAAAATTTGCAATAGGGTGGACACCCAGAAGTGGTGGAGAGAATGATCAGGGATCTTATGAATTTTGAGGAGTGGTAAAAAGCATGGCAGTTGGGTTCAATGCCAAAAAGTGCAAAATCATGTACCTAGGGCATAGGAACCCAAGAGCTGAGAATAGGATTGGGGGGGGTATTGACAGTCAATAAACAGGAAAGGATCTTGGAGTCATTATGTCTGAAGATCTCAAGGTGGCACTGTGACAAAGCAGTGGGTAGGGCTAGTAGGATGCTGGGGTGTGTAAGGAGGATATCTCCATTAGGAGGATGGCGGTGGTGTTGCCAGACCCCACCTGGAGTATGATGTAGTTTTGGAGACCAAACCTCAGAAAGAACATTGACAGGTTGAGGGAAGTCCACAGGAGGGCAACTAAAATGGTGCAGGATTTACATGAGAAGCCCTAAGAGGAGAGACAGAGGGATCTCAGCATGTATACCCTAGAAGAGAGGAAAGAGAAAAGTGGCATGATACAGGCCTACAAGTAACTCAAAGGAATGAACAGGGTCCAGTGGAGTCTCTTTCAAATGTGAAAGAACACCAGGACCAGGGTGAATGCAATGAAGCTGGGGGGTGGGCACAAGAGAGATGTCATAAAATATTGGTAGATGCCTGGAACAGAATGCCAGCTGAAGTGGTGGAGGCTAAATAAGTAGGGGGCTTCAAGCATGTGTGGCATACACATAGTGGTATATTAGAGAAGAGGCTGGGAGGAGGGAGAGTCGATGGAGACTAGACAGCATGTGAAGAGGAAGATGAAGCAAGGAACATCTAGGCAGACTAGGTAGGCCAAGCAGTCCTTTTCTGATGACAAATTCAGTGTTTCTATGTTTCTATGTTCATGATCGCACACCTACTATCAAAACAGCTTTTACTACAGTAGGCATCTGATTGTGAACTGTCATTCAGTTGGTGGCTGCTAAGGATGTGAGTGGAGGGTCTGTGCTGGTCGCCGTACATCATAGGTTGGGGCAAGTGGGGGCAGTTGTAGTGGTACTGGATGGACTGGTCAGGGGGGTAGATATCATATTATGGAGTGGGGGAACCACTCAACACCAAGGATGTGGTATGGAAGAATTACAACTCTTGCCAGACTACTAATTGGTGCACGTGGGGAACCCTGGTCTGGATATCAGGCAAATGGTACAGATGAATTACTGATCTTATCAAGGGTCTGATTGGGACCCCATTGATCAGGGGTGGGGGGTCTGCTGGACACATGAGACAGGTGTCTTATTACACAGGCATGCAATTTGGGGGGGTGCACTGGGCACCTGGACAGTTATGCCATGTACCAGTGGGGGGACCAGGGTTAGTGGTAGCCTGACATGGCCAGGTTCTGGGAGTGTAGGAATGCGCAGCCCATAACACCTGGTTTGGGGAACCAGTAACTAGTGTTGCACTAATGGATAGCTACACCTCCCCAAACCTCCCAGCATGCCGATGTGCCTATGTGCAAGGTGCTGTCAGCTGCTTTACATAGGTGCACAAGGATGGATTAGGGACACTTACAAATGAGCTAGTAATTTGATAACCAAGCAATCATATGATCCTTTGCAGTAATATCCTGCTTTAGGGGTGCAAATTGGGATTAGCAAATTGATAACCTGTCTAACACTCACACAAAAGCTTGAATATTCTGCCTTAGGGTTTTTTAAAACCATTGTAACTCTGTTAAATGGTTTAAAAGGTTTATTTCTGTGTTTAGTTCTATGTATGTTCATTCTCTAGGATGTCTTGCTTGATGTCATGCTAGTATGCTCTGTGCCCTCATGTCTGTAGTTGCTAATGTTTAATTGTTGTATGCTGCAATACAATAATGTACCTTCTACTTCTTCGTGTTGATGGATTTTGCTGTACACGCCCATTCTCCTTTCTCTCAGGATGCACTGTGAGATAAGCAACTTGTTGTTCAGTGTACCTTTCCTGGTGAAACATTTCTATAAATAAATTTCCAGATTATAGCATGGTAAACTACATGCTAAAATCCACATTCTAAAACTGTGCTTAAACCCTGCTCAGAGGTAGGCAAGAGCACAGTTTTAGACCAACACTGTTGCCTTAACCCATACTGACATTAGTGTGGAAATGATTTGTGTTGAAACATGGGTTAAGACAATAACAATTACCAAAATCTGTGTTTTCGTCTTTTGGCCACTCTCTGGCATGATCCTAGAGAGGGCCATTTGCCCTGCTGTGCAGGCCTGACCATGGTTAAGGGGCCTGGGTTCCCATACTTGATATTACTGGGGGTCCTTTCCCAAGATCACAAACAAAATGGCAGTGCCACCCAGAGTATATTTAAGTGGGTCTGATCTCTACCAATACAACCCTCTGTATTGTTGTAACAACCCACCTCCCCAACAGTTTCCCCATACATGGACTTACCAGAATCGAACATCTCCACACTCCACATCGTCCATCATTAATTTCTAGTAATAACATGTTTACTAAAATCAGGTTTTTGAGTCATACCTTTTTAAAACAGTAACAACATAATATATTTGCACAGGGAGGGTTAGGATGATGTAGAATGGAATACAGATTAAGCAACATTTTAAATTTGCATTTTAAAGATTTAACATTTTCCCAAACAGCAGTTCCCTTTTGATTTTAACATAAATCACCTTTTGATAATGCAGCCAACAAACTACCTGACTATATGACTACTGGAGGTATTACCAAACCCAAATCCATTAGTACCACTTCAGAATGATGCAACAAATTTTATCCCTGGGTACCTAAATGCCAAGCTGCAGGCCTGAGGTGCAGCTGATTGGCCGGCACCAGCACGTCTACCTGAACCAAGCAACCCCCTACATGTTCTCCTTGATTGCTTTAAACCTTGAATTGGCTTTCAGTGCCAGTGGACTTGAACATGGATAGCTATATATATATATATATATATATATATATATATTCCCCAGGTGCAGGGCAATTCCTGCCTTCAATCACGGCTCTGCTGTATTAGTCCTCGGATGGCACACATGACTGAAGTCCTGGGGTAGATGTATCAGCAGATGCAGAACAGGGCCTGATACTTAACACTTGCAGGCTTAGAAGCTACAGCTTGGATCTTCAGCATGACCAAAGGTCTTGCAGCCCACCCAGTCCCACAGAGGCCCACTGCAAGGCATCACACAAGGCCCACCAGCCACAAGGGACCCAGACATGGGAGCATCCCCATGGCCTGGCTCCCCCAAAGGTCAGACCACCCCAGCACCTGGGCACAAACCCACAATCTCTTGCCACCAGCAGCCCCACTTGATGGGGGTCAGTGAGCTCCCTACCTGGCACTGGGTTTAGGATGGATTCTTCAGATCATTTTCATTCTTTTCTCAATTTCCTGCTATGGTGTGTAGTCAAGTAGTCTCAGCTACCTTCCCAAATATCAGGCTCTGGGGGGGGACTGTGGAGAGTCTGAAAATACAGGGGTTTATCACAACAGTCTCCTGTCTTGCTGCATCTCAGGAGCAGACAGCAGGCACCCGCCCAGACAGCACCCGCTCATCCCCCTGCCCCCACAGTCTTTCAACTCCAGCACAGCGGCCACTCTTGTGTTCTGGCTCATACACAAGTTCAGCAACTCTTTTCAGAAATACATCAAGAAAGTCCCTTTTCTCACGATGCAGGTGCTAATCGACTCCAGGCAGAAGAGGCTCTCTCTTCAGCTTCTTAAAACCTGGTTGCAGTCCAGTTTTCATAAAAATGTTCTACAATCCAGTTTTCTCTGCCAAAAAACAGTCCTGTAACCTTGTCTTTCCCTTTTCCTGTAGATGTCTTGTCTTTGCCAGGGTCAGACAGAACCTTTTACACTTTTTCTTACATCTCTCATCAAAAATCCTTGATCATCCGTGTCTCACTGATGTGGCACAGATGAAACTGAAGAGGCTTTCTCCCCATCCTCTTGGCACAGACCCATCCATTTCCTTAATCCTTTTTCTCAATCCATTTAACCTTTACTCTGAACACTTTCACCACTGTGGTGCAATTTCTCTATGCAGCAACAGAATACTGCAGTTCTCCCTCTCTGCAGAGATGCCCTCAAAATCCTCCCTTTGATCTCTAGATGAGGAAAGGCTCAACCAGCTCTGGGGGTCAGACCGCTGGCAGCCCCCCTCACAGCCCTGCAGCTCCACCTTCCCCCTAGGGGCTGGAGACCCCCTCCCTGTGGGGGGGGGCTCCCACTGAACTGAACTCAGAAGCCAAAGTTCTTTCGCCTTGGGAGCTTTCTGGCAGCTCCCCATTGGCAGAAGCCACTATACTCATACAAAATTGACATGAACAAGGTTCCCTTAACACCTCACTGGTTGTTGAAAAAGGTGCCCGGATTGTACCCGGTATTTTTCCTCAAGAGTCTTCACTGAAGCTCTGCTCTTTAGCAGCCTCTTCCCTCTGATGGCCCAATAAAAAATGTAGCATTTTTTGTTATTTTCCAGCTGGTAGCTAACAATGAAACTTGTTTTCCCCAGCACCAGACAGGCTGAGAAATATGTGTAGTATAACAGCAGCAGGAATGAGAGATAAATGTTCTAGCGCTACCTGGATTAGGTGAGTGGGGGACCACCAGACTACCAAGGAATTTTTTTTTTTTTATTGTGTCCAGGACTGACAGTGTGTGTGTGTGTGTGTGTGTGTGTGTGTGTGTGTGTGTGTGTGTGTGTGTGTGTGTGTGTGTGTGTGTGTGTGTGTGCATGTGGAGGAGGTTGCTGGCAGGCTGCGTGTGTGCAGTTAAAACACGATTCCCAGAATCATTAAGTAGCACTAATCAGGCAGTGTGTTAGCACTTCCAGAAAACATTTAATATACCTGTAAGGCCGTCCCGGTGGTGCCAAGGGTTGAGGTGCTGAACGCCACACCTTGCGTTGTGCTGGCGACCCAGGTTTGGGAGTGAGCCCGGACTGCTGTGGGTTGGCAGGAGAGAGAGAGGATCGAGCGTCCGTAGGATTGCTCTCCTCTCCTCTCTCAGAGAGGGATCCAGGAGAAGTCCAGCGCAGTAGCGGCCCCTGGTGGAGACTGGCGGTGCTGTGATGCTTAAGGGCTCACGAGTGTGGGGTAGACGACAGCTACCTTCTGGACATGGGTGGAAGCACTCACATCACGGGCTGGGCAGCATTGCACGTCCAACATTGAGGACTTAAATCCAGAAAATATCCTCCGCATCGGATAGGCGATGACCTTGTCAGTACCTCCGCCACATGCTCAATGCTGGTTTCCTGTCACTGCCCCTGTGGTTTCCCCGGGTTACTGCCTCCCGTCCTGGGGAACCGTGATGAAATTGAAGATGTAGGGGAACACAGTGGGTGGTAGAGTGAGTTGGCGAGTGCAGTGGCCCGAGAGAGTTCCGAGATGGAGGGCCAGAAAAATAGTTGAAAAAAAAATATATATATATATACCTGTACACCTTATATGCACTAGAGTAACCCCCAGTTGTATCGGCACCTGATTGCAATTAGTAATCTTGTATAAAAAAAAAATTGTGCCACGCTAACAGGTAAGCACTGCACAGAATATTTTTAAAATAGTACCAACCATGCTTATCATAGTGCAGCTCTAATCCTGTTACAGAGGTATGTGGGCCCCCATTTTCAGAGCCAGTCATTAGTGTTGTTTACTCCTAAGTGCTGCACCTGAGATAGAGCACAGTCACAGAAGGTGGTGGTAAATGGCACTCACTCCAATGAGGAAAGAGTGACCAGTAGGGTGCCCGGAGGGCTCTGTAACATGACAAGTCCTCTTCAATGTCTTTATAAGTAGCATTACAGAAGAACTGGAAGGTAAGATGTGCCTTTTTGCAGATGACAGCATAATCTGTAATAGCATTGATAGGTGCAGATGGAAAGAATGAGTAGGGACCTTAGAAAACTCAAAGAGTGGTACGGGGTATGGCAGCTTGGGTTCAGAGCCAAAAAGTGTAAAATCAAGCATTTAGGGCATAGAAACCTGGATACTGAGTATAAACTGTAGGGGGAGGCACTGATGGTCACTAAGAAGGAAACCTTTTATATAGCACTGTGTTCTGATGTAGGAGATGATTACTGATTTGCATGGCCGTAGTAGTACATATGCACATGCACATGATCAGGTTAGCATGAGGGGATGCTGAATATGACACCCATCCAACCATGCTGTTTCCAAATAGTGTAATATTTAGCACTGCGCTAACCTTCTGAAAATGGGGCCCTAATTGATTCAAACTCCTGGGTGATGCCTCTTAAGATGCAGAAAGTAAATATAAAAGGATTATCTTATCTATCTCTTTATGTATTGTTTTATCTGATTTTGCTTGCAAAACCTTTATCCGATTTCAAAACATTGTGATGTGACTTAAAACATTTATAACAAACTAGTTAAAAAAAATTTTTTTTCTTTCATCTGAATGCTGTCTTTACTTATAAAAACACAAATCTGGTGGGCTGGCCTAGCAGCTTGGTGGTAACAGTACTGCCTCCCATGCCAGTGGCCCAGTTTTGGGGGTGTACCTGGGCTGCACAGGGGTTAGCTGAAGGGAGTTACGATAGAGCATCTCGGGGAATGCTATCCTCTCAGGGAAGGTGAGTCTGACCACCCAGCTCTTCAACATCTACATAGCTGAGGAGGGCTGGCAGGACAGTGGAGTTGCATAAGGGGGATGGCTCAGGCAGGCACAAAGCAAGCATGTGCCTTTATATGCAATTGCATGTTTGGCTGCCCAGGGGATGAAACCAAAGGTAGAAAACTCCCAATAACAGAATGATCCAACAACCTGCCGCAAATTCTGCACTACTAACCAGGCACTGTTCCTGTCTGAATATGTGTCTCCTTGTCAATGGCCCTCCCCCTCCTGGTCCCGACATGGGGGATGTGTGTGTGGGGGGGAATCTCAGAGCAGGTAAGTCCTGGGGATGGTGGGTGGTTGGGCTGGAGATGTCAGTGGGCAAGGGGGTAGCAGGGTGACTAAGGAGATACAAATCTCAATGGAAGAACAAAAAAAAGAAATAAAACACAGCTTGAGAAGCTCAGCACCCAAAATAGACTGTGAATGCTTCCAGTGAGGCATCACAGTAATGGTATTTAGTATAGAAACATGTGAATTATATGCATATGCTAGCTACAGAGAAACATAGAATTTTACGGCAGATAAGGACCACTTGGACCATCTTGTCTGACCATTTCCCTACCTAATGCATAGGCTGCAAATCCTAGTTAACCAACAGCCTACTTCCTCCTACCCCTAAGCTAAGCTCATGATAAGAATTGGACACTGAGGGATTGTAGCAAAAATATGTATTTTTGTTTCTTAACCAAGAAACTTTTATTAAACAAAACATTAAAATAAAAACAGAAAGTAAATTAAAACATAGTCCATAGAGTACAAACTAGCAAAGCTTTTGGCTTACACTATCAGAGTCCCTGCAGTGCTTCCCAAGCATTCAGCTCAGATAAGTTGCTGGACTAACACAGTAATTAATTACACATAAATCTGATCAAAAATTGAACTTAGAAAAATGCATGCAGCCCCCTATGTTTATGTTAGGAATATCCTAAGCATTAGCTTCCCATACAAATGTGTTTTAACAGTAAATGAGGGCAGCACTTATTTAAAAGAATAAACTACAGCATTTTAAATTAGTTCTAAAAGTTTCTTGTCACATCACAATGTTCTGAAATTTGATTAAAGGTGTGCAAGGAAAACAAGATGGAAACCCTCATAGAGAAGTAGAATGAGAGATAGCCCTGTTTTGTTTAACCTCTGCTCTGCAGCTTTAGACACCCTCTCATCAGACCAGCAGCTCCATGAATGCAACAGGAAATGAGTGCAGGGGCAGGCCATTCAAGGGAAGGGGTAATTTCAGAATGTAGTCCATTTCAGTATATAGTTTATTTGTTTCAGTATATAGTGTATGTGGATTTTTCAGTCTATAATGTATGTGTTTCAATACATAGTTTCACCATGTAGTGTATTTGTTTCAGTATATAGTGTATGTGGATTTTTTTAAATATAGGCCCGGATATTCAAACTGCGCCATTCTGAGGCGCAAGCCCCTGCGCTGCTCAAAATAGTTGCTCAGGGGTGTGGCTAGGGGCGATATTCAAAGGAGTTGTGCTATTGAGCAACTCCTTTGAATATCACCCCCCAGCCACAGCCACTGGGCATGGCGCAGTGGAACTTGCACCACCGCTTAAGTTGCCAGAGTTGAACATTAAACTGCTGATTGGGCAAGTACCGTGCGCCATCGCGCCAAATTTCGATATTCAAAAGGTGACATGCAAATGGGGCCATAATTCATGCAAGGCGCAGGGAGGTCCATTTGCATCTATTTATGGCCCCATTTGCATGCCATTAGCATGTAGGTGTGCCGATCCCCGAGGACTTGCGCCTGGCTGCCCTGCCAGGCAGCAGCCGTCGGGGACCGACGTACCCTGCAGCCCGATCACGGGCAGTATGTCTGAATACACTCCCCCACATCTCCCGAT
Source organism: Neoceratodus forsteri (assembly GCA_016271365.2). NCBI lineage: Eukaryota > Metazoa > Chordata > Ceratodontiformes > Ceratodontidae > Neoceratodus > Neoceratodus forsteri. The sequence goes on along the minus strand of CM057455.1, from coordinate 922,738,066 downwards.
GCCCGATCGCGGGCAGAAAGTAACATGAACCCCTCCCCGCCCACACATCTTGATGCCCGATCGCGGGCAGAATATGTATCAACCCCCTCAAATAAGCTCCCGATGCCCAATATGCGGGCAGAACGTGAAACAAACCCCCAAATAAGCTCCGATGCCCGATCGCGGGCAGAGCGTGAAACAAACCCCCAGTGCCCGATCACGGGCAGAATGTATAGCGCCCCCAACCCGAATATCTCCCTGGTGGTCAGTGGACGTAATGCCCGATCGCGGGCAGAATGTCAATTTAAACCCCCAAACATCTCCCTGGTGTCTAGTGTCCCCCACCCACCACCCAAGAAGCCCCTCTACCGCTCCCCCGGCAGCCAGCGGGCAACATCCACCCACCTGCCGCCCCACCGCCCGCCGACTGACTGTCGATAGGCCTGCCGCCCATTGGTGCAAACACAGCCAATGGTACAGCCCACACCGTACCAAACAGTCAAGTGGCGAATGAACATCATTACAAATCCGAACACAACCATCTCTGGATGCTCGACTACATGCTTACGCAATAAGCTCTTACGGAACAATCATCGGCGAAGCGCTGGCAATGGATACCGCCAACCGGCTGCAAGAGGCGGGGTGAAAAACTTCATGAAGATGAGTAACCTGCGAAAGAAAGATTTGAAGAGACAACATTCTGCCTGCGATCGAGCGTCTGAACCACCGAAAACATATTCAGGTGAGGGCTTCGATGCCCATGACCGGCACTGAGGCCATTTCACGTTCTACGTGACCGATATGAGGGTTCATGTTTCTGCCGCGATCGGGCATTGGGAGGCTATAATTGAGGGGTTGTTTTACGTTCTTCCCGCAAGTCTGGCTGGTGGGGGCACAGGAAGTTGGTTGGGGGCCAGCCACGGTGGCAGCTGCTGTGTTGCGCCCTGCAGACACAGCAGCTCACCTGTGAGTGAGCCCTCAACAATCCTTTTTGGCTCAAAGTTGTGCAGGCGCAGGTTGGGGGTTGCATGCACAACTCTGCACAACCAACTGAATATCGGGTTGCGCCGGTTGTCATAGTTCCTCCCTCCTGTTGAGCATGCATTCATTTGCATTAACGCTGTTGCTCAACCTGTTTTCAGTAGGCGTAACTGCCTCCTGCTGAATATCACAGAATGGCGCAATGTGGGACTCACATGTCTGCAGCCCTGTGGCGCAACGCTTTGAATATCTGGGCCATACTGTGTATGTATTTCAATCTGTAATATATTTCCTACAGTATATAGAGCACGCAAAATTTTTCAATAGCTTGAGTAAGTGTTTTAATATGTAATGTATTTGTTTCAGTATACAGTGTAAGCAGATTTTTCAATGCATAGTGTATTTCAATAGATAGTGTATGCATTTCAATATAAAGTGTAGCTGTTTCAATATATAGGACCAGATATTCAAACCCTTGCACCAAGCATAAAGCCGTAGCATGGGAATAGTGCTGGCTTTGTGCCAGGCTGCAATATTCAAAAGCTTTATTAGTGCCAGTGCTGTGTGGTAGCGCCGGCGCTAATAGTTAATGGTATTCAGGGGTGTGGACAGGGGAGCACCCATAAATGCCAGCAGCGCGGCATATTCAAAATGATAGCGTTACTCGCGAGCATTAGCACGACCTATGTGGCGCTAGATACTCCCAAATAAGCTGGCATTAATGTGGCAGTGCCCACACCCACAGCACAATGCCCTTCCAACCCCATCCCAGGTTAAATATAAGTAGTCCCCAGTAGTCTAGTGGCCCCACCCCAACCAGAATCCAGACCCCGGTACATGTATTAGCATATTTTTCCCTGGTTGTCTAATGGTCCCGGCTGAGTTGGGTAGCAGGCCCTGAGGTATGCCATGTCTGGGGTAATGGGAGGTGCACAGCAGGGGTGGGGGGGGCACTAGACTACCGGGGAATTCTTTTCCTTTACTGCAGATGGGGTTGGGATTCATGCTTGGGGGTGGGGACCACTAGACTACCAGGTAAATATATGCAAATACGTGTACCGGGGTCAGGCTTCGTGGTTTGGGGGTGGGGGAACACTAGGGACTACCAGGGAATTATGCTAAATACGCACTAGCTTTGATCAGCTTGGGGGGGGTGGGGACCACTAGACCGCCAGGGAAAAATATGCTAAATACATATACCGAGGGTCGGGATTCATGCTTGGGGGTTGGGGTGGCCACTAGACTACCAGGGAAATTTTTTCTGTTACCGTGAACTGGGGTCAGGATTCGTGCTGGGGGGGTTCACTAGATTACCAGGTTTTTCTGTGCTGTGGGGTTGAGGATCAATTGGAGGAGGGCTGTCATACCTGTAAACTGTGTCACTGAAATGAGGAATATGGACATATTTGGACTCTCAAGTTGAGGAACAATGAGGGACACAGACCCTCAGAATGAGGAACCTATCCTCAATCATGGCGATACAGGGTCAGGACACTGACACCATAGTGTTGACCCATACAATATATACTTTGGATTTAGTGCTGCAGACTGTACAGTATTCATGCAGTACAGTCTGCGTGCACAGCACATTCACTGTGTGGGCAGCACCTTTTCCATGAGGGACAGAGCAGTTGTAAGGGGCCAAATGAGGGATGACTCTCATAAATGATGGACACATGAGGGGTATGGGAGCTGTCCTCAGGCAGTGTGTGTGTGTGTGTATATATATATATATATGCACATGTGTATATACATACACACAGATATATCTGTGTGTGTGTGTGTATATATATATCTATATGGCAATATTGCTCTGTACACCATTCCCACCAACAGGGGATGCTGTGGGCATGCCTTGGCCTGCAGCATCCAGCCTGTACTTCCATTCCAACCAACAGGTGGAGATGTGTGCACCATGCAGTAGCACTGGGCAAACTGCATGGTAATGTATGCTGAGCAGCAATTAATGAGATGCAAATGTACTTGTATGCCCATGAATTACCTACGTAGGCTCATTTGCACTGGAACTTTGAATCCAGCTCCCGTTTGCCCCGGGCTAACCAGTTTGCACTGGGCTAATGTGTTAGCACTGTGCAATCAGGTTAGCCCTGGGCAAACCTCACTTCAGCACAGCACAGTTCTGCAGTGCATAGCTTACATTGTTGTTTGCAGTTATACCTCTCAACTGTCCCTGATTTTACCTCAAAATTTGACTCTGTCCCTCCTAAAAATTGTGTTTCTGTGACCAAACAATGGGGGTTGTAAGCCTAAAATAATGTCAAACATTAACGTTGCTGACGTGTTCTTCCTTAGAAAATGCATTTTACACTAAACCACTTATTCTACCAGCTTCCTGAGTGGATATCATCAATTTTTAAGGTGTGTCCCTGATTTTAAAACTTTGTCCCTAATTGTTGTAAGCCTTGTCCCTGATTTATGAGGCAGGAGGTTGAGAGGTGTGTTTGCAGTAGCTGTGAGTCATCTCTGTGCAATCACACACAATGTTCTCCACCTGCAACACTGGCTTGCTACAGAGTCTAATGAGCTGTAGTTGCAGTTTGCACTTCCCTGTTACTATATTCAGTGCTGTCTTATTCCCGGGCTATTTTTGCCCTGCACTCCCAGACCGGTTGGCCCAGCTTCCTTAGACTGCTATATTCAGCAGAACTAGCACCGGGCTATTTCCTTTTCAATATAGCATGCTTTGTGCTCCGGGCTAAGTTTGCCCACCAGGCAGTGCTAATTTAGCTCTGGGGCAAAGTTTTGAATATCTGGCCCCTAGTGTGTTTGAGTAGACAGTGTATGTGAATTTTTTAATGTGTAGTGTATGTATTTCAATATGTAGTGTGTTTGTTTCAGTATATAAAGTAGTGTATGCAGATGTTTTCAATATACAGTGTATGTATTACAATGTATCGGGTATTTGTTTCAGTAGATAGTTTATGTGGATTTTTCAGTCTGTAGTGTGTATCTTAATAGGTAGTGTATATTGTATGTTTCAGTATATAGTACGTTTGTTCCAGTATAACGTGTATGTGGATTTTCAGTACTCAGTATGTGTATTTCAGTAGTGAATGTATTTCACTATATAATGTAAGCATTTCACTATATGATATATGTGTTTCACTATATGATATATGCATTTCAGTATACAGTAAGGGCCAGATATTCAAAAGTTAGCCCCTGTCAGCGATTAGCACTGCCCAGCATGCAGACTTAGCCCAGAGCAAAATGCCAGCCATGTTCAAAATGAATAGCCCGGGGCAAAACCAGCTGAATATAGCAAGCAAAGGAAGCCAGGCAAACAGGGCCAGGAGTGCAGGGCAAAAACAGCCCAGGAATAAAATAGCACTGAATATAGCATACAAGACAGCACTGAACATAGCCCCAGGCAGGCAGTGCAAACACACAATGGAACACAGTGCAGAGACAGCCTGACCCTGGGACACATGCAAGGGAACACATGCCGGAATGAGGTATCAGGAGCACACCACAGTGCACACCCAGGAGGATGCCACACATGCACGGGAATGTCCAGCAACAACCCAGACCCATGTGGAGAACACCAGCAACAGTACAAAGCATGTTGAACCCCAGCACCCAAGAATGACACAGGGCACAGTAAAATATCGTAAACCAGTGTAATTAACAATAATGAAGATTAAAGCAAACGGAAACACAACAGCGAATAAAATACAAAACAAAACAATGAACAAACCCCAGATTACAAAATGCCCCACCCACCACTGTACAACCCTCCCCAAAACATGGAAACAGAACCAGAACATACCCACCAAGGGCCCCCCCAAACACACAACCCCAAATGCCCACTACCTGAAAAAAAAGTCAAGCACCATCGGCATAAAAAGGCACACAAAGGAAAACATAAGGATAACAACAGATGGAGGGATGGGAAGACACAGGACAAGGGTGGAAAGCGGAGGAGGACGCACAGAGGGACAGAGGACAATAGACAAGGAAGGGATAAATAAGTCCAGTGAGGGGGTGTGGTGAAGGAAGATGTCAAAATAACAGGGCAGAACTAGTTGCCCACTGGGTCAGGGAGACAAGCGTCCAGGATATTTGCCACCCTCCGGGTCTCAGCTATGATAATGGCCTGCTGTTCAATCAACATCCATTGCTGCCTCACAATTCTGTGCAGCAGGTCTTCCATGCCCTCCTATTCTTCCGGGCCTCGTCGCCCACAGCGATGCCCGGGGAGGACCTACAAGAGGAAGGGTGATACCATGAGGACGGTACACCAGACAGGAGGCAACCAGCAGCCAACCTTTTCCATACAGAGATGGGCAGCATGTCCCAATGGTCTATCCCTGGCGGCGTTGAGTTCTGCAGTGGTAGGACAACACGGAAACGTCCCACAAAGCAGCACAGGGCAACACAGACACCAACACAAAACCCAGCATGGATGATGACAGCGATCCTGACAGCAGCAGGAACATGTGACACCACCCACCACGATACAGCACACCGCGAGACATGGCAAACACACAGCTGGAAACCCGGAGAGTTGAGTGCAAGGGGACATGCCACGACATGCACAAGGGCATCCACACTTTGGGACATGCTGCCAACCCACACATGGAAATGTAGAGTAATGCAGAGCGCAGAACAAACAACAATGACAGGCATGCAGGAGCATCAATGGACCATGACAGTGGCCTGCCAATGACTAACCCAGGCCAGGGGATAACAGTCAGCCAGGGCACAGATGCTGTCAGTGAAGGGCCTTCACATGCCACCAGGCAATACCATTGAAAGCATACCACCCAACTGAGACATGGTACATGGCAGCATCCCCAACCCACATAACAGGACCCCTTCCCCCACACAGTGATTACCACTTCCACAGCCACGGTCAACATTGTCAGGCAACGATGCACATAATGTAATAGCATAGTGACAATACTACCCTGCAACTAAACTGCAACACAGTAACCTCGCCATGAGATACACATGGAAGGACTCCACAATGTGTACGGCACAGTGCCAGGATGTAGCACAGTGTGATAGGCAGTGCTCCACAGCTGATGGCCAGAAGGGGGGAGAGGTAAGGCCGCAAGGCATGGTGCATGTTTTCCCGCATGCACAGCAAGGAACCACCACCTGTGCAATTGTGGACGCCCTGTGGGTGGTGGTATGGATGGACCACAGAGGTGGGAAGGTCAGCCGTCAGCATGTTGTCCCCACAGAACTCTTGCCACCTGAGCAACCAACACCATCAGTCACCCACACAGCTATGCAAGCTGACCGCTCCCCCCAGGTAAGACTGACAGCACTCAGCTGTGGTGTGAAAAACAGGTGAACCGCACAGCACACTGCTACACCACACTGTCCCACTGCCTGTTGCATAAATGCCACTAGACAAGTCAGTGACTGGACACCCAGATGTGACACACAGCCAAGTGAAAGGGAACAGATCACAGAGCAATGAAACAGGTACTCACACAATATGCCACCACTTGCAGAGTTGCTCATCTGCGCCCACTGTGGAAGGGATGGCACCCTCGGGCTGCCTGTCTCTGCTCCTGTGGCCTGGGCTGACTCCCTCCTGCGGCCATGGGCTGCTTGATCCGCTCTGCAGTGGACAGATGAGAAAGTGGTGTTAGAGCATGACACAGCATACACGTCAAGTACAGCAAGATGCACATGCAACCCCAACCACAATGCACACACGTGAAATGAACAGGGAGGATCCCCACACAGAGGGTGGCAGTGGCCATGGTGCTTTTGCCAGGCACACACATCAGTGATCAACGGCACCACAGTACTGCATCAGTGGCCGTTGCAGCTCCCATGCGAACATCCGCAGACCCGTGAGTGTACATCGACAGTCCACCACAAGCGTGTTTCCTGCAACATGGTGGTGCTGTCCGCAGGCTGGTGATGTCCTTGGACTTGCAGAACAGCATGACCCAACCCTCCTCCCACAGCAATGGTCACAGTATGTACCGTGCCCCTATGTGGCATACATGTGCCACTCTGCCTGTACACAGTGTGCAACAACACCATGCATCATTGTGCACACCTGTGCGCACACACACACACCCACACACCCACACCCAAACCACGCACCCCCACCACCACCCCCTCTGCACACCCACACACCCACTCACCCACACCAAACCCCCCCACACCACCACCCCCTCCACACACCCACACACACAAAGCCTGACATGTTGGTACACTCTAGATGCAACACCACTCACCTGGCACAGGCAGAGTGTCATCATGCACCATGCGCTTGTAGTGCTTAAGCTGCTGCCTCTGCCTGAGTCTCAGGTCTGTTTACCTATGACGGCACTTTTTGGCGTTGCTGGGTATGCCAGTATGGACAGTGAATTTCCTCACCACCGTGTCCCACACTTGCATACATGGGCGGTCCCCCTCCCTCACCTCCCCAAACAGTCTCCTATGTCTTTTCATCATGAGCTGCACTAGGTTAGCAGTCTCTAACTCCTCCCAGTGCCTGTCTCTGTGCACAACTGCATGCTGTCTTGACCATCAGGACATGGCAATCAAAATCTGGTACACCCCCCTCAACCTGTCTCTGGTAAAACTTGGATCTCCCAGGACTTCACCTCACCGACCTCTGTAGCATCGCGCTATCACATGACGTAGCATGGTGCTACCCGGAAGTAACCACACTGCTCATGCGCTACTCCCACCATGACCCTGAGGTTGTGTACCATGCTTGCGTATAGCGCTGCACTACGCTGGCTAGCGCGGTGCTACATTGAGCTATGACAGGGTGATAGCATGGACATGGGGGGCCTCACGAGCATGCGTGTAGGCAGCGCTAAAGCACATAGCGCTGCACTATTTGGATAGCATGGCGCTGCCCCTCCAATAGCCCTGCACTGGCTTTTGCACAGTGCTACTGTGCTAGCACGGTGCTAATCGGGGGCCATATTCAACAGGTGTATGCAAATGGGGGTACTTGTGTATGCATGGGGCAAACTGTGTGATTAGCATATCATTATGCACTCATTTGCATGACTAACAGGCTTGATTGCCTGGGTGGGCTATAAAAGGGCAAGCAGTGCACCACCAGTGTTGTGTTGTGGTAATGCAGCATAATAAAGAAAGTGAGCGTCAACAACAGACTGGTGGAGAGATGCAAAAGGGGGATGAGCAGCGAGAGGCAGGTATGTATGAATGCCATAGGACACTCATGAATGGCAAGATCTCAGAACAGGGTCAGCATGGACTGAAGCACACAGATGTAACATCTGGTGAATGCTGAGACACATGTTGGACCACAGGCAAGCACTGTGCTGTGTGATGGTGCACAGCCCTAGATGTCTGCCTGGGAATCCTACCGTCCAGTGCACTGTGCACATTCCCCTGCAGGGAACTGTTCTGTGTGGCACTGCCTGCACACTGTGTCCACCAGGCAGGGACACTGGTGCACTACTGTGGTGTGTCCTGTGACAGTGGCCCACTGACATGACTCCCTGGATGTGTGGCGTGGTAGGCTGTGGCCCCCCTGCAGGACATACACAGTGTCCCAGTGCTGTGCCGTTCCATGCACCATGTGGACTTTTCATGGTGTCCTGACATTGCTAGTGCACTTGTCCACGCAACCATTGTAGTGCTCAAGAGTGGCACAGTACAGTGCAAGGTGGTTAGCATAGGGGTGGACCCAGTCATGATAGCACATGGCAGCCATGGGCAACAGCAGTGCACATGGTTGTACAGGGCTCGCTGTCCAGACATGGGACGGACAGTGACTATGTGGCCGTGTGCACCGTATATGCACATGCAGCAATCTGATATGTCCATGTGGCCTGTGGCACTGTAGGGGGTGGCATCATCATGTCTATGTGTAATGCAATGCAGTACTGACATGGCCGATTACATATGTCCCCTTTCGACTATCCCATAGGTTTGGCAGCATGCCAGGAGTGCATCTGTGCCCACAAGTTCTCACAAGAGGAGTTGAAACACCCTCGTACATGCTGTTGAGGAGAGGGAGCAGGTGATATGCAGACACAGGGCCACTGATGCAGTGGTGTGCCAAGCCTGGGAGGAGGTGACTGCGGCTGTAAATGCTGTGGGAGGACATGGCAGAACAACAGAGCCTGTGTGCCAGAGATGGAATGACCTTCTGCAATGTGCTAAGGAGAAGGAGGCACAGCGACTGAGGGACAGAATGAGGACTGGTGGTGCACCACCTGAACATCAGCAGCTGGTGGAGGAGCCACACATGGCCATGGTGGCATCGACTCTGAGGACGGTGGCAGTCACAGGTGTGCCAGGTGGTGGATGTGAGACACCTCTCGCACTGCCAAGGACAGGTCTGTATTCGCATGTGTATACCCTGTATGTTGTAATGGCATGGGTGCATGGTCATGCTGTTGGTGTCCTGCACAAGGTGCACTGTGTGCTGCCGAACAGCTGCCTGGCATGGCCATGGTCACTGTGGGTTGGTTGGGTGCATGTGGTCACGGGCTTTTGTGAATGGGGTACGTGTCCTGGGGTCTGCATGGTGTAGTGGTGGTAGTAGTGGTGGTATTTGGGCACAGTGTACATGTACAGGTGACTGACCCTGTCCCTATTGTCTCCACAGCGGTGTCTGCCAGGCCTGCAGAACAACAGGAGGTGCCAAGGATGTACGGCCAGGTTCCAGAAGTAGTGGAGGAGGATGATGGGGAACGCCCATCAGCATCCGGGCTCTGTGAAACTCATGGCCACACAGACACTATGCATGTGTGGCAATCACATGGACAGGGGCTGCAACTGCCTGGGGAGGGGAGTCACACCTCAGTAGGGGGCTTGGGATACACTGGCTACCTGGATGCTGCACAGATGGAGGATGGTGGTGTAGCAGAGGTCCTACTGGTCACTGTTACCAGTGGCGACGACACTGATGTGTCAGAGTTTTCACAACACCTGGCCATTCCTGTGCAAGGGGATGCAGGGTTGGGGCTGCTTGCAGGTCGTGGGACGGGTGCCAGTGGTGTATTCAGCATCACCGGTGTGGCTGTACCTGGGCACATGGTGGTGGGAAGTTTGGGGAACATCGCAGAACCACAGAACGTGCAGTGTCCAACACATATTGGGGTCCATGTCCATACTGTGCCACAGACCACCACCAGTAGTCTCCAGCAGCAGGTCGTGTCTGGCGTGCAACAGCATCCAGTTTCTCCTGTGCCACAGTCACCTCTGCCAGCTGCAGCTGAGGGTTCTGTGCCCCTGGGGCAGGATGGCGATGGTGCCCGCCCACTCCTGCAGGCTGCTGTCACCTCCCAGCAGGAGGCCCATATGGACCTGCATGGCATATGGAGGGAGCTGTGACATGAGCTGGCACAGATCAGAGAGGCCATCTCAGTGGGATTTGCCCATGCTGAACAGCAGGCGGAGGACAGGTTGGGCCACCTGGTGGGTGCCATCGACCGTGGCTTTTCTGGTCTGACAGGTGCTGTGGTTGACATAGGGAATGTCCTGTGTGGTGTGCATGGGGGTCGCCAGCATGGGATGCTTGGTCGTGGTGCAGATGGCACAGGAGCACACAGGCGGGCAAACCGTGGCCGCATGGCTGCCAGTGGTTCCAGCTCCACAGCATCACACACTCCATCTGAAACCCAGCGCTGCCGTGGCCATCCACCCACCCTGTCAGGCTCCACCATCCCCCGGGGGCACAGGAGGTTGACTCTGCCTGCCTCATCTTTCTCTTCAGCATTGTCCTCTGCCCACAGCACCCCCGGGTCTGTGTCCCATGGTACAGATGCACGGTGCATGTGTGGAGGTAGGCCTCGGTGATGCCCACAAACACTCTTCGGCACTGCGCAGTCATCACCCCCCTTTGCAACATTGGCACACCCACATGCACGTGCAGACATGCATACACACACTTCCATTGCCACAGTTGCACCCCTTACCCTCACAGCACACATCACACTTCCCCACTGACACTACACCATTTCTGTCTGTCCCCCCCACATGTGTCCTGCACACTCCCGACCTCACACACATGCACACATGTTGTCTGATCCACTGTGTTGGTTTACTGGTGTGATTGTTGGTGTCACTGTTCTGTTTCTTTGTGCACATTAAATAGATTATTAATTGTACTCTTTCAAGTTGTTGTGCAGTCTGTACTTACCTTCTTGTCTGTAGCAGTGTCCTGATGATGTTGTCCCTGTGCTGTATGGCTCTGCGTGCCATGCGAGGGTCCCTCCTCTCGAGTTGCTCCACTGTCCCCCTGACCGCTGGCTCTGGCTCACTGTCAGACTGTCCCTCAGGTTCAGGTGCCTGTATCCCACAGTTCATTGCCATGTTGTGCAGCATACAACAGGCTAGGAAGATACGGCGTACCTTCTGAGTTGTATACTGTAGAGCACTGCCTGATGTGTCTAGGCATCTGAATCGCATCTTCAGGATGCCAAGCACCCTCTCTATGATGTTCCTTGTGCTGGTATGTGCCTCGTCGTATATCTCCTCACCCACTGTGACCGGTCGGAGTACTGGTGTCAGCAGCCAGAGTTGCAGGGGATAGGCACTGTCCCCTGTCAAGAGATGTATACCTGTTAGTGCAGTACTGCAGTCTGTCAGATGATGTCCTGCACCTCTGTGTAGCCCTCCCACACCCCTTCCCTGGCCTGCAATGCCTGCCCCCATCCATGCTGTTGTGTGTATGCCTTGTATGCTACTTCTCATCAACTAGTTGCCCACTGGGTATCCTGCCCTCCTCAAAAGCCTGGCACAGCTGGGACTGGTGCCAGATGAAGACGTCATGGGCACTGCCGGGGTACTGTGCATAGACATTGCTGATGCGCCCAGCCACATCGCACACCACCTGGCAGTTGATGGAGTGGTACCCCTTCCTGTTAACATACACGTCAGTGCCATCACCAGGTGGTGCAAGGATGGGGACATGGGTGCAGTCAATGGCACCCAGTACGGATGGTAGGTGAGCAACTCGATGGAACTGCTGCATTGTTTCTCTGCACTCTGCTGCTGTGCTGGGGAATACTATGAACTCCCCAGCATGTGGCAGGAAAGCCTCTAGGAACTGGGTCAGGAGGCGTGAGGTGGCAGACTGTGTTACCCCAATGGTGTCCCCCGTTGGTCTTTGGAATGTCCCTGTGGCAAGGAAGCACATCGCTGCTGTCACCTTCTCCTCCACCACTGTCATGGCATGGCTGTGTCTGGTGTTTGAGTGCAGCTGCTCATGCAGGAGTTCACAGAGCTGCCTCAACATTCTCCTGTTCATCCTGTACTGGCCAATGATGTGGTCATCAGGCAGGGTCTCGAAGGGACCCTGGGCCGGTATCACCTGTTTGCAGCATACCATCTCCTTGGCCTGCATTGTGGCCCATGTTGTGTCCGGTCCCTCTCCTCCTCCTCCTCCACTACAGCTGCCATCGATGGCAGCATCACTGCTACTGGCACTGCACACATTCCCACTTCCTGTGGTGGTCCCTCCTCCTCTGTGTTTTGCCCTGGGTTAATACCAGCCTTTTATAGGCGGTAACTAGCGCCGCGCTACATGTCATGCTATGTATCCTAGTGGGCCTTTGAATATCACCTTGCGCATCTCTCTTGGCCCCCCTTCCTTTTGACGCTTGCATACATTAGTGGTTTGCCCCACGCTAATGCTGTTAGCGCGTGCTAACTGGTCCTTTGAATATGGCAGCTCCGCGCTCTTCCTGCGCTATTGCCGCGCTATTGGTTTGTGCGCCGCGCTATGCTTTGAATATCTGGCGCTATATGTTTTATTTATTTATTTATTGAAAAGAATCAGAATTACAATCCTTTGAGTCATAGACTCCTTTGTAAAGGCTCCATGTCAGTAATAAAAAGGGGAAAATACACATACATACTTACACCTGTTCAATCAGGATTCATACCACAGCACATCACTATCTCTGCTTTGACCAAGGTTTTTAGTTTAGTTTAGTTAAGGCTCTGAGCTGCAAATCTGGTGACATCCAGCAGATCAGACCTGGGTTTGAATCCCACAGCTTCCACTTGCATACTGTGTGACCCTTAGCAAGTCACTTAACTTCCCTGTGCTCCTAGGTCACTCCTGTAAAAAAGCTTTCAGCTTAGTGTGCTACTCCTGGTTAAAAAACTAAATAAAAAAAATATATATATAAATCATACAATACATAGTCATACAGCACAGAGTTATATACTTTGGAAGGTTACATCAGCAGGGATCTTAAAGAAGGTCCCGGGTCAAAGTATTGTAAATATGGCAGGATACAGTTCTGGAGAGTCTTGAATGGGCCCAGATTCTTAGTATATATATATATATATATATATATATATAGTGAAACTGAGGAGCCTGGGAGAAATAACCATGGGAGACAGAAGAGAAAAATGCCCCTTTTCTGTGGGCTATTTCACTATATGATATATATATTTCAGTAGATAGTGTATGTGGTTCACTACATTGTGTATGCATTTCACTATATAATGTATATATTTCACTATATGATATGGGTATGTCACTATAGAGTGTATGTGTTTTACTATACAGCCAGAGATTCTGAATTATGTCCCTAATGGCTTGCCATACAGAAGGCTCATGTACTGTGTTGTTGTTGCTGGGCTATTGTAACTGTGTTCTTTTCATGGACTAACATGCTGAATTTCTGGGCTAAAGTACTGCGATCATTCAAAGGCGATACATTGATTTTGTGGGCATTGAGGGTTCATGTACTGTGTTATATTTGTGGGGTAAGTGCTAAAAAAAGGCATTGAGAGCTTATGTACTGGGTTCTTTTTTGAGGCTAATGTCAATCAGATTGGACAGGTCTGAATGTAGGGTATAGAGGCATTTGATGCACAAAAGCAAATTTAAGAAGGGGATGATGTGGGGATCGATACCTCCCCAGCTAACAACCTACATGATTACATGATCAGTTGCTTGGCCGGGGCACGCAAGCTGACCCCTCTACAGCTTCCAGGACAGATTTGTTATTTTCCTTCAGCCCAATAACCCTGAAATAAGTTGAGGATCTCCTCCTTAATCTTGACACCAGAAAAAGCGCCGGAGCAGATCTTATTGATCCATACTTCTTAAAAGTAAGCTACCACATCCTGGTTGTACCCATTACTCATCTATCAGTCTGTCTCTTACCCATGGTGCTCTCCCAAACATGTGAAAAACTGCCCAAGTCATTCCTCTCTTCAAATCGGGTGATCCATGAGACCCCAACAACTATAGGCTGATCTCTCTGCTTCCCACACTCTCTAAACTGCTTGAAAAACTTGTAATCCTAAATATTAGGAACTACCTCAACTCCTTCAACACACTTACACCTGTTCAATCAGGATTCATACCACAGCACAGCACGATCTCTGCTTTGGCCAAGGTTTTTAATGATTGGCTCCATGCCTTGGACAACAGACTCTTTGTGCGTGCTGTGTTCCTAGAGCTCAGTAAAGTTTTCGAAACTGTGGACCATGCTATGCTCCTGGACATTCTCCATAAAGCTGGCTTTGATGACACAGCCATCAAATAGTTCAGTAGTTACCTGTTTGGCCGGACTTAACAGGTAAAAGCAGAAGGAGACCTTGCCCCTCTAAAATTACTACCAAGAGGAGTTCCACAGGGCTCCATACTGGATCCCCTCCTATTTGCCATGTACATCAATAACATCCATTCAGGAATTATATCGGCAAATATTCACTTATTCACCAATGACACTGTACTGTACATCTCCAGGCCAACCCCTGATAGCACCTTTCTTGACCTACAGATGGAATTCGACTGCCTCCAAAAAAACTTGCTACACTTAAAGTTGCTGCTTAAAGTAACAAAGATGAAAGCAATGCCCTTCTCACCATCTTTGAAGAATTCCTCTGCCTCCGTCCTGACTTCTATTCCACAGATCTTCACCTTCCTGGGAGAACATCTTGATGTCATCTCAAAATTTAAGTACCTGGGTGTCTGGCTCGACAGCAAGCTAACTTTCTCCATTCATATAGATGAACTTGCAAAGAAGCTCAAGCAGAGACTCTGCATTTTCTTTCGGATCAAACACCTAACTCTCGGCACAAGCAAAAATTACTCTTGTCCAATCAACCTTTCTCTCCTTACTGGACTATGCTGACCTTCTCTATGGTTGAGGCACTCGCTCAGCATTGTGTAAACGTGATACCCTATACCATAGGGCCCTAAGATTTATAACTAGTGCCCCATACTCCACACACCATTGTGATTTATACAGACTAGTAGGCTGGACATCCCTAAGCCTTAGATGGGAAAAAACACAGCCCTCTGGACCTTCTGTGCCATTACCAGTCTGCTCCCCTCCTAATCTTTGACTGCTTCCTCATTTGCGCCCCTGGAAGCTACAGGTTGAGAAGTCTCTTCTACATATCTCTTACTATTCCTAAAGTCAGAACCCACTTTGGATCATTTGCCTTCAGCCAATACTTACCATCTCTGTGGAATAAGTTGCTAAAATCTCTCTGAATCTCTGACAGAATTAAAGTATCTTCCTTCAGAACCCTGCTCTCCCAAGCTTTTCTGAAATTCTGTACCTGTAAAGCTTAACACACTACACTCAGCTCCCCTATCTGCTTCTGCTATAGATCTGTAACCCTCCACTCTTATACTCCTACTGTACCTCTTTTGCATAACTACTATATGCCCTCACTCCTTACACTTTCACTCTTTACTTGTAAATTCCTCCAGCTAGCCTCCTACTAGGTTCCATAAGTGGTTTATTTTGGTCAACAATGTCAACTACTATCACTCCTGTGTGCACAATGTATTATGTGGTGTACTTTGTCTATCTTGTAAATATTGTACTTGTATTGTACATGCACTTATATGTGTTACTGTTATCCTTTTTAGTTGTAATATGCAGGTCCATCTTGTAAATTAGTTCTTCTCAATGATGTTCCACCTGGATAAATAAAGACTTGATTGATTGATTGATCGATTGATTGATCTAATGGCTGGTATAGGCAGGGAGGAATAGGGGAGGTGGAGGAGGAGAGAAGCAGGTGGTTACTAGGGGCAGGAGGGAAGGGGAGGGGGACGTTAGTTCACTGCAATGATTGTGAAGTAGCAGTTTTCCTAGGAATAATGTGGAGAGCAGGGGGATGCCTAGTGTGCAGGCACCTGGGGCAGCTGAAGGTGGAGTTAAATAGATTAAGATGGGAATTAGAGATAGTGGGAGGGGTTGGAGAAGGGAATAATGGAGTGAAGAGCTGATTAGGTCTGCTACAGGTCCAGTGGAAGGCAAAAAAAGGGGGGTACAGATGGGTTGCAAAGATGTCCAGAGACACCGTCTACACACACAAACATACAAAATGCCAGCAGAAACAGGCATCACAGTCTATTGAGTCTGCTTGAATGTGCAATTAGCCCCTCAACTTGTGGCTACCCCATCCTCCCTTCCCCTCCTCTTAACAACCCCCCCAAGTCTGTTTCAAACCCTCTTAAATCCCTCCACCATTCCACATGACACCACCTCCTCAGGCAGAGTATTCTACTTGTCTACCACCCTTTCTGTGTAAAAGTGTCTCTGGATTTCCCTCCTGAATCTCACCTCCTCCAATCTCAGTCAGTACCCTCCCATGTCCCTCCCCCTTCTGATCTGAAGAATCTCTTCTGTATTAGTCTTGTTTATTCCCTTTAACTATTTAAGGGTTTCAATCATATCCACCCCTATCATTCCGCTTCTCTAGGGAATACATGTTCAGCTCTCCCAGCCTCTCCTTATAGGATTTTCCCTCCAGTCCCTGGATCATCTTTGTTGCCCTATGCTGCATCCCCTCCAGCAATCTGATGTCCTTCTTCAGGAATGGATGTCAATACTGCACGCAGTATTCCAGGTGCGGTCTGACCAGTGACCTGTACAGGAGAAGGATCACCTACCTGTGCCTGGAGGAGATTCCCGTCATTATGGTCCCCAGCAACTTGTTTTCCTTTGCAGCTGCCTTTCTGCTCTGAGCTGAGTGGTTCATACTCCCTGTTATTAGTACCTCTAGATCCTTTTTCTCCATGGTGCTTTCCAATTGTGCCCCTCCAAACTGATATTTCCTCTGCTGGTTCCTTGGTCTGAAGTGCTGGACCTTGCACTTCTTGGCATTGAACACCATCTGCCATGTCTCTGACCACTCCTGTAGTTTGGTCAGGTCCTCCTGCAGCCCCCCTCCACCCCCTATGTCATCTACCACAGTTCCAATTTTAGTATCTTCTGCGAACAGACTGATCCTTCTCTGGATCCCATTTGAGATATCAGCTATGAATATCCCAAACAACACTGGTCCTAGAACCAATCCATAGGGCACCCACTCGTAATATCCCATCAACCAGCTGGTGATCCAATTGACCATTTTTGTTCCTACCCTATGTATTCCACTTTTCCTCCAGCCTCCCATGCAGAACCAAGTCAAAGGCCTTGTTGAAATCCAAATACAGGATGTCCACTGCATAGCCCCTGACCAGTTCATGGGTAACCCAGTCGTAGTACTCGATTAAGCTTGTTTGACAGGATCTGCCCGAGACAAAACTGTGTTTTTGACCATCTTGGAGACCCTTGTCTTCCAAAAAAGGTCACCAGCCTCTCTTTTAGGATTGACTCCATCAGCTTCCCCATAATTGAAGTGAGGCTCACCAGTCTGTAGTTGCCTGGCTCATCCTTCAGGCCACTTTTATGAATGGGCAGCACATGGGCCATCCTTCAGTCCTGTGGCATACATCCTGTGTCCAGTGATGTATTGAACAGGTCTGCCAGTGGTCCTTCCAGGATCTCTGCTAGCTCCCTGAGTGCTCTAGGGTGAATGCCATCTGGTCCCGGTGCCTTGTCCACCCTCAGCACCCTTAGCCCTTCCAGCACCCTGTCCTCTGTAATCCTGAAATCAGTCACCCCCACCCACCACCCACTCCACCCTTCCCATGGGGTATCTGTCCCCTGTTTTCCTTCATGAACACAGAGCAGACGTACTCATTCAGAGCCTCTTCCTGGTCCTCCCTCTTCTCCACCCATCCCCATCCTTCTTAATCCTCACAATCTGGTCTTTGTTCCTTCTTCTTTTGCCAATGTAGTGGAAGAAGTCCTTTTCCCTGTCCTTGATTCCCTGTGCCAGTTTCAGCTCCCTGGAAGCCTTGGCCACTCTGACTAGCCTGGTAACCTCCCTGACATTCTTTGTGTGCTCGTCTTTGTTCCTTTGCTCTCCTGATTCCCTAAGCCTCTGGAATGCCTTTCTCTTGGCCTTCACCCCATCCATGACCTCCCGAGTCAGCCAGCTTGGCTTCTTTGCCCTACCCTTTTTGCTCCGTGTCCTAGTACAAGTCTCAGTTGCCTCTGCTAACCCTCATTTAATGATATCCCACTTCTGGCTAGCGCTCATGCATGCCTGAAATCCCATCAGGTGCCCAACCAAAATTTTCCCCAACCTTTTGAAGTCTACTCCCTTAAAATCAATCACCCTAGTGCCCATACCTCCCTTTTCCCTGCCATACCAAGTGTGAACCACATCGTGTGATGATCACTCTCAGCCGGAGGTCCTCCACTCCCAGATCCCTTACAGCCTCCCTATTTGTCAATACCAGGTCCAAAGTCCTTCCAACCCTCGTTGGCCCATGGACCAATTGCACCAGGATGCAGTCCTGAAATGCATCTAGTAACATTCGCTCCTTTGCACACGTGGTGTTTGGGGTGTTCCAGTCCATCCCAGGGAGGTTAAAGTTCCCTACCACTACTGTGTTCCCCTTCCTACAGACCCTTCTAATCTGCTTGGCCACATCCCTATCTAAGTCATAGCTCTGAGATAGTGGCCTGTACACTACCACCACCCTCAGTGTCTTTCTGTTGGAGTCCTGAAACTGCATCCATAGGGCCTCTGTCCTGCTCTCCATCCCCTCCTCCCATATGCACCTTTTCCCCTCCCTCGCGTAGATCACCACACCTTCCCTTTCCCCCAGCCCTGTCCTTCCTGAATATCCTGTACACTGGGATCATCATATCCCAGTCCTGGTTCTGGGTGGCCCATGTTTCAGTGATGGCCATGATGTCCACCCTCTCCACAGCCAAGAGAGCCTGTAGCTTGGCTAATTTGTTACCCAAGCTTCTTGCTTTCAGCGACACCACCCTCCAACCAGTGTCTTTCCCTCTCCCACTTTGGCTCCCCCCCTCCTACCCTCACCTTGTATCCCCACCCCAAATACCTGTCCAATAGCATGGGGTGAGCATGCTTGGCTCCACCCTCTGGGATCCCTGCCTATTAGCTGTCCTCATGCCCCCCGACCTAGTTTAAATCTATCCTTGATGCTATGTACCCCTCTAACTTCTGCTTTAATACCCCTTCCCCTCTCCGCTCAGGTGCAGCCTATCCCATGCATATAGATCCTTATTGTCCCAGGTTCTGCCCCAATCCCCCACTACCCTGTATCCCTTAGACTGACACCATTTCCCCAGCCAAGTGTTGAACTCCCCAATCCTCCTTTTCCTTCCTGTACTCATGCAGGGTACTGGGAGCACCTCTGAGAAGGCCACAGATTCCCCCACTTCCTCACATAGCCTTCCTAGTTCCTCAAACCTCCTCTTCACTTCTTCCACCATCTCCCCCACCAGGTCATTAGTGACCAGATGCACCACTACATGCGGTTTCCTCCTGCCCCTCCTTGCACACTTAAGAACTGCCTGTCCCGCCCTGTCCACCGTTATCCAGGGTACAGCCTCCACCCATATCCTACTATGCTTTTCCCCCTGCTGCCACATCTGATCCCTTTAAGTATGGAATCACTCAGCACTAGCACACCGCCTCCTCATTCCTTATTCCCTCCTCCACCCTTTTCCCATAGTATCCAATACTAGTGCAAGCCACATTGCTAACTCCATCCTTCCCACTTCTGCTCTCCCTTCACCACTTTTGTGTCTCCCACCCCCTTCCCTGCTCCCTCCCCATCCTCCACTCCCTTTCCCTCCACCCTGGCCCCTCTCCTCCACTCTGCCCCTGTTGTCCTCCCCACCAGCAATGTTTCTCTCCTCTTCACCCCTGTCATCCTCCTCTGACCGACTCCTGTCCCTTATGGATTTCCTCCTCCCTCCCCTACTGTCCCTCCGGAGATTGCGCATCCCCACTTCTACCAGTGTCACCAGCACAGTCGTCCTGCTACCTGCCCTTCCTGCCTGGATGTGCTTTGGCCCCTTCCCCAGAACCTAGCCTGCAAACTTGTGCTAGGCTCCTTGTTTGTTCCACTCCTGCACTCCCTCCCCAACCCTTCCCTTCAGTCTCTGTTCCTCCCATGTGGTGTCCTCATGTTATTCCCCATATGAGCTCCTCCTGCCTCAAGGCTCCCCATCCCCTCATCCTCTCCATCTCTCTACATAGCCACAGCACTTCCTCCTCCAGCCTCTGCAACCTACTACAGATTGGACACCCTCCTAGCCTCCACAATACGTTCATCCAAACCACCACCCCACATCCATTGCATCCCACAATCCTACCCATGTTAGCCTCCTTGCCTCCTGCTTCCACTGTACCACCCCCCCTTTGCTGACCCCAACCACCCTCACTGGACCCCTCCACCCTCCAGTGTGTCCATCCCTGAGCTACTCCATCTGTCCTCTCCTCGAGATGCCCACAATGGTTTTAAGATCCT
The DNA here is from genome assembly GCA_016271365.2 of Neoceratodus forsteri. Taxonomy (NCBI): domain Eukaryota; kingdom Metazoa; phylum Chordata; order Ceratodontiformes; family Ceratodontidae; genus Neoceratodus; species Neoceratodus forsteri. The sequence goes on along the minus strand of CM057455.1, from coordinate 922,717,509 downwards.
TGTGCTGCTGCCTTCTGAGCAGACTACGCATTATTAGCAGTATCTATATATGACTTTGCAATCCTGCGCTACTTCCTTCAGCGCAGACTAGGCACTATTAACAGTAACTACACAAGACTTTACAATCCTAGCAATGTCCCTTTCTGAGGCAGTTAAAACCAAACAGTCCTCAATCCTCAGTACCTTTACAAGTGGTGTCCCTAACTGCCACCCCCTCCTAGAAGAAAAACAGACAACACAGAGCCCACCATGACATAATCACCCCCAAAGTCCCAAGTGTCCCAGAACAACCAGAGTGGTCTAGCTTTGAACTGGAACAGTCCCAGTACCTTAACTCTGAAAACAGCTGGTACTTAAGAAAAGGAAGTCACCTTATCTTATCTCAATACTGGGTCCCTCCAATTGGTAGAGTTCCTTCTTTACAGCTCGCCTTGGGGTGACTCTCTCCTTTGAGCTCTTCCAACTGCCCTTACCTGCTAGTTGCTCCCCCCGTCCTCCTCTGATAAACAATATAATGATCAGCTCTTTTTTGATAGTCTTGTTAAGCACTCCTTCACCCCTCCCCACTAGAGGGCTATCCCTCATAAGGCTGCATGTTTTCCCTGGTACTGGATCTTCCTCCTCCTTTGGGTGTTTAATAGAGGTCAGGGCTGGGGAGGGTGGATGGGCCAAAAACCTTCTTCCCCTTCTGGGATGGCTCCTGCTGCCTCCCTCCACTGCTTTTCCTCTTCCTTCTCATTATGGCAATGGCCGCTAGGTCTCCTCACTCCCCAGACCTTCTGAGCATTTGAACTGAGTGGCGGCTGGCTGGCTTTCTAAAGTTGGACACTCTGCTCAAATCCTGCTTGTTACATGCCTATTGGCTCCTCCAGGAGCCCACATTGCGCTATTCCATCCTCGGGATAAGATGCTCTTCCTTGATCCTGAATTGGTTCCCTCTTGGAGCCGGAATGCCTCAGCTCAAACTATCTCCTCCTACTGGGACAGCTTCTGTCACCTCCCTCTGCCACTTTCCCCTTCCTTCTCCTTGTGGCAGTGGCTGCTTTGTCTTTTCACGTCCCAGCCCTTCTGAGCTTTTAAACTGAGGGGCAGCAGGTGAGCTTTTTATGCTGGCTGCTCTGCTCAAATCCCACTCCTCACGTGCCTATTGGCTCCTCCAGGAGCCCATGTCATGCTATCCTGTCCTTGGGATAGGGTGCGCGTCCTTGCTCCTGGATTGGCTCCCTCCTATAGCTGGAATGCCTCAGCTCAAACCCTCTCTCCCTTCTGGGATGACACTTGCTATCTCCCTCTGCCACTTTTTCCATTCCTTCTCCTTGTGGAAATGGCTGCCTTGTCTTCTCACTCCCTGGACCTTCTGAGCTAATAAACCAGATGGAACTGAAATAAGGCTTGGCAGGAGGTAAGAAGTAATGGAAAGGGGGCAGGGAAAGCTGTACAAGGAGGTAAAGGAAGGGTAAGGGAAGGAAATGTAACAGCAGGTATGGAAGTAGGGGGACTAGCATCAAACAGATTTATGGTACTTAGGGGGCACATGAGAAGATTAGGGTTCAGAAAACCATAGCAGAAAAGGTAAGCAATATGCAGATGGGAGGGGAGAGCAGACAGAGTTGGAATGGGGGCATGCATAGGCAAGGGGAAGGGAAGGGTGGAGGTGAGGCGGAATAGAGGGAGAACCAGTAGGGAGGAGACAGCAGAGGATAGCAGGAGACACCAGGGATGATATGGGGGAAGGAGGCAGGGGAGAAAATAGCAGAGAGCTATGAGGGCACAGAAGGGAGGACCAATAGGCCAAATAGGGAGAAAGGGAAGGGGGAGGAGGCTGATCCACTAGGGGCAGACAGGGGGACAAAGGCAAAGAATGGGATTGAGGAAAAGGTGCTAGTCTATGGGGATTCCATTAGCAAGAGTACACAGTGGGTAAGGAAATGGGACCCAAATAGGAGGAGGAATGTCAAAAGTGTGCCAGGGATGGAAACAGGGTGGGCTGGGCTGAAGATCAAGGAAATTTTAAAGAAGGTGGGAGCAAGCCTCACTTGATCATTCACCATGGGACAAATGACTTGACAGAAAATGAGGTAGGAGTGGTGCAACAAAGGTTTAAAGAGCTAGCAGGGTGCTGCAGAGAGTTAGAGAATACAGTGGCATTCTCTGAGGTAATCCATGTCCCCTGTACAGGCAGGAATTAGGAGACTAGAGGAAGTCAATGAGTGACTAAGGGACTGGTGTTCATCGGAGGGGTTCACTTGCACTGGAGGGGGGCACAAGAGGAAGGATGAAGGACTATACTCAAAGGACAGTCTGCACCTCAGTGAGGAGGGATCCAGAGAGCTCAGAGGAAAGTGGCAGAATACATGAATGGGGCCCTACATTTAAACTAATAAAGGGGGAGTATGAGGCTGGGGAAGCCATGGAGGTCAGCAAGGGGGGCAGGATACTAGCTGGCACTCCTCCCCTAGAAATGGGGGAATGGAATAGAATGTGGAATGAAGGAAATGGAGGTCAAGAGATTTGGAGAGCCATGTGTGCAAAAACTCGAATTCTGGGGAACAAGATTACTGACTTGGAGGCCACCATTGCAGGGGGGAACCTGGATCTAGCTGCCATCCCTGAAAGCTGGTGCAATAAAAACCAGGATTTGGATGTGGCAGTACTGGGATTTACTTTGTTCAAAAGAGACAGGGTTGGGAGAAAGTGGGGAGGAGTAGCCCTTTACATAAGGGACAGCATAAAGGCTACAGAAGTACAAGGGGAAGAGAGTGGACTGGAGGTACTGTGGGTCACTCTGGATAGACAAAATTGGTCCATTTTCCATACAGGAGTGATATACAGGCTTCTAGCACAGGAGGAGGGAATGGAGAAATCCTGAAAGCAATTCAAAGTCTGGTGAGTATGGGAGGGTATACCATGTACAGGGCGACTGTGATTGAGTTCTTACAAAAATGGCAACTCAATCAAAGCGCCTATATACAGGGCTACCTGGCAGGGTAGTGAGCAGATACTTGGGTGGGCTAGGTAGGGCGAAGGGAAGTATACTCGTATTCATGCACATGGGTGGTATGTGGGAGGAGGTGTGGTGGGCAGCTGTCGAGCTGGACCACTAGCGTGGTGAGGTGGGTGGTCGCTTGGGAGGTGCAGGGTTTGGGTCTGGTGCTGTATTTTTTTTTTTTTTGCTGGCAGGTGGCTTTTAATTTTTCCAAGTTTTTAACTCCCCCCACCAAGATGCACTTACCTGGAATTGAGAATCCATTAGTAGGGGGGTGTGGGGGGCACAGCCCTCTGAATTAAAAAACATCCCCGTGGATCTCTGGCACTCTCTTTCCAGTCGCCGCGAGTGCGCATAGCCAAAATTCATTTTTGGCAGTGCACACTCAGCATAATGGCGATTGCTATTCCGCAATCGCCATTATGACATAGAACTGTATGGGAGAGTTGTTGCTGATGGGGGACTTTAACCTACTTGACCTGAATTAGAGATTCCCAGCAGAGACAACTTCCAGGAGCAGGAACATCCTTGACTTCATGCAGGGGCATTCCTCAGGCAACTGATAATGGAACCCACTTGTGGAGGAGCATTGCTGGAGCTAGTGCTGACAAACGGGGACAGTGTTGCTGACGTCACAGTGGCAGATCACCTGGGGACCAGTGTTCTTTGCAGGCTGTTGTTTACTACAAAAAATGAGTGTGAACCAAGCTGCACATGGATGATGGTCATGGACTTCAGGAGGGCTGATTTCAAGACAATGGGAAAATGCCACAGGGATGCCCTGGTAGGGATAGGGATGAATGGAGGAATTGCGGGCCAGTGGGAAAAAATAAAAGAGGGCATAGAAAGAGCAATGAATCTCTGTATCAGGTAGGTCTTTAAGAGCAAGAGGAAAAGGAGACCACTATGGTTCTCCAGGGAGCTAGCAGAAACAGTAAGAGTGAAAAAAACAGCATTTGGGAACTACAAAAAGACACAGAGGGATGAGGATAGGAAAAACTACCAGGAGATGCATAGGAAGGCAGGGAATACAGTGTGGAGAACAATGTCAAGAACAGAGGAGAAGACTGCCCTGTTAATAAAAAAAGGGGATAACATATTTTTCAGGTACATTAGTGAGAAAAGCAGGACCAGAAAGGGGGATAACAAGGATAAAAGGCAAAGGGAGTGGCTGTGAGGAAGGGGACCAAGGCAAGGCAGACATATTGAACTGGTACTTTTGTTCTGTTTTTATAGTAGAGGGGTAGATGACGGGCCCAGATAAAGAACAGGGCCAGAATTGGTAGGGAGGTGGACTCTAGTCCCTTTACAGAAGAGGAAGTCCTCAAGGTACTGGCAAAAACAAAGGTTGACAAGGCAATGGGATCAGATGGAGTTCACTCTAGGGTACTGAAGGAGCTGAGAGAGGTGCTGGCAGTAGCACTGACAGATTGATCCTTATCACTGGAATAGTTCAGAGGAACTGGAGAAGGGTGGATATGGTCCCATTTCATAAAAGAGGGAATTGGGAGGAGGCAGGGCATTACAGACCCATCAATCTGACCTTAGTAGTGGGCAAGGTCTTGGAAACTATTGAAGGAAAGGATAGTGGAATACCTTGAAACAAGTGGATTGCAGGATCAAGGGCAACATGGATTCACTGTGGGGAGGTCTTGCCAGACAGACCTGATGAAGTTCTTCAACTGGGTGTCCTGGGAAGTGGATCAGAGTGGGATTGGTGGATGTGGCATACCTGTATTTCAGGAAGACCTTTGAAACTGTTCCACAAAGACTGGTGAACAAGCTAACTTTTCTAGGAGTGGGCCTGAAAATGGTAAACTGGGTAAGAAGTTGGTTGAGTGGCCAGAGTCAGAGAGTGCTGGTAAATAAGGTCCACTCAGGAGAAGGCATGGTGACCAGCGGGGTGCCTCAGTGGTCGGTGCTGGTCCTCATCACCGCCAATGTCTTCATCAGCGGCATTGCAGAAGGGCTGGAAGGAAAGTCTGACTGTTCGCTGTTGACACTAAAATCAGCAACAGGGTGGACCACACTTGGGGGGGGGGGATTAGGAATGATTTGTGGAAGTTGGCGGAATGGTCAAATGTTTTGCAGCTGAGTTTCAGTGTTAAAAGGTGCATAATCATGCACTTGGGGCCTAGAAATCCTGGGGCTACATACTAGTTGGAAGGGGGAGGTGCTGTCGACCACCAAACAGGAAAAGGACCTGGTGGTAATCATCTCTGATGACCTGAAAGTAGCCAAGCAGAGTGAAAACGCAGTGGGAAAGGCAAGTAGAATGCTGGGGTGCATAGGGAGGAGCATCACCAGTATGAAAAAGGAGGTAGCATTTCCCCTGCACAAGTCACTGGTAAGGCCACACCTCAAGTTTTGTGCCCAGTACTGGGGACCTCACCTCCAGAAGAACATTGATAGACTGGAGATGGTACAGAGGCGGCCTACCACCACTTGGATCGCTCAGTAGCGTTTGACACCGTGGATCACAATGTGCTGCTTGACTGCCTGCAGTACTGGTGTGGCCTAACCGGTAATGTCAGCAACTGGTTTAGGTCCTACCTCATGGGTAGAGTACAGAGGGTGATGATGAGGTTAACCTCATCTAATCCAATGTTTCTGCACTGTGGAGTTCTGCAGGGGTTGGTACTGTGATCCTTGCTGTTCACGATGTACATGCTGCCATTGGGAGCTGTTATCAGGTGGTATGGGCTGGTTTTTCATTGTTTTGCTCATATATCCAGTTATACCTGACCTGTGCACCTGGTAACCATTTGGGTGGCCTCTGTGTTTAACACCTGCCTGGAGAAGACACAAAACTGGATGACTCGCAATTGGCTATGACTCAACATAGACAAGACAGAGGTACTGGTGGTGGATTCTTGTCATCGATGTGTTGGGAGGGGGACTAGGAGATCCGTCTGGTCTAGTACTGAGAGGTGCTCCCTTGACCCCCCCTCCATTCAAGTAAAGGATTTGGGCATGATCCTCGATAATGGTTTAACACTTGATGCGCAGTTGTCAGCCATCATCAAAAGTGGCTTTTATCATCTGAGGAACACTGCTCAGATCCAGACCCTTATACCAACTGAGGACCTGACCACCATGGTGAATGCTTTTGTCACGTCCAGACTGGATTACTGTAATGCTCTGTACCTGGGGCTTTCTGGAGGTAATCTCCTTTGACTGCAGCCAGTTGCAGAACATGGCGTCTAGATTGTTGATGTGCGCAGCAGCTAGATCGTTGATGAGTGCTTTGAGATTGGAGAATATTACGCCTGTCCTCTGTGAACTGCACTGGCTGTCAGACAGGCAGAGGATTGCCTTCCAGGTCAGATTACTGACCTATAAAGCCCTGCACAAAGGGGGACCAGCCTACCGGCAAGACCTCCTAGTTCTTTACTGCCCATCTCGGGCTCTCTGTACCTCTGAAGGTTGCCTCCTTGTGGTTTCCAGGGATAGGTTGCAGCATTCTGGGGACTGTGAGTTTTCAGTGGCTGCACCAACCCTGTGGAACTCACTGCCTAGACATCTAAGGAAGGCACCCTCGATGGAAACCTTAAAGAAATTATTAAAAACAATTTTATGTAATCAGGCTTTTGATATATAAGAACAAAATGAACTGACTGCTACGTTTACTTTAATGAATGATATATAGAATGTTATATTGTACTCTGCTGCATGTTCCATTATTATGTATTGTGTGTATTGTACTATGATTCTATGTATGAATGATTTTTAAAATATTTTTTCTTAAGCACTCGGAGCCTCCGGGAAGAGGCGCTACATAAATAAAGTTCCTATCTATCTATCTATCTATCTATCTATCTATCTATCTATCTATCTATCTATCTATCTATCTATCTATCTATCTATCTATCTATATGACTGTCTGTCTGTCTGTCTGTCTATCTATCCATCTACCAAACTAGTGCAGGGACTGCATCAGAAGCCCTACGAGGAGAGACTAAGAGAACTGTACAGTATACTGTATGTGCTCGTTGGAGAAAAGAAGGGAAAGGGAGGATATAATAGAAACAATCAAGTGCCTAACAGATATTAATATGGTGCAGGAAAGTAGCATTTTACACAGAAAGATGGACTCAGGGAAATGGGGTCATGCTGTGATGCTGGAGGGGGGAGACCTGTAATATAATAAGGACTGCCTGTCTCCCCAGGTCTGCTGGGAGCTTGTCACCAAAATGGGTCTCCCAGTGCTTGACTATATGGTTGTTGTCTATGGCACTGACCCCTCCTCTTGGATTGCCAGACTGGACACCATCTGTAACACTTTTTATCATTTCACTACAAACTTCCCTTCTCACACTCACTACTGCTCCTTTTATTCCTCCTTCTCAATCCTCCCTCTCCCTTCATGTTACTAGTTCCACTGTGCCTCCTTCATTTCCAAATACCGACTTGGGTCTATTTTTCCTTACATTTCCTCACTCCTCTCACCCAGCTCCCTGCCTCCTACTCTCGTCACTCCAGAGACTTGCACCTCGGCCCTTCCCCATCTGAGCAGTCTGCTTTCTCCTATCACCTCGCCTCCCTCTTCAGCATGCTCCCTTCCACTTTCTGTCTCTCTCCCACTCCCCTCTTCTTTAAACAGCAGATAAAACTTCTCTCTGCCCTATCCTGCTCTTGCCAGTCCTCCACCTGATCACTGCCTCTGGCAGTCCCTGTTACACCTGTACTGCAGATTTACGTTCACCTGTAATGCCACTGTCTGATGTAGCTTTTACTCCAGAGATAGAATATTTTTTTAACACCTGATTTGTTGTGACTTCATTTTGCACATAAATGCTGCTCATTGTTCCAGCTTGTGATTTTACCTTTTTCACTGCACGGTTCTCTGGTTAGCTGTACATTCTTATGCACTTTACTTTGAACTCAGTCACTGATATTGAGTTTGTTATACTACTGTACCCCTCTTCCCCCTTCCCCCAATGTCACACTTAGAAATGATCCCTGTCTCAGTGTGCCTTTCACAGTTACCAATTTTCAAATAAATAAAGAGGTAAATGCAGAAATAAATAAATCATAACTTTTGGCCATGACAGCACACTGAGCCACAAGTGACTCATTTCCAGGTATGTCCCGGCAGAGGGCAACTGAGGGAACAGTCACACAGTGCACAACAGTGCAGTGTTTACAATGTCATAAAGCAGCATTTTAATATAGTGAATAAATAAGAATTCACATAGCATTACATCAATTTACAGTAGATGTAGTAATACAATTAAGGCTGGAGCTGTATTTCAGTGCCGTAGGAAGGGTGGGGCGGGTGGTGCTCCCGCCCTGGGCGCAAGCCTCTGAGGGGCGCAGTTTTCAAGTCTAAAGCTCACTTTTTAATTCACTTGCGCTGTCGCTTTAAGGTTTCTTTTTTTTTTTATATATATATATATTTTGGTTTTGTAATTACAACTGGCTGTCAGCAGGGTCGCATCTGTGGACCAAAGATCAGCAAATCGGGGGGCGTGTCACATGGTTGTGCCATCTGCTGCAGACAATATAATCATGTGGTGGTGGTACAGAAAAAGAGAAACTGTGGTTGGGCCACCGCTGCCCAACCCATTAGTATAAAAGGTACTGGGTGGAGCACCACGAGTATGTGACACTGAGAGGTGGTTAAATAGAGGCTGGAGATACAGTAGTTTGTTGAGACGAGACAGAAAGAGACTAGCAGCAAAAAACAGCAATAAACTATAGAGTGTAGAGAGGAGAGACGAGACCAAGAGACAGAGAGGTATTGGATTTGTGTAAGCAATGCACTACTGTCTTCTGTGATGTCTATAATGTAGTAGTCTGACTGGACTGCATTAAGTAAAAGCAACAGCAAGCATTTTTCATTTCCATCCACATTCGTCCTGTGTGTGACCCAAAATGATTTTTTTTTAAATGAGAACTTATGTCATATTGTGCGTCAGTGAGATGAATTATGGTGTATGTGGCAGCAGTGACACCAGGTTGGGGGGGGGTACTAGATTGGAAAAAATGCAAACTCAGGAAATCTGCTTTGAATTTAATTACTGGGCTGGTTCAGCTGACTGGCTGGTGGCTGTTGTGTATTATTTCATGATCAAGGAGTGCATTCAGTTCACTTTTCTGACCGTCCGTGTGAAAGAAGTTTTAACTTGTACTGTCCACAGTGAATTTTTCTGCTCAGCATGTTGTTAAGCTAAGTTTTATAATCACACTCCCATACAGTGCTTGCTTGTTTCTTTTGGGAGTGACTGGGAGTGAAGAACAGAAGTTGTTGCCTTCCTAAATTGGGCAGACTTCCATGGCGCCAGCTGCAGGGCATCATTCTCCCACCCACATGTTATACGTTTTAATTTTTCTTCTCCTTTTGACCCATCCCTTGCACTCCCATTCTATTGCCATTGTTTGTTTTTTTTTTCATGTCTTCCGTTATCTCCACCCCATCCACACCAGTCTTGCTGTAGAAAATGAAGCATTGCCTTGCCTTGGATGGAAGTTGTTAGTTGGCCTGCTGGCAGGCCTGGCTCTGGCTGCTCCAGTTACAGGGCAGGCAGGCTCCTGCACTGCTTTCCTCATACTCCAGGTGGGTGGCTGTTGGCAGTGGGCCTTCTCATCCCAGTCTCAGGCAGACAGCACCTCCAGACCTGAGACAGTTCTTCATTCTGACTCCACTGCCCTGACTCCCCCTCAACCAGGGACACCTACGCTACCCTAGTAGTCAGTACCTGCTAGGCTGCTATTGAATGAAGAATCATCTGCAGCCGGCCAGGCAGTCAGCACTGGGAAGTAGCACTTATAGGTACTTATAGGTATTTAAGGCGATCATAGATATACAATACCCAATACATTCAATACAATTAAATCAATCAAGATTTGTTTCTTCTTATTCAGTTAGCCTCCCTCTGCCACCTTAGCTGGCATCAGGCAAGTGTAGATTAGTACATTTTATTTGTTGGTTGATCAGCAAAATAGAACTTCATTTTACGGCTCACACTCTGATGCCAGCCAACCAGAGTCTCACACACCTCAGATTCCATGGGAGCAATATTTTCCCTGAAATCAAGGGTACGGAACATATACACATACTATGTTTTTACCTGATGAAAAGCCCCAAAACTCACCACAGAGCATGTAAACCCCACAGGACTTCTGGGGACCTTGCAGCCCCCAGACCCCCGGCTGTTTTCTGGATGGGGGCAACTGAATTAGTCTCTTACCCAGGGCACCGAAATGCCTTCCTACAGCTCTGCTGTATTTGTACAAGCAGACGTGATACGACATAAAAAGAACTACTGTATTTGAAACTATTGTGCTGGGGTAGCTTGATAATGCTTAAATTATGGGTGGGGGTTAGTATGTTTTTCCCAAACTGCTTTGCCAAGTACCATCTGTTTTTCAGAAGCTATGCTTTATCAGCCCTTGTCTTTCTATGTGAGATAGTCACCAGAAGTAGTGATTAATATCAATATTGGGGTGGTTTGGGGATCATTGAACACTTATCCACTAGGAACTGGACTGGGACAACCTTGGGTCTTTTCCACATCTATACTAGCAACGTCCTTAAGATTTTATGTGTTGTATCTTTAAAGCAGCAGTACTATGAAAAAAAAATGTGTGCTTTTTTGACAGTTTATTCCCTGTGCTCTGCTGATCATATAGCTGGTACTCTTTCCCACCGGTATTGTACTATCACTGAGTAATTTGCTCAGTTATCCTCTGCTTTTTTTTTACTTTTCTGCCACCAAGCATGCTGCACTGGAACCCCCTCTGCTGCCAACTGCACATCATTATGACTTATAGGGACATCGGCAGTGGTCAGCAGATTGTCCCACTGCTGTAGTCAAAAGACATGATGCAACCTGAAGAAAAACCGCAGCTGCAAATTAGTCAGCCGGTATATTTATTGTAGCACCACAACAATTCAAATACATTGCAAATATCTAAAAAACCAAAGATGACTGAAAAAAAATATTTACAGTTATGGGAACTGAAACTTTAGCCACATGCTTACAGCCAGAAAGCAGAATTTTGATAGATAATTTCCTGAATTAGTAGTACTGCTCCTTTTTAGCTGAATTCAGTTGTATAATTTTAATGTGTTTTATAGTTACATTGTGTGTAAGTATGGTGTAAGGATGCCCTGAGCTATGGAAGGGCGCCGTGTATAAATGAAATTTTACTTACTTACTTGCTTAGTTACTTACTCCTACCAGAGAACTGAAGTTGTTTCCAGGTAGTGATTTGGATAAATATTTTTCATTGTCATTTAATTATGTATAGCTACAACACTTGGTTGGAGAACAAGGGACCTATGACAGAAGTGTAGAACATATATTGAAGCATGTGAAGCCTCATCCTTAGAAGAACGAGGCCCTTTCAAACATGCACTTTAGAAGCATCTACTTGACAAACGTAGTTGTGACTGCTCCTAGCTTTTACTCATATCCCTCACTAACCTGAGTCTCTTCCCCTTATACAATATACCACTATGACAAGGCCACTTTGGCTGCTCCTTTGATTTGCCCCTCTCTCCCCCTCCCTCTCTAACTCCTGTCCTCTACCTCTGTCTATACGTTATTCCTCTATGACAAGGCCTCACTCTTGGCTGTTCCTTCTTTCTACCTCTCCCCCCAACTCCTCCTCTCTACCTGTTTCCCTTCTCCCCTGCCCCACCTGCTTCCTGCCTCCCTGTCTTCCCCTCTGGCACCCCCCCATGGTATTCCGTAGTTTACTGATGCAACTCCTCTTCTCAAATGTCCCTCTAAGTAATCATTTTATTTATTTATTTATTTATTTTATTTAGTTTTTGTTGACCCGGTAAGTGCACTAGACAAATCCTGCCTATTTTCAGGCACGACCCGGGGGAGGGGGATGCAGATGAATGCCAACTGACCTTGAACCAGATTAAGCTGTTGGTGGTATTTTTAGTGAATGAGGGAAATTTGACCAAGACACTGGGGAAATTCCTCTGCTCTTTTCGATAAGTGCCATGGGATCTTTAACATCCACCTGAACTACCACCAATCCAGGCAGATGGGACCTCGGTTTAACATCTCATCCGAAAGATGGCACCTCAGAAGTGCAGCACCCCTCTCATGCTGCACTACAGTGTCAGTACTGGGATATTAACTCAAGTGCCAGATGTGGGAACTGAACCCACAGCCCTCTGATCTCCCGGCCTCAGAGGCGAGTGTGCTACCTGCTGAGCCACTGACACTGATCATTAGGGTCCCTGATCTTGGATCTTAAATTTGTACCCATCTTTGCCTAGCTAGCATTTATCGGTGTTATTAATTCATGCTCTCAATGCTTTCTGTGCCTTTGTATAGCAATTCAGTTTTGCATTGCCTGTCTCCCTGCGTGCTCTGTCATCTTTGTACTGTATCTCCTGCATATATACTTGAAACTGCTACTGCTCTGTTTTGAATGATGCCTCTGAATATGTAAATGCACTTTTTTCATTGTGTTTTCTGTTTGTTTTTTATGACGTAGAGCCTTTGTAAAGGAGTCCCTGACTCAAAGGTTTGTAATTCCGAAATATCAATCAATAAATAAATTGTGCAGACTGCTGCAGGGTGTTAGTATTCAGTCTTCTGGTTTCACATATGCCATCAAGCTGGCATCAGACAATAAAGGCTATCAGACAGTATTGCACTGGACTGGATCTGAACCAGTGACCAAGACATACTGTATATGGTTCCAGGACCCCACTGCAAATCCACTGAACCCTCTAGTCCCCCCACAAAAATATCTTAGTTACTGAAGAATTTATTGTAGGTATCCAAAATTCTTATCTTCTAAACTGTTCTTGTCAGATGTGAACACCGTGGCCACATATGGCCACAAGTACCATTTTATAGGGGGAATGGAAAGGAAAAATTGTTTAACCAGGAAAGGCACACTAAGCCTAAGCTTGTTTCCAGGTTTGACCTGGGAGCACAAGGAATTTAAGTGACTTGTGGCCACAGAGATCTTAATAGCCCCAATACATACATACCTACTGTACATGAAGGACATAGTCATGTTTTACCTTAAAGGAATACAGGAAATGAAGTTCAACAGAAATTGCAGCAGGGGATTTCTTTTTATTCATGGTTTATGCTACTCAGCTTGCAGCCTTAATCCTCAGTCCTTTGCTTCTTTCCAGCCCCATCAGCAATGCCTGACCCATGGAACTTACTTCTTTTGAATTACCCTCATGGGTAAGTTGTCAGGCCACCAAAGTCACTTTGGCTCCAATGTCCAGGGCTCTCTTCAGAGCAGACAGTGGTGTAGATACAGAGTACCACTAATATCATATGCAGGCCTGAGTAATTCCATTTGTCGTCCTCCATTGGGGTGTTGATGGCAAGGGCCGGATCCAGTATAGGTACATAAGCATGTTCATGCCAAGCAAACTGATATCTTCCTACCTAACTACTCCATATGCAGTACCACCTGCAGTCACTCAAGTGATTCTGGCTAGGTGGAGAGCAACATCCTCCCTTGCCAGAAGAGGTGAGCATCCTTTGGGACATTTAAACCTTCCACCCCCCACCAGTCCTCTTGCTTCCCAGGCTTCATTCTTGAATCTGGGTCACTGGTTTCCTAAGCAGCAAAGTTGTCACAGGATGGCAGAGGCAGCAGGAATTTGATTTACAGCATGCAGTCTGTGAAGCCTGTTGCATCAGGAGGTATTTGTGAAATAAAATAAGGAGTGAGGCCATGTACCAGTAAGTTTTTGTAGCCTTATTCTGAGGCCACATGGGGCTGGGTTTTTCGAGCCATTGTTCTAAAAACAGTTTGCTGCATTCAAGAATCAGTGGTGTTCTTGGGCCATCCCAAGCTAATTAAAAATGTGACTGGCATAGCAGGGTATAATAAGGGGATAGTGTTGCATTGTTACATTTGGCTGGATAAAGTTGTTAATTTTAGAAATCCTAGCACAGACAATAATTCTCATTAACAGAAGATGTTCAGCCAATTCCCAAAGGTACATGTCTTAATTTTCCCCTCTACCTCTGCAGATGGCATTACGCTCCTACATTCTGGTGCAATAAGATTCCCCCAAAGGCAAAATGCAGATATTTTTTTTTCTGTTATTTTTTTAGCCTTAGCCACATATTTCCAGCAAAGCATAAATAGACCAGCTTCCAATGCAGATGAGAAGTGTTCAGAGATCTGAGGTGCATATTTCCTTTTGTTATTCAGTGGTGTCTTAAAGAGACAGTGTTTCATTGCCTACATGAGGTTTAGCCAGAATAGCCCAGGCTGGGTGCAGCACCTCATTCACAGTGAGGCTGTTTTTCTACCTCATTTTTATGCTGCTTGCATGCATGTGCAAGAAACATAGTGCCATCATCGGAGATTTCGGAGGTGTGTCACCTCCTCCTCCAATTCAGTCAGTGAGCTGGCAGGCGCGGCCCCTGTAAGCCAATGCATTTTGGAGCTGTCTATGACACGCTCCAAAATGCAGTGGCATACAGTTGAAAGGGGGAGCTACGCTTCAGTGAGCAGAGATAAGAAGCGTAGCTCCCCGATACGCAGGCGTGCGCGCCCCGCACGCATGTGTAGCTGACGGGTGCCCAATCCCCATCAGCTGAGCTGCGTCCTCCCAGTTGCTAAGGTGCCACGCTGGGAGCCCACCCCAGTGTGGCAATCAGTCCATAGGCCAACGGGGTGCCCAATCCCACGCCGGCCGAACGCCTCAACTGTCTTGTGCCATGCTGGGAGCCCACCCCAGCATGGCAAACGGTCCCACGATGTCTTTTTTTTTCATTTTTAACCTGAAAAACGAAAACGGTCCCACAGAGCGTCTCCCGACCCCCCCTCCAACAATCCGCACCCACCCACTGCGCACCCAGCCTCCCCACGCCCCCTCACCCATACTTACCTCGGACTCGGCGCAACTATCTTCGTGGACCGGAACACGTCTGCACTCTTCAAAGCCGACCGCGAACTGAGGAAATGCCGGTAAGCTGTATAATGGCCTAGATAGGGGGGTTTCAACTTTGTTGCATATCTCAGTCATTTTTTGGAATTTTTGCACCCAATTTTCAACATGGAGTTTTTGGGACCCCTTCCCATGAATGATGTCACTGTCATGGCGTTATTCGGCCCGAAGGGTGATTTTGCGCAGTGACTGTGCAGTGATTGTGAAATCACCCTTTGGGCCTGAATACTGCCATGACAGTGACATCATTCATGAGAAGGGGTCCCAAAAACTCCACGTTGAAAATTTGGTGCAAAAATTCCAAAAAATGACTGTTTTACGAGCGTGTGTTGCGCAGTTCCTACGCAGGCTCGTAAGTTCTCGAATTTTCAATATTTTCACTCCAGATTTTCAACATTACCATTTTACCACACCTTCTTATGAGTAGTATAGCTGTCATTTTTCACATCTCACCCAAAATGTGTTTCAGCCCATGTAGCACAGAATGGCAGTCAGTGTGTGAAATCAATGTACGGGACAAATTAAGAAAATCACAGTGACACTGTTCATGAGCAGAGGTCTTAAAATGGCTATGTTGAAAATTTGGTGAAAAATTCCTAAAAATGACTTTTTCCGGCGCGCATACAGTGTTCCTACAAGAGGCTCATAAGTTCGCAAATTTTCAATATTTTCACTCCAGATTTTCAACATTGCCATTTTACCATACCTCCTTATGAGCAGTAGAGCTGTCATTTTTCACATCCTGCCCAAAACGTGTTTCTGCCCATGTAGCAGAATGGCGCAATCGTGTGTGAAATCAATGTATGGGACAAATTAAGAAAATCACAGTGACACTGTTCATGAGCAGAGGTCTTAAAATTGCTATGTTGAAAATTTGGTGAAAAATCCTAAAATGACTGTTTGCAGCCGCAAGCGTTACAAGAAAGTTCTATGGCACTGTGTTCAAATTTCATTGTTTTTCACTCCAGATTTTCAACATTGCTATTTTACCACACCTCCTTATGAGCAGTATAGCTGTCATTTTTCATCCTGCCCAAAGCGTGTTTCCAGCCTATGGCGCACAATGGCACAGTCGATTGTGCAAACTCAATGTATGGGGCACATTAACAAAATCACAGTGACACTGTTCATGAACAGAGGTCTTAAAATGGCTATGTTGAAAATTTGGTGAAAAAATTCCTAAAAATGACTGTTTTACGTGCGTGCGTTGCGCAGTTCCTACGTACGCTCGTAAGTTTGCAAATTTTCAATATTTGCACTCCAATGGCTTCCAGATACCTAAACAGCACATAGAAGCAAGCAACATTTGGCATTGACAAATGCTTGTTCATAGGCGGAAAGCAGTAAATCACAGACGTCAAGTGACTTTCCCCAGATCACACAGTGAATCCATGGCAGTAGTGGGTTTTGAATTTGGGAACCCCTTGCCAAAGGTTCTGTGCACTTTTTCTGCATGTTTAAGACTGATGGCTCCCTATATATACAGTATAAGCAATGTGTTTTTTAGAAGGTCCTGAGTTTGCAGGGATTCTCGTACAAATCAGCACAGAGCAGAGATCCAATTACGTAAAATGTTCAGAACCAAATACTTGAGGCGAAATGTACATTAGGAGAGCAGTGAACTTGCATAGAAAATGTAAAGAATAGCTGCACACAACAGGTAAACAGTAAAACAGGACAGGGTATGCACTAAGCTACTGTATATAGCTGTACACCCCAGAAATTAAGTGAGGTGCGAAGCATGAGGCCAGCTGGGGCATGCAGCAATTATGACATCATGCTTTATAGCTTAATGCACACCCTGGAGTTTTCATTACACTTATACGATGGATTGTTTACAAATAAACTGTAAAAAGAAAGCAAAATCTGCTAGTGTGCAAAAAGTAATACACTGCAGTGGTCTTAAGCAATGAAGAAACTTGATTGGCTGACAGTTACAAAACCAATGCCATAATAGCAGTTGAAAAAAGATATAGTCACAGGCTCATAACAAATAAATCACTACACTACAATTCTTTTCAGAAGAGCTTATCTTAGCTGGCTGAGAATTATAGCACATCCAGCATTCCTATGGCAAATGCAAATATTTACTTGTTAACTTAAAGTGTTTTAACCTGTTAACATAAAGATAACCTGAAAAAATAAAACAAGGAAAGTGAAGCACACAACATTCAGAGTACTTTTGGCTTTTATTGCATAATACAGAACATGGTGCTAACACCCCCTATGTAGTGCCCTGCTAATAGTGCTTCATCAGGAATGACTGAGAATGATAGCATATCAAGCATTCCTGTGTTAAATATAACTATCTGCTTGTTAACAAAAGGTTTTTTTTTTACCTGGTAACTTAAAGTGCCAAAGACTGATTCAGCTACAACACCTCATAGCAGTTAAGGATTAGCCCATGACAGAGTGTGGATTACTGGGAAATTAATCCATGGGGGGTTGTCACACAAGGCTGCAAGATGAGTGCTGAAAACCACCCAGGCATGGATTAATTCCCCGCGTAAACCATGCTCTTGAGTGGATTAACTCACTTATAACATGGCCAGGGAAAATGGGGACTGTGCAGTCACAGATGAGACAGATGGGTGAACAGAACATCAGTTTTCCTGGCCATGTTATAAATATAGTACTGCCATGGAAAGTTTGCCTTGCTTCTACACCCACCACATGCCGAAGCCATGATCTTCCTCTTGCAATTATGTTTGAAATCAGAGCCCAGGCACTGGAGCTGGGGACATCATTGGAGCACAGAAAGTTGAGTCGGGGAGGTAACAGTAAGCAGGGAGGGCTACAAGCAGTTGGGGACCAACACAGTAAGGAGGGAGGGCTACCAGTTGTCAGGGAGACAAAGAGAGAGAGAACGACTCACAGCAGGACTTGGGGATGTACCATGCCAGACAATATTCCCTTGTTCTCACCACACAACACCTACCCCATTGTCAGTCACCCCCCCCCCCACACCTGCAACATCCAAAGCCAGGTCAGTGTTGCATGGTCACCCACAATTTTGTTACCAGGCTAAGTGCTGTAGTTAGTGTTGTTACAGTTGGAGCCTCCCTTCCCCCAGATCTCAAGTATGATGCCTCAGATTGCACCAGGCTGCACTTAGTGGGGCACAGGACCCAAGGCAGCATGGGTTCACAGTAGGAAGGTCATGTCAGACAAATCTAATAGATTTCTTTGACTGGGTGACCAAAGTAGTAGACCAGGGAGGGGCTGTGGACATGGCCTACCTAGACTTTAGCAAGGCATTTGACACAGTACCACACAAAAGATTAATAGTCAAATTAACCAGCCTGGAAGTGGGTCCCAGGGTGGTAGCCTGGGTAAAACATTGGCTGGACAACAGGACACAGAAGGTAATTGTAAATGGAGTCCACTCTGAAGAAAGAGGGTTACTAGTGGGGTACCACAGGGTTCAGTACTGGGTCCAGTCCTTTTTAATGTCTTTATAAGTGACATTGCAGAGGGACTGGAAGGAAAATTATGTCTCTTTGCAGATGACACAAAGATCTGCAACAGGGTTGATACACAAGGAGGTGTGGAAAGGATGAGAAGGGACTTGGCAAGGTTGAAGGGATGGTCAGAAGTATGGCAGCTAGGATTCAATGCAAAGAAGTGCAAAATAATGCACCTAGGAAACAAGACCTCAGTGGAAGATTACACAATGGGGGGGGGGGTAGTAACTACAACAACAAAGGAAAGGGATCTAGGGGTAATCATATCAGATGACCTTAAGGTTAGCAAGCAATGTGAGAAGGCAGTAGGGAGGGCTGGGGGTATACTGGGATGCATAGGGAGAGGCATCACCAGCAGAAAACAGGAAGTTGTTATCCCTCTGTACAGACAGTTGGTGAGACCCCATCTGGAGTACTGCATCCAGTTCTGGAGACCCTATCTCTGCAAGGACATAGACAGGATAGAGGCAGTCCAGAGGAGGAAACTAAAATGGTGCAGGGTCTGCAAGAGAAGCTGTACGAGGAGAGACTAAAGGAGCTTAATATGTATACTCTTGAGGAAAGAAGGGAGAGGGGGGACATGATAGAAACTTTTAAGTACCTCAGTGGAATCAACAAAGTTCAAGAGGGTAGCATCTTCAGAAAAAGAGACGATGTAAGAACAAGGGACACAATTTAAAGATGGGGGAGTGGTTTCGGGCATGTGAGAAAGTATTTTTTCACAGACAGGTAGTGGATGCATGGAGCAGCCTTGCCTGAGGAGGCTTCAGGGTCTAAAACTGTGGAAGAATTCAAGAATGCATGGGACAGACATAAGGCAATTCTTGTGGGGGGGGGGGTAGGAAGAAATAGGCTGTTGGCTAATTAGGATCTGCGGCCTATCCTGTAGGTAGGGAAATGGGCAGACTAGGTGGGCCAAGCAGTCCTTATCTGCCATCAAAGTCTATGTTTCTATGTTTCTAATAAAGTCTTTTAACAAGACCAGGAAAACAATAACATGGCCAGGGAAAAACAATGGCTTAGCACCTTGAGGGGGCATCCTGTGACCACAAGCATTGGGTTTCAGCTCTGAAGGGAGCAACCGTGGATTAATTTAGAATTAATCCATTGTCACCTGACAGCTGCTGACGAATGGGATTGGTCAATTTTCCCAGTCCATGTTAGAAATTGAATTAGACCACACAAATGGAGAATGGAGACAGTAATCTGTGTTAGTTCAAGGCAAGATTTAACTTGTTTTTAAATGCATAAGTGCAAGGTAGATAAGGGTGCAAAAACACTCACAACTGAAGTAGTAGTAGTAACATTTTTATTAATTTTTCAAGAAATGAATAGGGAATCTCATCTGAGGCAAGGCTCATTTTCACTGAGGTGCTTAGTACAAGTTATCTAAGTTGCATACAGACATTAAACACATACACATAATTATAAGTATACAATATACATACATAAGATTATACATTACAGTATAATTCAAAAAACTGTTTCAGTACAATTCATAAAATTAATAAAGTGCAAGCAAACAATAACATTTAAACACTCTTTACAAAAAATATGTAATGCAAGTAAGAAGACTAGCATCAAAACTTTTCATGAAAACATCCACTATACAGTATTACCAAAATTCAAATAAATAAATATTTTTATACGTTACATCTGTTCACAGATTATAAAAAGTAGGCTTATTGTTTTATACAGTGTGTTGATCAGAATGGATCCATGATGGCTGTTTAACAAAATTTTTGTCGAATACCCCGACAGCAAAAACTGGCAGGTCGACTGCATTTTGCACTCGGTTGCTGGTTTCCCATGCCACAAAGTGTTTTCTTCCAGGGGCTTCACCCCCTGAACCCCCCTCATGGGAGGCTGTGCCCACTGCACCCCCCCACTTAGGATTATCAACTCTGAGTTGGAGCTGATTTGGGGGGGTGCAGGACCCTCAACAGAAAGTGCCTGGTTCCAGCAGGTCCCGTACAGTGGCATGGCACTGTAGTCACTGTAGGAGACCTCGCTGTCGAAATGCTGCTGCCGGGTGGGTATACCGATCAAGAATAACAATTTAAATTCATTTGTACTTTTGCTGAAAACCACTGTTTCATTACTAGTACTGTAAATGACTGTTCAGATGTAATGGTCTACATGCAACAGGCATTGAGTTCCATATATAGGGGCATAAATTGAAAAAGCGAGATCTGCCAATTTCTAGCTTACAATTTAGCTGAATAAATTCCCAATACCGTCTACTGATCTGAGTCCTTCTTTTATGTCTCTTACTTGTATTTTATCCAATATGTAATCTGTTACCTTGGACTTACACTGTAGCATTTAAACATGTAGGCTAAAATGTGATAAGATCTTCTGTCTCTGAGTTGTGGCCAATTTAAGGCTTTATACAATAGACATCTGTGCATCTTTTGAGGAACATCCAATGTGTACCTAGCAAATCTATTATATGTTACAGCTAGTTTAGATAATTCCTGTGCAGATGCACCAGCAAACATTAAAGCACCGTAGTCCATTAATGGTAACACAAGTGCGTTTACTACTTGAATCCTTTCATCTAATGTCATACAATTCCTAATTCTATACAATGCTCCCAAATGCATTCCAATCTTTTTAGTTAGAAAATCAGTGTGTGTATCCCATTTAAATCTATCATCTAACCATAGCCCAAGAAAAGTAACTATGCTCATGTTCAGGAATTGTCTGATCAATAGTCTTAATTTTCAACATTTGTTTCTGTTGCTTTATAACTTTATCCCTGGAAAATAAGATAATTTGAGATTTTTTGACGTTAAGAACACGTTTTGACTGCAAAAAATACTTCTGTAATTTGTCAAAAGCTGATTGTAACATATGCTCAATAGATGTTATAGATAGACCTCCTACATACATAATGGTGCCATCAGCATATAGATGATAGTTTATAGATGAATAAAGCAAAGCAAGATTAGTCAAATAAATGTTGAACATTATCGGACCTAAAATTGATCCTTGTGGAACCCCAGAGATTATAGTAGCTGAATTAGAGTTTATGCTATTTAATGACACTAGTTGTTGCCTACCTGTCAAATAAGATCTAAACCAACTAACTGCTTTACTTGACATTCCATTTGTTTTGAGTCTGGACAGGAGAATGTTGTAGTCCAAGGTTGCCAATTAATCCATAGCTGCTACAAATGGCAATTGTCACAGTTCAAACACAGTTCGTATTGTTCTCACAGTTCAAGTGTTTCTTTAGCAATACAGAACTTTTATTAGTAGTTGTAGTTGTAGTCCCGGATGAATTATCCAAAGTGTGCTGGGATAATATCCATATAAGGAAGCAAAGGAGTCCAAAGCCATACAAACCCCTGTGGTTTGCTCCATCAGAGCTTTCAATGGTGTGACTTTTAGGTAGGATTATTTTTTGTAATTCTGTTGAACTAAAAATTATGACTGTTTCAAGGGCTTTTTGTGCTGCATAATAGTAATAATACTCACCAGGATGTGTCATATTGCAGGATATCTTCACTTTTCAGCCTCATGACTCACAATGCATCCAAGGTGAGATAATAAATATCCCATCATATAACACACCCTAGTGGGTATTATTGCTTAATTAAATAAGGTATGGATTACTCATGCCCCCCCCCCCAGAAGATGTAGGGTCAGATGCTCCTACCACCCCTTGGTATCTGCAGACATCATCCAGCTTTGCAGGTCCTGAGATCTCACCTGTGCACACTACACATCCTCTCTTTCACCCTCTGCTCTCCACCTTAATAGATCCTTGAGAAATATATGTACAGATGCTGTTAGAGCAGGAAAATCCCAATATTTCAAATCAACCTTCCAACACAATCTCAAGTCCTGCTCCAAATTCTGGAGGGTTCTTCACTCCCTATTTTATCCCCCTCCCAAACCTCCCATGCCCCACACTGCTGGTTGATGGGTTGGCAGTCTTGGACCCCTCCTCTGTTGTTTCAGTACACATCTCCTTTTTCACTATTTGTGCCTTCCCACAAGCCTCCTGCCTTTCCTGCTACCTCTTCATCTAAGGACTTCTGCTTCTCTGCTATTTCTGTCCAAGAAGTTTTCTTTGCCTTCCTTTAACTCAATCCCCATAAATCCAGCCTGTATGGCCTCAACCCCAAATGTCTTTGGATGTTTGCCCCTGCCATTGCTGTACCACGCTCCCACCTGCTGAACCTCTCTTTCACACTAGGTACTGTTCCTTAGGCCTGGAAGGTTGCCAGGGTGCTCCACCTTTGCAAAGGGGGTGATCCCTCTACTCCTGGCAGCTATAGACTTATATTGCTCCAACCCTCCTTGGCAAAACTGCAAGAGTACCTTGTATTCACTAGGCTTACTAAGTTCCTTAACTCCTCAGATTTCCTCTTTCCTTTTCAATCTGGCTTTAAAAAGAATTGCGCTACTGTTTTTTTCTCTTCTTCATATTCTTACTGACTCAATACTCACAGGCAAGGACCCGTGACACTTCACAGCAGCCATCTTTATTGACCGAGCTAAAGCTTTTGATTCTGTGTCTCATCCACTACTTTTACCCAGATTTCTTTCTGCTGGTATGTCAACCGCTGTTGTGGACTGGTTTAGGTCTTATCTTACAGGTTATATGCAACATGTTCTGGCTGGTGATGTCCTGTCCCCCTCCTTCCCATTCTAGCAGGTGTCACCCAAGGCTCCATTTTGGGCCCTGTCCTTTTATCAATCTTTCTGAAAGATCTTTCTTCTATCTGTGTCACTTTCTATATCCATATGTATGCTAGATACACAGTTCTCTATGTCCCTGGACCTTGAATCCCGGAAGCAGAGTCTCAGTTACAGAGTGACTTTCTTAGGATTCTACATTGGTTCCAGGCAAATCAGCTTATGGTAAACACTAAGAAGACTGTGTCTATGACTTTTGGTACCACACAGAATCTTCCTCTATAATTCCTTTTGCCATTTTGCCCCTAATGCTCTGCACCATACACCACACTGTTTTCTCTATACCCTTCCCTCTCTTCACTTACACCAGCAGCATCACTATACCACTCTTATCTCCAAATTCTGGTTTATACCCCTCCCCTCCTTCTTCTCCTCTCTCTCCTGCCCCCCTCATCCTTCTCTTCCTTTCCATTATGCTCCAGAGACTCCCATACCTTTTCCCCCCCCCACCCTCTATCCAGTTCAGGGCAGGCTGCTTTCTCCTATTGTCGCCCATCCCTCTGGAACTCACTTCCAATCTCCTTTCATCGAGCTCCATCTCTTCATAATTTAAAACATTTACTACTCCTAACCCCCATTCCCTCTTGTTCCTGTCCTTTCCCCTCTTGACAGCCTGGGGTGAGGCTTTCTCTGCCCCTATTAATTTGAATCTTTATGCACTGTACTATTCCCCAAATATTCTAGAATCTATTGTATGCCATTATTTCCTTGCTGTCTTTTCCAAATTAGTTACTGGTCTTGCTACATGCACATGATCTTGCTGAAAGACTCATAAGTCCACTGGCTCCCCTGCAATATTTTTGCAATGCCTGTAACAGAGTCACTAGGCTTGCCAATGCTGACTACTTCACCTCCACTTTCTAGAGCAATCTTAACCATCATTCAAAGTCCTGGAAAGTCATCCATGCCCTCTTATCTCCCCCAACCCAGTCCTTCTCTCCAGTCCTCAAGGTAGGTAACATCACAATTTCTGACCCGCTCTCTGTTGCCTCCAAAGTTCAACTCTTTGTAAACATCCTGTGCCTCTTTCCTGCTCTCCTTGCTCCCTCACTCCTCCCCATCCCCTCCCCTGTCCTACCACCCCTGTATCCCCCCTTCTCTTTCTCTTCTATATCTACTGCTGACACCCTCATGGCCCTCCTTGCTCTAAATCCATTCAAGGACAAGAGCCCTGATGGACTTAACCCCAGACTCCTCCATCTCTCTGCTCCTGCCATTGCCCTACCTATCAATTCACTTCTTAACCTCTCTTTCTCCCTTGCCTCTGTCTCTGATACCTGAAATGAGGCCACCATCATACCCCTTCCCAAAGGTGAAGACTTCATCCATCCTGGCAACTACCACCCTATCCTCCTGCTCTCCACCTTAGCTAAACTACAAGGACACCTTGTCTTGGCTCAGCTCTCTTTCTTCTTCAACTCCTTCACTTTCTTCACCACCTTCCAGTCTGGTTTCCATCAATTCCATTCCAACTCCTCCTCCCTTCTCTGGCTCACTGATTCAATTCACTCAGGCAATGATCAGGGCCTTATCACCTCAGCCATATCTGTCAACTTGGTCAAAGTCTTCAACACCGTAGCCCACCCCCTTCTCCCTGGAAAGCTTAAGGCAGCAGAACACTCCAGCTCCTCTACTAATTGGTTCCACTTCTACCTTGTAGGTAGGACTCAACCTGTTAGAACTGGAGATTTCCTATTCCCTCCCACTCCCTGTCATTAATAGAGGTGGGTGAATTGCTCCCACTTTGCTACATGGAGCACTTCGAGTATTATCCCCAAATCCATGTAGTGCTCTGCAATGCAAAGTTAATTACTCCGCCTATGAATTTGAACGTGAAGTGCATTGTTTCCAATGGACTTTGCATTACTTTGCCTTGTATTACAACCTTCCCCTTAATTTTAATGCAAAGTGCCATTAATTTTAATGGATTTCACTTTGCTTCACTTGTTTATTGCTATTTGAGGCACATTTTGCATTGATTCATGGGATGGCAGGTCACATGGGCTCTATATATTGTCTTGCACAGCCTCAGTTCTGCATAGTGTGTGTATGGCAAGCTGAAGACAGTTTGCTCTCAGAGCTATGAGAATCCAGCCATCAAAAAAGCATTAAAAATCACTTTTGATCCAATTATTTTGTTCCAAATTTAGTACATCGACTGTAGAAAACCCTCCTGTGCTTAGATCCTCGAGTGTTGATTGTTTTTGTGTGCATTTTGGATGTTAATTTAGAATAATCAGCCTGTGTACTGACAGATACTGTTGAAGTGTGCTTCAGGGGAGGGGTGTATTTGTGGTGGAGTGAGATTCACATGAGAAAAGCAGTCTTTCTAACTGTTTTGTAGT
The DNA here is from genome assembly GCA_016271365.2 of Neoceratodus forsteri. NCBI lineage: Eukaryota > Metazoa > Chordata > Ceratodontiformes > Ceratodontidae > Neoceratodus > Neoceratodus forsteri. The sequence goes on along the minus strand of CM057455.1, from coordinate 922,692,096 downwards.
AGTGTGTTAGTATTTGTGTGTTTATGTACACACAGTAATACTTGAAGTAATTTTTGATAATTATTTTCTGTTTGTTGTGGTGCAGTGCATATTTTCATTCTGTTTAAAAAATGCGTTTATATAGTGTGCTGCACTGTTACAATTTCTGCTCATTACCTGTAATGTGTGGGGATGTGTGTGTGCCATCGAGTCAGACACATTTTATTGTGCCACACAGTAATTGCCGCACTCTGAATCAGTTATCCATCTGCGGTAATTTTTACTGCTTCCTTCTATCTAGCTAGTGGACTGCTTCTGCAGCACCCCATCCAACCCATAAAAGGTATCATTTTTTTTTCCAGTTTTAGATCTGTGTGACCACTGATTAAGGTGTTTTTGTGCCAGTGTGGCTACATCTCTTTATAGTGTGCAATCTACGTCTGTGTGCTTGCAACTGTTTAGTGTCCAATCTGAATCTGTAAGCCACAGTTGTTGTTTTTTGGCTTCCCATCCACCCCAAATTGCAGAAATCTCAATTTTTTGTCAATTTTCTGTGTAATCCCAAATAATGCCTACAAAGAGACATACATGCAAAGATGCTTCTGGCCATGGCACTGCTGCCAGTAGCAAGAGTGACCATGGGCATGGTAGTATGCAGCAGAAGTGCATAGTTGATGCCAGTAAAAGGATTTCTCTATGTTTTTCACAGCGCAATCAGTAGCTTCAATCATGGTTTCAGATGCTGTTGTCCCCGCTGGTGGTAGTGAAGTTACTGACGGCATGAGTATTGCCCCAATTTCAACCCATGACAACAAGTTAACCAGTTTCCCAAATACTGTGGAGTCTAAAGCTTAATATGTATAACCACAAGGAAAGGAGGGGGGGGGCATGACAGAAGCTATCAAGTACTGAAAGGGAATCAGCAACGTACAAGAGGGTAGCACCTTTCAGAAAAAGAGATGTACACGAACAAGGGGCCAAAATCTGAAGATAAGGGGGGACAGATCAGGGGCAATGTCAGGAAATGTTTTTTTCATGGAGATGGTGGTGGGTACAAGGACAAACAAAAACTAATGATCAGTGTTATGGTGTGACAGCAGCAATTGAAGCATGCCCATTATTTGAAGTTGGTGCACCTCCATGCACTCCAACCGCTGCTCCACGATGCCAATTCAGTGGTTCACATGGTCCAACTTATTCCACATCAGGCCCAAATCGGCATGTGTGGCAGGTATTCGTGCAGGGTTGCCACAGTCAGCTGCAGGTTGTGGAGCAGCCACTTACTCCATGTCCCCCCCCCCACTTGACACCACGTGCAGGTGGAGGCCATGCTGCCACCTTTTGCCTATCAGGGCCAGCAGGCACATTCATGCCATGTTCGGCAAGCTTGGCCCACCAATTTGTATAGTGGTGGTTGTATAAGTGGGGCCGCTGACCACCTATGCCCAGATGACTTCCCTTGGGGTCATGGTGCACCACCTCACCACACAGATTGCAGTTCACTACACTAGTGTCTGCAGGCAGTGTAGTGAAGAACTTCCACACTAATGAGCTATGGGGAGAACCGGGCACAGGTGGGGGCCCCAGATGTTGTTGCCTGCTTCTGCTGGTGCTCAATTGGGGCTGGGGGTCGGGAAACCTGCTGCTGCTCCTGTGGCTGTGGTGGCTCCTCCCTCTCTTCTTGCTGAGCCACTGGCGCAGGAGCCATGGCAGGTGGTGACAGTGGTGAGGGGGTGCTGATAGGTGCCACTGGAGATGGTACTTCCATGGCACCACTACCTCCTTCTTCAGGAAGGGGACCACTTGCCCAAAAGGTGCTCTGGTTCAAATGACAGGTTTATATTTTTTGCTATCTCTCTGTCTCCTCTCGAACACAGCTCTTTCTCCCACACTAGGTAAGGCAAAAGTGAAAGTCTTTCACTCTCTTGCATGATTAACTTCCTGCCTTAAGCGTATGACCTGCAGACTGTGAGCCATGTGATCTGTGGGCTGTTAAAATGCTCACTCACTTCACCTTTAAAAGAAAATAAAGTGAAGTAATGCGGAGTCATCATAATGCGAAGTCATTATGATGCAAAGTGGTGAAGTACTGCATTTCAATGGGCACTTAGCATAGCTATATGTCAAGGCAGAGTGGGCCACTTTGTCTCCACTACACTAGCAAAGTTAACTTTTCTGCATCTCTAGTCAGTACTGGTGTCCCCCAAGGATCTTTCCTTGGTCCAATACTCTTCTCAGTCTTCTTGAGTGACCTCCCTGCTGCCTGTGATTCTGCATCCATGTGCATGTATGCAGATGATATGGTACTATTTACCTCTGGTTCCTTCCCATCTTATCTGATGGCCGGGCTCTACCTGGACTTCAACACCACCCAGCAGTGGCTCTGGTCTGATCAGTTATCACTCAATGCCAACAAAACAGTCTTCTTGACCTTTGTCACCAGACAGAAGCTCAGAAAACGTACTGCTCTCCCCGCCTTCCACACCTTAGATGGGGCCACAGTTGATGATGTTCCCCCATTTAAGTATCTAGGAGTCTTGCTCAACTGTCACCTCAACTTTTCTGTGCATGTGGTTGCCATCCACAAAAAACTTCAGCCTAAACTTGGTGTGTTATATAGAAATAGAGGATGGATTCCTCTTCCTGCTCATCGAGCTATTGTCCAGAAAATGATTCTCCCCATCTTCAACTTTGTGACATTGTCTACAGTACTGCTCCTAAGTCTATCTTAGCCAAACTGGATCCTGTCTTTCACACCTTCTGATGCTTTGCTTTGGATTGTCTGACCCACACCCACCACTGCTCCCTCTATATCTCCCTCTCCCTTCCCCACCTTGCAGCCAGATGCCTCACTCACTATACATCCTTTATCTTTAAATACTGGCTAGGCCCCCCCTCCTATCTTAGCTCTTTCCTCTCCACACACCCTCCCCACCATCCTGTTACACCCTTCATAACCCTGGCTATCACTCCCTTGCACTCCTCTTCAAGTAAATCATCTGCTGGCCATGCTGCTTTACCTTACCATTTCCCCAAACTGTGGAATTCCTTCCCTCTAAACATCCACTCTGCCTCTACCCAGCACTCACTCTCCTCCCTAATCCATGACTTCTCAACTCACACCTACAGTTGCACTAGATGGCAGTTCCTGTTCCTCTACTTTTTACCTGCTACAACCATCTCCTCCTGATCTTCTTTTGGCCACCCCTTCTGCTATCCCTCTATACCCCGGCACCTTGGATCCATTCATCCTCAAAACCCAATGGATAACTTTTTCTGCCTTTTCCTCCTTATTGTACTTTGCACTATATTTGTACTGCCTTGATTCCCCCAGGGTTGCAATCACCTCCTCATCCTTGCATAAATTACACAAAATTTGTATAATGGCTTACCTGATTGTAGCTCAGTGTTTGTTTCTTAATCTTTATACCTGTCATGTAATTATTGCTTATGATTATTATTACATTACTCTCCTCTTCCCCTTTCCACCACGCACACATTGGGAAACAAGCTGTTATCAGATCAGAATGCATTTCCTGGTGAAACATTTGAATTAAATAACTAATGCAATAAATGAATAAATAAATAAATACATACATACATAAATAGATAACTCTTTACTGTTTGTTACTGCTACTATTTATTAGCTGATGCCTGTACCATTTTTTTTCTTATGTAATTACTCAAGCATTATCCCAGTTCCTGCTGCTCACATAATTGTACTTTGAGCACCTTATGGTTTTTTTTTTTTGCTTCTTTATGCCCCACCTTACGTCCGGCTTCTGCTCTGGTCACGGACCCTGGAGTCCCGACCACCGGACATCACCGAATCCCCCTGGTCATCTCTGGCTTACCCCCCAGAGAGCGGGGCCATGATACCGACCCCCGTATTGGCTGCTGAACTGTGACTGGTTAGGGGGAATGGCTCCGGTGGCCAATCAGGGCAACCCTGGGCAGAGCGTCATTTAGACACTAGGCAGGGATTTTATCCCCCTATACTTCCCCTCCCTCGAGGAGGCGGGGACGTGCAATGACGCCAGAGTCTGCCCCGCCTACCTCACCCCTCCCTCGCCACAGGCCGGTAGCGTGAGGTCTCCCAGCCTCCGCTAGGAGTCCTCATCACTCCGGATACTGTCGGGACCCTCCCCCCAGAGAAGGAGAGCTGCCTACAGGTGCTCAATCCTTCTTCCCCCGGCCGGCCCTCCGACGACCCGGGTCCGTTCCCGAACCCGGGTCGCCGGCGTCGAAAGTGGAAATCCAACCACTGCACCGGCGGGCCGGCTACCTTATGGTTTTTACTAAAATGTTTTTATTTAATGGTAATCAGTCTTTGTATGTGCACTACCCTCATTCCCTTTTCCTTGGCTAGTATCTGCAAATGAGCTTCGGCTAAGTGTGCCTCTCGTGGTTACCAAAATTTGAATAAATAAAATAAATTAGATGCATGGTCATGTGATGGGTCTTAATCATAGCTCTCTGTTTTTAGCTTTAGTCCTTTTTTGTGTCATATAATAGCAATAATACACTCAAGGGTGTGTCATATCATTGGATATCATCACTTCTCAGCCTCATGACTAACAATGCATCCAAGTCAAGATAATATCCCATGATATAACAAACCCTGTAAAGTATTATTGCTTGATTAGCTGCATGGTCATGTGATGGGTCTCAATCATAGATCTCTATGTTTAGCTTCCATTGTATAACTGCGTACAGTAAACAGTAACCATTTGGCAATGCTGATATTAAGGGCTAATTAAACCATTTAGATTTTATATTTAAATCTTGTAAATTTATTGGGCGTGCTTTGGGTTTTATTTGTTAAGAAAAGGAGAAATTTGTATTAGTGTAATATTATTACCATTTATACTGTCCAAGAATTGGCCCCTATAACATAGAGAATAATGGACAGTTTACAGTGTATTACCGGTCAGTAATACCATCAAGAGGTTCAGGACATGTAAGAACCTCGAGATCGACGCTCGAGAGGTTCCGACATGTCCTGAACCTCGACATGGTGTTCTGAACAGTAATATACTGTAAACTATCCAGTACTTTTTTCAAAATATGGATCCAACCTTTAGGTTTTTAGGTATTTTTTGTAGTGGGCAGTCAGCTGCCATCATGTAGGATTCTGTCACTCCCGGCTGACCACCGCACTTTGCTGCACTGCCTCGCTCCATGTTTCTTGCCTGCCCACTCACATGTATGGCACAGTTACAAATACATTTTTATGGTCCTACCTCTTCTTCTTGGGGGGGGGTCACAGGATCAGCCAGATAAGTCCCATTTTTAAAAACAAAAAAAATTGAAACTGCCATGGACACAGTGCACTCTTGCTAAGCGAGACATGACTGCCATCTTTTCAAAACCATTTCAGCCACCTACAGGCAAAGAGCAGCCAATCATTACACGCATTGTGAGCGTGAATAGATGATTGACCTGTAGGATGTTTACTGATGTCTGGAGTTGTGGGCTTGCGCTCTTCAACTTGTCTGGTAATACTATCGTTCAGGTTCTGAACAATACTATTACCAGATGTGAACGATAGTATTATCACTCTCAAAGTGTGGTATTATCACTTCGGGAGTGATGGTATTACCAAAATGTTTGTATGCTTTACTGTGGCGTTAAATTCATTATCCATACTGATGTCAGGATTTGTGGGCTTGCGTTCTTCAGCTTGTCTAGTAATATTATCATTCAGGTCCCGAACAATACTATTACTAGACGTGAAGGATAGTATTATCAGTCTCGAAGTGTGGTATTATCACTTCGGGAGTGATAGTATTACCAAAAATGTTTGTAAGCTTTACTGTGGCATTAAATTCATTATCCATATATTAAAATGTAATAATGATTTCCTAATTGTGTTGCTGTTTCCTCAGCTAGCCCCTACCACCTCTTAAGAACTAGAGGTGGGCAAACCATTTTGGCCAAAATCCAAACCGCCCTGAACAAGTCAAAGTAAGGGGAAGTGAACTACTTCTGAACATTTTCAACTGTCAGAACAGTTCAGAGGGCAGCTCCAGCATGGAAACAACATGCATAAGAAACACAAGAATGGAGGAGGGACCAGAGACAAGATTCTTGTTTCTTATTGGATGGGCACAGTGTCTGTCTTCCTGAGGTGGTAACTGACTGGGTTTGCAACTAGGAACCCATTTGGTTCACCTTAGGAGCTGACTGCTGATGAACAAAGACATGGAGAAGGAGCAGCAGCTGTTACACTGCTCCCTGCTGTTTTGTGTCTTTTTGTCATTGGGACTAGAAACAAGCCATTGCCAGTGACAGCAAGCGGAGAAAAAAAAACGTATCGAGCAAACAATAGAAAATTAGAAAAAAAGTTAATTTTTTGAAAAGAAAAACTTCAGAGGGTGGGGATGGGGACTCGGACTGGAAGTAAGGGAGTTGGAGAGTTGGGGACTCGGGAAGGGGAGGGGAGTAGTAGTAGGCAAGTGACTTTTGAGCCAGTTTTTACAGCTAAAGTAGGTATAGTATGCAGATGTTTTTAGGAGAAAAGGATTCCCTACATAAATTACCTGTCGTGGAACACAGTAGTTGAGTCCACCATTATTGTGATCCTGCCCTAAAATTAATGCAAGCCTATGTTTAGCATTTATCTCAATGTTGGCACAGGCTTATTTTATTAGGTCCATGGGAGGGAAAAGAGCTGGGACTTTTTATGTGGGAGGGGCAGTACCAGCAATGTAAGAGTTGTGGAAGGGGAAAGAGGTGGAACTGTGTGCATTGGAGGTATTGTTCCTCCCATGGAGGAGGAGAAAGTGAAGCCTGCATTGCCAACAGTGTTAGAGCTGACCATCTCCTTTGCAGTGCTGTCAAGTATACCACATTCAAAAAATGCAAAACCAAAAAAAACTAAATGGTGTTTTTTTTTACAGTAAGGAGTTCTGACAATTATTTATTTCATATGTAAGTGTAATTCTAATGTCTCACAACAATGTTCCTGTTGACAGGAGAAAAAATCTCTCCCTGGCATAAATGGCAGCCCAAACAGATCCTCCAAACAAGCACAGCTCAAAAGTTTATTACCATATCCAATAACATGTGACTCTGTGTCTCTAGATTCACAACCAATTTACTGCTCTCCAAGTTAATGACCCAAGGACACTTAAACACAGTTCATTTAAAAGTTCTATTTTGCCTGAATTGAGGGTAGATTTTGATAGTTTATAGGCTTTTGTAACCCAAAAAAAATTTTTATGTTTGAATTCAGCTTCCAAAGTACCACAAAAGAGATTGTTTGTCTGTTGATATTCCCTTTGCTATTCATGAACACTGAGCTCAGCCCCAACCCCAGGCTTGCCAATAGTGTTAGAGCTGATCATCTCTTTTACAGTGCTGTCATGTATACCACATTCATAAAATGCAAAACAAAACTGAACGGTGTTTCTTTTTACAGCAAGGAGCTCTGGCAATGTGTTTTTCATATGTAAGTGCATTTCTACTGTTTCACAACAATGTTTCTGTTGACAGAAGGAAAAAAAGATCTCTTCCTGGTCTAAATGGTAGCCCAAACAGTTCCTCCAAACAAGCACCGCTCAAAGGTTTATCACCATCTCCAATAACATGCCACTCATTCTGAGTCACACTCTAATTACAGGTCTCCAATTTAATGACCCATGGATACTTAAACACAGCTCATTTAAAAGTTCTATTTTGCCTGAATTGAGGGTAGATTTCATAGTTTATAGGCTTTTGTAAACAAAAAAACATACTTTTACATTTGAATTCAGCTTCCAAAGTACATAAAAAAGAGTTTGTCTGTTGATATTCCCTTTTTTATTCAGGAAAACTGAGCTCAGCCCACCCCCCAGGGATCTTCTGTGATGTCACACTGACCTGAATCATTGGCCCATTCTGTGCATGGCTGTATTAAACAAAATCTGGTCAGATGCACCACAGCTGCATAATAAAGTTAGTGAAGTTGTGTGGAATTGTTAAGGAGGTATGGAGAAACAACACAATGATTTTTAAGTAGTAAGATTTGTTTTAGTTTCTATTCTAAGGAAGGCATACACATTATGAGGAAAATATATGGAGGTGTACATTTGAATGGAAGAAATAGGAAGCTTACAAAAGAACCCCAGAGCAAATGCCACTGATGTATGTATTATCCTGAATGATATTGGCTAGACAGCCAAATTTTAAAGAAAACACAATTGCACATATCCCAATAACGCAAAGCATCAAGGGAAACATATGCAAATCTCCATGATGGTACAGAAGGTGACAGTACATGGAAAGTAATGGCTGGCATATGTTCAGCCTTGGGATTATTTACACTTTTTTTTTAAGAGAAACAGGGTTTTTGTCCATGAGGTGATGTAAGTTATATTTAAGCAATGTATTGATGTCAGGAAGACAGGCGTAATGATGATGGACTGTTAGAGAAAATGTGATATTAACTTTCAGAGGGGGTAGCTTTTGAAAAGGGCAAGGTAGTTATGCTTGTGAGAATGGGAATATTAGGAAAGTATGAGGTCTATGCAGAAGTGGAGTACAAATATGCACAGTTTCATTAGTATGTGCTCAGAGTGCAGGCAAATGTGATATGCAGGTTTGTTTTAGAAATAGGTAAAATAGCGATACATGCAATTAATAGAAAGATAGATAATTACATAGACATATAGATAGATAGAGAGAGAGAGACACAGACAGACGGGTAGAATAGGAATGGCAGTGAAGTACTGAAGTGATGCCAACCCCACCCCCACCCCGTAGACATGGACAGGCATTGGGATGTGCCTTTGGGTCATTGCCCATAACGCTCACACCATTTCACCTCACCCTACCCTGCAGACACAGACAAGAGTCAAGGTGTGCCTTGGGGTTTTCAAACTTTACACTCTCCCCATTCCATAAGTAAATATGGTGAAATGGGTACAGTATAAGAGAATGGAGTGAACTTTGGGGCTGAAGAGTCAAAGACACACCTTGATACCTGTCATTGGCTGCAGGGTGGGGATGGGGTGGAATGGCATGAGCATTACTGTTGACAATCCCAAGTCTCACCCCTGATGTCTGTCAGTCCCTACAGTGCAGGGTGTTATGGTCAGAAACCCTAATGCCCGGGGTGTTTCTTGGTATTTTCACTCCAAGTTTTCAGCATGGGCTTCTTGTGACCCCACCGCATGAAGAGTGACACTATCAATTCATTAGCCAAAAGGAGATTTTGCATAGTGATAGTGCCATTTGGCACCACAGGTGCAAAAACATATTTTGAACAGGGTGTAAAAAATGACAGCTGTACATTTCTTGCTTCAGTAACTGCTCAGCACATCTGTTGCATGACCTGCATATTGACATTTTATATCTGCTATGGAATGTACTGCTGCTATGTCTGGGGAAGTACCTTTCCTAGGTTGCAGGAACAGCCTCAGAGGAACACACACACACACACACACACACACACACACACACACACACACAGCAGAACACAGCTGCAAAATGATTAGATTGTCTACAAGCACTGTTTTCCATGCAAGACACAAGCACTTCAAAATCACACATGCACACACACACACACACACACACCAGAACACAGCGGCAAAATGATTAGATTTGTCTACAAGCTCTATCTTCTATGCAAGTTGGAGCACGGAAGGGGGTTAAGGCTGGAGATCAGTTATGGTCCATGACATAACCACATGGTCAGAATATTATATATTTTAAAATAAATGTAAATGCAAAAGTAACCATTTCAAGAAGAAAATGGAAAATGTGACACTTAACAGTAATAGGGTAAGTGAGCACATCTGGACTTAGTTGGTGCATATGCATCTCAATTGCTAAGGGGTCCTGACCATGTTCACCCTTCCTCAAGCCAAGCTACAGTAGCAGCCACAGAAATTGCCAGTTATTTCCTGAAATGTCTGTGATATTTCTAGAGAAATCTCCTGCTTTCTGCATTACCACAGCAGAGGCAGTAGAGAGAAATTTTTTAGAAATGTCAAGAAATATCTGGAAATAGCTGGCAATGTCTGTGGCTACTACTGAAGGTACAGTATGTCTAGCAATAACATGTATGGAAAAATCATGCCATATTTTCCACAAGAAGTTAGCATTTTAAAAAGACAGTGCTGTAGACTGAGAAGCAGCTTGTGTAAGTGCAGTCATCATGCTAGTCAAGATATGTTCTGGTTGTGTTCCATAAGGCTACCCAGTGAGAGAAGCAGGGGAAAGAGATTGAAATCTAAAATAGAACCATTTAACCCATTTGTGATTTAAAGTTGCATGACAAAAATGCAGCTTCCAGAACTGGGCACCATATTCCAAATGAGGCCTCACCAGTGATCTAGACAGTGGCATCACCACCTCCTTCCTTCTGCTGGTAATACCTTTCTTGATGCACCACAGCATTTCACTGGCTCACCTCACAGCTTTGGTATGTTGTTTAGCCACCTTTAAGTCATCCAATATGATTCCCATAAAATCCCTTTCCATTTTAATGAACATCAGCCCCCCCCCATAATCATTCCCTGGATTCCTGCAACCCCTTCCTTATTCCTTATTCAGCAGGCAGTTAGCACATCTGGACTAATTTGTTACATATGCATCTCAGTTGCTAAGTGGTCCTGACCATGTTCACCCTTCCTCAAGCCAAGCTAGCTGCAATATGTCTAGCAATAACATGAATGGAAAGATTATGCATATGAAAACATATAAATTATGCTGTACACACCCTAAGACTTAAAGTGTGTCTCCTTTGGTTGCCATGATGTTTGTGGTTAATTTGAAACAAAAGACAATGTAACAAGACACTGGCCTCCACTGAAGCTATTAAACAATAGAGCAAATTGCACACTGGGAAGATTGATTGGGACAAGATGCAATAAAAAAAAAAGCCTGAATAGCAGGTTCCAGGGAGCATAAAACCACCAAGAATGTTAGAAAAAACTCCCCTCCCCACTCATTCACAGGTGTTAATCAAGGTATTTGTTAACCATGCTGGTTCATCTTCTTGCTTCCCTCATAGTAAAAATGTGAAACTACATTTGTGTTATTTTAAATGAGTGATAAATGGCACGTCCAGGGGGATGGCAGCTCTGATAGTGTTCTAACATGATAGATCCACCTCATGCCCCTCCCACAAAAATGAAAGCATAGTGCATGCAACAGACCTTAGGAACATCACATTTTTTAATGTCAGCTCTGATCTGTTCAGTCTTACTGTTTTCCTGGCTCAGTTTATAATATCAGTGAAAAGAAAGTAGGAAAAAAGAAACACCCAGCCATTTGCATCTACATGTAGTTGCTAATTGCAGCTCTTATTTTTAACATGTGCTAGGCAACTCCACTTCTCAAACTTAAAAGAAAAAATACACTTTATCATCAAAGGGCTATGTTTACCAAGTACTGTGCCCATTATTAAAATAATTTGAAACCCCTCCCCTAAAAAATGTGCCCGCACATGAAACTGCATGTTTAACTGTAAAGATAATTAAAAAATGTATTTCTAAAAGCATTACTGAAACCAATGCTTTTAAAGTTTTGAAACTACTAAAAAAACTCTCGCTCTCTCTCTCTCTCTCTCTATATATATATATATATATATATTAGAGGCAAAAAAACTCCATTTAATGCATCAGTTAGTGTTGTTCCACAGTGACAAAAGTGAGGAAATTTGGTGTTAGGGTTAAAAAACCCCTTGCACCCCCTCAGCCCCACCTCCCCAACCTGCATCGGGGTGTGCATTGGGGTTGTTGGTCCCTAACTCTCACCCCACCACATGCATGAACAAGATGAGACATAGGAGAATGGGGTGAGAGTTAGGACTGATGACCCCAATGCACACCCCGATGCCGGATGGTGGGTGGGCTGAGGGAGCGCAAGGGGGATTTAAGCCCTAACACCGAATTGCCTCACTTTTGTCGCTGTGAAACAACCCTAACTGAAGCATTAAAGGGAGTTTTTTGCCTCAATTTCCCTTCTTTTTGAGAATGAGGACTATAAATAGTGAAAGAAATGTGGTGGTGGAAGTGCGGGGATCTTTGGGCCCCGCAATCCCACCACGTGCTTTTTGTGACATAGTAACAGTAACTGCAATGCAAATGCAAGCGCTAATGGTTATGCACATGGTGACACAAATGTAAATTGTAAAGCAAACTTTAATAGAAAAGCAGGTGTAGAGTGAAGCCAAACTGAACAGTGACACAAATGGAGATGCAAGCGCATACAAAAATGCAACTGGTAACGCGATGGTGATGATACTGCTATTGTAAATGCAAATGATAACTGTAACAGCAACAACAATGCCAAAGGAAACAGAAACAGAAATGCAAGCATGTACGGAAATGCAACCTGTAATGTGCATGGTCACGGTACCGCAATTGTAAACACAGATGGTAACAGTAACAGCAACATTAATGACAAAGAAAACAGAAATGCAAATGCAAATGGAAGTGCATATGGAAACGCAAACCGTAACACGCATGGGCATGGGAACGCAATTGGAAATGCAAATGGTAATGGTTTGAACAACGATGATGCAAAACAAAAGACAAACACATGTGGAAATGTAAGGGTGGCCGCCAACAGAAATGGTAATGCGCATGGTGACACTAAGTGAAACACAAACACGAACAGTAGTGGAAATGCAAATGGTAACAGTAACACAAAAGCAAGAACAAATGGAAATGGAAAGGGTAATGCACACGGTGGCGTACATGGGAACGGCAAAGCAAACGGGCACAGAAATACAAGGGTAAAGCCTACTTGTAACAGTAACTGGAGCACACACCCTATTTTTCCCGAAATGCTTCATTGAGAAACACAGTGAAAACAAAGAATGTATGCATTATAATGTGCCTCGGAGCAGAAAATGAGCAGTTGTAATACTAAATTGCTAATATCTCACTAACCATACAACGTAGAAAGAAAATGAAAATTTCACGATTCATGAGTTTCCTGGCTAGGTTTTCACTGAATGCGTAGCCCATAGGGCAATGCATGTTTGCGATGAAAATTCCTTATCTCACACCGTTTCCGAGATAAGAGCCCCAAAAGGCACGGCGGACACCACCATGTTATTCTACGAGAAAAAATGTCAACTTTGGAGTACCATAAGTTTGCGTCCATGCAATATTTTGTCACCAAACCAGCAAAAGGCACATCTGTAAGATGTTGGCTGCCTTCCCTCTAAATTTCAGCCCAAAAGACCAAACCTTTCTTTTGCACCAGAGTGGCAAAGAATTCCTGTCATTTTGCCATAGTCTAGTAATGCAGTGTCATGATTTGCGACACCTTTCACAAAAATTTGTGAAAGTGTCACAAGTGCGACACTACTTTGCGACACTACTTTTCACACAGATTTCAAAAACATATGTTTTACCCCAAAATAAAGACATGGCTAGCATCCTCAGGGCTCTACTAGGTAAACACAAAAAGAATTATGTCCCTAGATGGTCCCAATTTTAAATGCCAAGCACTTCTGTGATCAGTAACTGAAAACAAAATGGTGGATTTGCGACACTGCTAGAGTCATTGGCGACACTAAAAAGTGCATTTCCAACACTGTCAAACTTTTTTTAACTTTTCCCATTTACTTATAATGGGAAATTGTTTTTTGAATAACTTTTGAACTGTTCAATATTTTTTCACAAAATCTTCAAAAGGGACATCGGGGACCCTGGTCGCATGTTCCATGAAGTTTTTGGACCAGTCGTGTGAACCGTGTGACCTGTAGGCACCAACAAAGAATGTGCAAAAAAACATAATTGCACGCATGAATGTTGCTTAATAATTCTGCAGCTATTTATCTGATTGGTACAAAAGTTGCCAGATCCCAAGACCTATGGTTACGCCCCGAGCCTGCCAAACTTCAGGTAAATCCATTGAACAGTGGCAAAGTTATTAAGGTGCAAAATGTCACCATTTAACCTTAAAAGGGGTACTCAACCCTAACTATGGTAGCACTACTGTGCTAATATAATATATATGTATATATATTGAATATAGTAAACAAATATTGTTAATCCCAAAAACTGAACTTTATGTTTTTAGTATATAAATGTTTAAGACACACTTGTGGCTTTTTCAACTTGAATCAGAACACTGTGTCTATTGTTTTCCTTGGGAGCTGTAGTTTCAGACACTCCTTAATTACTCTTTCCTTCTGAGACATCAGGTGGCTCTGATAATCATTTGTTCCATTGGTTTTTAAGTCAATTTGAAGGCATTAAGTATCTTTTGCTCTCCTAGTCCTTAATAAAATGCAGGGGCTCCACAACTCAATCACTTCACAGACTAGTTCTGTTCCTTGGTCCAGGTTCCAAACTAGTGTGCCTTATTTCAACATGATAAATTTACCTCTTGCCCCTCCCATATGAATAAAAAAAGGTGGGGTGGATCTTTAGGAGCTTCTTGGGTGGAGGTAGGGGTGGATCTTACTCCCCCCCAAAAAATCATGCCGCCTCCCACTACTCAGGTTCCAGTTCTTGTACCGCCCATTTAAGAAAGAAAGTAGTACCCTGCAACCATTGACTAACATGAAAGCATATCTATTTGAGGGCGGAAAACATTTCTTGGAGGTGGGTAAGGTGGAGGAGAATATTTACACCTTCAGTCAGTTCCACAGACAGAAAACATGACATCACTGCTTTTGTACATGCAAAACGTCTGCAGACTCTACCTACTACAGCTGTAAAAAAGCTCAGTTCACAAAGCTTTACATGTGCCTGTGATCAATATCTACAATGTTCAAAGTTGAAGAATTTGAAGATGTGGAGAACATTGATCTAAACTTTGATATTGGGATCTGACCATACCAATTTGAGCCTCAAGTATCTACTGATATTCCTAGTGAGGGTGCTCAAGCTGCCTCTGATTCAGATACTGACAATGACAGCTCCGATCAGTTCTGTTGCCAGTCCCTTATAATGTCTTCAATGGTGACATTGCAGAAGGGTTGGAAGGGAATGTTTGCCTGGTGCCCCCCGCCCCATTCAGAGATGACACCAGCAGTCATGCATGCAGACTGATTGGGTCAGTCTGGTCTGAAAAGTTCACCCACCCATACACACTGAGTCATCCTCCCCCACTCCCAAACACACATCAAGGTTGCCAGCCTGAAAGAGGTCCATTCACACTAGCATTCATGCATACGGTCTTATCAGGCTACTACTGCCTGCGATGCACAACAACCACCCCCACCCATACACACCCAGCCACCCCCCCACACACAAAAAAATACACATACCAACAAACCATGCCAGTCACTCACCCACCCCGACACTCACACACACACGACCAGCCAACACACACACACACACACAAACATAAACACAGGGCCAGCAACTCACTCCAACCCTGCCCCACCACTCACAGCCAGCCAACACAAACCGACCTAACACACACACACACACACATACATATCACACCAAGCCCCCCAGACAAACACACATTCAGCCAGCCAACACAGATAAGAACACATATTTTTGCACTGTAACCAATTTTTTTTCAATTGTTTTGTTTTCCATTTGTCTGCATTGTGCACAAGTAATATTTGTTATTGTGAGTACAACTGACAGACAACTGCTATTGGATTTCTTATATGGAGATGGGGAGAAAATCATCTAATTGTGGATTATTCTTGCAGCTGGAGTGTCCAATGGAAATTTTTTTACTGCCTTTTTGCATGCTCTGCTATACACACACTTAAGTGTTTGTTATATTACTTCATGTGGAGACGCACTTTCGCAGGTGTGAGCAGTTTGTCAGAGGTTTTTGAACTGTTCATGATTCATTAGTGTAAAATTCCATTTGCCCAATAAATCGATAATCATTCCAGTATTTGGCACTGCCTACTTTCCCCCCGAACAAGAGAAGGTCACAAGAACATTCATAGCATTGGAATGAATGCACACTGCCATTGTAGTAGTAGTAGTAGTAGTAGTAGTAAAATTTTATTTATACAGAAAAATATGCCATTAGGGTTTCGAAAATCCCTGTTTACAAGGCATCCCTGTGTAAACAATCATACTTGTACATATAACACTGGTCATATCACAAAAAGTATATTAACATACAATTAACTCACAAACATTTCTGTTATAAATACATCCATTCTTCATAAGACATTACACTCATTAAGTACATACAGACATTTCATTTGAAAATTCATTCATCAATAAATTTCAAATATCACCTATAACACAAACATTTAAAATGTACCTCTCTTTTCACTGCCGATTTAAATCTTGATAATGACAAACCAGGATTTCTGAGGGAGGGGTAGCCTATTCCATACTGTTGATACTTTATACTGAAGGGTCATAGTACTATATTTGTTTTTAATTTTAGGGTAATATACTCTTTCTCCACAACTTCTTAGGTTTAATCCATGTTCTGTTTTTTTTAGGTTATTCAATAAATAATTTAAGGATTCATTCTTATGTAGGCCCTTTAGTTGAATTAACCAGAAAATCTCAGCCCTCTGTTCTAAAGAATTCCACCCTAATCTTGAATACATGTCGCAATGGTGTGTACCAAAGTCACACCTCAATACGAATCTAGCTAATCTATTGTAGAGAACGTCTAATTTATGTTCTTGTTTTTTCAGGGTATGTCTATATATGTGGGAGCCATAATCAATCACAGGAAGAAGTAGTTGATTCATTACATTCTGTCGCATCTCCCTTGTTAAACACTTCGATATTCGTCTCATAACCCCTAATTTAGAATTAACTTTTTTTATAAGTTCAGTCACATGCTGATTAAAGTTCAATTCTTGATCAATTATGACCCCCAGATATTTATAGTACTTGGTTTGCTCTAATATTTTCCCCTCCTGTGTCCTAATTAACAAGTTAGTTCCCATACTGTCCTTCTTAACTGTGCCAAAATACATAGTTTTTTTTTTTTTTTCATTAATCAGTAGACCAAGTTCAGTGAAATGTTTTTGCATATTTAAGAAGTCTCTCTGCAGTTTCTGTTCTAATTCACCCACATTTTTACCGGATGTAACTAAAACGGTATCATCCGCATACAGTCTAATATGTGAGTTTTTAATTACATCAGGCAAATTGTTCAGGTATACCAAAATTAAAAGGGGACCCAGGCTCGATCCCTGGGGTACACCCCTAGTAACCAAACCCAAGCTAGAATTTTGACCGTTTACTGTTACAAACTGAGTTCTTTCCTCTACATAGGATGAAAACCAGCTACTGGGTACTTCGTCCACACCCAAACACCTTAATTTATCAATCAGGACGTGATGATTTACTAGATCGAATGCCTTAGATAGGTCCACATATACTGCGCCCACCGATCTCCCCTCCTCCAGGGGGGTGGCAACTAAATCCAAGAGATCAGTGAGCGCAGTAGCCGTGGACCTACCTTGTCTAAAGCCCGACTGAAAATGGGTGATTTTTTGATACTTCTCTAAGTATGTGATTAGTTGCCTATGAACAATCCGCTCCAGTAGTTTTGAGATTGTTGACAATAATGCTATTGGACGATAATTCGGAAGTGTCCAGAGAGTCCCCCCCCCTTATAAATTGGAATTATTTTAGCCTTCTTCCATGAGGTAGGATAGACTCCCTCTTTAAGACTCCAATTGAAAAGATCTCTTAGAACTGGGGATATTACTTGGGCAGCTTCTTTTAGTAACCTATTTTCTATCTTGTCAGGGCCACATGCTTTATTTATGTTTAGGTTTCTTATTAACTTACAAACTTCAGCTGTGGTCACTATTTTAAATCGAAACTTTGGAATCTGACAACTTTCTACATCAATTTTTTGTTCTACTGACTGAACTTTCCCCTGGAGATATTCAGTTCCTGCCTTTAGATCTGGGAGGTCTATAAAATAATTATTTAAATGTTCTGCAACTATATCTACGTCAAAAAGTTTACCATTATGTTTCAATTTTGTTTCTACTTGACTTTTGACCGGATCTACTAAGTTTTTTTTATCATTGTCCAATAAGTCCTGGGATCTGTAGCTTCTTTAATTTTCTGTTTATAGTAATAGGCCTTAGATTTCCTTATTTCTTGGACAACTCTGTTTCTAACCCTTTTAAATTTTTCCCATACATCAGGATTTAGAGATTTATTTGCTTTTTTCCATAATCGTTTTTTTGATCTAATTAACTTTCTTATATTGACAGTAACCCAAGGTAGATGAATTTGTCTTTGATTAACTTTTTTCCATGGAAAAAACATATCACATGCCTCATTGTAAG
Organism: Neoceratodus forsteri; assembly: GCA_016271365.2. Lineage (NCBI taxonomy): Eukaryota > Metazoa > Chordata > Ceratodontiformes > Ceratodontidae > Neoceratodus > Neoceratodus forsteri. Next base: position 922,673,912 of record CM057455.1, on the reverse strand, counting down.
TGTCAAGTGTACATTCACTTTGAGGCACTGTTAGTCACAGTATATATTATTTCCATTTCTCCTCAGATGCAATTAGAAAATTAATTCCCACATTGTATTCCATGTTGTGTACCTTACAGATTTGGTTTTGGACACCTTCGGACTGCTCTTGACTGCTGTATTCTTGCACCTGTAATATGTGGCATTCTGTCACTATAACCGTGGAAAATACACCTTTGGGAATGCTCCGCTTGTTTTCATGTTGGAAATGTGAAGCTGACAGTGAGTGGCAGCTCACACTTGTGCCCCAATCATAAAGACATTATTATAGTTTCAGGCACAACAAAGTGCAAAGGACATCTGTGAAGGCATAAACATACTGTTGCTCTGGCACTTGTGAGGGACTGCCAACAAGTGACAGCATAGGGTAAACTAGCTCAGGCATACACAGTTAGTCCAAGGTTTTGGATCCTCTCAAGATTCAATAGTGACACACTATATTTTACAACATTGCATTTATAAACTCATAGCAGCCCTAATCCAGCAGCCACCAGTGAGAGACACTATTTATGCAAAGAAAGTGATAGTAATGACAGCTGAAGAAAATAATATGTATTCTTGAAGGGGTAATATGTTAGCATTATGTCACCACAATGATCTGAAAGACACCTTTAAACTGCTCTGCTAATTTTTATTTATTTTTATGTCACAGCTTGCAATTGCACAAATTTTTTTAAAGAAAAAAAGTTTAATTTTCTGGCACAAGAAAGTGCAAAGGCTATGACAATGTGATTGTTGTGAACTCATAAGCTTTGACCTTCCACTATCAAGTGACTAACAACAGGTAACAACATCATCAGGTATAGGATTTCTGTCAAAAGTCCATCTCTGGAATGAAAGGCCAGTTTGGCAACCCTATTGGGTAGGGATTCCTGTGAGTAAGCTCTCTGGAGAGGACCATGAGCACCAAAACAAGGAAGTCATGTCCACAAAAGGAACAAAACAAAAAGATAAATTTAAAATAGCTGAGTGGACAAAACTGGATGAAAATTCACAGGTAGGCTAACTGGGAGGTAGACTTATCAATGTGTTTGCTGAAAATGTGAAAAACTTGCTATTTAACAAGTAGTTCTGTAGAAGCAAAACCAACAACCACAAAGAGTATGCATAACATTGGGAGCCTTTCCATGATGGGTGTGCACCATGCAAAGGGCATGCAGGGATAGAGTGTGGACAGGTACGTGGCATTTGCACACCATGCACCCTTTTGCAGCATGCACAACATGCTCACAGGACACCATGTAGGGCAGTAACTTGCAGCCATGCAGACCCACCACACACCAAGTACACGGGGGAGTGTCGCATAGTGGTGTTCATATACCACCACAGCATGCATGCACAAAGCCACGTATGATGGCTATGCATGGTGCAGAAGGCACAGCCACCTATGCGAGCCAGAGGGCTGCCGTAAGTATACATGCCCAGCTGGAGAATCACATGCAACAGGGCACAGTGGAGGCTTGTGGCTGTAGAGTGATTGCCACATGCCCGTGATCACACCACAACACAGCCAAGGGCACAACAGAGCACATGGCAGTTGCTGAGCTCCATCTGCCATAATGAACAAAGGGGCCATGTCGTGGTGCACTGGTGCCCACAATGGTGGTGGGCGCCCACAGCACAGACGATGACAATGGGTCAATCTGGACCACATATCACCATTATGGAGGTGTGTGGCACAGTACATGAGCCCCAGCCATGTACCAGCATGCCGTGAATGCACCACTGCACAGCACACAGGGTACTGTGCACACACCCAGTGCCCCGCGAAGCCAGCAGGTAGGGACTGCCATATGGGCCACAAAGGGCCCTGCCATGGTGCCGTATGTGGTCATGGACAGGCACACAGAGGCCATGCTACTCCCCATGGTGGCACACCCATGCCTACCCCCCCATGATGGCACACCCATGCCTGCCCCCCCTTGATGGCACACCTATGCCTGTCCCTCATGATGGCATACCTGTGCCTGTCCCACCCATAATGGCACACCCATGCCAGCTTCCCCATGACAGCACACCCATGCCTGTCCCCCATGTCAGCACATCCTTGCCTGCACCCCCATGACTGCACAACCATGCCTGCCCCCCCCTCACACACAGTAGACAAGAAACACACACATAGGTGGCACAAGAAAGCTTTATTGGACACAGCCAGTGAAGACAAATGAAAACAGCAGAATGTAACATAAAATGCAACACCCCCACAGGCATGCACATCACTACCAGTGGCAAGAGGCCATTACTAAGGGTGTAAGTTCATCACAAAGGTCACAGAGGTCAGGTAAACCATGATTTTCTGGTGCCTCCATAACTTTTGACATTTTGACTGTTTTCCCTTTCACATATGTGCAGTAGCTCTCTGTCCCTTTAAATCTGCCATTTTGTGAAGGGCAGAGCACCGAAATGCACATGCTCAAGTGACATAACACTCTGGATCCTCAAAGAAAGGCCCTTCATGCAAGTGCTCACATATTGTGACGCCATCTTCATCTGGGCTCATGGCTACTCTCGTTGGTGGCACAGCAGATATCGGGGGTTTCTCTGCTGGCAAAAATGAAAGAATGTGATTGGCCAATCACTCTGATCCCAAGACTGCCTACATTTTAGGGCTGACTGTTGGAGGCTTGGAGGGGGAGGTAAAAGAGCCACAGGCAGGGGCAGTGTAAATGTTGGACTGGGGAGGGAACATGAGTGAACTTGGGGGCCTGGGAGGGGTTCTGACTGACTGAAGAAAAGATCAATCCCCAGAAGGAAGTTTCTAAGTGGTGGCAAAGCTGAAGGGATACAATAAAAAAACAACTATGTAGATCCCTCAATTAAGTGACTGGATCTGAGCGAAAATGTTGTTGCAGGCCTGAAGGGGGTTGCAGGAAAACTGTATAGGTGGACCAGGGATGGGAAGAGAGTTCACTTGTGAGCTGGTGAACTGATTTGCTGCTTCTGCCATGAAATTAGTGACAAACTAAGGGAGCTGAAAAAAATATATATTTGCTCTCCAAAAGGAACTGGCTGCATGGAGGACTGACTTGTTGGAGGATTGGAGGGGGAGGTAGCAATACAGTCACAAGCAGCATGCTGCAGCAGTGAAAGTGTACTGCTGGACTGTTTGGTCTGGGGAGAGGAAGCCCTTCAAAGAGTAAAGGTCAATTATAGAGACACCCCTCACCCCCAAATAAGTAAATTCTCCGAGGGGGGGGTCTCCATTAGAACATCCATTGAAAAAAAGCATATTATTATCTTCAAAACCTAGTACAACTTATTTTCCTCCTTTGCAACTCTTCTTGTCTTTTGTCACCCTACTCATTTTTAGTTTCTGTGATCCTAGGGCTGCAAAGGCCTCTCGGATTTCACTAGTGGGCTCCAGACTGTGTCCCACCCTGGCATTAAAATCCCCCACAATAATTATTCTTGCATCAGTCTCACATGATTTCCAATTTTCTATTACAGAACTAAGTTTATCAACAATATTATTATCTTCATATTTGGATCCCACTGGAAGGAAATACACATTGAGGATAAGAGTTCTCTTGTTTTTTATAACAAGGGTAATAGCTAATATGTGATTAGAATTTACTATATATTCATCGTACTTTATTTTTTTTGCAATCTTTCCCCAAGTTAAAAGACCACCCAATAATCTACCATATTTACTTATACTAGTTGCCCCTTTATTGAACATCTTATATCCATCAATGTATATTTCCTTATTAGTCCACGTTTCTTGAAGACAGATAATATTAAACTGCTTAAATAGTTTATAAATGATGAGTCTGCTAATCTTTCCCCTAATCCAGTGACATTCCAAGATAGAATAATAAAATCTGTATTTGTATTGTTTTTTGAATCATCTCTTTTCATCTGTCAATCATCATCTATGTCTTGTAGGATCTGAAACCTATTAGTCATTTCAATTAAATTTACCCACTGTAGATTATCCTTTCTCTCCTTACTATCCCACATATTCTCATTTTCACCTTTCATATTTATATCTATCCTGTCCAACCTTTCTGAGTTGGAGAGGAAAGATTGGTAGTCTTGCTCACTCTTGAACCAGATCGTTATTTGCCCTTGATTTTCCCATTGTTTAACTTTAATAATTTTTGTTTTGTTTTGTCTGTTAATATTTTTTCCCACCTTAATTTGTTTCCTCTTCTTCTCCTTCATTATATTTTCATCAACTATTTCTTCTATTCTATTACTTTGTTCTGTAATCAATCTTCATGAAATGTTCCAATCCTGGTCTCCCCTTTTTAATGTTTCAGTCACCTCCTTTTCTTGAGATATCTTCTTATCCCATAATTCTGGATTTTCCACCTTTATTTATTCCATTATGCTATGCGGGTTTTCATATCCCTCTGGTAGCATAATTAATTCCAAGTCCTGTTCTAAAATATCTTCATTTATTCTGAAAACAGAGTGTAACTCGTCACTCAAACTTGTTTTAGAAATCTCAGAAAATGGGAATAGATCACAAGCTGATTGTCTTATTTCAGCATTATTGTCTTGTTTTTCAGAATATTCTCTGTGGAGTTTGACATCACTGGTAACACTTTCATAAATAAAGTCTATCTTTTTTTTATTTTCCATACATACATATTCCCTTAATAAATTATAATTCTTGTTTTGACATAATCAATTGTTCATAAATCATTGCATTTGCTGTCAAAGGATTCTGCAATCCCTAGTCAATGTCTCCATTTCGGGGATTTTTTCTTCTGGACTCTTATACAAAGTTTCATACACTTCCCCATACTCTGTGCCCTGCAGTATACAACTTTCACTATTATTGGCCTTTATAATATATATAGACTCCTCCTTCCTATTGTAATCAGAGAAAACCCCCCAATCACTTTTTATAGCTGGGTTATAAGATCCATTAAATCCAGCCTATAGTTTTCCTTTTTAAGTCACTGATTTTCTGTTCAATCCTATGATTAGTTCTTATAGTCTCCCTTATAACTTCCACTGTTTTAGTTACTTCACTGTTTACCAGCTCAATTAGGTCTGGATTCTGGTTGAGACAGCTGCTTTTTTGTCCCCATTCCTGTTCCTCACTCTGTTTTTGGTTGGACTTCCATAAATCAGTAATTAAGGGTTGGAGTTTAGTTCTCCATTTTTCGATAACTAATTTTACATCATTATCCATGTCTTCTATCTTATCTTTCGCATTCATCTCCTCTATATTTACCGTCCTCTCTGTCTTCCCCTCAAAGTTGTTTTTTTCCTTGGGTTTTATCTTGTTTTTACAAAGCCTATTAATAGCATTACAGTTCTCATTACCCCTAAATGGTCTTTCTTTAGGAGTTAATTTACTCTTCTTTGTTTTCATATTAGTTTCAAGAGTAGGTGATTTCCTACTTCTGGTTTCCATGGGGATTTTTAATTCACAGCCAAGTCCCTCCAAGTAAACAGGAAATGCCCAGGGGCTCCCACATGCACAAAATACATGAAATATTCTAAATAGAAACCCAAAAATAAATATCAGATATTATCAATTGCTATAAATACACAAAATTAATCCTAGGAAGTGATCAAACATTCAGTGTTTCAAAAATGTTTTAAAAAAACCCTCAAATCCTTATTAAACTTAATTAAATTCAAATTCACACTGCATAGCAAGTTCCATGTATTCCCCAATTCTTTGTAAAAAGTCAATTATAGATATAATAGAGCTCCGTAGAGCTATCCTTAATGCTTCAGGGGTCAAAGATTGCCTGTGACTGTAGAGTTGACCAGTATGAATATTTACAGCTTTAGCAGCGTTATTTGTAAGCACCCCATGTGATAGGTTGCTGGCTATGGTGAATCCAAGATAGTTGAAGAATTGTACCTGTTCAAGAGCAATACCAAGGCAGTTAGTGATAGTCAGAGGATGTTGCTTGTGCTTGGTATGAGAGCTGCTGAAGAACATAAGCTTAGTTTTTTTTATAGTTTAGTATCAACTTGTGATGACTAAACCATTTCTCTACCGAGGCAAATCCGAGTTGTAGCTGGGTCTCAAGGGGTATAGTCTCTAGGTGAGTTATGTAAATTACGGCATCATCTGCATAGAGTAGGGTTAGTTCAGGGCAGGAGCTTGTGAGACTGTTTAGAAAGAGACTAGATAGGAGTGGGCCCAGGATGGACCCTTGAGGAACCCCAGAGCAAACAGATCTTGAGTCAGAGAGGACATCAGCAATTTTGACTTGTAGAGTGCAATTGTCTAGATAACTTTTAAACCAGGCAGTGGAGTCAAAGGAGAGCCCTGCATTAAGTAGCTGTTCCAGTAGAAGAGAATGATGGATCATGTCGAATGCTTTTGTCAAGTTGATGAAGGCAGCACCAACTAATTGACCATGGTCCAGGGAGCTGTGTATAGAACTGGTGAATTCCTTAAGAGCTGAGGTGGTGCTATGCCCTTTTCTGAACCCATGTTGTTGGGCACATTGGATCTGATGTTTGTCAAGATATTAAGTAAGCTGCCAGCTACAATGCAGTCAAGAGCCTTAGAGAGAGAGATGGTATTATGGAGATAGGCCAGTAGTTCACATGAAGAGTCCTGTCTTCACTATTGTAGACCGGGGTAACCATGGCTGTTTACATTTATTGGAGAACTGTACAAGTCTGAGTGAGAGGTTAAAGATCCTGATTAAAGGTGCTAACAGTTCCTCAATGGTGAAGGACAGCAGCTTGAGCTCAAGGGAGTCACCACTGTGTCTAGATTTACCAGTTTCTTTACGGGTGTATGTTTGGACTTCATGCAATAAGGCTTCTTTGAAGTAGAATGGCAGGTAACAGGTAGTTGGGGGAGAGCTTACAGGATTGGCCAGGGGTGACATCTGCATCAAAAATGTCAGGTGGAAGAACACTGCTAAGGTCTGTGAATGCATTATTAAAGGTACTGGCAATAATTAGAGAGTCCAGAGTTGTAGTCCCATCAACATAAAGTAAAGTGGGTAATGTTTTCGGGTTTTTCCCTGTAACCTCTTTAATATTATTCCAGAAAGTTTACCATTGCCCCACATGTCAGTAAGCACTCCCTTGTAGTATTTATTTTTCTCAAGGTGGATGGACCTTGTGCAATCATTCCATGCTCTTTTGTATTTTTGAATGTCCGATTGCATGCCAGTGGTTAGAGCCCAATGCCAGAGGTGGTAGTTAGATTTCACATGAGCTAATAATTCTGCAGAGAGCCAGGAGTTGCAAGGGCATTTGATTTTCCACTTTTTTAGGGGTGCATAGGAGTTGCAGGCAGCATTAAAGTTGTTGATGAAATAATCAACTGCCGTGTTGATATCATATGCACTGTCAATGGGAGTCCTGTCTTGCATTCCAAGGAGGGAATTGAGGAGTTCAAGATAACCCCGTGTTAGGACCCTGCTGGTGATTATCTCTGGTGTAGATTTGCAGAATTTGTTCGTGCACGCACATATGACAGGGAAATGGTCACTGAGCATGTCTGGGAGGACTGTAGTGTTAGTAATGTGATCAGGATGACTGGTTAGGACCCAATAAAGTAGGTTGCTTGATCCCATTTTGTAGCTGGATCTAGTCCAGGAATTAACCAGCTGGGAAAAGTTTGTGGCAGAGACAACATCCCTAAAGCTCCCATTCTCAGGTGCAAGCCAATTACTAGTAAAATCTCCCATCAGAATTAACTCTGAGCCAGGGGGTTGGTTTCTTATAAAGTCCATGACAGAATTGAGACCCCTCCGCTGTTCTTTAGGAGGGATGTACACTGATGCTACAGTTTGTGCCTTATCATGGGCACCTAGCAGAATTTTGATGGCTAGTATTTGTGTGGTTGAACCACCAGTAGGTACCGGTTGGGGGTGTCCCATAAGTGACTCTTTGAGATGGATTGCACATCCCCCTCTTCTCTTGGTTGTCCTGTCCAGTCTGAAGATGGTATAACCTTGCAGGGCAATAGCCATGCCAGGGATTTTTGGTGTGAACCATGTTTCAACAATTGTCAGAACATCTGGATTGTGTTGGTTAACAAAGACTTGTAGAGCATCTGGGTTAGGGAGGAGACTGCAGATGTTCATAGCTGCTAAAGTAAGTAACCCCAGCTGCATTAAAGAGGCTGCCTTATATGGTGGGCTGGGGCCAGGGTTTGGGTGAATATTTCCTGACAGCAGTAACAACATAAGTATAAGTTTGAGCAGGCATAATCTTAACTGCCTGTAGGTGAGTCTTGCTGTCCACCTCTGTCTGATGACCCAGCTTAGTTGTTGTCGACATTCCAAGAGGGTGGGCATACGGGGTAGAGGGAAGAGTGATAAAGTATGGGTGCATGTTACCTATCCCTGATGGTGAGTGTCAAACCAGTCATAAGGCATAGAGCTACTATATGCTGATAGAGAATCAGAGGTGAGAGTACCAGGAGTAAGGTAGATTTTATTGAGCACATAGCAGGGAGGTTGGGAGGGGTAGCAGGCTCTTGGTATGCAAGTGTGCAAAAATTGCAATGTGAGCACAAATAAGTGAGGGCTCAGATGAGACAGCATCATTGTATTTTGGTAGGTACTTGATGTGCCAGATAGGTCAGGAGCCCCTAGTGGCAGCTACGTATAACCTGCTAATGGTTGAGTGGACACAGTAAATGTTACTCCTACCTGAGACATAGCCCTCTAGTGGCTAGAATATATAATCTGCTAATGGAAAAGTCAGCATTTAAAGAGTAAGTATAATTGAAGGCAGCATGGGTGTATGGAACATGTATCATAGCTGATGATACCAGTAAAGATGTCTAAATAGAAGACACAATACATTTCAAAAGTATAGAAAGAAGATAAATTGATATTTTACATTTATTACAGTACTCTTTGCCATGGGAAACCATGAAAATCATGATGATATGCAACCATCATTAATCACAATATCCATTTCCATAATATGATGGTTTTTGAATGGCAGCCATTTAACGTTCATAATCACAGTAATGGTTTTTGAAGCTTGATCATGATCTTTGCACATACATCATTATAAATCATAATCTTTTCAGCTGGGAATCCATCTCCATACATGACTTAAATGCTGTATCCTGCAAACATAGACACTGCTACAGCTGTAAAAAATGGCACCCCCAAAGAAACTGCAAAAACATGGTTCATCGTGGCCGTCAAAATCGAGATCCTCTACCAAATGTCAGAGCCCCAGTAATTCTCATTCCCAAGCATCAGATGGGATGCTGGGACTGGGCCCATATTAAGATGACTCTTGAATGATGACCCATTCTTTTGACAAGGTAACTGCATGTATTTAAAAAAAATCTCCATTGAATAGATACAAATGTTACAAACTACGAAAAGACTTTAAAACGCTGGACTAACATACTATGCACATAGATGAGGTGATGAATGAAATGTGAGAAGAGACAGTATCTATGAGCTGATTACACCTCTTCTCATGCCAGAGGGAGAGGGTGCTTACCAGGAGGGAAGAAGATTCAGAATCCAGGGCCTGAAGGTCCAACCTACACCATTTTAGTTTTGCAGAGGATGCAGAAGGTCCAGACTGGGACAATCTCTTAATTACCTGGCTGCGATTCAAAATCATCCTTGTGGAGGACACCTTTATCAAAATTGAACATGCCCATAAAGCATTAGGACCTAAACCAAAAGCCAACAGACCTCCTTTATTCATTTTGGCAAAGTTTTACTAGTACCTGATTAAAGCGCAGATTCTCAAAAAAAGCTTGAGCAAAGAGAGATTTCAGTTTTAATGGTCAGCACATATACAGTAATCAAGATTACTGGACTGCATTATTGCAGAAATGGAAGGAGGTACACTTGGTTACATTAGAGTTCAGAAATGATACACTGCCAAGCTTATTTTATACTCAAAGTCAGGCACCAAAACATATGACAACTATAGCTTCTCTAGGCTAATAGAACCCTGTTTAGATTGGGGTTTAGATTCTCAAAGATCATTGCAAGCTGTACCAATGGCAGCTTGTGCCGATCCTCCCTGCACCTGGGACCCAGCTCCCAATTAACATATGGGAGGGGTCCCGACACCAAACACCCACTGATTGAAGCAGCTGCTCACATGCACTACACATTTGGTGCATGGTAGGAGTTTGGTGGAGAGTGCAACACGGTGGCATGGATTGCCAACTTGCGGTACAGCACAGGGATGCACTAAAGTCCAAGGGAGCCAATGCTGGCTGAAGTGCTGGAGGAGGAGGGACAAGTGGTGGTGGGGATGGGGACATGCCCAGGACCTGCACAGTGCTGCCAAATGGTGAGCCTGCTGCAGGTTCAGTAGGCAGATGAGGCACGCAACAGGGGTGTGAGTGGTACAAATCCTAGTGTGGTCTGCAACCTGCTGCATGGCTGCAGCCCTTGTGCAGTGCTGATTGCTCAGCTGCCCACTTGTCCAGTCACCAGGCCAGCTCATGCTCCTGCCCTGCACTGTCTGTGGGGGTGGCACAATGGCTGTTAGATCACCTGTTAATAGTTTAAGTCCTTGCAGGTCCCACTGGCAGTCAGAATCCCATTTAAGAGGATAGAAACATAGAATTTGATGGCAGATAAGGACCGCTTGGCCCACCCAGTCTGCCCATTTCTCTGCCTAATGGATAAGCTGCAGATCCTAGTTAACGAACAGCCTACTTCCTCCTACCCCCAACCCCTAGAATTGCCTTATGTCTGTTCCATGCATTCTTGAATTCCCCCACTGTTTTTCACTCCACAATCTCCACAGGAAGGCAGTTCATTGCATCCACAACCTTCCCCATGAAAAAATACTTCCTCACATTATCTCTGAGCTGTCCCCCTTCTATCTTCAAATTGCACCCTCTTGTTCTTGCACATCTCTTTTTCTGAAAGATGCTACCCTCTTGGACTTTGTTGATTCCCTTGAGGTACTTGAAAGTTTCTATCATGTCCCCTCTGTCCCTCCTTTCTTCGAGGGTATACATATTAAGCTCCTTAAGTCTCTCTTCAAATGTCTTCTGGTGCAGACCCTGCATCATTTTAGTTGCCTTCCTCTGGACTGCCTCCATCCTGTCTATGTCCTTGCAGAGATTGGGTCTCCAGAACTGCATGCGTTACTCCAGATGGGGTCTCACCAGCTGTCTGTACAGAGGGATAACAACTTCCTGTTTTCTACTAGTGATGCCTCTTCCTATGCATCCTAATATCTCCCCAGCCCTCCTTACTGCCCACTCACATTGCTTGCCCACCTTTAGGTCATCTGATATGACTACCCCCAGGTCCCTTTCCATTTTTGTTGTTGTTAGTATCTCATCCCCATAGTGTACACTGCCCCTGGGTTTTTGTTTCCCAGGTGCATTACTTTGCACTTCTTAGCATTGAATCTGAGCTGCCATACATTTGACCATTCCTCCAACCTTGCAAAGTTCCTTCTCATCCTTTTCACCCCACTTTGTCTATCAACCCTGTTGCAGATCTTTGTGATGAGGCAACCAGCATTCATCACAAGCCCCCTAGCACCCTGGTGCACCCCCGACCTTGGTGCACTCCTGGCTCATGGCTGGTCTGGTGCAGGGGGTCCCTGGTTTGCCACAGCCTGCCTTCAAGAACTGGAAAATCTGCAAGTTTTGTGAATTGAGCCCTGGGGTCTCTTACTTCCAGCCTACAGCTGTAAGAATTGGTACCCACAAAGAAACTACAAAAATGGGGTTCATCATAGCCACCAAAATCAAGAATCTCTACTAAATGTCGGAGCTACTACACCTACAGATGATACAGTACACTCCACTTAAATGAGACATGCTTAAGCGGGACAGCCGCTTAAGCAGGACGTCTGCCCAGGGCACCGATTCAGATCCATGGAATACATAGAGTTAATTAAATGTTTAAGCGGGACACCAATTAACATAGAAGCTGGTTTATTGGGACGATTTCAACAGCGTTTGGCTATTAGACTAAGTGGTCTGACCTCTGATGTAACAGTTTCTAATGGTCTTGGTGCTTGCTTGCTCCCTTCTTTGACTCTACCATGTCTCTTTCTCGGAATGAACTCACGCTTGCAGAGCATGTCAAAGTGCTTGATGCATTGTCCAACTCCTCCAAGTCTCTTGCCTCAGTAGCAGCGGAGTTTAAAATTTCCAAAAGCTAGGCTGGTCACATCAGTAAAAACCGTGATGCAATCCTCAGCGAGTGGCGGACAAACATGAACCCAAGTCGCAAAAGGAAAAGGGAGGGTAAGGACAGTGAAGTGGATGAGGCTCCCCTCTTGTGGTTCTCCCAGGCTCTGCAGAAGGAAGTGCACATATCAGGTCCTATGCTGAAAGCAAAGGCTGATGATCTTGCAAGGGAGATGTCACATGATAGATTTGATGCCACTGATGGATGGCTATCGCTTTGGAAAATGCGACATCAGATTGTCTTTAAACGGGAGCATGGGGAAAAACAAGACGCAGATGCCACTGCTGCACAGAAATGGATTGTTGAAGTGCTGCCTGGTCTCCTTACTGGCTATCTACCTAGTGATGTATGGAACACTGATGAAACTGGACTTTTCTATCGGGGCTATCCAGACCATGGACATGCCTTAAAGCAAGATGAACTTATTGGAGGCAAAAAAACAAAGGACTGAATTTCTGTGCTTTGTTGTGCTAACTAATGTGGAACAGAGAAGTGAAAGCTTCTTGTCATTGGAAAATCTAAATGCCCACATTGTTTGCCTCAGGATTTAAAATTGCTGCCTGTCACCTACACCAGTTCATACAATGCATGGATGACTGGTGCAATTTTTCAAGAATGGCTGATGTCATGGGATGCCGAACTCAGAAGCTACACCGAGCTTGGCAGGCAGTGAAGCCACAAACAGTTGCAAATTGTTTTTGCAAAGCAGGCTTTTTTGGGCGAGCATCTGAAGAGACAAATGCAACTGCCAACGAAGAAATGCCAGTCTGTGATGATGTAAGCATACCCTCTTTTATGGATTATGAAGCGTTCAATGACTTTGTTGATATGGATTCAAATGAATCTACTGTTGGTGAACTCTTTGACTCCGAAGTGGTGAGTGCAATCAATAAGGAATCCGAGATCGAGGACCAAACAACAGATGACACAGATGATGAGCCACTAGTCACAAACACTGATGCCCTTACTGGGATTCGCACCGCTTTACTGTGGTGTAAGCAACATGGGCAGACCATAATGTGGGATTCATTGTTCGACGCCGAAAGGAGCATACAAGCGTATGCCATTTCGGAAAAGAAACAAACAAGCATAACAGAATTCTTTGCTTCTCTTGCTCATAGTCAGCCTATTATTGAACAGGTAGTGGTGCCAGAGGTGCAAGCATTGCCAGGAGTGTTTGAAATGCCATCAACCTCCTCTCAGGCTGTGCCCCAAATCAGTTTGCCACACACTACTGAGCTGCTGTCGGATGACCTTTTCGAAGACGACAGCCAGTTGTACCACTTCATGGAGGACAAAGTTTACACCGTTCTATAATAATCACCACTTCAGCATCACAGAGTACTTCTACCAGTATGTGGTGTATACTGTAACACTGTAACACTGTACATAAAGCACAAGCATACCAAAAAAACTCCCTACCAATGTCAGTTAGTAAAAAAAAAAAACTTCATTTTGTAGAGACGGCCGTTTAAACAGGACAGTTGACCTGAAACTGAGCCGTCCCACTAAAGCAGCTTCTACTATAGTAGATAACTATGAAAAAGTCATACCAGATGCCTTGGGAGGTGGACAGTGCCTCAGGTTTGAAACCATGTTCTGCATGTCATGACCTGACAAAAAGCATGGGGCAGCAACTAGAAAAGATGGTTTCATGCCATCCTGAAGGAGAAACACTGTACTAGCACAAGAAAATATGTGGTGGCTGCTATGATTGATAGGAAGTTGAAAACTGTGCTGAGTAGATAAATTACTGTTTTTTCCCTTTTTTCTTAGTTTTATTTGGACTCTTCATGACACCCTTGCCTCCCTTGTTGTTCCCCACAAGGATCTACTCCCCAGATGGACAAACCAGCTTTAAAGAAGGCATAGCAAAGGTGGCAGAAATTTCATTTTATTTTATTTTAGTTGTTTTACCAGGACAAACACCATTAAGCAAAGTTCATTTGCAGAGAGTTCCTGGGTAGGACAGCAAAAAACAACACATTCTGTCTGAAAATACAGTATAGAGATGCAACAATCATCAGTGCAAAATACTGTACATATGACATAAGAAGAAATGGATACAAAGGCAGGAAATAACAGTTAAGTCTCAGGAGAGGGATAACATGTTTTAAACTTATGACTGGCAGTGTGGAATCATGGTGGACCACATTCCCTTAAATGCTGTCATATGCAACAGGCTGGAGTGCAGTGGGTAAGATGATTGGTCCGGTTTTCAGACATTTTACTGCCCAGCCTCTCTTCTCTGTGTCAGCTGTGGGGGGTGGATGTCAGACCTATCTAATGTTTATTTTAATAGTTCACAGCACCGCGTTTTGACTTTTGCATACACACTGGTCTGAACTCACCCGGGTTCTCAGGTTTACCTTTGAGTGTGGAGAATAAGATGTGGGACTGCTGTTGAAACCCCTATGATTTAAAAATACAGTAGTAGGTGTTTCTAACTTCTACCTCAGCTGGTACAATTGTGTGCCTGTTACTCTCATACCTGGTGTTGCAGGGTACCAAGGGACTGATGGATGTTTCAGGTTTGGGGGGGAGGAGATGGATCCATTTTAAACATGGGACTCACAGTTTTTAACCTACAGCAGAACCAGCCAGGATACAACACAATAAGTTGTAGTAAATGACATATCACAAAATAGGTACTACATAATAAAAAGACTTAATTGGCATTGAACTGCACTGTTCTTTGCAGCATTCTGCAACATTTTGCAGTAATACTGCAAGGTAGTGTGCTGCAACCTAGTTGACACAATCATATTTACCTGGTAGACCTGTTGCCACCAGGTAAGACAGCAAGGTTATGTAATTTGAAATTTGTGCCCTGACATAAGAGGGGGTGTTTTATATAGTAAATGATTTTTTCCATTCACTTTTTATGTTGATTGCGTGTAGCGCAAACAACATATTGCGGCAGCTTTCTCAGTTGCAGGCTGTGGAGGCGTGGCACTGTTGTAGCCAATGCCTCCACAGCCTGCAAACGCTTGTCCCGCTTCCCCCAATGCCGTTGCAGGCTGCTGATGACAGTAGTTTATAACATTCACACCAACTACTGACAGTTTTGCTGCTGCAATCAGGGGCCGCCTCGTCATTGCAGCGTCAGCCATCCACTGCAATGAGGGAGTGACCCGTCATTGCAGGGCGGGATGTAAAAACCCTGATATTGTTTGTGAACATGGCGGTGGGTTGCCGCCATGTTCACAAACAATATAAACCCCTCCACCATGTTTATGTGCCGATGGGGGCCCCAAACCCCATCAGCCTCGGTGCCCCATTGTTTCTGGTGCTGAAGGGGGAGCCCACTCCCTGTCAGCATTCTGTAACAGCCCCCCCACTTTTATTCCTGCTGATGGGGTGCACAATCCCCATTGGCGTAATGAATCTTCCTCCCTTTTGTGTGCTGACAGGGGTGCCCAATCCCCCATCGGCTACTGCTGCCCCCCAAAAGAAAGCCATTGGTGACACACTAGGAGCCCACCCCATCATGCCACATGCCCCAGTAAAGGGAAAAATAATCCCGCAAAGTCTTTTGTGTTTTTTTTTTACATGCAAAAAAGGAAACGGTCCCTCGTAGTGTCTCTGGCCGCCCCCGTAACCCGCACCCACTCACTGTGCACGCTGCCTCCCCACACCATCCTCACCCCATACTTACCTCTGTAGCTCAGCGCGATGATCTTCGGTGGACCGGGAACATGTCTGCACTCTTCAAAGCCGACCGCAAACTGAGGAAATGCCGGTAAGCTGTGTAACGTAATAAATAGGGTTTTTTCAACTTTAGTACATATCTCAGGCATTTTTGGGACTTTTTCCACCAAATTTTCAACATGGGGTTTTTGGGACCCCTCCTCATGAATTCTTGAACTGTCATGGCATTAATCGGCCCCTAAAGGTGATTTTGCGGTCACTGTGCGGAATCACCTTTTGGGGCTGATTAACGAAACGACAGTGCCAGTGTTCATGAGGTGGGCTATGTTGCAAATTTGGTGGAAAAAATCCCAAAAATGACTGTTTTACAAGCGTGCACTGCGCAGTTGCTACGCACACTCATAACTTCATGAATTTGCAATATTTTCACTCCAGATTTTCAACATTGCCATTTTTCCCACACCTACTTATAAATAGTGCAGCTGTCATTTTTCCCATCCTGGCCGAAATGTGTTTTCGCACTTCTGGCGCAGAATACAGCAGTTGCTGTGGGAAATCACTGTCCAGGACAGATTAAGAAAATGACAATGATACTGTTCATGAGCAGAGGTCCTAAAATGCCTATGTTGAAAATTTGGGGATGATAAGCCATCAAATGACTGTGTTACAAGTGTGTGTCGCACACTTTCCACACACCCTTATAACTGCAGATTTATAATATTGTCATGTCAGATTTTCTGCAGTGGCATTTTTTCATACCTCCTTGTGAACAGTACAGCTGTCATTTTTCACATCTTGACAGAAATGTGGTTTCACAGTTACGGCACAGAATAACGCGGTTGCTGTGGGAAATCGGTATTTGGGACTGATTAAGAAAATGACAGTGGCACTGTTCATGAGCAGAGGTCCTAAAAGCCCTATGTTGAAAACTTGGTGACAAAACTCCATAACATGACTGTGTTACAAGCATGTGTTGATCTGTTTCCATGCACCCTTGTACCTTCGCACATTTGTAATATTTTCACACAACATTTTCAACAGTGGCACTTTTTCACACCTCCTTATGAACAGTACAGCTGTCATTTTTTACATGCTGGCTAAAATATGTTTCTGCACTCCTGCTGGAGAATAGCAGAGTCACTGTGGGAAATCAGTGGGACAGATTAAGATCGAACAAGTGAGAGGTGGGAGTGACTGAGCTCAACTAAGCTCTGTCGGGACTGCTGCGGATTTGTTTATGGGCTGAAAAAATGCCCCAGCGCAAGAGCCCAGTACAAAAGGGCAGCCTACAGCACTGGGAGAAACAGAACAAGAGAGCGGGTGAGTGAGGAAGAGTCAGCAAATTCACCAGAGCGCTGTCAGGACTGCTGCGGATTTCTTTGTGGGCAGAAAAAGGCATCAAAGCAGGCAGGGGCCCAGTAGAGAAGGGCAGCCTGCAGCGCTGGGAGAAACAGAATGAGCAAGTGAGACAGGGGAACTGAGTGAACTCAACGGAGCTCTATCAGGACTGCTGCAGATTTCTTTGTGGGCAGAAAAAGGCACCAATGCAGGCAGGAGCTCCGTACAAAAGGGCCGCTTGCAGCACCAGGACAAACAGAATGAGGGCATGACAAAGGGAGACTGATCGACCTCAACAGAGCTCTGTTGGGACAGCTGCAGATTTCTCTGTGGACAGACAAAGGTGCCAACACAGCCAGGAGCTGCGTACACAAGTGCAGCACCAAGAGAAACAGAATGAGTGAGTGACAGTGCGGTAGTGAGTGAGCTCAACAGAGCTGTATTGTGACTGCTGCTGATTTCTTTGTGGGCAGAAAATGCGGCAATGCAGGCAGGAGCCCAGTACAAAAGGTCGGCTTGCAGCACCGGCAGAAAAGGAATGAATGAATGAGAGAGGGGGAGTGAGCGCGCTTAATGCAGCTGTGTGGGGACTGCTTCAGTTTTCTTTCTGGCCAGACCAAGCCGCCAGTGCAGGCAGGAGCCCAGTACAAAAGGGCAGCCTGCAGCAGCAGGAGACACAGAACGAGTGAGTGAGGAAGATGGAGTGAGTGAGCTCAATGGAGCTCTGTTGGGACTGCTGCAGATTTGTTTGTGGGCAGAAAAAGACAGCAATGCACACAGGGGCCCAGTACAAAAGGGCAGCTTGCAGTGGTGGGAAAACCAGAATGAGCAAGTGAGAGAGGGGGAGTGAGCGAGCTCAACGGAGCTCTATTGTAACTGCTGCAAATTTCTTTGTGGGCAGATGAAGGCGGCAATGCAGGCAGGAGCCCAATAGAAAAGGACAGCCTGCAGAGCCGGCAGAAATGGAATGAGCGAGTGAGAGAGGGGGAGTCAGCATGCTCAACAGACCTGTGTCAGAACTGCTGCAGATTTCTTTGTGGGCAGAAAAAGCCATGAATGGAAGCAGGAGCCCAGTACAAAAGGGCAGCCTGCAGTGCCAGGAGAACCAGAACGAGCAAGTGAGAGACAGGGAGTGAGCCACCTCAACAGAGCACTGTTAGGACACCTGCAGATTTCTTAGTGGGCAGAACAAAGTGCCAATGCTGGCAGGAGCCCAGTACAAAACAGCAGCCTGCAGCTCGGGGAGACACAGATTGAGTGAGTGACAGAGGGGCAGTGAGCGAGCTCAACACACCAACGCAATCAATATTCGGCACTGAGAAATGCTTATTTAGTTTTGGTTCTTGCATTGGTTACAGTTCTGCTTGTAATATATTGATGGGAGATGGCAATGGGTCAGGAGGGTGGAGCCGTGGGGTTGACCTACCCGACGTTCAACAAATGTGATCAGCTTCTAATCAAAGTGAGTGGGAACAACTAGCCAGTAACCTACCCCAGAGACTTGTATCCTCATCTTGGGGATTGTCTCAGAAAGGAGGGACTGTTACTCCTAGCTCCCACACAGAATCTTGTGGGCACACTGTTGCCATGTTTGTTTAGGTCTTTTGCCCATTTTGTGCTGTTTGTCATGTGATTAATGCTCACTATGATATGGGCTTATTTTCCAGCTGCTCTAGATAAAAAAAGATCTTCTGGCATACTGCTATTAAAAGCTACCTACTCGACTTACTCCTTAGGTGCTGAAGGGAGGAAAAATGCTGCGTGGGGCCCACCAGGATATTATATCCCTGCTTTAACTATCACAGGTAGCATACAGGTTTC
Organism: Neoceratodus forsteri; assembly: GCA_016271365.2. NCBI lineage: Eukaryota > Metazoa > Chordata > Ceratodontiformes > Ceratodontidae > Neoceratodus > Neoceratodus forsteri. Next base: position 922,654,965 of record CM057455.1, on the reverse strand, counting down.
TTATAATATAAAGTACATCTCTTTGGTGGTTAAATGGGCAAACATCCTACAGGAGCTGTTGAGAGGGGCTTGCAAAATTGCTCATTTGCAAGAAACACACTTTTCCATGGTGGAGCACTCTAAACAGTGATGCAGGTGGGTGGGCACAGTCATTGCATCCTACCACCATTCCTCCAAGAGAGCAGGTATATATATTTTGCTTAGGAAAAGGCCTTATGGATAGCATGATGGACTGGTATATGGATGAGAAAAAAATCAATACTGCCAGTTTCCTTAAACTTTGGAGGAAGGAAAATGCATATGGCCCCGCTCTATCTACCATCCCACCCCACCTACTATCCAATTTGTTTTTAAAAGATGTTTTATATACTAGCTGATTATAAGGACTGTGTGGAGATAGTGGTGGGGGGACTGGACTGCAGCTGAGAACCCAGTCCTGGAGTGTACCTCAAAGCATTTGTGCCTTCAACCCAAAGTCATCTCCTGCCTTGTGGATCTTTGTCTGAAAGGGTTGGAGGGGGTTGGTTCATGTGTGTTGAGAGCTAAATCCTTCAGTCAAAAATTATACTTACTACTCCCCTCTGAATAACAGCTACTCAAGGCTGCACCATTTTTATATTTCTACAATGGGTTTAATTTTATAGAGGGGTGTTCTATTAGTTCCAAAACCCTGTTTGGTCCGTGCACAAGTGCCATTCTCCCTGACTCTTGGATGCTCACTACACAACTCAGTGTGGCATCTGAATGCTAACTGGATAAAAGATGAAATCCTGGTTTCTAAAATTCAAGAAGTAAGAGTCTATTTAGGCAATAATGTTGATTCTGACAGATTTGAACTAGAAACATAGAAACATAGAATTTGACTGCAAATAAAGACCACTTGGCCCACCCAGTTTGCCCATTTTCCTTTCTAATTACCACAGACCATACATGGTCTTCAGCTCTTTCTCCCTTCCCCTTCCTTTCCACTATGATTCTCCTGTGCCTATCCCATGTATTCTTGAAACCCACCAGTGTTTTCACCCACACAACCTCCACTGGAAGGCTGTTCCAGGAATCTACTACTCTTTTTCTGAAGAAGTACTCTCACATCTCTCATGAACCTAACCTCCTCCAGTTGCATAGCCTGTCTCCTTGTTCTTGAGCACCTTTTCTTCTGAAAAATATTTCCTTCATGTACCTTATTTACCACTGTGAGATATTTTAAAGGTCTCTGTCATATCATATCCCCCTCCTTGATGAAGACTGTGCATCACTTTAGTTGCCATCCTCTAGGCCACCTCCACCCTGCCTATGTCCTTCCAGAGATGTGATTTCCAGAACTAGACACAGTGCTCTAGGTAGGATATGACCAGAGATCTATACAGAGGCAACAACACCCTCCCTCTTTCTGTTGGTGCTATCCTTCCCTATGCACCACAGCATCCCTCTAGCCCTCCCGACTGCCATGTTGCACTATCTGGCCACTATTACGTCATCTGATATCAATCAATCAATTTTGGTTTTATTGTTCAGCACAAAGCAATGCTAATCACACATAACAGATTAAAGTTGTACATTCAAAAACAGATATATACTATGTGCAGCATGTCTAGTCATATAGCTTAAAAAGCTTAAGCAGAGTGATAGAAGTGGTGTAAAACATATCTATTATACGTCATTCATATTCTGTCAGTTATTTCCAATACATAGAAGTTTCTTGACTAACAACAGAACACTGTTTTTTCTCAATGGGTCTTTCACACTACTCAACCTGAACAGACCTCAATCTAATGTTTACAGTCTTGGAGAGATCAGGAAATGAGGTAAGGCATTTAAAACCACCATTTCTTTAGTATTAAAAAGCAGTTCAAGCAATTGGTCCCGAGGGAGACTAAGGTTTGTGAGCAATGGACCCAATCAAAACCTAAAATTCTTTTCATGTAATGGGCAAATTAATACTACATGTTTTAAGTCATCTCTTACCTTTATGTTGCATCTACAGAATTCTTAATACCCAATCATTTTTAAATAAAATGAATATAATTGCCTGTGTATAACTCCATTCTATATCTTGTAATAATTTTGTGTCTCTTTGTATTATCCATAAGATTTAAGTAAGATTCAAGATTTTGATCTTTCATTAGTATCTTATACCATGCAATATTTCTACTTAATTTCAATATTTCAAGGTCTTTAAAACAGGAGATGTCCTTTATTCTTTCATTTAACTGGAATAAAATGTACCTGAAAGGTCTGTAATAGATTTTATATAGTTGGTGGCCCAGGCTCATAGGATACAAGTAAGATATAACATTTTCCATCATATGGAAAACACATTCACAACTCTTATATTATATTTCTTCCTCGAGACAAAATCTTAGCAATCTGTACTTGGGAAGAAGAAAAAGTTTCAGCAAAAATGTTAATTTTCTTTCCAGAACATATGCAGAAAGGAGAAGTTGTTATAATTCATCCCTAGGTATTTCTGCTGGTACCGATTATGGTACTCGTACTGCATAGCAGCATATCTTATTCAACTGAATCTGCAGTACCTTTGAAACTGTTGATGCCCATATTTCTGCAGCATATAATTAACTGGTGTGTATTTTAACATCTTTGACTTTAAGGAGTGTTAAAATGAAACCATTACTAAGACGTGCATTAAATTTCTTAAATTCATTAAATACCATTATAGCTTTGTATTTCATTAAATCAAATATGGTTGGTCCAAGCAAAGTTTTATGAAAAACACACTTGTAGGTGGATATTATTTTTAACTGTTTCATTCTTTTGTTTTCCCCTATATATAATGAAGATAATCTTTTTTTAGTGTTACCGAACACTAACATGTTAGATTTTTGCCTTGTTTATTACCAATCTTTCCTTTGTGCATAAATTAGAGAATTGATTAACCTAATGTTGTAATGCAAAAAGAGAGGCTGACAGTAAAACAAGATCATTGGCATAGGACAGGACTGGTATTTTCTTGTCTTTAACTTTAGACATGTGAAAATCTGCTGAATCCATTTCTTCTATAAGTGAATTGATATATAGATTAAAAAGAATTGGAGGCAATAGACAGCCCTCTCTTACAACAAGATTGGTTTTAATAATTGAGGAGAGTTCACTATGTAGATTGCATTTCACTTTCATCCATGGGTTTTCATGAAGCCTAATGATAATATCTAATAATGTAGACTCCATATTGTATTAATGAAGTTTTTGCTGTAACTACATGCAACTAATCAAATCAAAGGCTAACTTCAGATCCACTAAACAACTATACACCTCAAGCAGCAGGCTGTTCTGGAGTTCAGCTCCTCCACGGAGCTGAGAGCCTGCCAGTGCCCATGCCCACAAGACTAGAAACAGGCACCCTCATAGCTCATTTGGGCTCACACCTCAAGCAGCAGGCTGTTCTGGAGTTCAGCTCCTCCATAGAACTGAAAGCCTGCCAGTGCTCACACCCACAGGACTAGCAGCAGTTACGGATGAAAAACACAGCCTTAGCTTCTGCTGGCCTTGCCCATGCTGACTCTGAAGCCCTTTGATTTTTAATCCTGTTCCCTGTGTAAAGATCATCTGCACCAATGACCTTGTAGCTTGGTTACACTGGCAGTACAGGTCTCTTAACTTCAGCAGCCGTGTGTGAGCAATCTCTCTCCCAGCGCCAAATTTAAATCTGCACCTCAGCTGCACAGGACTCATGGGGTTCCTGGACTTTTTCTCCTACCCCCTCTCTAGGCCACCTTAAATGCTCATCCTCCACACCCCTTTCCTGATGAAGCAACAGGAGTGGATGGATCCTGGCTCCACCCACTCATTGACATATTCCTTAAACTAACCATATTAGGCTGGTCCCTGTTGCAATCCCTTTTAGTACACTCCCCTAAGCTATCTCCCTTGATACACTCTTGGCTCCTGTACTATCAGGGCCATTTCTCAATCACAAGTTGCTGTGTGTTTCTACATAGTGAGCTCATTAAATTTAATATACTCTCTTACCTTTGTCTGGCTATAGGGATTTGGCTTTGTCGGAGGCTCAGTTTTTACCTGGCTTGTCATAGATCACGCAGCATTTAAAAAGTGAAAATACAGGGTTATAATTCCAGATATAGGGATCTGGTTTTGCCAGAGGCTCAGTTTCTATTTGGCTTGTTGTAGATCACGCAGTGTTTAAGAAGTGAAAATACAGGGTTATAGTTTCACAATATTTTTATGAACAGGTACCATTGCCATCACTTGATACTGGGAATACAATCTCACAGCTTATATATGAGGGGTTGTTGCTGGTTCTCTATTGCAACCCTTATCCTACTTGCTTATTCTGACACATACCTGCTCACGCAGTCTTCTTACATCAGAGAGGACAATATCTCACCTGCCTGCCTGCCCCGTGAGCTCTAGCTTCAGCATACAGTACTTAAGCATCCATTACCTTTCCTCCTTCCAGCTCTCAACTCAAAAACCCCACTATGCAGGAACGCATACCGAGCTTCCTATACAGGGTATGTCTCCCTCTGCATATGATAACCTCTCCACTTTAATCTTTGCAGTTAGGGTGTTAATTGAAGAGCTTTAGGACACAAATGCCCGTGTTGTGGTACTCCACCATCCATCTCCATTAATCCCTGCAAATATACAAGGAGCAGGAATTGTAAATTATAATTTCAAGCCATCATGAAACTGTTGCTCCTCTTGTTATTGTGCTCAGGCAATGTTGAACTTAACCCTGGCCCTCCTGCAGCCATTGCGTCTCCATCTGACCCACCTAGCCTTAAAGGAGTGAGCTTTATGCATATCAATGTTTGTAGCCTGCTAAAGAAGATATCATCTATTCAGGCATGGATATGTCATACAACACCTGATGTTCTGGTAGTCACAGAGTCATGGCTTAGAGCAGGCACACCAGATAATGAAGTGAAGATTCCCAACTACTCTGTAGTTAGAACTGACAGAAGGGCCAGAGGCAGTGGTGTGGCCATCAATGTCAAGGATAAATTCTCAGTCACTATCCTGTACTTGACCTCTGTCCCAAATGAATTTGAATGCCTGTCCCTAAAAGTTGGGATCTCTTCTTCTCTCACTGTGTGTGGTTGCCTGTTATAGGCCCCCTCTGCTGAACTTCAGCTTCTAAAGGACTTAAATAATATCCTAGGGCCTGAGCCCCAGAAGTTACCATACTAGGGGACCTTAACTTAGACTGGTTTTCCAATGCGGCTACACCACTAAAATCACTTTGTGACTCCCTTGGATTGTCACAACTTATCAACAAAGCTATGCACCCTAATAAAAAGAATGTGAACAACAGTACATTGCTAGATGTCATTTTAGTAAATAGGCCCTATTTATTCTCACATTCTGCCACTTTTTTCTCTGATATCAGTGATCACTGCTTTATTGCTTGTGTAAGATCAAATTCTATGACTATGCCTTCATCTAAGTTTACCCTTAAGAGATGCAGATGTAACTTTTATCCTTTGGTCATCACTGAGGTAAGAGATCCTTTGTGTTGGCAGGACTTTTACTTATCTAAGACAGTTAGTGTGGCTTACAGCATTTTTCATGAAATAGTGACCGAGGCACTAAATAGACAGGCACCACTGAAAAAAACTAGGGTGAGGAACAAATCCTGCTAATGGTTCTCACCGGAGCTGAAAAATGCTATGTTGAAAAGGGACTTGCTCTGGAAAACTGCATGCAAAACTAAGCTTGAAAAGGACTGGTGTATGTTTAGGAGGGCACGGAACACCTGCACCAAGATGATCAAAGAGGCTAGGGCTAGCTATTACCATGCTGAACCTGAAATTGCTTCTAACAACACTTCTAGATTTAGGAAGACAATCAAGGACTTATCAGATCATACTGCTGAAAACTCTCTACCTGCAAAACTTACGTCTGGCAATTCCACTATCTCTGATAGACCATCCATCCTTGTTGCTCTCAATGATCACTTCGTGACTGCAGGGCTTGCCTTTGACAACTCACCTGCTTGTTCCTTATGCTCAGAACTTGGTGCGCAAGACCATGAATTCATCGACCCCAAACCATCCTTCATGTTTCAGCCTGCTATTCTGAAAGAGGTTGAGGACCTCATACTACAACTGGATCCCAAAATAAGTGCTGGAGCAGATTTTATAGACCCATATTCCATAAAGATTGGTTACAAAGTCTTAGCTGTGCCAATCACACATCTCTTTAACTTATCTCTATCCTTGGGCACCCTACCTCCCATTTGGAAAACAGCCCATGTCATCCCTATTTTCAAATCTGAAGATCCATGTGACCTAAACAACTACAGGACAATTTCTCTTCTTCTAATACTGTCCAAGTTACTGGATAAAATTGTGAGTACCCAGCTTAAGAACCACTTAGAAGCTAATAGCCTGCTAAACCCACTGCAATCAGGCTTCAGAGCTCAATACAATACAATCACAGCACTGGCCAAGGTGACTAATGACTGGCAATGGAACTAAGATAATAGGAACTTTGTCTGTGCAGTATTTCTGGGCCTAAACAAGGCCTTTGATACTGTGAACATAGCTTACTTCTCTCTTCCCTTCTTAACATTGGCATGGACCAACTTTCCTTGAGCTAGTTTGCCAATTACCTTACAGGCCGGCTACATCAAGTAAAGGCCAAAGGTGATTTCACACCTCTCAAACCTCTTCTGCAAGGAGTGCAACAGGGGTCCATCATGGGACTTTTGTTGTTTGCAATCTACATCAATAATTTTGATACAAGCATAAAAGAGGCCAATATACACCTATTTGCTGAAGATTCAGCGATGTACATAAGCAGACCAACACCTGAAGCTGCATACTGTGACCTCCAGTCTGACTTCAACCAGCTACAGATTCAGCTCATAAAACAAAAGTTGCTTTTAAATGCTAAAAAAATGAAATCAATGCTATTCTCGCCCTATATTCTGGCTCCAAACCCAACCAACTCTGGATCTTTGCCACCGATTACTACATTACTTTGAGAACCATTAGAATATGCAACAAACTTCAAATACCTGGGAGTATGGATTGATAATCGACTATCCTTCACTTACCATATCGAGGAACTGACAAACAAACTAAGACAGAGACTATTTTTTAGGATCAAACACCTTCTTACTAAAGAAGCCAAGATGATGTTGATCCAAACTACCTTCCTTTCACTACTAGATTATGCGGACTTCCTCTATAGCCAGTGTCCTGCGTCAATGCTAACCAAGCTTGATACACTCTACCATAGAGCATTAAGGTTCATCATTGACCTCCCCTTCTCAACATGCCACTGTTTCCAATATTCTTCTGTGGGGTGGACTTCCCTACCCTATATATGTCAAAGAAATACTGCACTTTGGACTTACAGCACTATTACCAAAAAACTGCCCCAGTACATTTTTGACTATCTTCCGCTAAGCTTGGTAGGTACCTACATACTAAGAAGTACCGCCTAGATCTTGCTGACAGTACCAAAGGTAAAATTAGACTTTGGTAGGGCCACCATAAGTTATGTGCTGCCCGTTCCATGGAACAAGTTGCAAAAAACATTGAAACTCATCATTCCTACCAACCTGTCTATCTTCAAGATTCTATATGCTCATTCATTTAAGAAATCCTGTGAATGCTTTCCTCACCCCTAATCTTCTCATTTTGCAATAGGTAGTGCACTTCTATATCCTATCTGGCTTCTTTGCTTCCACCCCTGCCCATTTGTTCCCCTCCATCTTCTCACCCTTAGCTCCTAAATACCTTCTCTTTGGTCATTGTGCTGATACTTAAATACTTTTGATTCCCATAGCCATGCTTCATTGCCCTACCTACCACTAATTAGGCAGGAACAGCAATCTATGGTTGCTGAAACTTATACCCCCCTGTTTCAGCACCTTGCCCCTCCCCCTTTATGCTCCCCACCCTTACTGCCCTTATACCTTTTTTCACCCTCCCCCCACCTTCCTTTTTGCCCTTGAGGTACTTTTCCCCTTCTTCACCTGCTGTGCTCTCCTAGTCCTACTAATTATTTTTTGATTGCTGGAGATATGTGGTGGACATCTGCTGTAATATGCCTGTAATTATGCTTATATTTTTTGTGCTGGCTTTTGTCTATATATTGTCATCATTCACCAAATGTGTTGTACTGACTAATACTACCGCGTTCTAGTTGACACTCTTTCTAAATACTGTAACCATTGTGAACTTTGATGTCTTAATTGTATTGTACACTGATCTCGAAGCTATCCAGGTCCATCTTGAAAATGAGTTTTGCTCAATGATGATCACCTGGTTAATTAAAGATTTGATTGATCGATTGATTGATAACTTTGCCTTCTTGGCCTTAACATATTTCCAAATTATATGTGACACCGAGTAACAGTGTTGTATCATTGACCTGTCGGTTTAAAGCCATTTTGAAATTTACTAAGCACTTGATTTTCTTTGATCCAGAACTGAAGTCTATTTAAAATTATTCTACAGAAACTTTTCTGTGATGTATCCAAAAAATTAATCAGTTTATACATGGCCGGCTCTAGTAGACTTCCATTTCCAGCTCTGTGGAACTACTTCTCCCTGCACTGACTTTTAAAGATAGTGTAAAAACAGGGCCAGTATAGTGCAGTGGTTTAAGGCTCTGAGCTGCAAACCTGGAGACTTGGGTTTGAATCCCACAGCCCCCATTTGCATACTGTGTGATCCTGAGCAAGTCACTTAACTTCCTTGTGCTCCCAGGTCACACCTGTAAACAAGCTTTCAGCTTACTGTGTCTCACCTGGTAAAAATAAATATTACTTTCATTCATTATAATAGGGGCCTGCCATTCAGGGAAAAATTTATATATTTCAATGATAATTCTGTCTAGTCCAGGAGTTTTATTGTTTTTAAGTTGAGAAAAAGCCTCAAAGATTTCCACAATGGATATATAGAAGGGTGTAGGAAAATAAAATTCATTATTTATGGCTTGAGAAGAAATACTTTGTATCAGTGAAAAATATAAAGAATGAAAGTAATGTTCCCATATTTGTGGGGTAAATGATGCCTCTATACCAGTTGAAAACTGACTAAACTCCTGACTATCAAAAGTCCAAAATAGTTTATTATCCTTTCTTTGAAACACAATCCTGAGCATGTTCTACATTTTCTGTTGAAACTTAAATTTTTCTTTCTCCAGTGTGTCCTTCTAAGTATTTCTTGCCTTGTTTCATAATCTAAAGTTGTTCTTCGTAAGATTGCTTTTGACCCATCAAACTAACTTGTTAAGGTGTATTTTTGCTTGTTTACAAACATTATTAAACCTGTATTTTGATTTGGCTTTATAGTTGTATTTTGCCATAAAAAAGGTATGATATAACTGTCAGTTTGTTGCCATTTAGTTGTTATGCCTTCCAATAGTCCAAGGTCTGTAATTATTTCCAAGCCAAAGAGTGGAAAGATACTGTGAGACTAAATTACCCAAAATAATTTCAGTTGTATCACTGAGCCACCTAATTCTTTGTAAGTATAATATTTCATAGTTTTGTTCCACAGACTTGTACGTTTTTACGCAGTGGCTAACAGATGTTTGAATTTTGATTTCAAATGGAAAATGTGCAGAGTCTGGGCAGTCCATGACTTTAAAAGAAGTGAATATTTTTATTGCACCAATATTGGCCCAGTCTAGATCTACTGTAGAAAAGCCCATTGGTCCATTAAATGTATATGCTCCTTTGAAATTTGCCCTTCAATCTACCATTCATAAGACAGCAGTTGATATTTTCCATAGTCTACAAGAGAAGGTTTCCTTGTTTATTAATCTTTTAATGTTTTGCTAGCCTAATGTGGCATATATTATGATTTATTTGAGTTAAGCATTTTAATAAGTCCTGTTTTAATTTTACAAGTGCATTTTAAAGGGCAACTCTGGCATTAAAATTATCAGTTTTCAATAGTGGATGGGACACATAATTATCTATTATAGCTTCAATAAGTTTACTGAATTCTGTCCAATCATATTCTAAGGAGGTATTTTTGTTAAAGGAGGAATGTAAATATTCAAAGTATGCGATTAAGTTTCCTTGCTTCCGAGATAAGAGGAAGTACAGTTTTAAGGGGACTATTTAGAGTTTTAATGTTTATATTCAATGAACTTTTAATAAAAGGGTATCCTGTAATAATAGCAAAAGCAAAACAGCGCAACCATTAATAACGCCATCTTAATTGTGCAGCATTTATCAGCCAGCGAAACATTATGGCATGGTACTGTTTTGCTGAGAGTGTTTTCTGGAGGGTTTGCTGTTGTACAGATGCTCAACAATCCACCCAGCCAATTACAATTCCAGTAAGGGCAGGTAAGAGGCTGATTACTACGTACAGACTTATGGCAGCTATACATATAAAAAGGGACCTGTTGACCTGCCAATTACAGTTACAGTCCAGTGCAACCATACATACAAAAAGGGATCAGTTGCCCTGCCGATTTCATAGGAGGTAAGGGTCTGATTATTAAGCACTGACTCAGTGTTGATGCAGACATTCAAAGTGCAAAAAGTCACTTAAGTCAGTTGCATTTCAACCATAACAGTACCTTGCTTTCACAAACTGAAATTCACCTCACAGGTACAGGGAACATTTTATTGAATTATATAGTTGTGATAAGTCTCCATAATTAACCAAAGCCTAATTTCCAGACAGACGGTACTGTGATCACCTGATTAGGATGCTAGGGGTGATTAGTCTCTGTTTTTTTCTGGGTCTCTGGGTCACAGAACCTCAGGTTGGTACATTTTCAATATCTTATCCCACATATACTTCTGATTTTCCTTGCTGCCACACTGCTGATTATAGTTCAAGGTATGAGGTGGTAAGGGACAGAGGATTAAAACATCAGTAATGTCATGAAATATTATCAGCACCAAAAGCAATACTATTTTACAATATGCTGTTGGAATGGGTAGCGCTGTTTGGCATTTTAGCTGTTATTTCTCTGAGCTGTATTGCACCGCAACATATTAGTGGCAAGAATATGTTCTGCACTGTTGCAGTCAATCTTTTTTCATAGTAAACCTAATAAAAGTTGCTAAACCTGCACAACCACTGCCACTTCTTTTTACTTTACTGGCAGAGATACCATAACTTGCATATACTAGGAAGGGAGTAGATCAGCATCTTTGTACCAAATTTCTTATACACATAGTATATCATGATTTGTTAGGAATTCCCTGCACTCTAGATCTGCTAATGTTTGTGTTAGTCCCTCAATATTCCATGAAAGAATGGATAGATCATTTGGTTGTTGACTCCTGGTCTATCAGTTGTATGAAATAATTGTCTGTTTGAATTCTCTGTTACTATTGATTCAAACCAGTTTTCCATGATAACTTTAAATGTGTTCTGTGGGACTGGAGGCCTAGTCATCAATGTGCTTATGTTTGTTATACAAAGCCCCAATCCATCTAAAATTGGAGCCTATTCTTGAACTGCTGCTGCAATTTCTGAATTCCTAAATGTTATGTCTGTTTGGAGGGAGAATGATATAGCCTTTTGGACTTTTACCCATTCTGTGGTATTCTTTCCACATGGCTTATTCAGAGTTCTGGAGAAAAAGGCCACAAGATCACATTTAATATTACCACATGGGTCATGCTTTGATATATTCCACCCAAACAGTGTGACAGTTTTGTTTGCTCAAGATGTCCATTGTGTGTACTGATATCTGGAAACGACATCCAGGATTCTTATTGGTCAATTCTGTGTCCCTTGACAGGCATGGGGCACATCCCCTGTACTTGAAGGAACAGTAGTAGAAGGAGCATATTAATACATTTCAGTTTTAAGTCAGCTTCTTTTTGCCATATCTCATCTGCTGATTCAGATGAGCTACAGTATAAGAGAACACAATCTTGATAATTTAGATTTGGGGGGAGAGTAATATGGAGATCTTTGTTAGTAAATTATAAGTATAATAACTTAAACATTCAATCATATAGCTTGTTAGGGGTTTCTTGATACATCTGCTGAATCCCATACATCTCGATTAGGTTTTCCAGTTACCCTATGAAATTTGCTTGAGAGAGACTGCCTTCTCCCTTTGGGTTTGGTTCAAGAGTCCTTTGCTCCCTTTACCCTTCAGTGGGGATATATTGTTTTCCTCATTCTCCTTTTGGTTACATCTCTCTGTCCTCATTATCTGAGGTTCCTCAACTTGTGGGAAGAATAGAAGACCTGCACTAATCCTGACTCTCTAAAAGATGCAGCTTTCTGATTTTCCTGTGTTCTGTTAGTCTTGCACATGTATCTCTCCACTATGTGTAGTTTTAAAGTCACTTAAGAAAGTCTGGATGATACACTGTTCATTTGAATTACCTGTGGTGACTTAGAAATGGCATGCTTCTGAGATATGTTCTTCCATTTCTATGTCTTTTCCTTTTAGTTAAGTTATGTCCTTTTGATTTTAACTTTAGTTTTGATTTTAATTTTTATTGTGGTTTTAGGCCTTGTGATTTGGTATCATTATATAAATCTATCCCAACAGGATGTCTAGAGAAAAGCTGTGGAAGGTTACCTGTGTTCTTTTATTTGTAATATTTGCAAATTGTTTATTACTGTATTTTGAAACTTTGTAACCTTTTGTTGTTTATGTACGTCCTGTCACCAGGTCGTACCTTGGAAACAAACTCTGGCTCAGAGTGCCTTTCCTGGTTACCAAATTTGAAATAAAAAAATGCCCTAGAAGGGCTGCTTAATTCTGTCCTTGAATCTGATAAAGAGGGATGTGGTATAGTGACCTTCCTTAAGTTGTCCCTGACAATCTTTTTGTAAGAGACATCTGTCCAAAGCTTTTCCAGCTCCTCCTTTAGTACACAGAGGTTTACTAATATTACTATATTTGTGTCATAGGAATTTTTTTTATTATCTCTAACATCTGTTTGGAAAGAGATGAACAAGAGGTAAAATCCCATTCATTTGTAAAGACTTTGTCATGTACTATTTCATTCTGGGTTAATGAAAATTTACTACTAGGAGATGAACACTTGAATGAGTAGTTGTTGGAGAAAATTTTAAGGATGACATAGCTCATCTGGTGTGTCATATTAGCTGTACTTATCTTATGCTCATCTGCCAGTTTCTTTTTTTTTAACACTGTTTATTTACTGCATCCGAGGAACTCTCTCCAACTATCTCTCAGTGCCTGCCACTGTACCTCCCAGTCTGCAGCTCTCTCCTGCCAGGCTGACCCAGCCCATCTCTAGGCCCCCGAGGTAGGACTGCTTTACACCCTGGCATTCTATCTGAAGACAAATGCTCTGAGCTGGAGTCAGGGGGTAGCCCTGGAGAGAGAGTCTGATGGCTGGAGTGTGGTCGGGACATAGGAGGTGCCTTCACCTATTCTCAGGCTGGGATTTTTGTATGTAGATTTCCCCTGGAGCGCAGCCATACAGTGATGTCAACATGGCTACCGTAGACGTCCACTGCGCTCCTCTCTAGTGTTTTTGATCCTATGCTAGAAGTACCCCCGGTCTACACTGGGGTTCTCTACTGTGCTGGAGAAGCCCTGGATCCCTCCCCAGGAGAGGAGAGCCATCCTCTAGATGCTTGATCCTCTCCCTCCCCTGCTGACCCCCGGTGCCTGGGCTCACTCCCGAACCAGGGTTGCTGGTGTGGTGTGAGGTGTAGCATTCAGCGCCTCAATCCTCAGCACCACCTGGCCCATCTGCCAGTTTCTTCAGCTCAACTATGGTATAATTTAAGTCATGAATTACTAAGGATCAATTATCCTGGGCAGAAAGTAACTGTACTGGGTTGAGAACCTCTTTCTGGTTCTCATCTACCTGACAGCCTAAGAGAGTGGAAGGTGGTGCAAATTTCTCCTTCCCAAAAAGATCTAAGTTTATCGGAGACCGTGGAGGCATAGCAAAAGGTTTTATTTCTGGAATATCAAGACAGTCCTCCTCAAGTGAACTCTTATTATGTGAGTCAAGTATTAATGTTTCTAGATGTGAAGCAAACTGTCTGGGATGGTTGGGACCCCTTTGCGTAAATGCCTGATTATTATTTTCAGTAGTTAAACTGGGAGATGGGACAATCAGATGCGTGGACTGCTGCATAAAATTTGTTATTTTAAGTTGTTTGAAGTTGGTTTTAGCCTAATAGTCTACTGGTACTTTAACTGGATTTGGAATTTCCTTAATTTTAGTAATAGATTCCTCTTTAGTATTTGTTGTTCTCCATTTTGGTTTTATTTTCATTGGAGAAAAATTGATATCAGAGGGTGAAGTAAGTTTACCACTTGTTGTGTTGATCATGTCAGGACAAAATGATTGCTTTATAATAGACTTCAAAAATGTAATTTAAATCAACCAATAATAACAAACGCTAAGATTAATTGCTAGTTTAAATGTATTTATAAATGATATCAAGTCAGAAGATATCAAGATCAAAGACCTCCAGATGCTACTAAACCTGTCCCGATGTTTGTTTCAAACCCAAAACCTATAATGCTGATTAATACCAGCTCCTGTATTCCAGGGATAATAAATATCATGACATAAATTAATCAACAGGTCAGTTATGTATTAAATATTTAAACAACCTATAGCAACCTATAGCTAATGAGCAAAAACCAATAGTCCAAAGTCTAAAATCCTATACAGTTGCAAAATGAACTTGCATGGTCCATAAGCTGGTCATGGTTCACAATTTTCTCTGTGCTTTAGTGAAAGTAAAAAGCTTTGTGGTATCACCAAAACTCTCGAAGAGAATGCTGGTAATCCAGTTGCTGGAAGCCAAAAAACCTCATAGTTCATCACTAAATTCGCTAGTGCTCTTTGAAGTTGGTGGTAATGATGGTAGTAGCTCCAGTGCAATTGAAATCAAACAAGGTTTTATGCTCCTAAGTACAAGCGTATAAATACAAGTAAATGAACATTAATTCCTGCTTACAGGATGCTAAAGAGAACTGGGCTTTTAATGGACCCTTTAAATGCAATAGCTTTTTAGTTGCTTTATAACAAGTTCAAGTAATTTATTTATGTGAAGATGTAAAAAAAAGTAGCTTCATTTTATTTAAGCTGTAAGTTATCCTAAGTTCTTATTAGGCTACAGCAGTGAAGCAAAGTAAACAAACAACTTTGTATATTTACCAAGTCAGTATCGGAGCAAAAACACCTTTGACCCTGGATCGAAGCTCCAACAGTGTTCTCTAACTGCTTAAATATAATTTTATATTTGGTCTGTTTATTAATTTAAGCAATTTTCTCAGTGATAATTTCAGTGGAAGTTTTTAGCTGTTATAATTATCTAATTTGTCAACAATTCATTTACCTTATGGCTGTGCTAGGCGAAATATAAACAAAGCACTGATGGAGCTGCAGGCGTAGTTTTCTGTAAACTTAATATTTGGCCCCTGGGAACTCATACCCTTGGTGTGTAGGCAAAGCCCTGATTTATAGCAACTTCCAGAAAAACAAATGTTTTTAAGCCCTACCATCTCCTAAAACCAAAAGGTAAAAAAATATTAATAACTAAACTGAGGGACAAAGCTTTATTAATTTTAATCATAAATTCAAACTACTTCTGTGAAGATGTTAGATTATTGGGAACCTTAACATTGCAATGTGTTCTCCTAGGAAGCCAAATTAAATTTCAGAATCAGGCTCTCTTTCTTTTTTTCAGAAATAAAGGTAGCATTCTGGATAACCTTGCATTTTGGTCAGGAAAGAAAGACTGATAGCCTGAACGCCAAGTGTGTGGTGTTAACCTGAGCTGCCAATAAGTGCTCCCTACCTCTACAAGCACGTGCTACCCATGCTTGTCCATAGGCTATTCAGCCAGATAACTGCTAGGTAGCACTCTTGCTAATTGTATTACATTTTAATCAGTTGATTGTCCACATTGTTTCTGTTATCCTAATTCCAAGCAATTAAATCAAATCAAATGACTTATTTATTTATCAATTATAGTCGGCTATTCAACTCTAAAATTAATGAAATCAGCTGAGATCAATACTTAACATAAATACCATTTCAATCAAATTACACTATGATTTGAGGGGAAATAGGGCATACTATCAAGTGGCTAACCAGCTCTAATAGTTGTTATGTTAGCACTATCAGGTCATCCTCAATTAACCATTAAGACACAGCCCGTATGGGAATAAAAACATGTATTTAAAACTACAACTTCAAAAGGAAGACATCTGATGACAATCCTCCATTAATAAAAACTTATTGAGGTCCCATATAAGAATATTAGGAGCACAAAAAGATGTTAAAAGTGTAAACAAAACATAAACAGAACAAAAAATAAGCATAAAAAACTCACGAATAATACAAAGAGGATATAAAAAATAAATAATATAGCCAGATAAAAAACTGTGCTCAATGTTCAATACTTCAGTTCTTAAATACTCAATTAGCAGCATGAATTGCATAAGTCAGAGAGGTATTCAGACAGCAGTGGAGTTTAAATAGTTTAAACAGATCCCTAAGATCAGAATCCCAGCACTTGTCAGAAACATTCTTTTTTTGTGCTTGCCTAGGCTGTGTTCACCCCCACGGGGTTTATCGCATCTCCGGGGGGAGAGAGGGTTCCTGCCAGTCACGGACTCATGGCCCTGCTCCTGGGAACACAGAGCAATGCAGGTCAGTGCAAAATAAACAGGAGGCACAGGCTGGTCTGGAAAGACTGTGTCAATATAGATATCTATCGGCAGGAAATGGGTGGCATACCTGTTATAAGAAAATTAATTACCTTGACAAAGTCCTGCTCCCACAACTCCTTCCATGGTGGTATAGTGTGCAGCTTTCCACTCACAGCAGCTCCCACAATCTCTTATCTGATATGATAACCCTAAGGTCTCTTTCCTGCTTGGTATACACATAGATAGATAGATAGATAGATAGATAGATAGATAGATAGATAGATAGATAGATAGATAGATAGATAGACAAACAGACATGGTTGCCATAGGAGCCCATTTTGGGGCATTTTTCTGTATACTACACCAATTAAAACTACATTCCAAACAATTAAAGCTGAATACTTCCCAATTAAGACTGTGTACCATGGGGAGAACCCATAGACCAACACTGTGACCAAAAAAGACAAACAACTTAATGAATAGTTGAAACAATAAACACATCAGCTGAACAAATTCAGAAATTCTCACACTAGGTGTGCTAAGCAAGTACCCATGTATCTCCACACGTAGGGCAGTTTCTATTTTTTCCTGAGCAGTTTTTATCATTCCAGGACAGCCACCCTACATGCAAACACACACCACTAAAACCCCCCACTCATCAATCTGGTGCAGTCTGTAATATCCCAGCCCCTCCCCAACCCCAAGCATGAAAATCTGTGCAAAAAAAAAAAAAAAACATGACCGACTTGCAGTACTCAGTACATAGCATGTCCTTTCTGTCTGGTCAACCTCTCAGTTTCAATATCCAGCCTTCTCTGAACCAGCACCTAGCATCCAGCAGCACCTAACCCCTTAATATTTGCAGATGGTGTCCACCCTCCTTTCTCTTTTGCTACAATCCAGTATACTGTATATAATGCTAACTGTACCAACTAACTTCAGTTCAGTTCAGTTTATTTTTGAAAAGATAACAGCTATAGAGCAAGCTCATTTGCATGATGGTCCCTTGTACATAAACCATAACATCAACAATTACAGAACAACATGCAAATGGTTACAAGGTTAGGGAACATAACACAATTGTAGTATGTATATTTAATAACCAACAACAAAATATTAGCAGAACAAATACCGGCCATGGCCAGGTACATAAAAAAGTGCATAATGGATAAGTGTAATTTTACATCTATTTTATTTACTACTATAGAAAGAGGGGAAGAGATAGTGAAATCAAAATATGGATAACTTTAGAGCTAGGATAAGGATAGGGAGAGAAGGTTAATAACAATGGCAGATGTTGGGAGTAATATTGTCAATAAGCGATTTGAATGTGCTCAGGGTGATCAGTTTTAATTTGAGCATGTATTGAAGTTTGTTCCAGGCTGTGGGAAGAACATAGTTCATGGCTGACTTACCAAAGTGAGTGCACTTTTTGAGTAGCTCCAGTGAGATGTATACACATTTTTTTAGTGCATCGGAGCTGTGGGAATGTTAGAGGAAAGAAGAGATATGGGGGGGCAACTTGCTTATGAGTGTTTTGTAAACCCAGGTGTATGTATGAATACGTCTTCTGGTTGCCAGGGAGGTCAAGTTTACCTCCTTATACAAGGAACAGTAGTGGATTTTAGCTGGAGCACTGTTAATGAACCGAATAGCTTGGTATGAGTAGGGACATATACCCCTGCGGGGAGGCAGGCTTCTATCGGCTCATAGTCTTCTACCTGTCTGTGATTCCAAGTATTACTCCAAGTATTATAGAGGGTGTCCCTCTTTTCAAGACTGGTTATTGAACAGTTAGCATATATAATATCTGCGTAGTCCAACAGGGGCATGAAGGTGGCCTGAACTAATACAGAAACATAGAAACATAGACTTTGACGCCAGATAAGGACCGTTTGGCCTATCTAGTCTGCCCATTTCCCTACCTACAGGATAGGCCGCAGATCTTAGTTAACAAACAGCCTATTTCTTCCTACCCCCCACAAGAATTGCCTTATGTCTGTCCCATGCATTCTTGAATTCTCCCACAGTTTTAGACACCACAACCTCCTCAGGAAGCCTGCTCCATGCATCCACTACCCTCTCTGTGAAATAATACTTCCTCACATTGCCCCTGAACCCCCCCTCTATCTTTAAATTGTGTCCCCTTGTTCTTGCACGTCTCTTTTTCTGAAAGATGCTACCCACTTGAACTTTGTTGATTCCACTGAGGTACTTAAAAGTTTCTATCATGTCCCCCCTCTCCCTTCTTTCCTCAAGGGTATACATATTAAGCTCCTTTAGTCTCTCCTCATACGGCTTCTCTTGCAGACCCTGCACCATTTTAGTTGCCCTCCTCTGGACTGACTCTATCCTGTATATGTCCTTGTGGAGATGGGGTATCCAGAACAGGACACAGTACTCCAGATGGGGTCTCACCAACTGTCTGTACAGAGGGATAACAACTTCCTGTTTTCTGCGGCTGATGCCTCTCCCTATGCATCCAAGTATACCCCCAGCCCTCCCTACTGCCTTCTCACATTGCTTGCTAACCTTAAGGTCATCTGATATGATTACCCCCAGGTCCCTTTCCTTTTCTGTTATTGTTACTACCTCCACTCCCCATTGTGTATTCTTCCCTTGGGTTCTTGTTTCTCAGGTGCATTATTTTGCAGTTCTTTGCATTGAATCCTAGCTGCCATACTTCTGACCATTCCTCCAACCTTGCCAAGTCCCTTCTTATCCTTTCCATGCCTCCTTGTGTATCAACCCTGTTGCAGATCTTTGTGTCATCTACAAAGAGGCATACTTTTCCTTTCAGTCCCTCTGCAATGTCACTTATGAAGACATTAAAAAGGACTGGACCCAATACTGAATCCTGCAGTACCCCACTAGTAACCCCTCTTTCTTCAGAGTGGACTCCATTTATAATTACCTTCTGTGTCCTGTTGGCCAGCCAATGTTTTACCCAGGCTACCACCCTGAGTCCCACTCCCAGGCTGGTTAATTTGACTATTAATCTTTTGTGTGGGACTGTGTCAAATGCCTTGCTAAAGTCTAGGTAGGCCATGTCCACAGCCCCTCCCTAGTCTAATACTTTGGTCACCCAGTCAAAGAAATCTATTAGATTCATCTGACATGAGTCATGACCTTCCAGCTGTGAACCCATGCTGCCTTGGGTCCTGTGCTTCACTAGCCTCTAGGTACTCAACAATTCTTTCCTTCAGAAGTGACTCCGTCACTTTCCCTACCACAGAGGTCAAACTGACAGGTCTGTAGTTTCCTACCTCTGTCTTGGTCCCACTTTTGTGAAGGGGAATCACATCCGCCTTCCTCCAGTCCTCAGGTACCACACCATCCTCCCATGATTTATTAAGAAGAGTAGCCAGTTGTTTCACTAGTTCCACCCTTAATTCTTTTAGAATTCTGGGGTGAATTCCATCAGGCCCCATTGCTTTGTCCACCTTCAGTTTTAGGAGTTCTTGCAGAACCCTTTCTGCTGTGAAAGGACTAGGTTCGACCCCCCTATCAAGAGTGCTTCAGTTAATTGGATTAGGCACTTCCCCCTTCTCTTTTGTGAATACTGAGCAGAAATATTTGTTCAGTCTCCTGCTTTTCACTGTCCCCTCTGCCCACCCACCATTCATTCTATTCAGCCTCACTAACCCTCCTTTGTCTTTCTCGCTCGCTGATGTACCTATAAAGGTGTTATCCCCTTCTTAACTGAGTAGGCTATCTTTTCCTCAGTTTGGGACTTTGCTATTCTGACTTTTCTCCTGCTTCCTTTTGCCTTAACTGGTACAGCTGTCTGTCCTGCTCCTTCTGTGTTTCCTTATACTTCCGTAATGCTATCTTTTCTTCCTGACTTTCACAGCCACCTCTTTTGAGAACCATAGTGGCTTTTTCTTTCATTTGATTTGTTTATTTGCTTCACACAAAGGCTTGTTGCCTCTGTGATGGCAGTTTTGATGATTCCCCATGGTTGTTCCACACCTCCTTCTAGCCTGTTTGCTTGTGCTTTTCTGAGGCACTCTCCCATCTTGCCAAAGTCAGCCCTCCTGAAGTCCAGTACCCTCACTTTTGTATGCTTGACTCTGTAGCTGAGTTTAACATGAACCACACTGTTTGATGGTCACTTGTTTCCAGATGGCAACCCACTTCTAGATCTGAGGTCCTCCCACTGCCCCCGTTTGAGAGTACGAGGTCTAAGATTGCTCCCTCACAAGTGGGTTCCGAAACTAGCTGTCTGAAGCCTGCCACCTGAAGGGCATCAAGAATGGCCCTGCTCTTGGATGTGGCTGCAGCAAATGTGCTCCAGTTAATACCTGGCATATTCAGGTCTCCCATCAACAGTATCTCCCCATTCTCTGCCATTCTAAGAATGCCTTCTATCATATCCTTGTCCATTCACACCCCCTGACGTGGGGGTCTGTACACAACCCCTGTGCAGATTGTGGTGCCCTTTCCAGTCTCCAAGGTGACCCACAGTGCCTCCTCTCCTCCCTGTTTACTCTTTTGTTCAGTTGCTTTTATCCCTTCCTTTACATAGAGAGCTACTCCTCCCCCTCTTCTCTCCTGCCTGTTTCTACTGTAGGTTATGTACCCTGGTATGTTAACATCCCAGTCATGGTTTTCTGTGTACAATATCTCTGTGACTGCTATGATATCCAGGCATCCCTCTTTCATCAAGGCCACCAGCTCAGGGAGCTTGTTGCCCAGACTACGGGCATTGGTACTCATTACCCTCCATTTCCTGATGGCCTTACTCCTTTTTGCCCCATCCCTGTCCTTCTTGCCTTTGTCACTTTCTCCATTTACCCCTGCCCTTCTCCCTATCGACACCTCTATGTGATTTTTTGGGGGGGCTAGGATTTCCCTGCTCCTTTCCAGTGCTTCCCCCCTTGGCTAGTTTAAATGCTTGCCAATGAAGCACTTAAACCTATCACCTAGGATCCTGTTTCCCCTCCTGAACAGATGCAGCCCATCATGCCAGTATAGGCTTGCATCACTCCAGGTGGACACCCAGTCCTCAATATACTCCCAGTAGAGAAGTCCAGTCACACAGCAGTCCTTTCTCCTGGTGCCTTCTGCCAAGCTACTAGCAGAATCTTTCTAAGGCAGTCTTTAAATGTAGCTTTCTTCTACCTAAACCACTCCCCCTACTTACTAGATCTTTCTACAAGTAATTTAAACCTCACAGCTATCAAGTCCTTTCAATCACCTGAGATTTACACCTAGATAACTGTTCAGATAACAATTCATTTCAGTTAACTCAGACAAACACACACTTTTTTTTTGCTTTGTTTGTTAGTTTTTTTTTACCCTAAATTAAAGGTCCAAGTATAAGAGTTCTACTTCTTTAGTCCCAGCAGAGAAGTCCAGTCACACAGCAGTCCTTTCTCCAGGTGTCTTCTGCCAAACTAGTCTGATTCTAGAGTCTCGAGAGAATAGTGATTTGTTTCTGAAAAATAACTCAGTTTTTTTGGATAATGCCTCAATGTGGGACATAAAGGATAAATGAGAATCAAGCAAGAACCCTAAGTATTTGGAGATATCCACTGACTCAAGCTTATTGCCTAGAAGCGAGGTAATGGGATTGGTAGTGCTAAGGTTAGAAGACGCAGTAGGTGAATTGGGTGGGTGAAAGAACAGTACCTTAATGTTTTCAGCATTCAACAGTAGTTTCAACGCTATTAGGTTCTGCTGGTTAAAGTCCATCTGGAGTGCTGAGCAGACTTGGGCGAGGGAGGGTTTTGAGGTATATAGGACAGTTTTGTCAGCAAATAAGTGGATGTTACAGTAAGAGATATTATTTAAGTTGTTGACATAAATCAGAAAGAGCAGTGGGCCCAGAATGGAGCTCTGAAGGACCTCTCTTAGCAAGGGGAGTAAGGATGAAAGAGTACAATTGGCATTTATTTGTTGGTATATATCCCTCAGATAACTGGCAAACCAGATTAATACAGAATTATCGAAGCCCAGTTGTTTAAGGTTGTCGAGGAAAAGGAGATGATCCACCATATCAAAGCCTTACTCAGATCCAAGAAACAGCCCCTGTGATTAATTTTTTTATCCATGGCCTCTAACCAGTCACTTGTAACTTTGGATAATGCTGATATTGTGCTATGTAGTGGTCT
The DNA here is from genome assembly GCA_016271365.2 of Neoceratodus forsteri. NCBI lineage: Eukaryota > Metazoa > Chordata > Ceratodontiformes > Ceratodontidae > Neoceratodus > Neoceratodus forsteri. The sequence goes on along the minus strand of CM057455.1, from coordinate 922,632,262 downwards.
GATAACAGATTGTAAAGGGTTGATTTACTGGTGCTTGTCCAGGAATGTTCTGACTTGTATACTGACTAACTTTTCTAATAATTTTGAGAGGACTGGCAGGATTGAAGTAGGCCTAAAATTATTTAGGTTGCTAGCATCCCCAGATTTAAAGAGGGGTAGCAGATGGTCTACCATCCAGTTATGTGGTATGATCCCCTCTGCTAATGATAAATTAAATAGGTGGACAACTGGGGTCATAAGGCAGCAGTAGCCTAGTTTTAGGAAGGAGGGATAAATATTGTCTGCCCCGGCACCTTTTTTAGTGTCAAGCTTAAGCAATTGCTCTTCAACCTGTTTATAAGTAATGTTGGAAAAGGTGAAGGAAGCATGGGTGGAAGGGCTGGGTAGTGTAACTGTACAGAGAATTGCAGTATGCAAATTAGCCGCCTGGAAGGAATTGAAGGCAAGGCCTGCCGTTGCAAAATGCTCATCAAGTGTGTGAAGTATTGTGGCCTTGTTAGTTATGGAGGTACCTTGGAAGCTTATTTTATTTGGCAAGGTTGGAGGTGCTTTACTATCTTCCACAGATTTGAATATATGCCACATTTTTTCTGGGTCTCCTTCTACTTATTCAAGTATGTTATGTAGTACTTCTCCTTTGTATTTCTAACCATTTATTGCAGACAGTGTGGCATTCCCTAAAAGCTGTCCAGTCCACAGGGGATTTGGTCCATCGTGCAGTTGCCCATAACCAATCTCTATTTAACAAGGATTTTTTTATATCCCCATTGAACCAGGGGCATGAACGTTTTTTAACTCTGTGGCTAGTCACAGAGGCATGTCTATTTATAATATCACTGAGGGTGGAATTAAAAAGGGACAGTGCATCTTGTGTAGCAGGTGCTAAGTAGAGGTATACTGATTCTTCCTTGACAACTTTACCCACGACTGACACTGCAGTGCCAACAGTGCTTGATCACTGTAGTGTTGGTGTGGGACCAAGGCTCTGCTTTCTGTGGGTATTGCACCCCGAAACAACTCATACTCGGAGTCGATTATTTAAATAGAGGGAGGAGGCAGGGTCAGAGCTCCCAACATGGGGGGTTTGGTGGACAAAACTCCCTGAAGAAAATAAAGTCTGAAGTGACTCCCTTTATGCCAACCACAAATGTGGTGGACATAAAGGAGTTGCTGTAACATTGGTTGACAATGAAATTGTCTACCGACTGCCATAGATCCCTATGTAGAAATGTTCCTAGTTAAAATACCACAGATCAGCCAACTAATTGGCAGAGTTGAACTTCCTGAAGGACCTCCTGGAGAGGTCCTTCAGGTACTCTTAAAAGCTGGTTTTATTAAATTCCTGATGCACATGACTATATTGTGGTTGCTGAGATCATTGTGAAAAACAGCTTTATGAGGTATTTTGTGGGGTCTGTTGGTCATGACTACATATAGCAATGATCCTGTAGTATGTTTTTTATGGTTTGGCCTTGATGTATCAGTGATTATCTGAGCCAAACTCATTTCTTCACATAGGTTTTTTAGGGGTTTAGGTTTCATACTGAGCCAGTCCAGATTTAAATCCTCTAAAATTGTTGATTTGTTAGAGGTGTTACTAAGGAATTTTTGTAGATGGGGCAAGAGATACAATCCCCCAGATGGGGGGGGGGGTTCTATCATCCGATTACATTGACTGATTCAGCAACTGAAATGGATATTTTAAATGCTAAGCATTCAAAAGCTTTTGGCTTTGAGATGGTGTGCAGGACAGTGGTGGGTAATCTCTCATTGACATAGATAGCCATCCCCTTCCCCTGGTGGCTCTGTCTACCCGATAGAGGGAACATGAAAGTAGTGCTTTGGCTTGTTCTGTAATTGTGCTTTTTAGCAATGTTTCTGTCAGAGATAAAATATCTGGGAGAGAGTGAGATATCCCTGCCAGTTCTTCAGCTAATTTCTTTCGGAGGCTACTAATGTTAATAAGCATAATTGTTAGGTCTTTAGGAGCAGCAGAGTCTGCAGGTGACACTAGAGGGGTTGTGGGGCCAGAATTAAGCTCAATGTTTCCTGAGCAAAGGAACAGTAGTAAAAATATTTGCTGAATGCAACTTCTCATTGTGATAATAGTTACTTTACATTGTTGATCCCACCTGGTGCTTGAAGTCGTAGACCATTTTTAATTGTTAATGGAGGTGAGAAGATGCACACAGAAGGGTTAAAGCTCTGTTCACAATTTATGAGTGTGAGTGTGTACGCACTAGTAGTGTAATCCCACCAAGAGTGTGGATTAACATGGGTGGCGGGGTATGCAATAATGGTAAAATTATGGTTATGTGGCATAGTTTCTGCCAACCTGGAGATCCATGCTTGAGTGCTTGCTCATGTCTTTTGCTTTTGTCTCAGTGGGACTGTGATTGTGGTGTGGGAAGCAGACATTTTTATTGATGATGGGGAAGCATGTCAGCATGTCTTCTGACTTCCACTCTTGCTCTTACTGGTAGGCTGCTGAAATTTTTGTGGGTGACAGTTAAAATGGATGCCATGCATGACAACTTGAGAGGGGGATGGTGAAGAGGACAAGGTACACCCTGATGCATTCATGATGTCAGTGAATTAGAGCAGAAGGGAAGGGGGTAATGAGCTCAGACAGAAAGACTGACTGAGGGGAAAATAAGCCAAAAGCACAGACATTCAGGGCAAGGCAGCATCCCCAGGAAGCAACAGGGATCACAAACAACCCATAGTGATCCTTAAAAGATGCTTCTACTAGGAGGAAGGGCATTATGAAAAGGGGAAAAGTCTTTTTAATTGGGTCAGACTTCCTTAGACCCAATTCTGGCTCGATGGATCAGGCTGGCCAATACACAACTGATCTGAATCTCTGACATGACCTGCTGCACACCCCCACCTGTGACCTTCTGCCTCAGATACGAGTGTACTGCCTACTGAGCCACTGACACTGTGAAATGCCAGATATATGGCTGGAAGTCCTGATTACTGTCATACCAAAAGCTGGGAAGAACAGGCCCTGATGTGACAAGATGTAAAAATCATTACTAAAGTAATTGCCAATTGCTTACAGAATGTGAACTGTCAATTTATTTGGACCAGATGGGATATATCCCCAGCAGGCACATTCAAGAAATTATGAAATTGATCTAAAAATATCCAGAAAACTGATTGGCTGAGGAACCCAGTGCTGATATCCCAGCACAACTGCATTGGAAAAAGATATGTGACCTCACTGGCCTGTTCACATTGAGCAGGCACAATCAGTTCCATACACCTCAATTTACCTACTTGTTTTTTTAACAACACGCAACATCTGCCATCTACTGACCAACCAACAAAAGTACAATGGATCAGTAGAACCACTTTTCTTTCTTTTTTACCTTTATTTCTCATTTTCTACTTCCTTAAATGTAAAAATATATATATATTTAAAATATTTCATCAACCTTTGGCTTCCTGCTTCAACCCACATGAGGTGTGATGTTATTCTAGAACAAATCACATCCTGTCATGCCTTATTGCTTAAATATATGCTGTGTCCTCAATGTTCTTACAGGAGTCAGGAATCACCAACAACAACTGTGATACCTGCTGAAGATCATGTGGTCTCCCAGGGACCAACACACATGTGTTCTGGAACTGTACAGATTAAATAGATTCTGGGACGATATACCTGGGGCATTGAGACAGATATTTGGAAAAGATATCCCAAAACAGTTTACATTTCTTACTGTGTCTGACCCCTAGAGGTCTAAAACAAAAGTATGCCCAATACTTGCACAATATCCTCACTGGTGTAATGGCCAAGGTAATCACCCAGTGGTGATTACAAATGCCCAACCAACTCTGGAGATCTGGATAGATGCATGTAAAAGAGTCCATAACATACAAGTATTTACTGCCCACCTTAGATTTACTGAGATAAACATGTGTCCAGATGGTTGCCCATTATGACCAATCTTGAAATGAGCACAGGTAATTCTGCCTTTATTTAATTGGTACGTGTAGATGAGAAGAGAGCTCTTGAAGTATGGGAAATGAGTACATGATCTTATCAGTAAATAACAAGGTGAGCTGTTCTCTGAAGAATCTAAATAGTACAATTTTTCATTTTGCTCTTTAGTAGAACAAAATATCCAGCCACTGTTGGTTTTGCTTTCTCATGTTAATTTATTAGGTCATTACAAGATTTGACATATACCTTTATTATGTGTTCCTTATAATGTATGGTCATTTTGTTGTACTCAGTCTAGTTCCATGATTTACTGTGGTGTTTATTTTTACATAAATGCTTAATGAACTGTTACTGCCCCACAGAAATGAACTTTAGTTCTACTAAGTCTCCAGTTATTGCAAATGGGTTATGCCCTGTTCTTATTTACATGGACAATATGGTATTTTTCTCAATAACCCAAATAAGATTACAGCAAACAGCTAAACATATTAGAATTTGGCTGTGCTTATTGAATTTAATTATTAATTGTAATAAGAGTCAGGTCATGATTTTTGGAGTCACAAATTGGTCGGTATATCAATAATTCCCTACTGAGGTTGTTAGAGAATATTATTACCTTGGTTTTTAATTTTCTAATAAGCTTAAATATCATTAGCACCAACAACAGGTAAAAAAAAACAATTGATCTCAGTCTAATTCAGCTTTGATATCCTTTAATCATCTCTATTATGGTATGCTCTCAAATAATCCTTATATGTAGTAAATGCCAAGATTAATAATATAACCTTATATGCAACAGAAATGTGGAGTTAAATATTATTGATTATTATAATATTAAACATGATATAAATAATATTAAACATTAAATACAGTATTTTGAATTAGAGCAACCATTCAGTGCACATAACAGATCCCTACTGGCTGTTGAATTTTTGACATCAGCCTATTTTGTTAAGGATGAACCTGAGATAATCTCACTGAGATGTGTTGCTAACCTAAGACTCCTACAGTATCTAATTAGTTGAAGATCATAAATATGCTGATGGCTTGTAAACATGTTAGGTGTCTTTAGGGGAAAAAAGCTAAAAAGACAAAGAACCTCAGCACTTTTGTCTTTTTAGCTTACTTCCATATCTTGTGTCTAGCATATCTCAAACCCATAAGATACCATAAGTGCTCTGATTCATTTTCCCCTGGTTTGTGATACAGAGAAGGCACATTGATGAGTCCGGAGAAGGATGAAACACATGTCTGTGTTCTCAGCTTTTGCAGATTGTGTTAGAGGCCATTTGACACCATACACCCATGCTTAATTCAGAACCAGTTTAAATGTTCATGGTCATTTGCATATATGTCCCATAATACTTTGCATCATTAGGTTATGTGTTATTTTGTAGAGTACAGACAAAATCAGCACCACTCCATGACAGTAAAAAAGGCTTTTTTAATTGAAATAAATTACAAAGCACACCAATATAAAAAGAGCTCCATAAGGCAATGTACACAGAGACAGGACCCTGACCAGTTTCTTACCTAGTGTGTTATCAGGGGGATGGTCCTGGTGCTGTTTCCAACATCTTAAATCACATCTATGATTTAAAGGCACAGTACAATTTTGCATCAAATGAATACACTACCAAAAAGTGTTAAGTGCTTAATAACAACAGTGTACAAACCAAAGTGCCAATGCAAAAATGATGGTGATGCCAACTGTTAAAAACAAAAAATGTTTGGATTAGGAATATATATCTTGGAGATGTAAAACTACATAAAATCCATGAGAAACCATGTTCCTCCGTATCAACTGCTATTGTTAGATCAAGTCTTTTATCTCTTGAACATCTGGAAATGGAAAATGTGGAGATAATAAATAGAATAATAGATAGGTTCTGGTATATTACTACCTTGTTATGCCAGAACCTATTTGTTATTTTTTTTAATATATGGATACGAGGTGAACTGACTCACCTCCGTTTAAACAGTGGAGTCAGCGGGTCCATGTGAGTGCTGGCAGGGTTCCCCAGTGCTGTGTGGATGACCGGTGCTGTGGGCTTCATTTACAGCTGCTTTTTTTAACTGTTTGTCAGCAGCGGTATACTGTGAGCAGAGGAGCTCAAAATAATATTTCAAAACTGAAGAAAAACAGTTGTAGCGGCTGTTGACTGTTCACTCGCTAATCGAGCGAGCAAGCCGCCATGTTTTCCTACTTGTTGTGCCTGCCCACAGAGAAAAAGCAGCCAATCAGAGGGCACGCTTTGTAAAATGTCAGGATACACTTGCACATGCGCTCTTCAGCTTTCTTGATAATACTATCGATCGGGTGCCGAACGATACTATTACGGCACCCGAACGATAGTATTATCACTTACCAACAGTAGTATTATCGCTCCAGGAGCGATGGTATTACAAGGATTTGTTTGTATGCTTTTTAAGCATATTATTTTCACAATCCATATATTAAAAAGATATTAACATCTCATAACAATACAGAATTACAGTAGGACCTATTTTTTTAATACAGGACATTAATTCTATTTTGCCATTTAATTCTGGTGATGTCAATGCCCCAGGGTATAAATCCAAAAAGATTCTATTTGCCATCCAGATCTCCTCCCCTTGGCCCCAGACAGACCTTCTCCACCTCATAGAAATTGTAGGAATGCTAACTTCTTCCCACATACTTTTAATGGTTGGCCAAAGCATTAGCCACATCCTGTGCTACAATAGTCTGTAAGTGTTCCCCAGTTCTCAACTTGAACTGGCTAGTGGTTTCCCCACATAAAAAGAACCTCAACAATAAGTAGCTAAATAATCAATATATTCAATATTTCAGCTGAAAAAGCTTTTTATCTTAAAAACTGTATCACTATTGCATGTACTGAATCTATCAGTTCTCAGCATACTGTCACATAATTTGTAATGGTCACTGGTGAAATAGCCACATGGTAATGGTGGTAACTAGTGTTGTGGGTCACTTTGTATTTCATTCTGTGCTTGGTAGCTATGTACCAGTTTGTCTCTCAAGTTAGTGGCATGTTTGTATATCATCCTAGGCATATTGGGCCCGACTCTAGAAAGTATAAGCCAATGCACAATGCAGATGCACCAAAGAGAATGGTGCAAGTCACAAATAACGTCCAGCAAATATGCCAAATGCTATTCTACATTGTGAGATGCACATTGTTGCAATGCATTATGCCAATGGCGAGTTACGCCACAGTTTCGACAAACCCACAGGTACGCAAATGCATAACTGAACATACACCAAGGAAACAGCAGAGAGATGCCAGAGTGGGATTCTAGAAGCAGCAATGCCACAACATACACCAAGACCAGATGGCACAACATAAACCAGGTGGGAGCCAGTGTAACATACACAGCAAAGAAAGGAGCAGGGCCAGACAGGCCAGCCACACAGCAACACACATGTGAGATAGTTAGGCAGGCACACAGGGGCAGTGTGACACAGCGTGCAAAGGGAGCACAGAGGCCACAGTCACAATGCAGGGCTGAAGGCACCAGCAGGCACAATGCCCCTGCCATCGCCACTGATACATATAAACAGCACAACCACAACAGGGACACATCACTGGGTGGCACAGACCAGTGGACAGTCAGTGAAGAGACACACCAACGTCCCTGCCAGTGGTGCCACCTGCAGGGAACAATGGCACCCTGAGGCAGAAAGGCACAGCACAGGAACCATTCCACCACACAGCTGGAAGGTACAATGTGAGGTGGCAAGGACACCAAAGCATGCAAGGCGACCTGCAGCACACAGACAACCATGCAGATATGGCCTGTGAATAGTGGCCTGTGCTGGGTGCAGTACAAATTGCACACCAACCTGATGCACAGGGAGAGAACACTGAGGGCAGCAGGCAGCAACACCAGTGTGCACCCCTGCGCATAGCGACAGACACACACTCACACACAGCCAAGCATACTAATAATGGACACAGAGACAGTATGTATGGCAAATGATTTAATGTTCAAAACAGGGGCAGGGATACAGTGTAACAATGGGAGGGGGATGGGGATTAATAACAGGGAAGAACAACACAGTGTAACAGCACAGGAACAACAAGACCAAACAGCCACCCACAACCCCCCCAAACACCAGCCCACTCCCACACACACCCCAACACAGGCCCAACACCCAAACAACAGTCCCACCCACTAGCCAACACCAATAATCAAACCCACACCCAAATAAACAACAATAACCCAACACAACCACCCAAGCTACACCCACAGCACCCAAACAGTCCCAGCAGAAACAACCACCCCTATATACATTCTCACCCACACAGTAGACCCAACCCATGACCGGCTGTGGCAGACATGGCCACTATGTGCACCGGAGTTCATCCACAAGGGTGGCCACATACCCATGAAGGTGGCCAACATCTGGAGAATGGCTGTCACAAGTACCACCAGGCATTCTTGATCTGGGCCCCCACCGTGCACGTGTCCTGTGGTGGGTCCTACATCTGCCATGGGCATTGGTTCCTCCTGCTGCAAAATGGGAATGGCTACCTCTTGCTGCAGTCCATGTCCCCAGTAGCAGGGACAGTAGGGCAAGGCACAGTGTCTGTTGGTGGGGCATCCAGGGCTGCCCCTGCTGTGATGTCATCAACTGTGTCTCTGGACAGTGGTACAGCAGATAGGGGTGGGGCCTTGGCTGCATCACTGCATTCACTCACTTGGCTGATTGAAAGTGGGCCAACTGGCTCCTGATGCCCACCATGAGTGGGGTCCCCCTGGACTGGCCATGCCTCCAATGGTGCCTGGACCCTGTTGTCAGCTGCAACTGTGGAGGAGGCAGAGGATGAAGAGGTGGAGGAGGAAGAAGATGAGGTTAGTGGCAGCACCCTGGCCCTCCATTGCCTGCACCATGTGCACATCCTGTACTCCTCCATGTCGTTGGCCTTGACGGCCACCATCGCCCACAGAAGGGCACTCTGTCACTGTGGCAGCTTGCTATTGACACCTGTAGGGATGTAAGGGAGGCAGTCAGTCCCTGGACTGGACAGGGGTACACAAATAGGCAAGCAATGTGAGGGCGCAGCACAGGCCACACAGTGTCCACCAGCCAAGCCCATGGCCTGAGGGTTCCATGCAATGTATGTACCTGACCTCCACTGACATGCCTCCTATCTGAGGCAGGTGAGGCATCCCTGCTGCATGGTGTACAATGCGCCAGCAGAGCCTGTGGGGTGAAGGGACAGGTGAGTGTTTTGGAGGGACCATGTGCCATGGTCACCATTCTGGCACTGCAGCAACAGACGTAGAGCTGTAGGGATACATACCAACACTTGTGTCCTGCCCAGACTGCATCTCTGTGTCCCTGCTGTGTGCCATGCTGACCAAATGCTGCAGTACACTGGCCTCCCTGCACATCAGGTCCTGCCAGCGGTGTGTCAGCTGGCTGATGGTGCGCCGAATACCAGTAGCCACCATCATGTGGGCAGAGATGGCTGTCCAGGCCCGCTCACAGGCAGCAGCACTGCTCCTCCTCCTGCACCCAGGTGGCTGCAGCGTCCGGCCCCATAGCTGCATATGGTTCATGAGCTTCACCGTCTCATGAGGAGTGAAGTTTGGCAGCTGGCCACTGAGTCTGAGGGTAGAGTCTGAGGACATCTCGGCCCATCTACTGTGTTGCACCTGTAACAGGGGAAGGAATGGCACATGCATCACTACAGACATCCACCATGGCCGTGCACACCACTCCCACCCACCATGCACAACACCAGACACCAGCTGTGGGGTATGAGTTGGTGCTGGGCCACAGAAGTGCAACCATGGCCCTACCCCAATGTGGCACCCCTGCATCAATGCCACGCACAACACAATGTGTGTATGTGATGAGCCGCACCATGCAGGGGCCGGGCACACAGTACTGTGCACAGTGACCACACTATACCACCATGGCACCCATCCCCTGCAGAGGCATGCCACAGTACAGCCCTGTACAGTGTGGGCATGAGGCACCATATGCATCCCTGCCACACGTCCACACCAGCACCCCCTTGAGGAGGTGCATGCAGCCACACCCACCAGGTGGACAAGGGGCTGTGCTGTACACCATGGGGTCCGAATCAGGTGTTGCTGACTGGCCTGGAGCACTCCTGGATAGGGAAAGAGCAGGACAACATAAGCCTGTGGCACAGTCGGGGACCCTGGAGCAGCTGCAATGTGCAGCAGTGTGTACCTACCTGGACCTATGCGGTGGTGCTGGAACCTATGCAGTGGACAGAAAGCAACATTGTTAGATACACAGTGCATGACAGGCAGTGGGAATGTGTGCTCACCAGAGTCCTGTGTAAATCCGCCATGTAGCTATGGAGGGAAAGGACATGGGTTAGTACACAGACGGATGTCCCCCCATGGCTAGCATCCTCTGGGTGCCACAACCCCCCCACCCCCACTGTTGCCATCCCACAGGCATGTAACCACACAAGGCCCAGGAAAGACCCCATGACACCCTGCTCTGTCTGCCCATGCACAGGGTGTGGTGGTAAGGTGTGTTCCCGACGGGTGTAACATGGAGGGCATGGCACAGGGACAATGCCACACAGCCATCTGACCAGGTGGCAGCGCACCTGTGTGAATGGCACAGGCAATGTCCTGTGGAGGCCACGCCTCACACAGCCTGGGCCATGGCCAGCGGCACATGGCCCCTGCCATGTGGGACGACAGAGCATGGTCGGTCATGTGCAGCACACAGGCATGTATTGCGCTACAAGGTTGAACAGTGCCACATGGCTGGTCACTGGGCACTGACCTGTGGGCGAGCCAGCCAACCACTGCAGTGACACACTCCTACCAAGCAGATATGCCTCCCCGATGCACCAGCACAGTGACAGTGTGCCTGGGCCATGGCATCGCCTGTGTGTGCTGGTACAGGCGACGGGCTGGCAACACAGCCATGACACCTGTGACCATTACCAGATGCGCTGTGCACCCATGGTGTGGGCACAGGCACACTGTCCAGGCATCTACACCTACAACACTGGATCATTTAACCTCACATACTGCACAGTCAGAGACACACCTATGTGATCCTGTGGTACACCTTGCCACCAGGTGTGCACTGCAGTACCCTGTAGTGGCCTACAAGGCCCATACAATGCATGTATGGCTGTGTGTGTCCCATCCACACCCAGCCGTGGCAGCACTGCACACCACATGTGGGCTGCCTGTGTGGCCTCGACTGCAACATGTATAGCCCTGTACATCAGGGGCCAAGGAGGGGAGTGGCCATGGCCTGTGCAGTGCAGGCATGAGGGCATGTGTCATGTTCAGTACTGCTGTGAGACCCAGGGGAATGGGGGCGTACTCCCATATGACCCTCAGCATGAGGGCCATCCCACGCCATGCCATGCCCCATGGCCCTAGCCCAATGCCACCCCACATGGGCATGGTGCCACCTACACAACCACTGTGCGGTGCCTGCATGTCACTGGCCAGGTGCCACGTCCACTACACACCCATCACCGCTGTGTATGGTGCGCATCCCACCAACATGTGTGCAACAGTGGACTGGCCATGCAGCCCACTGCCTGGGGTGATGCACCCAACCCTAAAAGGCTCTGTCCCACAATGGCCCCAGGGGTGGGAAGGGGGCCATGTGACCCGTCCGGTTGGGGACAGAGCCATAGGATGCCTGGCCCCACCACAGGCATGGGGGAGGGTCTGCCTGGCCCAACTGCATGGGTTGGTATAGGACCACCCAGACAACATGTCACCACCCACATCTGGCAGGGTTGGTACAGTGCCCACTGCACAGTGGTGTGTGGCTGTACCATGCCCCCCATATCCCTGCCCACCCCCACAACACAGCCCCTGGTTCTGTCCACAGATATGGCACAGACGTATCGGTTCCCCTGGCTGGCCACCATTGGGTGGGCCATGCCTGCATGCCACCCACCCAAGCCACAGTATGGGCACTGTACTCCCACTGCACTGCACAGGGGCACCCTGTTCCACACTTCAGACACCCGTGCCACACACAATGCCAGCCTACGGATGCATCACACCATTGGAAGAGCCACCTGTCACTATGACTGTCACCCAGGGACAGGCATGCAGAACATGTACAGTGGTGCATCCAGACAGTGCCGTATTGGCAATGCCCCCCCATCCATGACAATACTCATCCCCCAATTGCACCCCTCATCACTTATGTATGACCGTTGTAAGATGTCCCCTCTACAGCCTACAGTGGGCATACATGTGACCCCCCTACACAACAGACGGCTGTACAGCGACACCTAGCTGTGGCATGCAGAAACACATGCTACACATGTGCAGAAACACAAGCTACGCATCAGAGTGCTAATGTAATATGAACAGTGTATGGGACATGACAGGCACACCACATGGCTGTACACAACTGTCTACAGTGCAGACACTTGCCTCCACCCCTGTACATGTCTGCAACAGTACAACAGTGGCCTGTACCCCACGGCAGAGTGTTACATGACTGCAATAGGTGAGTAGCGTTGTGCCCATCCTGGTCCATATACACTGTGAACACTGCATAGCACCAGCCTCACTGTGATAGGCTAACATAACACCTCTACAATGCCTATATCATTGTTTCCTGTACAGTAAGTAGTGTCCCAAACTTGCTAACCACATAGATATTACCCTGCCACGGTGTTGTAAGTTGCAGTACTCTACAAGCAGGCCAAGGGATCCACAGTGTGATGTCACTGTACAATGACTGGGATACAGATGGCACAGAGGTATGCATGCCTGTCCCAGCCCCTCCTGCCAGTAACATAGTTTGTAGGGGTATGTGGGGGGGGGCTACCGTGGACCAGTACTCATCAGTCCCTGTCTTGGTCTGGCTGGCTCTGTAGATGTGCAGCTCACTCCAACTCCCAGGTCTCCACTCCCTGTACCGCTACACAGTGCCTAGGCCTATCGACTCACAACCGCAAGTGCCCTGAGTGCTTTTCACATGTGTATCGCAGATCGCACTTCGTGGATACGCATTTGCAGCATGTGAGATGGCAATTGCGAAGCACATAACCGTTGTGTGGCATGGCAATTGTGATACCTGGATGCGGCCTGCATACTTGGTACTTGGTACTTGGTAGTTAGGACATAAGAAGGCCAAGGCCCATCTAGAATGTCCTCCACACAGTGTGGATCATTGGTAGATTATAGCCTCTCAATAAGCCAATTATCGATTTTAGTTTTAAATATGTTAATATTCGTGCAGTCCACAATTTCCTGAGGTAAAGAGTTCCATATATTTGGGGCTCTAATTGTAAAGAGAAATGTTGCCTTTTACTTGTTCTTACTGTCTGAATTTCTATTTGTTTGTTATGTAGTCTGGGTACCATTTTCCTAGATGCAAATGCTAGGCCACATGAACTCATCAATTTGGCTGATTTTGAATTTTAAATAGCTGAAAGAGATCTCCCTTAATCTTCTGAATCCAGCGAATATAACTTTGTTTTATACAGTCTAGTTTCGTAATTATAACCGGAGAGATGAGGTATGATCTTAGTAGCCCTTTTTTGAACTTTCTCAATTCTTAAAATATCTTTAGCCAGATAGGGACTCCACAGTGGTGAACCGTAATCCAAATATGGTCTGACATGAGTTTTATATAGAGCCATTATACATTCCTCGGACTTAAGAGTAAAAGTATTGTTGATCCTGCGTAAGAGGGCATTGGCCTGATTTGCTACCTTATTATAATGGTTTTGGAAAGATAGTCTATTATCTACCAATATGCCCAGATCTTTTTCAACAAGAGATTCCCTGAGTTTTATATTGTTAAGGCAGTATGTCTGTTTTATGTTTTTGCAAAGTGTAATACTGAACATTTGGACACATTGAACTGCATTTTATTGGTTGTTGCCCATAGTTCAATTTCTTTAAGATCATTTATAAGGGAACTCGGTTAATTTCACTATCAACTCGACCACCCAATTTAGTATCATCTGCAAATTTTGATAAGGTATTATGTGATGAAATAATGAGATCGCTAATGAAAATATTAAATAACGTAGGACCCAGCACTGAACCTTGAGGAACGCCACTTAACACTGATTTCTCATCTGATAGTTCCCCATTAACTCTGACTATCTGGGTTCTATTATAGAGCCAGTTATTAACCCAGGATACAATACCATGAGAGAAACCTAGTGTTATTAATTTATTTATTAATATAAAATGTGACACCTTGTCAAACGCCTTGCTGTAGTCAAGCAAAATAACATCCACCGGTATGTTTAAATCTAGATTACTGCTGACTAGGTTGTAAAAAGCTAACAAATTAGTTGTGCATGAGTGTCCAGATTTGAAACCGTGTTGTGAAATATCTACTAGGTTCAGTGCCCTCATCTCCTCTTCAATTAACTGTTTAATGTGTTTTTCTAATAATTTACATGATATGGAAGCAAGGCTGATTGGCCTATAATTTTCCGCCTTATGGTGCACCCCTTTTTTAAAGATAAGTGTAACTATAGCGCTTTTCCAGTCTAGGGGGACATAAGCTTCTTTAAGAGATTTGTTAAAGATAAAAGTGAGGGGAGCAGCAATATTAGCATATGTTCCCATAAGAAATTTAGAAGTGATATTATCAGGACCAGGACTTGTTGTTGGCTTCAAGCTTTTTAGGAGTTTAAGGGTATCAGAGATAGTGATAGTGTAACCAGAATATATCTTCATCTTGATAGATGCTATAGGATCCTTATCATGTTCAAAGACAGAACAAAAATATTCATTAAACTCAGATGCAGTGGCCTTATTGGAAAAAATAGTTTTATTATCTATGATTAATGGACCTATTTTTCTTGTGTCACCCTTTTTATTATTTAAATATGAATGCAGACTTTTATATGAATCCCTAGTGTGGGCAATTCTGAACTCCAGATTCCGTTTAGAGAGGATAATTGATGTTTTTAATTCCTTGAGTGTTTTCCTGTACCTGGTTAATATTTCTTCAGAATGTTCAGGTTTGCATTTTTTAGGTATTTAAATAATTTACGTTTATGGATGCTAAGTTTTTTAATTTTGTTGTTATACCAGGCTGGAACCTTGCCCTTGTTGTTATATTTCTTTCTTTCTGGTACATAATGTTTTTCCAGACTATGTACTATTTCTTTAAAACTGCTCCAGGCGTCATTAACATTAAGGGATGAAAGTAATGGGTCCCATGATATACCTGCAAGATGTTTGTTGATACTGGAAAAATGAGCCTTCTCGTATTGTTTAATCATTTGGTTGTTTATGGACTTTTTATGGGTCAAAAGAATGGAGAATTGAATTCTCATGTGATCGCTGTTGCCCAGAGGGTCTAGCACTTGTAGATTAGATATAGAGGCATTCATGTTAGTCATTACTAGGTCTAGAATATTATTCCCACGGGTCGGTTACCTAACTTGTTGGGGAAGGCCAAGGTCGGTAGTAACTGAAAGTAACTAAGTCGTACTGATTAATTCCAGAGAGTGTATCCCAATTTATTGTTGGGAGATTAAAATTTACCAAAATAATTACTAGTCCCTTGTCAGCCATGGAAGTGATTTCTGAAGTTAATTGATCAAAGTATGTAATGTCAGAAGGGGGGGGGCGATAACAGTTGCTTACCAAGATCTGGGGGTGTCCTCTTGGTTGTAAATAAACCCAAATACTTTCTGTTGATGTAGGTGAGGGAGATTCGAAAGATGGAATATTGTCGGTCACATAGAGACTTACTCCTCCACCTTTTTTTTCATTGGATCTGTTTTTATAATAGAGTTTAAACCCTGGGATGTTCATTATCCATTCTTTATCTGAATTTCCCCAGGTTTCAGTGATGGCAACAAGTCCAATGTTAAATTCATGGATCAACGTCTCTAGTTCTGCCATTTTAGCTTTGTTCAGTGCTCTGGTGTTAAAGGATAAGGCATTCAGTTTATATATAGTATTAAGAGATGGCTCCTTGGGCCTGATCTCCCCCTTAGATTTTAGTTTAAATGTCTATTAATAAATGCCAAAAACTGGTGGCCAAGAAGAGAACTGCCCCTTCGGCTGAGGTGCAAACCATCCCAGCAGAAGAGGGAGGTTGTCGTTAAAAACCTCCCAATACGTAAGACAGGCTATATCTTGCCTGAGACACCATTTCCGGAGCCATTTGTTTAATGATTTGATTTTTGTTTGAATAAGATGTGAGGCTCGGGGTACTGGGAGAATTTCGGATATGCCGATTTTACATCCCCTTTCATTTAATAGGTTACAGATAGCAACTATGTCCTGTTTCAATTGTTGTAAAGAAATTTTGGTGATATCATTGGTCCCAGCATGAATAATAACTAATGGATTATTGCCTGCATTTTGTAAGATAGTCTTGGTCATGGTGGTTATGTCCGTGACTCTGGTCCCTCTATAACTTGAGCAGGTCCTGTTTACTTTATCAGGGTTACATACAATCCGATCAATGAATTTTACCATAGAGTCACCCAATACAAAAACCTGCGTGGGAGCATCTTTATGCGGTGGGGGGGTATCAACCTGAGTGATTATTGATTCCTGCCTCTGATTGCAGCTGGTGCCTTCAGCTGGTAAAAAGGTTAAGGGTTCAAAGGAGTTATGCAACGTCACTAAAGGAGAGATGTTAACCTCTTGTGACTGTGAATCAGTTCTTTATTCAATTTTGGGGTGGAATACTGGACCAGGTAGTAACCTCGGGAAATGATGGTAATTCTGAGGGGAAGTGGGAACACTCAGGGGTAGAAGCAATTTTATGTTCTTCATTATGTATGGTGTCTAGTGTTAATGTACTCTGCGGGATCAAAATAGTCTCCTGTGCCTTACGGCATGGAGAATTTATTTCAGCCTGGGATACATTATCTTGTGGTGAAGTTAAATTGTTAGCATCTAACAAGAGGGACATGTGATCAATGTACTCTTCTAGCGCTTCTATTTCTGGGTCAACTGCATACTGGGTAGTGTCGGGGGTTGTCTCCTCTTTATTGAGAAGTCGAGCAACCTCCTCCTGTAAGGATTTTACCAGTATGCACCTGTCACAGGTGTAGTTGGCACATTGTTTGCAAATTGCATACATCTGACAGGAGCTACAATATTTATTGGCTCTTTTCATTGTGTTGCCAAGTGGTTCAAACACTAGATAATAATTAGAGCAACAGTACACAGTACCTTAGATACTCCTTATAAATGAGAGCAGTCAGAGTGATGTTAAACCGTCGTCCCGAAGTCCCTGATGGACACGATAGACATGCGCTACAATGCGCGTGTCTCTGTGTGCGTCTCCGACGGCCCCACGCACGCCGCCCCGCTCGCTATTGTGCTTGTTTTATCTCAGAACTGAGCACACCGCGCAACTTCCGGTTTCGCGCTAGTACACAATAGCGTGAAATGATGTTAAAAACTAGTCTGCAGCCCTTAGCTCAGTAAAAGATAAGTGGAGAGTGTTTCCCCTGTAAGTAGTTTCTCAGAATTTATGTGGGAAGATGTTACAGTGGAGGACAGAACTCCTAGGGTCCTCCTGTATCCCACAGTGCCTCTGGCATGATGCATGATGTCATGTAGATGCGTGTGCTATTTGCGGCCTCAATGTGGATGCGGATTCGGTGTGGGTGACCCTGCCTCTGTGGCTCTTGTGCCTGCAGGACTGTGTGAGTGTGCATGTGTGTGTGTGTGTGTGTGTGTGTGTGTGTGTGTGTGTGTGTCCTGGGGGAGGCATGGCAGGCTGTTGCCAACTGGCCATAGCACTCATATAGCAGTGTTGCACCTGGGTGCACACCCTACACATCATGGTCCCAGTAAGGCCCTAGCACTGCAATGACACAATGATGACACAGCATAGGTTCGGGGTGCAAACATGTTTATTCGGTGACAGTACTCATTACACACATGTGCACATTACCCATTGCGGCGCGGTTCCACCCAGCATGAGTGCCCCACACTCACCCATGCACACAGTCATGCATATACACCCACTCGCACACACCCTTGTGCCCGCACAGTGCCTCCCCATGGACATGTGCCTCCTGCCATGCATATGGCCCTTAACACCAATTGCATACCCTGCCACCTGTTCCCCTACTGCACAGGTTACCTGGGCAACTCACAGCCATCTGCCATGCGCATGCCATCCTTACACTGATCCCTCCGGTGCTAGGTGATGGGCTGTGGGGGACCCTGCCGGTCTGGTGGGCTGAGCAGTGCTCTGGCTGACGAGACCAGGCATAACACTCTGTGAGTCTGTGTGTGCCCCCCCACAGGTGGGCTGCTATTCCTTCGCCCACACAAGCCTATGTGTAATGTGAGCCATTTGTGGTGGTGACTGTGCCAGGGCTGCACAGTGCATTCCCCCATCCCATGCTGAGTGCCTCAGGCCCTGTGCAGCCTGCGGGACAACCTCTTCAGTGTGCCTGCCCCCCATGCATGCCCCGTGACTGAGTCTGTACCTGTGGGTCTGTGTGTGGTGCTCACCCTAGGCTGTGCCTGTGTTGACGGAATGCCTATGTGCACCAGCAATGTCACACCCTGGTGCTGTTCTGTGCCCAGGTCAGTGTGGGCAGTGCCTGGCTGTGCATGTGACATCAGCAGCATGACTGGCGGGTGGGTGGGTGGGTACTAATGCCTGGGCCGGGGTGGGGTAGGGGGGTTCCACTGGCTCCAGTGGCTGTGTCTGGGTGCCGGACAGAGCAGTGGCCCGGGTACCATCCACTGGGGCAGGCCTTGCAGGTGCTGCAGCAGCAGCAGTGCGCATGCTATGGCCTAGATTGGCAGTAGCCATGGCTGTATTCTGGTGCTGCTGGTGTGCCAGCATGTTCTCCAGGCCTGTGCTGAGATGGTCCATGATAACCGTCTGATGTTCAGCACAGTGCTGGATGCCCTGTATAGCATCCCCCAGGCCAGGCATGCTTACCACTGTGTCCCTTGTGAATGTCTGCAGGGTGGCAGTAATGCTGCTGAGCTGCAGCTCCATGCAGGAGTGGTGCTCCTACATGCCCTGCTGTATGTTTGCAAGCTCCTGCCTGCAGTCCCCCTGGCCAGCCAGGACCGACTAGCAGTAGTCCCTGATGTAGGCCGGCGGGGTCTGCTGGGCCTACAGCACATGGACGGCCTCATCCAACTCATCCTCAAGTCCACGTTCTCTCAGTGGGCTGAGCAGCCCTATGCCAGTGGCCTCATTCATCTGACACCTCTCTCTTGACCACGGATGTCTGCACCTCCGCTACAGATGTGGCAGCACTGCTGGTGGTGTCTTAGGTGGTCCTCTGCTGTTCCCGTCATGGTCCAGCTGCATCTCCCTCACTGCTGTCCATCGCCTCTTCAGACATGGTGCTGTCACCATCCCCACTACCATCAGGCTTAGACATCGGCTCTGGTGTTTCTGCCACAGGTGTGCTGGTGGCAGGGCTGCCTCCAACATCCATTGGGCTGCTGTCATGAGCCGACACCATGCTGGTGGCCTGGGCCATGCCAGCTCCTTCCAGGCCCTGCCACTGCTGCTCCTGCCCTCCAGTTCCACTGTGACCACCTGTGAAAGCTGCCACTGCACCTGTTGGATGGGGAACATGTTAGTGTGTCCCTGCAACACAGTATGCCCTCACCTGCCTGAGTAGTGTTTCCCTCACTGGTCCATGTTGGTGTGGCACTCTGGCATTGCACTCACCCCACCCCTGTGCTGCACCACCTACTGTATGCTTCCACTGTACATCCTGCACCGCTGGTGTTGACCCTCACCATTGATGCCCTTGCTGTGGTGTCCAGCCTGGTACGGTGACTCTGACTGTCCCACAGTCACCCAGTGCTGTTTCCCACTGTGCAGTGGCACCATGCATAGGCATGGCCATGGGGCCTCACTGCGCTGCAGGGGCCTGCACACCTGGGTGTCATGTCAGCCTTTCACTGCCCCTGCGGCCCTCATCTGCAGTCAGCAGGCACTGAGATGGTGACCCATGCCCCCATCCCTATAGCCCAGCACAGGTCAGTGCATGGCCACCCCCTGCGATGAACAAAGTGTGGGTCACACCTTCCCCTGGTGCAGCCCAACTCATCCCTCAGCATACCCCCCAACAGTTCACAGTGCAGGTCAGAACAACACCCAGTGCAGCCCAGCCCATCCCACAGCGTGCCCCCCCAACAGTTCACAGTGCAGGTCAGAACAACACCCAGTGCAGCCCAGCCCAGCCCTCAGGATGCCCCCCCATTAGTGCACAGTGCAGGACAGGACAACACCCAGTGCAGCCCAGACCATCCTTCAGCACCCCCAACATTTCACAGTGCAGGTCAGAACAACACCCAATGCAGCCCAGCCCATCAATCAGCATGTCCCCCCCCAACAGTTCACAGTGCAGGTCATAACAACACTCAGTGCAGCCCAGCCCATCCCTCAGCATGCCCTCCCATCAGTTCACAGTGCCGGTCAGAACAACACCCAGAGCAGTCCAGCCCATCCCTCAGCATACCTCCCATCAGTTCTCAGTGCAGGACAGGTCAACACCCAGTTCAGCCCAGCCCATCCCTCAGCATGTCCCCCCAACAGTTCACAGTGCAGGTCATAACAACACTCAGTGCAGCCCAGCCCATCCCTCAACATGCCCCCCTCATCAGTTCACAGTGCAGGACATAACAACACCCAGTGCAGCCTAGCTCATCCCTCAGCATGCCCTCCCATCAGTTCACAGTGCAGGTCAGAACAACACCCAGTGCAGTCCAGCCCATCCCTCAGCATACCTCCCATCAGTTCTCAGTGCAGGACAGGTCAACACCCAGTTCAGCCCAGCCCATCCCTCAGCATGTCCCCCCCCAACAGTTCACAGTGCAGGTCATAACAACACTCAGTGCAGCCCAGCCCATCCCTCAACATGCCTCCCTCATCAGTTCACAGTGCAGGACATAACAACACCCAGTGCAGCCTAGCTCATCCCTCAGCATGCCCTCCCATCAGTTCACAGTGCAGGTCAGAACAACACCCAGTGCAGTCCAGCCCATCCCTCAGCATACCTCCCATCAGTTCTCAGTGCAGGACAGGTCAACACCCAGTTCAGCCCAGCCCAGCCCTCACCTTGCCCCACCCCTTCCAGATACATGGCCCTGTGCCAGCCCCTCCACAGTTCACCATGGGTCATTCCTTTGCACTGCTGCACATGTCGGCTACACACATGCTTGCCCCTAGCATGCCCCTCACCATTTTCAGGTTCCCCGGTCCACTGTGTGGCCAGCTGTGGCCATGTGGCAATCCCGTGGCATGCCTTCCCACCATTACTTCTGCCTACACAGTGCCTCCACACTCCTCCCATCTCTTCCGTTGGGTTGTGTTCTATTGCCCTGTCTAGCCTGTCCCATAAATTGCTGGTTGTTTGTCCCTACCTTTGGCCGTCCGCTGTCTGAATGTGTCCAGCAGTATGACACTGGTGATGCTTTGCTGGCTGAGATGTGCCACTGTCTTTCTTTCGATGGTACTGAATGGCTCCTGCTGGGTGGGTCCGCCCACTGTGCCCTGCACCTATTCTGCGCCAGCTTGCGCTTGACCAAGCGCTTGAGGTCGTTCCATTTTTTCTGCACATCCCTCACTGTCCTGCACTGTGCAGTGATGGCATTGACCCTGCGTGCCACCCTGTCCCAAGCCCTCTTCCTTTTCTCCCTCTTTTTGGCATCCCCTCCACAGCCCATGAGAAGTGCATGGTGGAGAACTATCTGCTCCACCAAGGTGTTCACCTCCTCATGGCCAAAGTTCCTCTTCTGTCTTTGCCATTCTGCTGTGGCTTGTGCCATTGCTGTAGCATATCTGCTGGTGCATGTTGGGCTGCAACTGCATGTTGTGCACCTTTATATGGTGTATCATGCATGTTGTGATTTACGCAGCTGCATTTGGCGTAATCCCGCGTGTTCTAGAATCGCGCATATCTCACATGTCACAGTTACTAATACATATCTTTACACAACTGCATTTCTTGCATCTGGCATATTTCTCTTTCTAGAATGGGGCCCATTATGTGTAATTTTTCTGAGTGTGGGGTCTGACTGTAATATTGTCCAATGTTCCAATATTATTTTTTGCATGTCCCTACTATGTATGTTGTATTTCTTTTAAGAAAAAAATAACCTAGACAATAAAGGACTTAAATCTCCATGGTTAGACCAATTACTATAATCTCTGAATGATATATCCCTTTGGTGTTTAAGGAATTAATGTTTGAACTGAATTATAATAAGAGATTCTGTAAATATGTTAACATTTTCAAACACAAGTTATTTACTTTAGCAAAACAGAGTGACTGGAATTTAATTTATAATTCCCATTTTACCCCTCTTGTTTCCATCATCTAGTACCTTAATCCTAATCAACTTTATTCGTGTCTCATGAAAACCAAAGTGTCTTTACTATCGTGATAGTCAAATTATTTCCCTCAAATAGCCTAGAGGTGCTTTATTCTAAAATGTTTTGTGCAGATCAAAATGAAAAGGGCTGTAGTGGTCAATGAGAGGAGGAAAATCCAACTTGCATCTTTTTAAATTGTATATGTTGTAGCCAACCTAGAAAAGCCTTCCTTGAAGACCTTATCAAACAATTGGCACCTGTCTTACCTATTGTAGTGAAACTCCTAATGAACCTAATACTGTAGATGCAACTTGGGCAATAAAATAATTACATTTTCTCTAAGCAGCATTTAAAATCTGATGTAAATTGAAGGGTCAAAAAATTCCTTGTCATGTCAATGCTTAAGCAGGAAAGGAGCTAAAACAACTAACCTCGTGTAAATTTGAAAGTAATCTCTTCTTATGCTTCTGCTGCAATTGTCATATTATATTGACTTTATCAGCTTGGACTATATATGATTTAGGGTTACTTTTATGACAAGTTATTTTTTTATTAATATTTATTGCACATAAATCAAAATTTTTGTTTTGTAGTACCAGTAGTAACCATGTCATGTACCAAGTAAGGCATTCTTTTATTTATCCCTTTTATGTGTGTGTGTGTGTGTGTGTGTGTGTGTGTGTGTGTGTGTGTGTGCGTGTGCAAGCAAAACATATGGGTGCTGCTCCAGCAGTGTAGGTGCTGTTGAGTTATGTGTTGAATGTGGCCATTGCAGATAAGCCTGCAGAAGGTGTGTGAGTCACTACCAAATCCTGACAAGGCTACTGCTGACATGACTTCAATGGCTGATAGGTGTAAACTCCACACATATAAAAAAATGCAGCTACACCTAGCACAGTGCAGCTGCATTGTTTCATATTGCTCTAATCAGGCAGTGAATCAGCAACCCACTCCTGCCTGACCCAGCTTTGTACTATTGGCAGCACGTGTTCAGGCCTGCTGCTTGCATTCCCCCTCCACTCCAATCCACCTTTCAAGAAATCCATCGATCATGTACCCGACTCCACCACTGAAAATCTGTGCAACCCCACCCAACATCCCCACCACCAAAGTCAAGTGGTTGAGTGCCCAATCCCACCACTGAAAATCACAACAACCTCCCCAAACCATCAGCACTAGTGTTCAGCAGTTGGTTGCTGGACACTGCCACAGGAAAATGCATTCCCATCAACACCATGTAACACCAGGTTGTCAGCTCACAGTGCAGCCAAATGACACATCAACACTGGTGCCCAGTCCTCAGTGTTGGCACCTGCAATGAAAAAAACAATCCCTTGTCATCCTCCTAGTGTTTTTTTCTTTAACCTGAAAAGAAGAAAGTGGTCCATCAATGTTTTCTGCTCCCCAGACCCTCTGATCCCCCACCCCAACCTCCATCTCAGAACTCACAACCTCACACTCCCCTGCACCCCTCATTTAACTAGCCAGTCTTCCACTTAGGAGCACATAATGTCCTGCTGCTCTGGAGCCCAACCACATACTGACTGAAAACATTATAAGCTTGGTTAATGGCTCTTTAATGCGTTTTGAACTTTTTCTCATATTATTCTCATTGTTTATCATGTTTTAGCAAAATGTTCAGCATATCTGATTTATTTTCCCACCTCATGAACAAGGGAGGTGTAATTTTTCAAATCCTCTACAAAACAATGTTTTCCCAGTTGCTTCACAAAATTACATTTTGGATGGGATTAAAAAAATTCCACCTGTCTTGATAATAAGGTGGGGTCATTAAAATACTGTGTTGAAAATTTGTGTTCAAAATGACAAAAACAGTGAAGTTCTAAAGAAACATTGAATGTTTCTAACATTTCCTAATAACTTTTTATTGTTGTAGATTTTGGTCCCAAATTTTCAACATAGTCTTTGTGTTACCCTACCTCATAAACATAATAGATGCCATTTTTCAAATCCCCAACAAAACGTGTTTTTGCAGTCACTCAGCAAAATCACCTTTCAGGTGGGATTAAAAAAAAACACCTGTCTATATCTTAAAGTGCGGTCATAAAAAGACTATGTTGAACATTTGGGGTCAAAATGTGAAAAAAACAAGTTATGATTCAATGGTGAACTTAGATGTTCTTTATTCAGTTCACCATTTTTGCTCCTCTAGGTACCCCTATTCAGAGAGTTAGCATGGCACTAACTGAGAATAGTGCTGGTTGACGGGGCAAAGCCATATTCAAAGGCCCCCAGTGTGCTGTGCTGACCTGACAGCACAATCATGCAGAATATACTGCTGTGCCCATCCAAATGAGAGCTCTCCCATGCATACTGTGTGCAGCAGTATATTCAGTAGATTTTGCAATGCTGAAGAACCTGTCACACCACTGTTTAATGCTGCAAAAGCCCTGCCCTTAACCGTGTGCCTGATCACCCCTGCCCCATGATCACTCATTCAGAAGCTGTCTTGAATATTTCTTGTTGTCTAGTGGTCCCTCTGCATCCCCTGATCACCCATTCTATAGCTGTCTGGGATATTCCTGGTTGTCTAATGATCTCCTCTTCACTAAGGTGTTCTGACCACCTCCCAAACAGTCTGAACAAAGACCATCCTCCTCTCAAGCCCCCCATCCTGCTCCTGTCACATAAACTGAACTATGACAATAGTGATGGTGACTGACACAGCTCTTCACTCACCACCTCAGTCAGCTGCTGTCTAACTGTCAGTGAGCAGTCACGAGCATCATGGAAGCCGCTGTTTCTACAATATTCACAATCACTTACTGACAGTCAGATGATGGTCTGCTGAGGTGGTGATTTGAGGGCATTTCTGATCGTTGTCACTATTGCCATAGTTCAGTTTAGGTGACCAGGGTGAGAGGTGGGTGTGGGGAGGAGGGTCCTGAGGGCGTGAGTTTGGAGGTGGTTAGATGCAATTATTGAAGGACCACTGGACCAGGAGGAATATTCAAGATAGCTACCAGGACAGGCAATCATGGGGTGGGTACAACTAGACCACCAGAAATTTTCAAGATAGATACAGGATGGCTGATCAGAGGTTGGAGAACCACTAAATCATGAGGAATATTCAAGACAGCAACATGATGGATGCTCAGTGGGGGGCTATTCGCACATCCTAATGAGCTCATAATGAGCATACAAATGGACAACAGCACCTTTCATGCTCAATGGTCTCATTGTTATGTTAGGGCTGAATATGGCCCACGCTCGAAGCCCACCACTGTTTTGGCCCCCACTACCACCACTGGAAGACTGTTCCAGATGTCCATCACTCTTTCAGTGAAGAAGTACTTCCTCAGATCCCTCCTAAATTTCCTCCCTTCCAGCTTCATTATATGCCCCCTTGTTCTCATGCATCTTCTAATACTCCCCTCCAGTACCTTATTACCCCGGTTAGGTACTTATAGGTCTCTATCATGCACCCTCCTATCCTATTCTCCAGGGTGTACATACAGTGCTGAGATCCCTCAGTCTTTGCTCACAGGTCTTATGATGCTGCCCCTGCACCATTTTAGTTGCCCTGTTCTGGACGCCGTCTACCCTATGTCCTTAATGAAATGCAGTCTCCAGAACTGGACACATTACTCCATGTTAGTGTTGCGTGAATTGGAAAATATCACCCGGCAAAATATTTTGCAGAATTTGTGCATTTCACAAAATATTTTGCAAGGCGAAAAGCAAAATTTCACCCCTTGAACTGGTGAGATTTGTCAATCGCTGGTGAAATTTCACCATTCACGGGCAACATTTCTCAATTTCACCACTGGGCCCCCAATGTTTAAAAAAAAAACAATCCCCTCCCCTTCCCATCCCTGGTGTCCAGTGGTCCCCTCAACCAATCACTGGCCAAGTTCAAGAACACTCCCCCAAGTCACCCCGAGTTATCTCTGAGCCTCCGGCCCTCAATCTTTGAAAAAAAAACATACCCTCCCCTGTCCCTGGTGTCTAGTGGACTCCCCCGGCCGATCACCAGCCAAATTGAAGTATTGAACCCTTCACCCCCCCAGTCACCCCCAGTTATTTTCCCTCCCCCAGCCATGCCACTGGCCCCGATCTTCAAAATAAAGAAACATCACCTCCTGTCCCTGGTGTCTAGTGGACCCCCACCCCACCCTCTGGGATCTGACTTGACAGGGTGGAGGTGGGATCACTAGACACCAGGGAGGGAGGATTTTTTTTTATTTTGAAGATTGGGGGCCAGGGTGATAGCTGGGGGGTGGAAAATAACTGGGGGTTACTGGTGGGGTGGATGAATCTTTATTTCAGTTTGATTGGTGATCAACTAGAGATGCCACTAGAAACCAGGGACAGTGGAGGAGATAGTTTTTTTTTCAAAGATTTGGGGCCAGGAGCCTGGGGATAACTCTGGGTGACTGAAGGGGGATTCATGAATTTGGCCATGATCATCCAGGGGAGGACCACTAGATACCGGGGAAGGGCAAAAATAAAATATAAAGGATGTGCATATGCGGGTGAAACTGCAGGTAAAATTTCACAATTTCTCTGCAATTTTGCAAAATATTTTGCTGGGCAAAATTGCTGATTTCGCAGCAATTTCAACGGCAAAATAAAATTTCACATCTCTACTCCAGGTGGGGTCTCACCAAAGGTCAATACAGTGGTAACACCAGCTCTCTCCTTATGATGGTGACTTCACTTCCTATGCACCCCAGCATCCTAGTGGCCCTGCCAACTGCCTTGTTGCACTACCCCATAACCTTAAGGTCATCTGATATGAATCTATGATGCCAGTTTGACAACTGTTTGTCGACCGACATCACAGCGACAGATTTATGTTGACCACAAGTTGCAGTTGACATAAATACAAAAGGAGACCCAGTTCCTTTTCTATTGGGGGGCTTTGCCCCCAAACCTCTTATGTGGGGGCTCTGTCCCCCACATCCCCCCAACTAATGGATTATCAACTCCAAGTCAGGGTTGATTTGGGGAGGGGATGCAAGACTGAGGGACAGAGTGCCGGGGTTTCAAGTGGACTATTACAGCAAACTGTCGATGTTGTCGCCATCTACGTGTTCACTGTAGTAGTGTCACTGTACAGAGGGCATGCCATCTGATATGATATCCCCAAGGACCCTTTCCTGTTTAGTGACTGTCAATATCTCTTCCCCTATTTTATACACCACCCCTGAGTTTCTGTTCCCTAGGATCATGATTTTGCACTTTTATTTCATTGAAACACTGCTGCCACACTCTTGACCACTCCTTGGGTTTTCTCATTTCTCTATTCATTCTTCCCACCCCCCTTGGAGTGTCTGCCCTACTGCAGATTTTGATGTCATCTGCAAGATGCATATCTTCAAAAACACAAATCCAGGCACTCACCACCACAAAAGAACTTGGCCCAGAAGGGAAACATTTTAAAAGGATTTATTGAATTGCCTGACGCGTTTCTGGTCCCACTGGACCCTTTATCAAAGCTGGCCTTTGATAAAGGGTCCAGTGAAGCACCTCAGCTGATCAATCACTTTAAATATTTCCTTCGAAAATATCTCCCAATAATGATAACGCCTAATTGTCGACCTATTTTAATTCCATGGCACTCCGTCCTAGTGCGAGCTCCTTTGTGGTTTTTGTTGAAGATGCATATCTTCCCTTCCAGCTCTTCTCCAGTGTTGCTTATGAATACATTGAAGAGGGCTTGTCTCAGTACTGAGCCCTGAGGTGACCCGCAGGTTAGTATCCCCTCATTTAGTGTTTGTGTCATTTACCACCACCATCTGTTGCCTGTCCATCAACCTGTTCCATACCCAGTTTATCACCTTTGGTTCAACCACCAAACTGCCTAGTTTCCTTGTACGCCTTCTATGCGGTTCAGTGTTGAAGATCCTGTTGAAATCTAGGTGGACCATGTCCACCAGCTGACCCTGATCTATTTCTCTGGTCGCTCAGTCAAAGAAATTAATCAGATTCATTTGACATGACCTCTTTCACCCCCCCCCCCCCATAAATCCAGCTGCCTCAGGTCTTGTAACCTGCTGGATTCAAGATACTCCACTAGCCTTTATTTTAATAGTGTCTCTGTTAGCTTCCCCAATGCTGATGTTAGACTGACTAGGCTATAGTTGCAAGCCTCCTCCCTGCTGCCCTTTTATGAAGTGGGACTGTATCTGCCTTTCTCCAGTCCCCTGTGACTGCTCCTGTTTCCAGTGATTTGTTGAATATGGCTGCCACAGGTGCAGACAATACCTCCCTGAGCTCCCTTGGCACCCTTTGGTGTATCCTGTCTAACCCCATAGCTTTATCTACAATCAGATTTATGAGTCCCCTCAGGACTCTTTCCTCTGTGAATGGACTTCAGTCCACCAGTATCCCTGCTGCTTCTAAGTGGTCAGTCCCTCTCCCTCCACTGTGAAGACTGATTAAAAGCATCTGTTCAGGATATCTGTTTTTCCTGATCCTCTTCTACCCTGCCCTTCTTAATTTCACAACCCTTAACTTTGACTTCCTCTTTTCGCTTCTGTATCTGAAAAAGGTATTGTCCCTTTTAGCTGCCCCTTTGGCTATCCTTTCCTCTGTCTGTGCCTTTTCGCCTCTCACCACTTTCCCTACTTCCCTCTGCTTTCCTTGGTACACCTCACTGTTCTCTTCCCTCTGCATCTCATTGTACCTTTTGAATGCCATTTCTTTAGCCTTCACCATTGTAGCCACTTATCTCGAAAATCAGTGATATCTTATGGCTCCTGTTTTTACTCACTTCTTATGTGCAGAGATTTATTACATTCACTATGCCATCTGTTAAACTGGTCCACTATTCCTCCTCCACCCCACCAAGGCAATTCCTCCCTGCCATGTCATCCCTCAAGCATTTACCCATCTTTATAAAATCTGTCCTCCTGAAGTCTAGGACCTTTGCCCTTGTGTGGTTCGATTCTTCAGTCATCCTTACATTAACCACACTGACTGCTGATCACTGGTCTCTACTGGCCTCCCACCTTGACATCTGCAACACTGTCCTTGTTAGTGAGTACCAGGTCCAGTATTGCTCCATCATGTGTGGGGTTTGTTGACTAACTGCCTGAGAAACACCCCCTGCAAGGAGTCTAGGATTTTCCTGCTTCTAGTTGAAGCTGCAGCTGGGAGGTGCTACTCTACATCTGGCATAGTGAAGTCATCCCCCCTTGCTGCCACCTTGCCAGTGGCTTCCGGTACCATGACTAAATCCTCCCCCATGATGGAGGTCTGTAGATCACACCAGTGCAAATCATCATTATCATCATCACTTTATTTTTCCATAGAGTGCCCTTCCAGAGCTCAGGGCGCCCTTACAATTCAAACATCATTAACACATAGACATAGACATAAGTTCACAAAAACATGCACCATTAAAATACTAATAAAATGTGAACCCAATAAAACAAACAAATTAGAAAACAAGGGACAGTAGTGCATAAGTATTGAGGCAGAAATTGGGCCAGACGAATATGGGCCAGAAGCTAAATTCCAAAAGCAGCTTTCATGTGAAAATCATGTTTCCTATCAACAGCTACTTAATAAAAGGCCTTTCCTCTTATATACCAGAGAAGGCCTGATTAAAAAGGTGGGTTTTTAAAGATGTTTTAAAACCTTCTATGATTGGGCTATCTTGTATCCTACAAGATAGAGAATTCCACTGGGTCGGAGCCATAAAAGAAAATGCTCCTCCTCCAGATGTCTTTGAACAAACCCTAGAAATCTCTAGCAATCCCCCAACAGAGGATCAGAATGGGTGGGAGGGACAGTAAGGGATTAAGAGGTCTTTCAGGTACTACAGTCCATGAATGTGTAGGGCTTTAAAGGTCAGCAGTGAGACCTTGAAGGTTATCCGCCACTGTACTGGCAGTCAGTGCAGTTCACGTAGCACAGGTGTTATATGGCTGGATCTAGGGGCTTCAATTAACAACCTGACCATCATGTTCTGCACTAGCTGGAAGCAGCAGATATCAATCCCTGGTAGCTCTAGGTAGAAGACAGTACAGTAATCAAGATGAGTGGTAACAAAGGCATGGACCAAAGTAGGAAGATCTTCAGTCAGAACCAAGTGTTTCACCCTGGCTAAATTCCTAAGATGGTAGAAGGAAGATCTGACTACAGCTGACACCTGAGCCTTCAGGGTCAAGCCCTCATCAATAATCACACTAAGGTTATGCACCTGGTCCGAGACAGTTAGTGACATCCCTCCCAGCTCTAGACCAGAGTGCTGACCCACCAGTGTCCCAGCCGACTTACGATCTGGGTCCACTACCAAAACCTCTGTTTTTTCCAGGTTTAGCCTCAGTCAACTGGTACTCATCCAGTCCTGAATCTCAGCCAGACAGTTGTTAAATGCTGATACAGTGATTTCCTCCTGGTCAGGCACAAAACACATGTACAGCTGAGAATCATGTGGCGTAACAGTGAAAACTCAGACCGTACTGTCTTATAATGTAAATATAAATATAAATAGTGGGCTGTTCCACTTCTCCAGGGTAACCCACATTACCTGTGCCCCCCCCCCATTCCCAGTATCTTTGTTGCTTTTATGCATTTTTTCACATAAAGCACTTCACCCCCTCCTTTTCTTCCTACCATATCCTTCATGAACAGAGCATAACCTGGTATGGACATGTCTCAGTCATGGTTTTCAGTGCACCATGACTCAGTAATTGCCACAATATCCTGGATGCCCTCTAGGTCCAGAATCTTATTTCATGGAATTCTAGCATTTCAGCATTATTAACTTTACAGATCAGCCATCTGTCCATTACATATAATAACAATAAAAAGGAAAACAGTCATGAAATATATAAAAAAAAGATTTTACATTTAAAACATATAAGCAGAGTGTGAGTTTGGCATAAATAGATTCATAACATTAAAACTGAGCAAAGCTTAATTGGAATTACCATGGCACAAAAAAGATTCACTTAACAGTCTTTCCACATATCCATATAACCATATAACATACATGTTAGGAAATTAAATAGATTCTTAAATGGATCACATCAATGAAGATGGATGGAAGGATACATTTAGAATACATTTGATAGACAGAACTAAGTGGCTCACGAGAAAAAGCAAGTGGCCAATGTGTCCAAAAATTTTAGCTAACTCATTCAAGAACTGACATTCTATTCTTTTTGAGTTTAAACAGGCCATTGTAAGGTTTCACGTCTGGCTACCTACACCCCTTACTGTACAACGCTTTTGTTACCTATAATCCCTAGTCTCTGTTAAGAGTTTACAAATCTTCTCCACCTTAAAAAAAGGTTCAGTCACATTGCCTACTCATTTTGTGTTAAAATGTAATATATTTGATTATAAAGTATTAGTTGGCCAAACATGATGTCTCTTAATTTTGATAAATACCAAGAGAAAAACTGTAAGTTTCTTCAGTGAATTCTAGCATTTGAACACTTGGCATTCCAGATTTTGTTACCACTCTGATTACTTCTCCTGTTTCTTCATTTTTGCACTCCCTCCTCCCCCTTCTGTTTTTACTTCTCCTGTTTCCATCCCCCTTCATTTCTAATTCTCTGCTTCCTTTATTAATTTGTAGCAATAGTAGTAAATGGGGTACATAAATTTGCCAAACAGCAGTAATGTTTCAGCACTTTTCTTCTTTATTTGTTCAGTTATAATATGGCAGCAAATCCCAGTGTTTCCCCTATATTAGAGGCTTCTTCAGGAGAATGCGTTTACACCAAAATATAAATAAATAACACTTCTTACTATCTGCTCTTGGTGTACAACCTTATGAGAAAATACAATACATAAGTGACCAATTCCAGTTCATCTGCTATTCGCTTCCTTTAAAAAGTGCCTTTTGCTGCTTAAATTGAAGTTACAATTCACTTCCTGGTTTCTTATAGTCCTATCTGAACAATATAATGAAATGAGTACTCAATATGCATAACACTTTTCAACATTCTGAAAAAAATAGTTCCATAGACATCTAATAAATTAACCTGTAATGACTGTAATTTATACAAGATAATCATATGCTTATTTTCTGAATTTCCTTTCAGTGCTCAAACTTTATAAAACATCTCTAAGGAGTCCTGGGTTTCAAGTTTGTATACCTTTAATAATCTGTACCCTAAGCTACTTCTTTCCCCTCAGGTTCTCTCTAGTTCCAATTTTAGCCTGCAGAAGGGCAATTACTTCCCTCCTGATTTCTTCCACCACCCCCTCAGCTAGTTTAAATGTTCATCAAAGTAACATTTAAACCATCCACATAGGACTGCATTTCCCCTCCCTCCTGGATGGATGGATGGTAGGATGGATGGAGGCTATAACCTATGTAAAGGCCCTTATCCTTCTAGGTTGAATCCCAGTCCTCAATGCAGCTGAACCCCTCCTCTTTGTGTCACTCCTTCAACCATGAGTTAAATGTCCTGGTGCGGTGATCCCTCTCCTTCCCCCTGTCATAGACAGGCAGCACCACTGTGAAAACCACTGAATGTGCTACCTAAGACCTCTCAACAGTGCCATGAACTCCCCCTGCACTATCTCAGCCCCATCCCTAGCCATGTCATTAGTCCCCAGTTGGAAAATGATAACCAGCTCTGTCCCCCTTCCTGCTGCCCTAGTGATTCTGGATCCACTACCAATCCCCCTGGGTTGTGGTACCACATAAACACCAACTCCCCTCCATTTCCCATTCTCAGATCCATCTCTGTCTCAGTTGAGTCCCCCCAGCAGAAGCCGCTTCCTCCTCCTCCTCCTTTGTGGTCCTCTACAACCCTTCTTGGGGTCTCCACTATGGAGAACTCCCACATCCTCCATGGTTCCTACCATGGGTGCCTCATCCTGAATATTTTCTATGTTTAACTTGTCTCATGTCTTTGTCATGTATATTTAGTATGCATATTTATTGCAATAGTTTTTATGTTCATGGTGCAGTGCACTGCACGTTGTGTATATTTGTTACATTGCCTGTAAAATGAAGGTGCACATGCACATCACATTTTGATGACATCATGACAATGTATATATGGAGGTTGATACCTGTATTGTACCCCTTTTATAAAGGACTGATTTTTGAAGCATGTTTGACATCTTAAACACAATTTTTGCTTGTTGGCACTAAATAAAACAGCACTATTGGCACTGGAGCAGCGTCTTTTGCAACTACAGTATAAGAATGGGGATGAGTGTCCAACTTTTTGCTTTGATTGCTCCCCAAATATATTAGCAAGATCAACTGCAAACTTGAGACTAAAGACTTTATATGCTGCACTGACCTATGAACCTTTACTGAGCTTCAAGCAGGAGGTTGACCTGCAAATCTCCACAACCCATAAGAATTGCCTTATTTCACACAAAAATACTTTCTTAAAATGTTTTATCAGATTGTCAAATAACTGTATTGAAAACAGTGTATATGCATTCTGTCCATGTTATAATGCTTACTAAATTCATAGACATTTTCCAAAAATAAACTATAATATGTCAGACATAACATAATCTGAGTCCTTAAAGTTTTTTTTAGGGGGGGGGGGTAATAAAAAAATATACAAAGACAAATATTTGGTAACTCTTCAAGTGTCCTTAACTACACTGTAATTTCTGTATAACTATGCTGCAACTTCACTGTAACTACTGTGTAGTTACATATAACTATAATGTACTGTAGTTGTTAACTAGTTTCACAGTTGCAAGTTATGCAGTTACACACAATTTGCATAAAGTAACTGCACTGTAACTACTGTGTAGTTACATATAACTATAATGTACTGTAGTTGTTAACTAGTTTCACAGTTGCAAGTTATGCAGTTACACACAATTTGCATGAAGTAACTGCACTGTAACTACTGTGTAGTTACATGTAACAACTATGTTAACTAATTTCACATGTGGGTATGGCGTAATTATGCAACTTGCACACATGTCCAACTACTACAGCTTCCCTTTCAGCACAAATCATTTAATTCTGACAAGTGTAACTATACATGTAACAGCTGTTGCAAAGTGTAACAGAAAATCTATTGTGCAGCTACCACTCTGTCTCTTCTGGCATTGTGTTATTTGTTTGTATAAGTGCAACTACACATGTAATAGCAATTTCAAATTGTAACAGCAAATCTGCTGTGTAACTACTATGTTATTACTTTTGGCTTTATTAAATCTGTTCTTCTACATATGAATACAGGTTGTGTGCTCTGTTTCATCTGTCTATGTCTATCTGACATTTATTCAAAATGTAATCACACAGAAAATGTTAAAATGTAATCAGAATGGTAATTAAAATATGAATACATTGCAATTTCAGTCTGCTATAGTTAAATGCACTGAGTGTCAACTCTTTAGATGATGTTCCATTTCTGTATTCTAATTTTTCTTGAACTTACTGGATAGTAAACATGCAGTCTAATATTGTGAATTGATATGTAACCGTACACCAACATTTTTCATTTGCATAATTACTAATTACTAATTGACACTATAACAATATTGTGGCTAAGAAATAATGGTACTATTTTCACAGTTAATGCTTAGGCAACATGTATTTGCAATTGCATACACTTACATTTACCATATAACAGTACTATAGCTGCGATTTAAGTTCTCATTCAGAAATCAGTCCCTCATAAACTTACTGCTTAGTAAACATGCAATCTAATATTAGATCCTATTCACATAGGTGGCAGAGAATATACCAAATGTGCATTCCCAGGCCTGGTGATCAATAGTAGTCATCCAATCAGATGGACTGACCAGAAGTAGACTGGATCCTGCACTCTGTGTAGATAGGGGAATTGTGGGTTATGGGTGGTCTTCTCATTACTGCAGTTCTCCAGTAAGGGGACCTACTGGTTTGCCTATGTTTACCGCCTTGCCCCCAGCCCTCATGGTATAGTCAGATATCTGGGATAGCTTGAGGTGAAGGATGCGTGCTATGGCAGCCACACCATTCAGCCAGTGTGAAGGCCATGTAATGGCTAAGAAATGTTTCTTGCCTGTGTATCTGGTGCCACCCACCACCACTCCATACAGCAGATCAGTGATAAAACATAGTATGTAGTCATGCCCCACCCCTAGCCACCCACTTGGGCAGTAGCAGGCCAGGAGTATGGATGTTGAAGAGGTGTGCGTCAATGCTACAGAAGCAGCCCATTTCTTAGTAACTACAGCACTGTTACAAGCCAATAAGTAATTATGTAAATGATTTGTATTGTGTAAGTAAACAATGTAGCTATATAGCAATTAACAATATTAGATTATGTGTTTATTAAGCAGTAAGTGTATGAGGAAATGATTTCTGAAGGAAAATATACATCAGAACTACAATATTGACATTCAGTGTAAGTGTATAGTAGTTACACCCTTTTTCTTATGCATTATTTTAAGTGTCAGCTTCTGTGTACTTTATTTGCAAATACATGTTAATTAGGAATTAACTGTTGCAACAATACCTCAGAAGCAGCATATTCCTTAATAACTACATCACTGTTATACCCTTCTTCTTAGACTTTATTTTAAATGTCATTTTCTGTGTACTTACTTTGCAAATACATGTTGGTTAGTCATTAACTGTGGAAACAATGGCACAGAAGCAGCACATTCCTTAGTAACTACATCACTGTTACATCCTTCTTCTTATACTTTATTCTAAGTGTCATTTTCTGCGTACTTACTTTGTAAGTACATGTTAGTTAGGCATTGAGTGTGGAAACAATGCCACAGAGCAGAATGTTCTTTAGTAATAACAGCCTTGTTATACTCTTCTTCTTACACTTAAGTGTCTGTTTCTGTGTATTTACTTTGTATGTACATGTTAGTTAGGCATTAACTGTGGAACCAATGCCACAGAAGCAGCATGTTCCTTAGTAACTAGAGCACTGTTAAAAGTCAATAAATTATTATGTAAATTAATGATTTTTTATTGTATAGCAATTTGCAATATTTGATTGCATGTTTACTTTTAGTTCTTTTTTGGGGGTGGTTGCACAGTATACAAATAGTGGCTCTGGGATTTGAACCCAGTTGTCCAGATTTGCAGGTCAGTGCTTTTAACTACTTTGCTACACTGCAGTAAGTTCATAAGGGAATGATTTCTGAAGGATAATTTTAAGTGTCATTAACTACTGTATGACTACACTACTGCACTATTATGCAGTTGTTAACACTTTCAAAATGCGTGTTGTGTACTTACATAACTTTAAATGTGCTGTTTTTGTGAGCTTGACCCACACCTCTACTACACCCACAATCCTGTCCTTCTGGTGCCCAGGTGGGTGGCTGGGGGTGGGGCATGGCTACCCTTGGATATATCCCAATCCCTCTTCACCTAAGACTAAACTGTCCCATTGTACAGTGCCGAACAGTCATAAGACTGACTGTACATCATGTATACTGCTCCTGCACTTTATTTGCTACTTTATTGCATTTCAGCTGTATTTTTTCACTTAATAGTACCAAGCTGTACTCAGTATGTTCAGTGCATTCTATTTTCTGTTCCTTTCTTTGTTAATGTAATTGTATTGTCTGTTTTACCTATGTACCATCTTTATGGCCTGGGTCATGCCTGAAAGCTGTCCACTGGATCAGTGTACCTATCCAGTAAACAAACAAACTATATATATATATATTATTTATTTATTAAATTTTGGTGACCGGGTGAGCCCACTGGGCCCTGGAGGTCCCATTTTCAGGGGCGACCCGGGATTACATAACATAGGATACATCACAATGTGGTAAGTGTAGAAAATACAATTATGATACAAGTTATACAGAGGTGTACAGTCAGCTGGTTACGTGTGCTGAGATTGGCATTACAGCAGTGCATGTGTATTGATACTAATAAAGAGGAAGGTGTGAACCACAAATGCAGAGACAGGTTGCGCACAGTAGGTAGTAATGGACTGTGAGGTTTAGGTGTCCATGTGGTGGACCTGTATCTCTAGCAGATGCATTTCGAGGTAGCCATAATATGAGCCTTAAGCCTTTTGCAGAAACTTTTGATGGAGGGAG
The DNA here is from genome assembly GCA_016271365.2 of Neoceratodus forsteri. Lineage (NCBI taxonomy): Eukaryota > Metazoa > Chordata > Ceratodontiformes > Ceratodontidae > Neoceratodus > Neoceratodus forsteri. The sequence continues at coordinate 922,595,036 of CM057455.1, read as the reverse complement.
CTTCCTGCACTCCGGGAGGGAGAGAGGGAGTTCCATAGGGTGTGTGCTATGTGAGAAAAAGACTTGCCCCCACCTTGGTTCTGACCCGTAGGACAGCTAGGAGCATGCAATCTGTTGTGCGAAGGAGCTGAGGGTTATTCTTTAGTGCAATAAGTCCTGAGAGGCTGGGAGGTTGGGTTGATTAATTTAAAGGTTTGGCAAAGCAAGGGGTACTGGAGATGGGCTTCCCAGGAGGTCCAGTTTAGTTGGGATAGCATGTCACAGTGATGATTCCTGGGGTTTGATTGGGCGGCGAACTGAGCCACCTTATTTTATAGAACTTGGATCCTATTCATCCCAAGTCTAGCTACTCCCTTGACCACTGAGGCTGCATAGGTAATTGTTGGGAGGAGGACGCTGGTGGCTATGGAGACCCTTGCTTCAGGTATCAGCTGGTCTTTCAATCAGTTGAGGGTGCCTAGTTTCACATGCACGTTTTTAGTAACTTGATCCACATGGTCTATGAGGGTGAAGCCCTGGTCCAGGGTGAGGCCAAGGTATTTTAGTGATGCCACAACCTCTAGCCTACTGCCTGATACAGAAGTCAGTTGTAGCTGTTGGCTTCTATCACATCCAAGGGATCTTGGGCCAAACAGCATAGCCTTGGTCTTGTTTGTGTTAAGAACCATTCTGTTGTTAATAAGCCATTGCTCATGGGAACTCAGGTCTCCTTGTAGCCAGGAGCTGAGGTCTCCCAGATTAATGGAGGGTCGATAGTTGATGGCATTATCCATGTACTGGACCACAGAACTCCCACCACAGTGGTCACAGAGTTTGTTGGTGAAAACGGAGAAGAGGAGGGGGCCAAGTATCGACCCTTGAGGCACTCCCTCTATTAATGGGAGCAGCTCCAATATGGAGTCTTTCCATTTTACCCTCTGTGAGCATCCATTTAAGTAGCTTTCGAACCACATAAGAGAATGGCTGTCAAGGACTACATTTCCCAGCTTAGTCAATAGTAGATTGTGACTGACCAGGTCGAAGGCCTTGGATAGGTCGCTAAAGGCCACACCAGTAGGGGTCCCCTTATCCAGCTCTCTGAGAATGTCAGTGGAGAATTTGGTGAGGGCAGTGTCCGTCCCATTTCCGGTTCTGAAGACATGCTGGCAGGGTGCCAGAAGTTGATGGAACTCTAGGTATTCATTGAGTAGCCCGTAGATCAGCCTCTCTTGTATCTTTGCCAGGGTGCAAAGCAGAGAGATAGGCCTGTAATTGCTAGTGGACTCCCAATGGCCTCCCTTGTGGATTGGGACCACGTAGGCCTGTTTCCATTGTTCAGGGACTGCGCCCTCTTTTAGGGATTGGTTAAAGATCCAGGTCAGGGGTCTGACTAGGGACTGGGTCCCTTTCTTCAGTAGCCTGGGGTGAATCCCATCAGGTCTCCCAGAGTCAGAGGTTTTAAGAGTCATTAATAATAAGAGAACTTCTTTAGGTTTTACAAGTCTGAGGTGGAAGGTTGGGCGGTCAAGGTTAGGAAGTGACCACCCCCTAGGGTCCAAGTGGAGGGGAGATAGTCCAGCCTTGTAGGAGTCAAGGTTCATGAAGTGATGGTTGAGTGCCATAGCAATGCAGGAGTCGTTGTTTGTTAGTTGACCATTTACCTCGATGAGGCTGTGTTTGGTCTTGCCATTCCCCTTTAATAACCCATATAAGTGTGCCCAGAAAAGTCTAGGCTTTTCTAGATTCTTTTTCTGAAGTTGCGTGACATACTCCCTTTTGGCTATTTTGAAGGCCAACTTACACCTGTTTATATTTATAAAATGGGTAGGGAAATTGCAGCAATATCATCAGCTGAACAGCATCACATGACCGTGTGTATATCAGAGCATGACCACACACCTGCACTTTAACCCCCTCCAAAACAATTTTTTTTATCCCTCCTTACTACCCACTCCCCCACTCCTTCAGACTTAATCACCCCCGGAAATTCCTCCACAAAGTCTGCCCCTAAAGTGTTAGCCTTCATCCTCCTTACCTTCCTCCTCCAGAAGCGCCTGCACACATTGGGGTCTGCCCATGGTAGTTAGTCCAGGATTAAGTCAGTCATCATCTTGGGGTAGAGTGTTTTTTTTTCTTCATTTTGCCCCTCTTAGATCCCACTACAACTGAGGATGTTGGCACGCAGGACTGACATTCAGGCAGATGATGTGCTGAAGCTTGTCAGTGCCACATGACCACAACATCCTCCCCTCCCTGGTTCTGAAGAACCGCCTGTGCCCTGATACCCATGCTTCCACAGCCACCAGTGTGTTGGGTGCTCAAGGCACCCCAGGAACTCACCCCTGGAGGAGGAGAGCATCCATTGGGATGCTCAATCCTCCTCCTGCCCTCTGACCCCCGATGGCCTGAGTCCATTCCCACACCCAGGTTGCCGGCGTGGTGCGAGGTGTGGCACCCAGTGCCTCAACCCTCAGCGCCACCGGGCCGGCATCCTCCAAAACAATTTTGACATTTTATAAGATAGATAAACCACTCTGAGGTGTGCTGTCATGCTCTGATATATGCACACCTTAGGTGGCTGACTCACTCAACCTGTGGCCTTGTGTGTAACAACACACACCGAGTCATGCATATATCAGAGTGCAACCGCACACCTCAGAGTGGTTTATCTATTACATATATATATATATATATATACAGACACACACTATGCAAAAGACTGCGTTAATGCATCATTTAGGGTTAAAACAAAAAAAGCCAGGAAATGAAAAATCTTTAGAGTTGCCCCTCCCAATCATCCCCAGATTGACAGATGATGGGGTGTGTCATTGGGGTTGTGAGACTTAAACGTCATGCCATCCCATGTGTAATCATATTGAGAAGGGACAGCGAAAAAGAATGGGGTGACATTTAGGCCTCACAACCCCAATGACACACCCTGTCATCTGTCAATCTGGGGATGTTTGGTGGGTGGGTGGGGGAAGGGGCAACCCTAAAGATGTTTCATTTCTGAACTTTTTTGTTTTAATCCTAAATGATACATTAACACAGTTTTTTACATAGAATTTCCTTACTTTTTGATAAAGAATACAAAAGTAAGTACTTGCACAAGTTGGTGGGAGCATGGACCATTCGAGCCCTGCGCTCCCACCAACCTGCAGAAGTTGATGGAACCATGGGCCTGACCAACCTATGGAACTTGGTGGGAGACTGGACCCTTCAGGCTTGGCGCTCCAACCAACTTGTAAATGTGTGTGTACCATCAACACCCTCCAAATTTCAATGTAAAACACCAAACCATGTCCGAGATACAGTATAACATGTTAAAGTTAGAGATTTTCTTTCATCAGAGATGCAGAATTCTGCACCTGTTAACATTTAACAGGTGCAATGACTGAAAACTATATCCATGACACTAAGACTAGGTACTCTATCAATTTCAAGCCACCAGCACAATGCAAAACTCTGTCTGCAACATGCAAATTGCATTACGCAATAGCTCTGCAAAAAAAATTTCTCCGTCGTGTAAACACCGTAATTCACATCTACAGGACATGCTGAGAACACCCTCCACATTTCATGTAAAAAGACCAAACTGTTTCCAAGATATAACATGTTAAAATTTGAGATTTTCATTCATTGGAGTTGCACAATTCCACAGCTGTTGACATTTTACAGACACAACGACAGAAAAGTGCATCCATGACACTAAGGCTAGGTACCCTATCAATTTCAAGCCACCATGACAATGCAAAACACTGTCTGCAAAGCGTAAAGTCCACCACGCAATATCTCCACAGAAATATATTGTCTGACACGTAAATACTGTAATTGACATCTACAGGGCATGCCATAAACACCCTCCAAATTTCAAGAAAAAAGACCAAACCATTTCTGAGATATATAATGTTAAAGATTAGTAAAACTGGCCTATCTAATGCATTATAAAATCTGGTCATCTTGTCCCTATCTCACAATCAAAGATCACGATCAAAGAATTTGCAGGCTCACGATCAAAGAATAAAAAGTGATGAAAATCAAAATTTTGAGACAAACGTGGCAAACCACCACATGGTTCAACAGAATGTAGCCCCCTGAGCATAACCCACCCTCATTTGTCTTCCTAGGCCACCCCTGGGCTGAGAAATTTGCATTTTTTAAAGGGTCATCTTGTCCCTTGCTCGCAATGCAAGATTGCAATCAAAGAATTTCATGGTCAAGGAATTTGCAGGCTCATGATCAAAGAAATTGCACGCGCATGATCAAAGAATAAAAAATGGTGTAACGCTAGTTTTTGGATGATTTAGATGAAACTACCACCATACCTTGACAGAACAGAGCCCCATGATCATAACCCACCATCATTTGTCTTCCTAGGCCACCCCTGAGCTGAGAAAATTGTATGTTTAGGTCACGATGCAAGATCACGATCAAAGAATCTCATGATCAAAGAATTTGCAGGCTCACGATCAAAGATCGATAGCGAGCCACAATCAAAGAATTTAAAAGCTTGTAACTCTACTTTTTGACCATTTTTGATGACCCCAAAGGCATGGCTCAATAGAATGGGGCCCCCTGAGTAAAACCCATCCGAGTTTTACTTCAGGAGTGTCCCCTGAGATGAGATATTTGTGTTTTTACGATCGGAACTCTAAAAACAAGGTGACGGACCTCTTGATCAAAGAATTCTTGGGGACAAAGATTCTTGAACTGTGAGGCTGCAAATTCTTTGACTGCCAGGTGGGACAAGATGGCCAGAACCCCATTCTTTGTTTGCAAAACATACATATACATTTTCCCATTGACTTATAATGGGAATTTAAAAGTGGCATAACTTTTGAAATGCCTTAATATTTTTTCACCAAACAAAAAGTGGCATGTTTGACCATCAAAGCTCTTTCAAATGAGCCATCTCAAAGAGTGGCATGCTACTCAATGGCCACACAGGGCCACATACAAAATCCCAATAGCTGCCTCCAAAAATGGATAATTTTGCATTTTTCAGTGTTTTGGTGCACAGAGACTGTAAATCTGACCAAAATGAAATTTGGCAGATCAAGAGATCTACCATTTCCCACCTTGCATACCAAATTTCAAGCAAATCCATTTACTGGGTCCAAAGTTATTAATGCACAAAATTGTGACACACATATAAATGTATATATATATATATATATATAATTTGCAAAAAAACCTTTGTTAAAACTTCATTAACTCCCCACCCTTGGGGTTCCCAACTTCCAACCCCTATCACCACACCCCCATTCTCCCACCCTCAACAAACTGACAGGTGTCGGGGTGTGCCATGGGGTTATCAGGCCTAACTCTTACCCCATTCCATGTGTAAACATGCTTACATGCTGTAATATAGGGTAATGGTGTTAGGAGTTAGGCCTGAAGACCCCATGGCACGCCCTGATGCCTGTTGGTGTATGGAGGGTGGGGGATGGGGTTGTGGTGGTAGGGGTGGGAAACCTGGGGATGGGGCATTAGGGTTAGAAACTCTAGCACCTCTTTTCCCAGCTTTTGTCACTGTGGTATTCACCCTAGTGGATGCATTAACAATATTTTTTTGCAAAAATGTCCCTTCTTTTTCGGATAGTATAATTGTATCCTCATTTTACTTTTGGAGCACAGGGTCTAAAGCACTCCATTCAGATAGTACAACAGTGTCCATATGTCATGGTGGGAACTCCATCTAGATAGTACAACAGTGTCCACATGTCTTGGTGGTAGTGCAGGGTCCTTCAGACTCTGCGCTCCCATCCCTCAATCCAGATAGTACAACAGTGTCCATATGTCACAGTGTGAGCCTCCCATCCCTCCATCAAGACAGTACAACAGTATCCATAAGTCACAGTGGGAATGCAGGGTCCTTCAGATCCCTGCACTCCCATCCCCCCACAGATGCACATATGTATGTAGCTGTGGAAATACAGGTGTCTCTGGCTCTGTGCTTCCACACATTAAGTTATGAGCAGGCATAGCGAAATTGCAACAAATAGTCATAACTGTTCCATCTTAAATAATTGTCACTCTAGCTGTTCAACATAATCTTCTTATCACCTCACTGCATGTACCCAGTACAGAAAACTTTCAAATCCCTGTCAAAATGTAATTCCGTGCAATTGCAATGCTGTTTTTGTGCCACATGTGCAGAAAAACATTTCTGATAGGATCTGAAAAATTATAACTGTACTATTTATGAGATGGTGTGTAGAAATGTAAATGTTAAAAATCTAGAGTGAAAACATGAAAAATTGGAAAAGTTACAAGTGTGCATAGAAACTGCACAATGCACGCACATAATGTGGTTATTTTTTTTTTGCATTTTTTCAGCAAGTTTTCTACATCAGGTTCTTGGGACCTCCTCTAATGAACAATGCAACTGTGATTTTGTTAATTAGTCCGAAAAGTTGATTTCGCACATTGACTTTGTCATTCTGCATCACAGGTGCAAAGACATGTTCTGGGTAGGATGTGCAAAATGACAGCTGTACTGTTCATAAGGAGGTGTGAAAAAATGGTAATGCTGAAAATCTGAAGTGAAAATATTATAAATTGGCGAAGTTACAAGTGTGTGTAGAAACTACACAATGCACCCTTGTAACACCATCATTTTGTGGAATTTTTTCCCCAAATTTGCAACATGGGCTTTTTGGGACCCCACCTTGTAAACAGTTGCACTGGCATTTTATAAATCAGTCCTGAATGGTGAGTCCAGACAATGACTGTGAAATCACCTTTCAGGACTGATCAATGTAATGGCAGTGCCAGTGTTCATGTGGTGGGGTCTCAAGAACCCCATGTTGAAAATGTGGTTCAAAAATTCCTAAAATTGGCTGAGATATCAACATAAGTTGAAACTCCCACATTGACTCCCATTATACAGCTTACCTTTTATTGTTCATCTTGTGGTTGGTCTTTAAAGAGTGAAGATGTATTCCCAGTCTGAAGAAGATGACAGCCCCTACTTTTGGATGTAAGTATAGGATAAGGGTGGTGTGGGGAGCTGGGTGCACAGAGGAAGGGTGGGATGGTGAGGAGGGACAGGGGAGACAGTGAGAAACCATTTTCTTTATATAGGTTTAAAAAAAGACATTGGAGATGGTTTTCTTTATTCATAGGTAAAAAAAATGAATATGGGCACACTGGGGTGGGTTCCCAGTGTATCATATAAGTTGGGGGGGTCATGATGGTGACAGATGGATTGGGCACCCCTGTCAGCAATAAAAATGGGCTGGAGGGCACCCAACACTGGGAGTGGGCATCCCGGTGTTGTAAAGTTTTTTTTTAAAAAGAAACAATATCTCAGCACACTGGGGTGGGCTCCCAGTGTGCCACAATAATGGTGGGAGGATACACACTGACATGGGGATTGGGCACCCCAATGTTGGTGTGAAACATAGGAATTTGTGGAGGGAGCAGACTAGTTCGATGCAGATTCCTGCATCAAAACAATCACAATTTTCAATGCAGGGTTCTTAATTGAAGAAAAGACATCAGGGAATGTTTTTTCTTTTTTCATAGGCTTTTAAATAATGTAGAGCACATTGGGGTGCGCTCCCAGTGTGCCAGATAAGTGTGTGTCTATGAGGGATACATACTGACATGGGGATTGGGCACCCTGTGTCAGTGCGAACAAAGCAGGTCTTCCTTGACTCAGCAGCCGGCAGCACGAGTTCCAGCTGCATCTGCAGAAGTCAAGAGAATACCACACTTCTCAGACAGAGAACGGCTTACAAGTCATTCTCTGTATAAGATTGCACCCAACAAAAAAACTTGTTTGGGTCTACCTGAAAAAAAAACACATCAGAATACACCTCTTTAGCTGTGTTCCGAAGTTGTTTTTTGTTCTTGTTTTTAAAACATTCAGTACCTCAGCATCCTCGCTAAGTGGCAAACAAGATGGCAGACACAACACAGTTCGATTGAACCTCCATGAGCTGTGCACACAACCCAACTTTCTTTGCAAAAAGAAGCTGGTATTGTGTGTACAGTACTCATATTCTGCACACAATACCGGCCTTCTTTGCAAAAAGAAGCAGGTATTTTTTTACACAATGTTTGTATTGTACCAAAAATAGAAAATTTCATGCCTGACATATAAATGTTTCCATAGGAAATAATAGGAACATTTAAAATGTCATAATGTTTGAACAGATGAATATTTTTTCACCAAACTTTCAAAAGGCTTTCTATCCTGAACATTTCATATCACTACCTAAAGCAGTCTTCTGCAGATTGATGGGAGCACAGGGCCCGAAGTGCCTGCACTCCCATCAAGTTTCTCATGTTGGTGGAAGTGCAGGGTGTGATGGGCCCGCGCTCCCACCAACTTGCGCAAGTTCTTACTTTTCTATTCTTTCTCAAACAGTAAGGAAATTCTATGCAAAAAACTGCGTTAATGCATCATTTAGGATTAAAGCACAAAAATTCAGGAAATGAAAAATCTTTAGGGTTGTCCCCTCACCCCCAGACCTGCCAATCATCCCAAGATTGACAGATGATGGGGTGTGTCATTGGGGTCTTGAGGCCTAAATGTCACCCCATTATTTTTAGCTATTCCTTGTCAATATGATTACACATGGAATGGAATGGAATATATGTATGTATGTATGTATATATGTGTATATATATATATATATTTTATAGTGGCACGGTAGTGCCACTATAGTTAGGGTTGAGGAGCCATATCTATGTTAAACCCCAAAACTTTGCACCTTAATAACTTTGCAACCATTTAACAGATTTGCCTGAAATTTGGAATACATGATCAAGAACCATAGGCTTTGAGATCGGCCAAGTTTTGTACCAGTTGGATATACAGCTGCGGAGTTATTAAGCATCATTTTAGATGCCGTTTACACTTTTTCTGGAATTCTGATTGGCTGGCGTGCAGATTAAGCAGGTTTCTTTGACCGACCCGAAATCTTCAGGGAACATGCGGCTGGGGTCCCAATGTGCCTTTTGAAGATTTGGTAAAAATATTAGACGGTTCAAAAGTTATTCAAAAACAATTTCCCATTATAAGTCAATGGGAAAAGTTAACAAAAAGTTCAACACTTTCAAAATGCATTTTTACTTTCGCAAATGGGCCTGTTACTTTAAATCAGCCATTTTGTTTTCAGTTGGTGATTAGAAAAATGCTTGGCATTTAAATTTGGGACCCTCTAGCAACCTAATTCTTTTTGTATTCACCTAGTCGGACGCTGAGGATGCTAGCCATGTCTTATTTTGGGGTAAAACACCCCAGAAATATGTTTTTCAGATTTCTGGAAAAAGTACTTTCGCAAAGTACTTTCGTGCTCACGAAAGTGTCGCAAATGTTTATGCAAAGTCTTGCAAATTGCAACAGTAATTTTCTAGTCTGTGGGAAATGACAGCAATTCTTTGGCACTGCACTGCAAAAGAACGGTTGGGAGTTTTGGGCTGAAATTTGAAGGGAACGCAGCCGACATCTCACAGATGTGCCTTTCAGTGTTGTATTGAAAAAATATTACATGGCAGCAAAGTTATGGCACTCCAAAGTTGACATTTTTTCCCATAGGATAACATTACGGCGCCAATGCATTACAGGAATCCTTTGGCACCCTGCTGCAAAATAACGGTTTGGTCTTTTTTCCTGAAATTTGGAGGGAAGACAGCCAACAGCCCACAGATGTGCCTTTCAGTGGTTTGGTGAAAAAATATTACAGGGAGGCAAAGTTATGGTGCTCTGAACTTCTCTTTTTTTCCCATAGGATAACATTACGTCGTCGCCTGCTTTCAGGGCCCGTATCTCGGAACGTGCGAGATAATGGACTTTCGTCAGAAAAATTCTTAGCCCCGGGGTTAAGTACAAAACTAGCCAGGACAGTCATAAATCATACGACTTTTACATTTTTTTTCTACATCGTACGGTTCCTGAGATATAACCTATTTAGTATTCCAAGTCCTCATTTTCTGCTCCGATACCCATTATCATGCATACATTCTTTGTACTCACTGTCTTTCTCTATTCAGCTTTTGGGGAAAACCAGCCTGTGTGCTTACATTACTATTACCATTGCCCTTTCCGCTTGTGGTTCCATGCCCGTTTACTTTATCATGCTTCACGCCACCAGCGCGCCATCCATTGCATTTTCATTTGCGCTTGCGTTTCTGTTATTTTTTGCCATTTGTGTCTACCGTACTGTTTCTCTTTCTGTTTCACTTTGCATCACCATGCCCATTGACATTTCCGTTTACGGGCACCATGTTACTATGTGACAAGACATCATGTGGCACACCGTTCCCGTCTACGCCACCATGTTCGTTACCCTTTCTGTTCTCATTCGTGCTTGAGTTACCTTGTGCACCACTGTTAGCACTTCTGTTTGCGTTGCTGTTCCTGTTACTATGCCACAAGACATCATGTGGTGGGAGTGCAGGTCCCTTTGGGCCCCACGCTCCTGCTGCTGCATTACGTGCCAGGAGCGCTGGGACCCTGCGTTATCCTTTGCGTTCTATTTGTGCTTGTGTTTCTGTTATTTTTGCCATTTGTGTCTACAGTACTGTTTCTCTTTCTGTTTCACTTTGCGTCACCATGCCCATTGACATTTCCATTTGCAGGTACCATGTTACTATGTGACAACACATCACGTGGCAGACTGTTCTCGCTCTATGCCACCGTACATTGCCCTTTCTGTTGTCATTTGCGCTTGCTACCATGTGTGCCACTGTTAGTGCTTCTGTTTATGCTTGCTCTTCCTGTTACTATGCCACAAGACATCATGTGGTGGGAGCGCCACCGCATTACATTCACTATTTCTCGTTATCATTCTCAAAAGAAGGAAATTAGAGGCAAAAACTCCGTTTAATGCATTAGTTAGGGTTGTTCCACAGCGACAAAGTGAGGAAATTGCTGTTAGGGGTTGAAAACCTAACTCCGAATTCACCCCAGCACCACACACACACAGAACACACACATACACATATGCAAGTATGGGGAGGACCAAGTCAACAACCAATGACAGACATCCAGCAGCAGGTGACAGAAATAACAAAAATTGTCTAAATGTACTACGAGAATCCCCACCCCTGACCAGGTACTGCATGCTCAGTGGAGATCAACAGCAAAACTGAGGCCATGCACACCAAATGTACACATCCCTGATTGCAGCTGCACACAACGTACCACACTTAGTAGTTGCATGGCCTTACCTACCGATGCCCCACACCACACCACAACTGGTACTGTGCCGTTAGTCAATATAAATGCTGAAGATGCATGATGACAGTTGTAGAAAGGTTTTAACACTAGTGAGTATACATTAATTAAGAGAAGTACATAAATTAACTACAAGACACTAGCATGCTCAAGATAAAAGTAGTGTTACATTTAGTATGTGATTTACATAGTAGTACATTTACTGCAATGGTTTACTCAAGATAGAGAGGCTGATGTAAACATATGGAAAAGCATTGCCTGTTCAACGCTGTGAAATTGTATGCCAGTATCAGATGCATTCTTACTGATGAAGGTGTACTGCTGATGTACATACATATACCTTCAGTGTGTTTCAATACTAAAGATGCAGTAAGTATTCTTTGTAAGAAACAATGTAATTGCATGGATCAGGCCAAGCAACTTCTAAATATCATAGCACTACTGAGTCAACAATGACGTACCTGTATCGGAGATGTATATAGGATAGATTTTCCTGTAGGCACTTACTGAGTATGTTGAACCTGATAAAGACAATCTCATTGCATCTGTGATGACTAACTTATTCAAATAGTAATACATTTACTATTGTTACAATAAGTGATCTATGCCACTGATGGACACAGTGTAATTTTTTTTTAACAGTTGTTTCATACTCAGGCTGTATGCCTAGTGTTTGGGTTTACCACACTTCTGTCACTGATGCTATCAAAGTGATAACTATGTTAATTGTGATACAACAGGAATCAAGTAGGTATGGTGTAGATATAAACAGAATGTCTTTTAGTATTGATTTAACTCACAATGGGGTAAGTGTACTAGGACAGCAGGGGTTATTTCATCACTGACTCTGTCAGTTATAAACACACTAAGGTTTCGATGACTGTAATGACTGGTTACACTGTTCATCTTCATGAGTTCATATTCACAGCCATTCTCCAGTAACTAGACAGTGTATGGTGTAACTGGGTGGGACACTGTGTTGCAAAGCTGCTGCTGTGCCTAGCAGAGGAGAGTATCTACTCATAAAGACAATTAAGCAATAAGGCATGACCAACAGTTATGTTAAATGGTCTGTTAATCACGCTGTAGGGGTTTAATGTTGAATGAGGCATAGCCGAGTGCCACATGTCACTAGACAGTGATAAACTGACCATTAACATAATACCTGGGAGTGGCTTATTGCTATCATAATAAAACTGTTTTTTAAACAACATTAAACCATGTTCATCTAATGGTTAGGCTCTACATGTATGTTAATAAAAACTAAACATAAGGCTGTTACAATGTTTACAGTCAATTAGAAAGCTGCATTTCTCAAACCCTTGTTATAATCAGAGATATTATACCTGTACAACTCCTTGGTTTTGCTCAACTCTATTGCTCAGGTGGCCCACCACATATGGTGTGGTCTGGTGTGGGGCATCGGTAGGTAAGGCCATGCAACTACTAAGTGTGGTACGTTGTGTGCAGCTGCAATCAGGGATGTGTATGTTTGGTGTACATGGCCTCAGTTTTGCTGTTGATCTCCACTGAGCACGCAGTACCTGGTCAGGTGGGTGGGGATGTCTCATAGTACATTTAGACAATTGTTTGTTATTTCTGTCACCTGCTGCTGGATGTCTGTCATTGGTTGTGTTGACTTGGTCCTCCCCCATACTTGCATGTGTGTGTGTGTCTGGTGCTGGGGGGGTGAATTCGGAGTTAGGATTTTCAACCCTAACATCGAATTTCCTCACTTTTGTCGCTGTGGAAAAACCCTAACTGATGCATTAAACAGAGTTTTTGCCTCTAATATATATATATATATACAATATATATATATATATATATATATATATATATATATATGTATATATATATATATATTATGGTAGCATGGTAGTGCTACCATAGTTAAGGTTGAGGAGCCATTTACATGTTAAACCTAAAATTTTGCACCTTAATAATTTTGCAACCATTCAATGGATTTGGCTGAAATTTGGAATACATGATCAAAAACCATACTGTACATCTTGGGATCTGCCAACGTTTGTACTGTTCGGATATACGGCTGCGGAGTTATTAAGTGTGATCTGTGCGTGTGTTTATGCTTTTTTGGAATTCTTTGCTCATCTCTACAGGTTGCACAGTTTGCGTGACCGGTCCAAAATATTCAGGGAACGTGCAGCCGGGTTCCCCAATGTGCCTTTTGAAGATTTTGTGAAAAAATATTAAACGGTTCAAAAGTTATTCAAAAAATAATTTCCCATTATATGTCAATGGGAGAAGTTAACAAAAACTTTGACAGTGTCACAAATGCAGTTTTTACTTTCACAAATGGCCCTTTTACTGTCACACATCCGCCATTTTGTTTTCAGTTGGTCATCAAAAAAAATGCTTGCATTCAAATTTGGGACCCTCTAGCAACCTAATTCTTTCTGTATTCACCTAGTCGGACCCTGAGGATACTAGGCATGTCTTTATTTTGGGGTAAAACAACCCAGAAATATGTTTTTCAAATTTCTGGAAAAAGTACTTTCGCAAAGTGCTTTGCATTTGCCACACTGTAGCATGAATTTGCGAAAGCTTTTGCAAAGCTTGACATTACTTTTCTAGGCTGTGGTAAAATGACAGCAATTCTTTGCCATCTGCTGCAAAAGAATGGTTTGGTCTTTTGGGCTGAAAGTTGGAGGGAATGCAGCCAACATCTCACAGATGTGCCTTTCAGTATTTTGGTGAAAAATTTTTACAGGGCAGCAAAGTTCTGGCACTCCAAAATTGATGCTTTTTCCCATAGGATAAGATTATGGCATCTGCCGCATTACAGGAATACTTTGTCGCCCTGCTGCAAAATAATGGTTTGGTCTTTTGGGCTGAAATTTGGAGGTCAGAAAGCCAACATCCCACAGATGTGCCTTTTAGTGGTTTGGTGAAAAAATATGACAGAGAGCCAAAGTTATGGCACTCTGAACTTCTCTTTTTGTCCCCTAGGATAACATTATGGCGTTTGCTGTGCCTTTCGGGGCCCGTATCTCGGAAACGGTGTGGGATATAGACTTTTTGCAGGCGTCTACAGGTCCAGTCCAAAAACTTCAGGAAACATGTAGCCAGCATCCCCAATGTGCCTTTTGAAGATTTCATGAAAAAATATTAAATGGTTCAAGCGTTATTCAAAAAACAAGTTTCCCATTATAGACAATGGAAAAAGTTGGCAAAAAGTGTAACAGTGTTACAAATGCAGTTTTTAGTGTTGCAAATTATCCCTGTAGTGTCATAAGTCAGCCATTTTTTTTTTCAGTTAGTGGTCACAGAGATGCTTGGCATTTAAATTTGGGACCCTTTAAGGACACAATTCTTTTTGTGTTCACCTTGTCGGACTCTGAGGATGCTAGCCATGTGTTTTTTGGGGGTTAAACACCCCAGAAATGTTTTTGAAATTTTTGTAAAAAGTAGTGTCACAAAGTAGTGTTGCACTCATGACACTTTCGTAATTTTATTTGGGAAAGTGTCGTGATTTGTGATACTATTTTATCACACTATGCTCAAAATACCAGGAATTCTTTGCCACCCTGCTGCAAAACAGTGGTTTGGTCTTTTGGGCTGAACTTTGAAGGGAAGAAAGACAACATCCCACAGATGTGCCTTTTTGTAGTTTGGTGACAAAATATTGCACAGATGGAACGTTACGGTGCTCTGAAGTTTATGCTTTTTTCCATAGACTAACATTGTGGCGTCAGTCGCTCCTTTTGGGGCCCATACCTCGGAAACGCTTCGAGATACTGACTTTTCGTCAGAAAAATGCTTAGTCCCCTTAGCCCCCTGCTAGGGGGCTAAGTACAAAACTAGCCAGAAAAGTCATAACTAATATGAAATTTTAATTTTGTTCTCTACGTTGTACGGTTCCTGAGATATAAGCAATTTAGTATCCCAAGTGCTCATTTTCTGCTCCATGGCCCATTATTATGCATACAGTACATGCTTTGTATTCACTGTGTTTATCTATGCAGCTGTTCATGAAAAAAAGGGTGTGCGCTTTCGTTACTGTCACAGTTAGCGTTCCCGCTTGCGTTTCCATAACCATTTGCATTAGCGTTCCTGTCTACGCCATCATGTGCATTGCCCTTTGCCTTTTTGTTTGCACTTGCATTTGTGTTACTATTACCATTTACATTTCTATTACTGTTTCTGTTTGCATTTCATTTTGCATCACCATGTGCATTACCACTTGCATTTGCGTACGTGCTTCCGTTTGTGTTTGCATTTCCTTTGGTGTCATCATTGCTGTTTCTGTTAGCATTTGCATTTCGTATTGCGGTACCATGACCGTGCGTGTTACCAGTTGCGTTTCTGTACATGCTTGCATTTCCATTTGCATTACCAGTCCCGTCTATGCCACCATGTGAGTTACCCTTTGTGTTTTCATTTGCTCTTGTGTTTGTGTTACTGTTAACATTTGTGTTTCCTTTACTGGTTTTGTTTGCATTTCATTTTGCATCACCATGTATTACCATTTGTGTTTGTGTATGCGCTTTCATTTGTGTTTCCTTTGGCATCATCATTGCTGTTGCCATTAGCATTTGCATTTCCTATTGTAGTACCATGACCGTTTGCTGGTTTTGTTTGCATTTCATTTTGCATCACCGTGTATTACCATTTGTGTTTGTGTATGCATTTTCATTTGTGTTTCCTTTGGCATCATCATTGCTGTTGCCATTAGCATTTGCGTTTCCTATTGCAGTACCGTGACCGTGTGCATTTGCGCTTGCGTTTGTGTTACCGTTCCCATCTATGCCACCGTGTGTGTTACCCTTTGCGTTTTCATTTGCACTTGCATTTGCATAACTGTTAACATTTGCATTTCCATTACTGTTTTTGTTTGCATTTCCTTTTGTGTCACCATGTGCATTTCCATTTGTGTTTGTGTACGTGCTCCATTTGCATTTGCATTTCTGTTTGTGTTTCCTTTGGTGTCATCGTTGCTGTTACCGTAAACATCTGCATTTCCAATTATGTTACCGTGCCCGTGTGCATTTGCATTTGCGTTTCTGTTTTCATTAACATTTGGGCTTGTGTTTGTATTACCATTTGTGTTATCATTTATATCATTTACATTTGCATCACCATGTGCGTTAGCATTTGCGCTTGCGTTTGCATTGCCGTTACTTCACTATTTACAGTGCACATTCTCAAAAAGAAGGGAAATTCATGGAAAAACATTGAATTTCCTCACTTTTGTCTCTGTGAGCAACCTAACTGATGCATTAAACAGAGTTTTTGTCATAAAAAATATTTATTATCTATATATATATATATATATATATATATATATATATATATATTATCACCAGTATATTAGGGTTGAGTGAAAACTTCAATGTTAAACCCAAAACATTGAACCTTAATAACTTTGGAACCACTCAATGGATTTACATGAAGTTTGGTAAGCATAATCTCCAGGGGTGGATTCTTTGATGAGCAGATGGTCATGCAAATCTGTTGCGTGGCTTGTGAAATTGAGACTGTCAACTAATAATATATTTACCTTTTTTTAACGTTTCTTTGTCCACTTGTATCTCAGAAATGCCTTTATGCTGTGATCTGAATTTTCAGGGTAGAAAGCCTTTCAGTCACAGATGTGCCTTTGGAAGGGTTGGTGAAAAAAGTATAACCTCTTCTAAAGTTATTACATTTTTAATTTCCCATTTCCTATGGGAAAATGTATTCTGTATGTAT
Source organism: Neoceratodus forsteri (assembly GCA_016271365.2). Classification (NCBI taxonomy): domain Eukaryota; kingdom Metazoa; phylum Chordata; order Ceratodontiformes; family Ceratodontidae; genus Neoceratodus; species Neoceratodus forsteri. The sequence continues at coordinate 922,578,154 of CM057455.1, read as the reverse complement.
AATAAAAGTGAAAGCACTTTTCACACACTGTCATCATTATGTATACTTTGCACCTTAATAACTTTGCAGCCTTTCATTGGATGTGCATGACATTTGGCGTGCATAATCCCTGGGGTTAGCTCTCCTGATTTGTCAAATTTAGTGTGAATCAACTTTGTAGTGTTTGAGATACAGAGGGCCAGATAGTCAAAACTTTGTGCTGGGAGCAAATCGTTTGCACAGGTTTAGCGCTGGGTTAGCATGAGTCCACTATATTCAAAAGGTCAAATAGCATGTGCAAACTGTATTAGCACCAGACAAACTCATATTGTAAGCAAAGGGCTAACTGAAGGGGCTTGTCAGTGCAATGCTATATTCAGCACATAGCACCGTGCAAAGTGGTTTTCCATGACATTAGCACATCACATTGCTCGGTGCAGATTACTGCCCAGGAAAACATAGTCTTAACACTGGGCAAACCAGCTTTGCATATCTTTGTGGCTTTGTGTAGTGTTTGCTTGAGTTTTGTACAGCTTTGTGCAACCCTAACCAATAAGTATGACACTTAGAAATAAGCCAGACATGGAGGAAACATGCTGCTCACTGATGGCATCACTATGATGCCATCACCTGCCACCAATCCCAGCCATTCCAGCAATATTTGGTGACCCGGCTCCCAGTGGACACCATGGCAGTGAGGCCAAACAGCACACACCTGCAGACCACCCTTCTGTGGACACCAACAGATGTCAGCACACACATGCAGCACTGTGGGCATGGAGAGTGTTGAGAGGAGGGTGTATAAGTGGCCAGGCTGCACCACAGACTGGGTGTGGTCACAAGACTGGGACATATAATGCAGTGCACATGGGACAGTGTTGGAAATATCCCAACACTGATGTGCCTGTCTGATCATATTTGCCCCCGCCACATACTGCACATCTGTATAGACACCACAACACACATAGCCACCGTGTATATGTCATTATGAGCATCCCATGCCAGTGGTGTGGCATCTGTGGGCTGCACAACAGCATAACAGTAATGTCCACTGTCAGTAAACACCTGCAAGTTGGGCCTGCCACTGTGTACAGTGCAGTGGCCATCACTGCCCTGTACACCAAAGGTATTGCTGTGTCCCTCACCGTACTGGCCCCCTTGCTACTGTAGTGTCTACTGTGCACTGTAGCATGAACTACAGTTTGACAGTTGCATGCAGCACCACCACCTGTGCCTGTGCTGTGTAGTCCCCTGGGGCATGACATGCTATGCTGTACTGTATAAATGTATCTTGCAGCTACCACCATGCACTCCCAGACTACCTACAAATGCACCTATGGGCAGACCCAGCCAGACCCTGTACTTCCAGACTGATCTACAGGTGGAGCTCTGGGACCCTGCGGTATTGCTGGGCAAACTGCATGCAAAATAGGTTATAATGAGATGCTAATCTGGATGTTTGCCCAGAGACTTCCTAAGCAGGCTCATTTGCATGTCACATTTGAATATAGCAAAGTTTAGCCCTGGGCAAACAGCTTAGCTCTGCGCTAAACCTGCACAAATGTGTTAGTGCCATGCAAACATTTTGGAACTATTGTACATTTTTGCACATTGTACTTTCACATGTGCTGCTGCTTGCAGCTGCACTGAGTCCACACATTTGCTGGCACACACATTGACCACATAGTTTACTTCTACCTTCCTTCACATCCATGTGAACTTGGCTGCTGTTGTGGTGTGCACTTCCTGGTTGCTATATTCAGAGCTGTCTTATTCCTGGGCTATGTTTGTAATGCACTCCTAGCCCGGATTGCCCAGCTTCCTTAGCATGCTATATTCAGCAGGTTTTGCACCGGGGCTATCCCTTTTGAATATAGTGGGCTATTGGGTTAGGGTTAATTTAGCATGCCATGAAGTGCTAATTTAGCCCCCTGGGCAAAGTTTTGAATATAGGGCCCAGAGTGTCTAAAAAACCTTAAATTTACCAATTTTTTTCTTACATTTCTTTGTCCACCTGTCTCAGAAATGTTTTAGTAAGTGATCTGAAATTTTCGGGTAGAAAGCCATCACCTCACAGATGTGCATTTTGAAGGGTTGGTGAAAAAATATTAAGCTGTTCAAAAGTTATTAAACTTTTAATTTCCCATTATTTCCTATGGGAAATTTTTAATGTCCTGCATGAAAGTTGTAACTGCACAAGTTACATTACTTTCAGAAGATAATGTCACACATGAAAGTTGTAATTTGTGCAAGTTACGTAACTTGCACAAGATACTGTTGTACTTTGCACAAATTACATAATTTGCACAAAATACAACAGTATCTTGTGTAGGTTATGTAATTTGTGAAAATACAACAGTATCTTGCGCAAGTTATGTAATCTGTGCAAAATACATGTTAAACCCAACTGTTTGAACCTTAATAACTTTGGAACTGTTTTATGGATGTGCACAAAATGTGGCATACATAATCTCTAGGGCAGTGATACTCAGTCCAGACTGGCTCAGGACCCACACGAGCAGTCACATTAGCCAAGGAGCCACAACATACACTTCCTGGTAAATTTTGGAAAACACACTCCAGTATAAAAGAAAATATTTAAATTACTTAACATTTCTTTCTTTTCTATTTATTAAACATTAGTTAACATTTGCACAGTCTGACAGGGTGCAGATTGCAAGTCTAGATGATGGTCTCCAGACTTACCATTTTTCTTGCAAATCGGTTTTGTGGTTTTGGAGATACAGTACAGAGCATCAAACAATCCTAAATTTACCATTTTTCACATTTATTTGTCCACCTGTATTTGTATGTCAGGCAGGAAACTTGTAATTTGTGCAGGATACATAACTTGCATACTGTCAGACACGTAAGTTGTAATTTGCACAAGTTACATAACTTTTGCAAAATACAACAGTATCTTGCACAAGTTATGTAATTTGCACAAATGGGAGTGCAGGTCTGAAGAGCTCTGTGCTCCCGCTGTAAGATAAGGATGCTGTTATACTGTCTCAATGGAGGGATGGGAGTGCAGTGTCCAAAGGACCCTGCTGTCCCACCGTAACCTAAGGATAATGTTATACTATCTCAATGGAGAGATGGTAGTGCAGGGTCCTTCCCACTGTAAAATAAGGATACTGTTACACTGTCTCAAGGATATGATGTACTATCTCAATGGAAGACCCTGCGCTCACACTGTAAAATAAGGATACTATTATACTATCTGAAAAAAGTAAGGAAATTCATTGCAAAATCTTTGGTAAAGCACCTTTAGTGTTGAAGCATAAAAAGTAGGGAAATGCAATCTTAGGGTTCCAAGCATAAGACCCTGTTTCCACCCTTGGTTTCCAACCTGAACACCCCATCATTGGCCTCAGATTCAAACCCTTAAGCCCAGGAACAGGTGAGAGGGGTGTGCCTTGGGGTTGTGAACCCTAATGCTCACCCCATTTCAACAGTTAATAACCAGACATGGGTACAGAATAAAACAATAGGGTGAGCATTTGGATTTGCAACTCCAAGGAACACCCCTCACATCTGTTCCTGCATGTAGGGTGGAGGTGGGCATTAGCGTTGGGACCCAAGGGTGAGGGTGGGGTGTTCAGGTTGGAAACTGAGGGTGGGGGCAGGGTCTTATGCTTGGGAAATGTAAGATCACATTTCCCTACTTTTTACGCTTCAACATTTCTTTTTTGATTTGGTGCATTTCTTCACCCCAAAAAAAATAAAACCATGGCTAAGTACAAAACTAGCCAGGAAAGTCATAATTCATAATTCATACAAAATGTTAATTTTTTTTCTACATCATATGGTTCCTGAGATATAAGCAATTTAGTATTCCAAGCCCTAATTTTGTGCTTCGAGGTCGATTATTATGCATACATTCTTTGTTTTCACTGTGTTTTTCAATGTGGTTTTTGGGGAAAAGAAGGGTGTGCCCTTTCGTTACGTGCCAGTTAGCTTTTCCAGTTGTGCTTCCATTACTGTTCTCGTCACCGTTCCCGTCTACGCCACTGTGTGAGTTTTGGTTTGCATTTTTGTCTGTGCTTGCCTTTCCATTTCTGTTTCATTTGGCATTATTGTTGCTGTTACCATTACCATTTGCATTTGCAACTGCGGTACTGTGCCCGTGCGCGTTACGATTTGCGTTTCTGTATGCGCTTGTATTTGTGTTTGCGTTTCTGTTTTCTTTGGCTTTATTGTTGCTGTTACTGTTATCATTTGTGTTTACAACTGTGGTACCATAACCGTGCATGCAATGGTTTGTATTTTTGTACACACTTGTGTTTGTGTTTGCATTTCTTTTTCCTTTGGTGTTATTGTTGCTGTTACTGTTACCATTTGCATTTACAACTGCAGTTCTGTGACAGTGCACCTTACAGTTTGCATTTTCATATGTACTAGTGTTTCTTTTTACTTTGGCGTTATTGTTGCTGTTATCATTACCATTTGCATTTACAATTGTGGTACCGTGACCATGTACCTGATGGTTTGCGTTTTGGTATGTGCTTGCGTTTTCATTTCCATTTCTGTTTCCTTTGGCATTATTCTTGTTGTTACACTTACCATTTGCATTTACAACTGCGGCACCATGTCTGTGTGCGTTATGGTTTGCGTTTCTGTACGTGCATGTGTTTGCTTTTCCATTTCTGTCTCCTTTGGCATTATTGTTGCTGTTACTGTTAGCATTTGTATTTCCAGTTGTGGTACTGTGAATGTGCACGTCACCAGTTGTGTTCCGTACACACTTACATTTGCGTCTTTGTTTCATCACTGTTTGCTTTGGCGTCACTTTGTGCTTGCATTTCTATTTCCGTTTGTGTTACTATTTACTTTTGCATCACCATGTGCGGAACCATTTGTGCTTGTGTTTGCATTGAACTTACTGTTACTATGTTACACAAATTCACGTGGTGGGAGCACGGGGCCCAAAGGGCCCCACGCTCCCACCAACTTGTGCAACTTTCTACTTTTCTTTTTTTTAATTCAAAGTTTATTCATCACATTTTCCACATTACAGGAGGCAGTAATGAACATTCTGACATAAGATTCATAAGACAAATCATACTGCCCCAACCCTTCCCTCCCCCAAGTACAGCAGTTCATTCTAACACTGTTATCACCCGCTAACTACCTTTACCAAGAATAATTAAGGTGGTAACCTTAACTACACATTACTTCATACCCACCATAATTAAAGTGTGAAGGGGATCCCAGATAAACTTATACAAGTGTACTCTGTTTTGAAGGCTAGCAATAGCCTTCTCTGTATGTATATTTGCTAAAATCTCATTGAGCCACTCCTGATATGTTGGACCTGTCCCTTCCTTCCACCACCTAAGAATGATTTTTTTGGCTGAGACCGCAACCATGGATATATGAAATCTCTGGATTTTAACCTTTATGGAAGAAAAATCCCCCAACAGGCAAATATCCAGTGTAAAATAATCTTGTAAACCCAATAAAGGATCCAAATTGGTTTTTATATGCTCCCATAATGAGGCTATCCAGGGACACGACCAGAATAGATGAAAAAGTGACCTTGTGTCCTGGGAACACTTGTTACACCTATCGATATCAAGAAGGCCCCATTTCACCAGTTTAGTTGGGGTATAGTACAAGTTTCGCAGGATGTGAAACTGCATGAGACATAGTCTATCTTGGGATACATATTTATCACAGTATATCCAGAGGACGGACCATTTAAAAGTATATTGGAGAAAAAATGAGACCCAAAAGTTAGTGGGGCCACCACCGCATCTAAACCACCATCAGGACAACACTTGATAAATCTTAGAAATCACACCTGAGGAGATGAGAACAGGAGAAAGTTCAGATACCAATGCAAAGGCCGCTGGATGGTGTGGAGTGGCTCCAAGAACCGTGGTTAACAAGTGCCTCAATTGAAACACTTTAAAAACCTGAGACTCTGGAAAGTTGAACTTGTAAATGAACTGAGAGAATGAAAGCCACTCTCCAACTTCATCCAAAAATGAGGATACTATCCCCTCTCCTAAATGAGGCAACCATGAACGGAAAATTTTCTGTTTGTTTATGGTGAAAGCCGGGGAATTCCAAATAGATTGAGAGAGATCTTTACTTGGATTGTAACACAGAAAAGAGCACAATTCTGAATGTACTCTTAGCGAAGTCATGATGGTGGGACATTTATTAATATCTTGCAACTGAGAAATTTTTAGATAGAGCATAGTCAGAGGGTCCATTTTCATAGATGGATAAAATCTAATTCAATCTTGAGCCAAGCCGGGTTCATGTTATCTGGGCCTGGTCTTACCCATCTCAGGTATTTAGCCAAATGACTAGCACAGTAGTAGATGGGCAAGTAAGGATTCCACAGCCTCCCCTCAGTTTTGGGTGAAGCTAGTTTGTGGTATGCCAGCCTGAAGGTCTTACTTGACCATATAAACTTGGTGAAGAGTTTATGCGTTTTCTGAAACCAACTTAAGGGGACAAATGAGTTAAGATGCAACAGAGGGTAAAATAAATGGGGAAACACATTCATCTTAATTATATTAATATGACCCCATAAAGATAACGGGAGTTTATCCCATCTCTCTAGATTTTGAGTAATCCCTTGCAAAAGAGGATCCAGATTTTCTTTAAACCACAAGGAAGGATTACGCATTAGTTTTATACCTAAATATTTAATAGCCCAGGGTGACCAGCATAGTTCCAGAGAGATAATGTCAGTCTTGAAGACTTTATGGTTAAGAGGGAAAAAGGATGTATTGTTAGGATTTAACTTGTAATTTGAGAAACTACAAAATCTATTAACCTCCCTTAACATGTTCGGGATAGATATTACCAGATTAGCCAAATGTAAGAGGAGGTCATCAGCGTACGCTGTTATTTTCACTACCTCATTCCTAATGGGAATACCTTGTATTCCTTCATTATTGAGAATATGTTGAATAAGGGGTTCCAGATAAAGATTGAAAAGTAATGAAGATAGAGGGCATCCCTGCCTCGTACCTGACTGCAGCATAAAAGACTTGGAAAAGGTCCCATTCCCCAAAATCCTCACTGTAGGAGACCTGTAAATTGACCTGATCCAATCTATGAACATGGATGGGAATCCAAATGCCTTAAGGGCTTGAAATAGAAAAGTCCAATTAACCGGATCAAATGCCTTCTCGGAGTCCAGGGAGACCAACTCCGCAGGATATATGGCAAACCTGGACTCTGAGAAGACATGTGAGAGGGTATGCAGGTGATCTGAAGATGCATGTCCTCTCATAAATCCCACTTGAGACATACCCACAAGATCCAGATGAACCAGGGTTAGTCTATCTGCCAGTATCTTTGAGAGAATTTTGACATGTTGATTCAGCAAAGATATTGGCCTATAGCTGTGAACCAATTCTGGATCCTTGTCCAGTTTAGGTAACAAAACTATCAATGCTTCAAACAGATATTTGAATAGTTTTGTAAGAGAAATTAGTTCTATGTGTTAAAAATTATTACCTTGAGTTAGGACTGTTACTTGGGCTGTGATATTGTAACTTTGGAGGCTTGGGAACAGTTGTTTGGCAGTGATAATTAGAGTGAAATTTAAATGTGTTGTTTGCCTGGTGTTAGGGGGAGGGGACATTAGCTGGAATTACCTTGTTTTTAACAGGAATTACCTTGGCCTTCATTGTTCACTTGGGAATATAAGCAGCAGGCTGGCAAGGACAGAGGTCTGGGGTTATATTCTGTTTTAACTGAAATATTTGAATAGTTTTGTAAGTGAAATTAGTTCTATGTGTTAAAAATTATTACTTTGAGTTAGAACTGTTACTTGGGCTGTGATATTATAACTTTGGAGGCTTGGGAACAGTTGTTTGGCAGTGATAATTAGAGTGAAATTTAAATGTGTTGTTTGCCTGGTGTTTGGTAAGAGCCCTCCCACCTACCCTGTTTTGTAGGCTTTCTTAAATACTGAAAAGCCACTGGGGGTTGGGATTGAAGGGCTGAGTATTTCTGTTTGGGACTGAAATTTGAAGCAACAGAAGCTGGTGGGCCTCTGACATCCTACGGTACCTGATGTCTGCATACACACACTGTTGGTGGGACTGAACACACACTGGACTGTATGTGTTTGTGAGACTTGGGAACTTTATTGGTAGGGTTAAAATTGGGTTTGTAAATAACTGCAGTCAGTATAGAGAGAAACTGTATTCCAGGGGAAAGGGACTGAGAAAAGGGGGTGTGCCATTATAAACAGAGGGGGATAAACAGGGTGGCCATATTCCACCATGGCAGGTATCTTCAGAAGAGTTGTAGGCTGCACAGGCTGGTGGATGGCAATAATTCTAAATTGGGCCTGGAGAGAGGGAGGCTGCCCACTCTGTAGACAGCTGTCTTTTATCAGGAGTGAGGTATATTGGTTAAGGAGTAACCTGGGGGAGCTGGGGGGGTGTCCAAGGATAAGGGGTGTGGATATGGGCAGCAGAAGGGTGGGGCTGAGGGGAGGCTGGGGCAATGCTCTGAAATTACAGGATGTTATGTTACAGCAAGCAGGAGGGGGATATTAGGTACAGAGGACCCTTAGATAGGGATGTTGACGCTAAGGGGAAAGCGTACGGGGTGAACATTCTGAATACAAAGAGAGTGGAGGGGAAGAGTCAGAAAGGGTTGTTGTGTGGAAGCCTAAAACAGCAGACTGTGGGAAGGGAGATCCTAAGGTGAACAGAGCAAGAGGGGAAGAAGAGGGGCAGTTTAGAGGTGCAGTCAGGGGAAACTCGGGTTACTTGATGGAGGCTGACATAGAGTGTCACAATAAATTTGAGCTACTAAGCAACCTAGAGGGGGAGGAAGGGGTTGGTGGAAATGAGGAAACTTATACAGAGGCCGGGAGGGAGTCGGATACCCATAGGGCATCACAGACCAGCTATGGAAAGGATAGAAATAGTCCCAGAGGGAGAAGGGAAACATAAATGTTAAGCAATGGGGAGATGCAACATATTGCAGACATGAGGGAGGAGAGCATGATTGGAGAGAACTGGGAGACAAGGTGGTGGGAGGAGCCCCCCTTCAGCAGGGGTCAGTACCAGATGGGGGCCCTAGCTAAAGGAGACCCACAGAGAGCCTCTGGAGGCAGAGGTACTATTACAAGGGGAGGATGGTGGTGTGGGGAAGGGGAAACCATCAGGGCCAGGATAAATGGTTCAGATAAGAGAGGTTAAAGGACACCCATTCAGAGGGGTTTGAGTTAAGTGAGCAAAATAGCGAGGAGGCAGAAAGGGAGGATGACAAGGGGTCTCTAATAAGGCAGGAAGACTCCCATGGAATTGAGATCATGAATAAAGGGGGAAGGGGACTGAGAGGGCATAGTGGAGGTAACCATAAGGATGATGGTGGTGTTAAGGTTCTGTTATTGGGAGACTCAATGATTAGGGGTATCCAGTGGGAGAGACAGGGGTGGATGCCATAGCCAGGTGAAGGTGAGTAGTATCTCTGGGCTGACAGTGCACAGAGCAAAGTTCATGGTGTATGAAATGGTTAGGGATTGTGGAGAAACCGGATTCCTGGTGCATTTGGGAACTAACGATCTAGAGGAAATAGCGTTTTGGAAATCCAAGCAAGGTTCCAAGAACTTGCCAGAGTCTGTCGGGATAATGGATGCAACATTTTCTTTTCAGAGATATTGCCAGTACCAAAGGTCTCAGTGGAGAAAAAAATGAAGCTCACAGAGGTTAATGACTGGCTCAGGAAGTGGGGTGAAGAGAGTGGGTTGGGGGTGTTAGGGAACTGGAATGGAGTTTGGGAGGATAAGGGACTATATGCCAAGGACAGACTTCATCTTGCCCCATTAGGGAAGCAAGTCCTTAAACAGGGGATGGCTGACTACATTCAATAAAGGTGGGGTTTAAACTTGTGAGGGGGAAGGGATAAGGGAGGGGCTGACCAGAAACCCTCTCCTCCAGATGAGGAGTAGCCTTCAAGCCCAAGGGGAGGAAACAGACTGGGGTGGAGGTTTCAGGAGGAGCAGAGGGAGGATGGAAGTATAAGGAATCTGGGTGGGGTTTGACAAAGAGGATCAGGGATAAGGGGTGGGGGTTGGTGTTAGTAAATGCCAGGAGCTTGGGAAACAAGTTGCCAGAGTTCCAGGCCATGCTGTTCTGGGGGGGTGGATGTGGCGGCAGTCACGGAGACGTGTGCCAACAAAAACCATGACTGGGACCCTAACGTACGGGGGTACACTATGCTTAGGAAGGATAGAAAGGAGGGCAGAGGGTGCACTGGCTATGTTCATTAGAGATGACATAGAAATTGCTAGGGTAGAAGAGGAGAGGAAGCGTGGAGGCTCAAGGGTCACCTTAAGATCCCTGCAGGAGATAAGGTCAAGCTGGTGTAGTATATAGGCCCCCGGGATGAGTGATGTTCTAGAGGATGGTTTGCTGGACAACATCATTGCCCAGTGTGGACCAAAAGGGGAAAGAGTGGTGTTGATGGGGGACCTTAATATGCCAGGTACAAACTGGGGAACCATGTCTTCTAAGGTGGCCAAGGAGCAGAGGCTGCTGGATGGCTTCCAGGATGTGTTCTTAACACAGCATGTGATGGAGCCCACAAGGGAGGGGCATGTCCTGGACGTGGTTCTGGCAGATGGGGTTCTGGTAAGGGACATGGTTGTACAGGACCCCTGACTGGGAGTGACCACAATACTGTCTGGTTTCAAATAAGCATGTGGGAGGGGTGAGATCTAGGACACTGGCAGTGGACTTCAGGGGGGCAGACTTTATGGGCATGGGAAATATTCTCAAGGATCACTTGAAGGGGATTACATCAATGACAAGTGTGGAAAGGAGATGGGAGGTCATAAAAGGGGACTTCATGAGGCAGTCAGGATCTCGCTAAGTTGAAACATAAGGAGCAAGGTCACATAAACCATGCAGGTGGTCCAGTGAGATACAGGTAGCAGTCAGAGAAAGAAGGTGGCTACAAAAATATAAAACAACAAGAGGGGAAGGGATAAGAAATGTACCATCTTGCATCTAGAAAAGTCACCCGTATAGTGAGGGGAGCAAGAATCCAGTAAAGAAACAGCGGCTGGCAAGGGGATACATGGAGGGAAAGGGTTCTTCCAGTACATTGGGAGTGGAGAAAAACTAAGGCCATCTCAGCAGATTGAGATCAGAAGGAGGGTGGGTGGAAGAGGCGAGGGACCAGGCAGAGGTATTTAATGAGTACTTTGCCTCTGTGTTCACTAGGGAGGGGGATGGGATATCTACAAAGCAAGGCACGAAGGGGATAGAAGTGGCAGTAAATGGGATCAGAGGAGCAACAGAAATGGAGCAAGAGGAAGGGAGAGGTACCCCAGGGGTGTCACATCTGGGTAAGGATAAAGAGGCCAGTAAGGTGGAGGGGACAGATGATGCTATCTCTGCCAAAAGGGTGTGGTTAGCCCTCAAGGCCCCAAAGAAAGACAAATCTCCTGGGCCGGATGGCATTCATCCGAGAGTACTATGGGAATTGGTGGACTTACTGGCTGCACCCCTGGCGGAGCTCTTCAACAGGTCACTTGAGACAGGGAGGGTACCTAGGGATTGGCGAGAAGCACATGTGGTGCCAATCCATAAAAGGGGTTCGAGGGAAGTACCAGGTAACTATAGACCCATCAGTTTGACCTCGGTGGTGGGAAAATTAATGGAGAGTATACTAAAGGAACGATTGGGGGTGTACTTGGAGGATTTGGGAGGTCTGGATAGTCGGCAGCATGGGTTTGTGCCAGGTAGATCATGTCAAACCAACCTTGTGGAGTTCTACGAATGGGTAACATCAGAACTGGACAGGGAAAGCCTGTGGATGTATTATTCTTGGACTTCAGCAAAGCGTTTGACTCTGTCTACAATGGTCTGGTGGAGAAACTGATGGGGTTAGGGTAGGCCCTTTGATGGTCAGATGGATTGAAAACTGGCTAGCTGGATGCACCCAGAGAGTAGTGGTCTGTGGGGAGCTCTCGAACCCTAGAGAGGTTGGTAGTGGGGTACCACAGGGCTCGGTCCTGGTCGATCCTGTTTAATGCAACATATTGGACATCAGGAGGTATAGGGTTTGAAATGAGTCTCTTCGCAGATGACTCCAAGATGGGAGCAGTAGTTGAGGGAAGAGGGAGGTTTGCCCTGCAAGGGACCTGGACACCCTGGAAAGCTGGGCTCACACATGAAATTAAATTTCAATATCACCAAGTGCAAGGTGTTGCATTTTTGTCGGGAAACCCTAAACACAGGTACACTCTTGGGAGGAGGCTGGAGGCCTCAATAGGGAAAAAGACCTAGGGGTCATGGTGGATGCATGTATGAATAATTCTGAGCAGTGCAGGAGAGTGGCTGCAAGGCAAACAGGATGTTGGGATGCATCGAGGGGGATAACCTCTAGAGCAAGGAAGTGATTCTGCCACTGTACAATGGACTGGTTAGACCACACCTTGAGTACTGTGTACAGTACTGGAGACCACATGAAGAGGGACATACAGCTCCTGGAGGGGTACAGAGGAGGGCAACAAAGAGATGATATGAGGGCTAGAGGATTTGATGTATGAGGACAGACTTGAGGAGCTCTGCTTGTTTTCATTGGAGGAGAGGAGAGACAGGGGGGACATGATTGAGGTCTTCAAGTACCTCAAGGGAATAAATAGGGTAAACATGGAGGGGATCTTTAGACTAAAGCAGGGAGGTATCACCAGAGGGCATGGTTTGAAGCTGGAAGATGGAAGGGTGAGGGGGGAAGAGGAGGAGGTTTTTCACTGAGAGGGTGGTGGACCCTTGGAATGCACTGCCTGGTGAGCTGGTTCAGAGATCCACAGTGGAGGGCTTCAAGAGAGGGTGGGACAGACACAGAAAGTGGATGTATCAGATGATGGCCTGTCCCAGGGTGGTGGGGATGAATGATAGGGGTTTCTGGAGCACAAGGAATGGGAGGGTCTCGCCACCCAACTAAGGATCTAAGGTTCGAGCAGACTCGATAGACCGTAAGGCATAATCTGCTGGCAAATAGTATGTTAGTATGTGCATCTGCCATCTCTCCAGAAAAAATGTGCAAATAGAGACGATGCAGCACAGGTAGTAGTTGTTCCCTGAAAACTTTATAAAATAAGGCAGAAAACCTGTCTGGACCCAGAACTTTACCCAGAGGCAAGTCCTTTATAACAGCAGCTATTTCTTCCTGTGATAAAGGGGAAGATATGAATTTCTTTTGAGAGTCAGATAGTAATGGAAGATCTGCTTCCCTGAGATACTCCTCCAGTTTTTGAATGGGTGAAGAACTATCCATATCCCTATATAATTGCTCATAAAAAGTAGCAAACTCCTGTACTATCTCTGAGGGGGATACCTTCAGGGTCCCATCTGACTGTGACCTTATTTGGGGTATAAATCTTGCTGACTCTTGTTGTTTTAAATGTAAAGCCAACAGGCGCCCCACTTTTTCTCCTTGATCTGTAAAACTGGCCTTTGTGTGGATTATAGCCAGCTCTGCCTTTTCTCTTAACACTCCCAAATGCTTATCTATATATGTTAATAGCTTCTGTGACTCCTCTTGAGAAATTTTTTCTGGGTGTATATTTTCTAATGCCTGTATCTGAGACAATAAGGACAGTAACTCCATTTCCTCTGCCCTCTTCCTCTTTGTAGCTAGACTAATGAGAATGCCCCTTATATAAGCCTTAAAGGCTCCCCATAAAATATCCCGCCTTGCACTATCTATTGGGTTGGTGGAAAAGAAAAACTCTATCTGCTCTTTCGCCAATCCTCTATACTTTTCATCCTTTAGCAATTGTTCACTTAATTTCCATCTGGTCTCTCTTTTGGGAATGTTAAGGAAAGTCAGATTACCCAGGACAAAGGAATGATTCTATATTGGATGCGGTTGGATTGAGATGGACAATACCCCTGGCAAGAGCTCATGAGAAACTAATAGGTAGTCAATGCAAGATTGCGTGCCATGTACTGGAGAGCAATAAGTATATTCCCTAATATTAGGATGTGTGACTCTCCAGACATCACACAACCCACACTGATCCATCATTTCCTTAAAGGCCCTGTGCCCAGGTGACAACCCCCTCGACCCAATGCTCAATCTATCCAAATTCAGATCTGAGACCAAATTAAAATCTCCCCATAAGATAATTGGAATAGGGAGTATAGGAAGGATTGTAGAGATCAGTTTCATGAAAAAAGAGGGATCATCTGTGTTTGGTCCATAAATGCTACCTAGAACCAATGGCATGGCCCAAATAGTACCCTGAACTAAGACGTATCTGCCATCTGCGTCCTTAAATACCTGAGAAGGGACAAATGGGATGTCTCTATTAATCAGTATCATGACCCCGCAATTATTGGTTTCCCCTGAAGCATAAAAAACCTGACCTATCTGTTGTCTCTGAAGTTGTAATACTTTGGAATCCACTAAGGGAGTTTCTTGTAAAAATGATGTCTGGGCACGCAACAGACTCAGGTGTTTAAGTACCTGATATTGTTTCATTTTTTCCTGATCCCTTCACGTTCAAGCGTAGCAATATTAATATTCTGAGCCATCTATTATGTCAGGTATAAATCCAGATAAGGTATCTATCGATACTGCAACCATGTAACAGGTGATTCTATTCCCTGAACCTGCCATGCTCGCCTCCCACCCCCAACCCTCCCTTATTGAGCCCCTGTCCCTCCCCAGCAGCCAATTATCCTCGAACAATCCACAGCTTCAGTAACCCCAAAATCATAGTCCAAAAACCATCCACCCAAACCCTCTTATCACTAACAACGTTCAGCAATACTCCGTTTACTACTCCTCCCCAGCCCAGAAAAACCGTCCCCCAAACTCTGTGTATTATAATACATTCCCCCTTTTTTGAGATGTTAGTAATAAGAAAGAGGACTGAAACAACATTACAGTACAAGCCCTTGTGTCCCTCGTCTATCCCTGATGAAAGCCATTGAAAGCAAGCCAGTATCGATAAGGTATCGCCACCAGAAACATCACTGCTTGCAAGGACATGTAGTTTGTTAGATGTGAAAAGGTGCCTCGCAGCGCAAGATCAGGAAGCTGGCTGCAGCCATACATGAAATTCACTATGCGGGCCGTTGTCTCAATAAGCTCTCCAGCCCCATAGGGACAGGCCCCTGTTCCTCTCCTCCAATTTGCTGTGCCTTTGCCTCAGTAACCCCCCACTTTTCTCCGGCCTTAGCGACCATTAACACTTGGAACGCAAGAAACACAAGCTCCCTGCTGTGTTGCAAGTGTTTAACTGCACCCTGATGCTTTACAAGGGAAAGGACATCACAACCTTTGTAATTAGATTTCCCCAAAAGCTATAGCCTTTTACAGGACCCATCCTTACCAAACTCTTACAGGGGAAGTGGAGACTAAATATTGCTGAGTTGGCTTTGTTTTCTCCAAACCCGAAAACTAACAAGAGATCACTTGATTACTTGAAACCCCAGACCCAGACAAAACAAACAAGAATATACATCCATGATCGGAACACTACGAAAACCGAAGGGCCTGAAACTCCAGATCCAGACAAAACAAATAAGAATATGCATCCACAACTAGATCACTATGAAACCAGAAGGGTCCTTTCTGCCCCTTATTCGGGCTGAAATGAGAGTCCAAGAATGTTTAACCACTTCTTTCTAGAAGATTCCTTTGCATGAATGCCCAGCCTTCTCAGATCAATTCTCATCTTGTCAGGAGAGATATGAGGCCTTTCATGTGTCCTAAAGAGATCTGGCAGGGATAATTTTAAACCAGCAAACGCTGCCTCAGGATCTTTGTAGGTAGCCCAGGAACCAGCCACCTGTACCTGTAGCCTGGCTGGGTATCCCATATGATATTGAAGTCCAGCCGCGATGATTTTTGAGACAACAGGATGAAATGCCACACATTTCAAATGGACTGAACCTGGAATATCTTGCACTATTCTAAGCTTAGCTTGCTCCCAATGAACTTCTTGGAGTTCTCTTACTTTGTACAGAAAATGTTGTCGCTCTAAGAAAGTTAGGAAACGACAAATTATAGGTTGGGGCGTTGCTCCAGGAGGGGGATTTGGTCTTAATGACCTGTGGGCTCTCTCTATAATATATTTGGCCCCAAATGGGGAAGGCCTGCAATCTTCTTCACCAACTTCTGGGTAAAAACAATGGTATTCTGGCCTCCTCTCCAGTAACCAGAATCACAATCTCGTATTTCTCCTGGCTACGACTTTCAAGGTCTTCAAGCTTAACCTCAAATCTGGACAATTTCTGGTGCATTGCTGCCATCTCAGGCTTGAACCTCTCACTTGCTTCTCTAATGAGAAGATCTAGTGTGTTGTCTGAGGTAGGAGAGTAATTTCTTCTATTTTTCTCGTGGAGCGATTTCCATTTCTGATGCCATCTCCTTAATCTCATCTCTGAATGGTTTAAATTCCTCCAGAAATTTAGACACTGTGGTGGCCCTAGATCCGCCCCTGGATTCAAAGCATCTCCCTTTTCTGCTCCACTCGAGGCCCGGATTTTTGAGGACTTTTCTGGTGTAACTGGATGGGTGTGTTTCTGCTGTTGCTTTTTCATGTAGACTTCTCTCTCTCAAAATCGCCCTGTAAGGGCACAAAATTATAAGGAACAAGAATAGCACAAAATAAGAGGTTTAGAGATCGAAAGAAATACACAGAAAACAAATAGAAAGAGATGGGAGGCTGGAACTGTAATGAGGCGCTATCCGGTACGTTCTTGCATCATGTGGTCCCCCAACTTTCTACTTTTCTATTCTTCTTAAAAAGTAAGGACATTCTATGCAAAAACTTCATTAATGCATCAGTTTGGCTTCTTCTACAGTGAAAAAATGAGGAAATTTGATTTTGGGTTCCCACTCATCCTAACCCCAGCCCACCCCCACCAGCACCAGCATTGGGGTCATCTGGTCCTAACTCCTCACCCCATTCTCCTATACTCTGCTGGTGGAGCTCAGGGATTTGGCTTCATTGGGACTGGGGATCCACCTGAGTGATGCAAGCCTATACTGGCATGATGGGCTGCATCTGTCCAGGAGGGGAACCAGGATCCTAGGGTGATAGGTTTAAATGCTTCATTGGCAAGCATTTAAATCCAGCCAAGGGGAGGCACTGGAAAGAAGCAGGAAAATCCTAGCCCCCTAAATAATCACGGTAGTAAGTGTGGCAAACACCAAACATAGAGGTGTCAATAGGGAGAAGGGCAGGGTAAATGGAGAAAGTGACAAAGGCAAGAAGGACAGGGATGGGGCAAAGGAAGTAAGGCCATCAGGAAATGGAGGGTAAGGAGTACCAATGCCCGTAGTCTGGGCAACAAGCTCCCTGAGCTGATGGCCTTAATGGAAGAGGGATGCCTGGATATCGTAGCAGTCACAGAAACATGGTACACAGAGAACATGACTGGGATGTTAACATACCAGGGTACATAACCTACAGGAGACAGGCAGGGGAGAAGAGGGGGAGGAGTAGCTCTCTATGTAAAGGAAGGGATAAAAGCAACTGAACAAAAGAGTAAACAGGGAGGAGAGGAGGCACTGTGGGTCACCTTAAAGACTGGAAAGGGCACCACAATCTGCACAGGGGTTGTGTACAGACCCTCATGTCAGGGGGAAGGAATGGACAAGGATATGATAGAAGGCATTCTTAGAATGGCAGAGAAAGGGAAGATACTGTTGATGGGAGCCCTGAATATGCCAGATGTTAACTGGAGCACATTTGCTGCAGCCACATCCAAGAGCAGGGCCATTCTTGATGCCCTACAGGTTGCAGGCATTAGACAGCTAGTTTTGTAATCCACTGTGAGGGAGCAATCTTAGATCTCGTACTCTCAAATGGGGGCAGTGAGAGGATCTCAGATATAGAAGTGGGTTGCCATCTGGGGACAAGTGACCATCAAACAGTGTGGTTCACGTTAAACTCAGCTACAGAGTCAAGCCATACAAAAGTGAGGTACTGGACTTTAGGAGGGCTGACTTTGGCAAGATGGGAGAGTGCCTCAGAAAAGCACTAGCAAACAGGCTAGAAGGAGGTGGAGCAACAATGGGAATTATCAAACTGCCATCACAGAGGCAACAAGCCTCTGTGTGAAGCAAACAAACAAATCAAAATGAAAGAAAAAGCCACTATGGTTCTCCCAAAAGAGGTGGCTGTGAAAGTCAGGAAGAAAAAGATAGCATTCTGGAAGTATAAGGAAACACAGAAGGAGCAGGACAGAGAGCTGTACCCAGTTAAGGCAGAAGGAAGCAGGAGGAAGTCAGAATAGCAAAGCCAAAACTGAGGAAAAGATAGCCAACTCAGTTAAGAAGGGATAAAACCTTTATAGGTACATCAACGAGCGTAGAAAGACAAAGGGAGGGATAGTGAGGCTGAATAGAATGAATGGTGGGTGGGCAGAGGGGGACAGTGAAAAAGTAGGAATACTGAAAGAATATTTCTGCTCAGTATTCACAAAAGAGGAGGGGGAAGTGCCTAATCCAATTAACAGAAGCACTTTTGATAGGGGGGTTGATCCCAGTCCTTTCACAGAAGAAAGGGTTCTGCAAGAACTCCTAAAACTGAAGGTGGACAAAGCAATGGGCGGATGGAATTCACTCCAGAATTCTAAAAGAATTAAGGAAGGAACTAGTGAAACCACTGGCTACTCTTTTAATAAATCATGGGAGGATGGTGTGGTACCTGAGGACTGGAGGAAGGCGGATGTGATTCCCTTCACAAAAGTGGGACCAAGACAGAGGCAGAAAACTACAGACCTGTCAGTCTGACCTCTGTGGTAGGGAAAGTGATGGAGTCACTTCTGAAGGAAAGAATAGTTGAGTACCTAGGGTCAGTGGAGCACAGGATCCAAGGCAGCATGGGTTCACAGTGGAAGGTCATGTCAGATGAATCTAATAGATTTCTTTGACTGGTTGACCAAAGTAGTAGACCAGGGAGGGCTGTGACATGGCCTACCTAGACTTTTAGAAAGCATTTGACACAATCCCACACAAAAGATTATTAGTCAAATTAACCAGCCTGGGAGTGGGTCCCAGGGTGGTAGCCTGGGTAAAACATTGGCTGGACAACAGGACACAGAAGGTAATTGTAAATGGAGTCCACTCTGAAGAAAGGGGGTTACTAGTGGGGCACCACAGGGTTCAGTATTGGGTCCAGTCCTTTTTAATGTCTTCATCACTGACATTGCAGAGGGACTGGAAGGAAAAGTATGCCTTTTTGCAGATGACACAAAGATCTGCAACAGGGTTGATACACAAGGAGGTGTGGAAAGGATGAAAAGGGACTTGGCAAGGTTGAAGGAATGGTCAGAAGTATGGCAGCTAAGGTTCTAATGCAAAAGTGCAAAATAATGCACCAGGGAAACAAGAACCCAGGGAAGAATACACAATGGGTGGGGAGTAGTAACAACAACAAAAAAGGAAAGGGACCTGGGGTAATCATATCAGATGACCTTAAGGTTAGCAAGCAATGTGAGAAGGCAGTAGGGAGGGCTGGGGTATACTGGGATGTATAGGGAGAGAGCATCATCAGCAGAAAACAGGAAGTTGTTATCCCTTTGTACAGACAGTTGGTGAGACCCCATCTGAGTACTCTGTCCAGTTCTTGAGACCCCAACCCGCAAGGACATAGACAGGATAGTGGCAGTCCAGAGGACAACTAAATGGTGCAGGGTCTGCAAGAGAAGCCATATGAGGAGAGACTAAAGAAGCAATATGTATACCCTTGAGGAAAGAAGGGAGAGGGGGACATGATAGAAACTTTAATACCTCAGTGGAATCAACAAAGTCCAAGAGGGTAGCATCTTTCAGAAAAAGAGACTTGCAAGAACAAGAGGACACAATTTAAAGATAGAAGGAGGGTGGTTTAGGGGCAATGTGAGGAAGTATTATTTCACAGAGAGAGGGTAGTTGATGCATGGAACAGCCTTCCTGAGGAGGTTTAGGGTCTAAAACTGTGGGGGAATTAAGAATGCATGGGACAGACATAAGGCAATTCTTGGGGGTAGGAAGAAATAGGCTGTTGGTTAACTAGGATCTGCGACCTATCCTGTAGGTAGAAATGGGCAGACTAGATGGGCCTAGCGGTCCTTATCTGCCATCAAAGTCTATGTTTCTATGTTTCTATGCTTTACAGATGTGATGGGGTGAGATTGGACCGACGACCCTAATGCGCACCCCAATGCCGGTTGGGGGGTGGGTGGGGTCCAAGGGGTTTTCAACCCCAACAATCGAATTTCCCCACTTTGTCTCTGTGGAACAACCCTAACTGATGCATTAAACAGAGTTTTTGCCTCTAATTCCCTTCTTTTGAGAATGATAACGGAAATAGTAAAATGTAATGCAGCGGTGTAATGATGTCTTGTGACATAGTAACAGGAACAGCAACGCAAAACAGATGAAGATGCATGTCCTCTCATAAATCCCACTTGAGATATACCCTGAGATCCAGATGAACCAGGGTTAGTCTATCTGCCAGTATCTTTGAGAGAATTTGACATGTTATTCAAAAAGATGTTGGCCTATAGCTGAACCATTCTGGATCCTTGTCAGTTTAGGTAACAAACTATCAATGTCAACAGATATTTGAATAGTTTTGTAAGAAATTAGTTCTATGTGTTAAAATTATTACCTTGAGTTAGGACTGTTTTGGCTGTGATATTGTAACTTTGAGGCTTGGGGAACAGTTGTTTGGCAGTAATTAGGTGAAATTTAATGTGTTGTTTGCCTGGTATTGGGGAGGGGACGTTGCTGAATTACCTTGTTTTAACAGGAATTACCTTCATTGTTCATTTGGGAATATAACAGGCTGGCAAGGACAGAGGTCTGGGGTTATATTCTGTTTTAACTGAAATATTTTGAATAGTTTTGTAGTGAAATTAGTTCTATGTTAAAAATTATTACTTGAGTTAGAACGTTATTTGCTGTGGTATTATAACTTTGGAGGCTTGGGTTGATTGTTTGGCAGTGATAATTAAGTGAGGTTAAATGTGTTGTTGCCTGGTGTTTGGTAAGAGCCCTCCCACCTACTCTGTTTTGTAGGCTTTCTAAGCCTGAAAGCCACTGGGTTGGGATTGAAGGGCTGAGTATTTCTGTTTGGGACTGAAATTTGAAGCAACAAGCTGGTGGGCCTCTGACATCCCACGGTACCTGATGTCCTACACACACCTGTTGTTGGGACTGAACACACACTGGACTGTGTCATTTAGAGACTTGGAACTTTATTGGTAGGTTAAAATTGGGTTTGTAATAATCAGTCAGTATAGAGAGAAACTTATTCAGGGAAGGGACTGAGAAAAGGGGGTGCCATTATAAACAGAGGATAGTCAGGTGGGCTGTTCCACCATGGGGTATCTTCAGAGAGTTGTAGGCTGCACAGGCTGGTGGATGGCAATAATTCAAATTGGGCCTGGAGGGCTGCCACTCTGTAGACAGCTGTCTTTATCAGGGTGAGGTATATTGGGGGTAACCTGGGGAGCTGGGGTGTCCATGATAGGGGTGTGGATGTGTTGGTAGGGTGGGGCTGAGGGGCTGCAATGCTCGAAATTACATGTTATGTTACAGCAACATGAGGGATATTGGGTACAGAGGACCCTTAGGGATGTTGACTAAGGGAAAGCGCGGGTGAACATTCTGAATACAAAGAGTGGAGGAAGAGTCAGAAGGGTTGTTGTGGGAATCTAAAACAGCAGACTGTGGAAGGAGATCCTATGTGAACAGGCAAGAGGGGAAGAAGAGGGCTTAGAGGTGCAGTCAGGAAACCTTATTTGATGAGGCTGACATAGAGGTCACAAAATTGAGTACTAAGCAACCTAGAGGGAGGGGTTGGTGGAAATGAGGAAACTTATACAGGCGGGGGGGGTTGGATGCCCATAGGGCATCACAGACCAGCTATGGAAAGGATAAAATATCCCAGAGGGGAGAAACATAAATGTTACAATGGGGAGATGCAACATATTGCAGACATGAGGGAGGAGGCATGATTGGAGAAACTGGAGACAAGTTGGTGGGAGGAGCCCTCTCAGCAGGGTCAGTACAGATGGGGCCCTAGCTAAAGAGACCACAGAGGCCTCTGGAGCAGAGGTACTATTAAGGGGGAGGATGGTGGTGGGGAAGGGAAACCATCAGGGCTGGATAAATGGTTCAGATAAGAGGTTAAAGGGACACTCATTCAGAGGGGTTTGAGTTATGAGCAAAATAGCTTGGGAGGCAAAGGGGAGGATGACAAGGGGGTCTCAATAAGGCAGGAAGACTCCCATGAATTGGGATCAGATAAAGGGGAAGGGACTGAGGGTATAGTGGGTAACCATAAGGATGGTGGTGTTAAGGTTCTGTTGGGAGACTCAATGATTAGGGGTATCAGTGGAGACAGGGGTACAGTGAGTGAGGAGTAGTATCTCTGGGTTGACAGTGCACAGAGCAAAGTTCATGGTATGAAATGGTTTGGGATTGTGGAAACTTGGTTTTGGCATTTGGGAACTAACGATCTGGGAAATAGCGAAATCTGCAGGTTCCAAGAACTTGCCAGAGTCTGTCGATAATGATGCAACATTTTCTTTCAGATACCAGTACCAAAGGTCTCAGTGGAGAAAAATGAAGCTCCTAGGAGGTTTGTGGACTGGCTCAGGAAGTGGGGTGAAGAGAGGGTTGGGTGTAGGAACTGGAATGGAGTTTGGGAGGATAGGGGACTATATGCCAAGGACAGACTTCATCTTGCCCCATTAGGGAAGCAAGTCCTTAAACAGGGGATGGCTGACTACATCTTACTAAAGGTGGGGTTTAAACTTGTGAGGGGGAAGGGATAAGGAGGGGCTGACCAGAAACCCTCTCTCCAGATGAGGGGAGTAGCCTTCAAGCCCAAGGGGAGGGGAAACAGACTGGGGTGGAGGTTTCAGGAGGAGCAGAGGGAGGATGGAAGTATAAGGAATCTGGGTGGGTTTGACAAAGAGGATCAGGATAAGGGTTGGTTGGGTTAGTAAATGCCAGGAGCCTAAAACAAGTTGCCAGAGTTTCAGGCCATGCTGTTCTGGGGGTGGATGTGTGCAGTCACGGAGACGTGTGCCAACAAAAACCATGACTGGGACCCAACGCGTCGGGGCACACTATGCTTAGGGAAGGATAGAAAGGAGGGCAGAGGGGGGTGCACTGGCTATGTTCATTAGAGATGACATAGAAATTGCTAGGGTAGAAGAGGCAGAGGGAATCGTGAGGCCTTATATGGTCACCTTAGATCCCTGCAGGAGATAAGGTCAAGCTGGGTAGTATATAGGCCCCGGGATGAGTGATGTTCTAGAGGATGGTTTGCTGTGGACATCATCATTGCCCAGTGTGGACCAAAAGGGAAAGAGTGGTGTTGATGGGGACCTTAATATGCCAGGTACAAACTGGGGAACCATGTCTTCTAAGGTGGCCAAGGAGCAGAGGCTGCTGGATGGCTTCCAGGATGTGTTCTTACCACAGCATGTGATGGAGCCCACAAGGGAGGGGCATTGTCCTGGACGTGGTTCTGGCAGATGGGGTTCTGGTAAGGGACATGGTTGTACAGACCCCTGACTGGGAGTGACCACAATACTGTCTGTCTCAAATAAGCATGTGGGAGGGGGTGAGATCTAGGACACCGGCAGTGGACTTCAGTGGAGTGAGGACTTTATGGGCATGGGAAATATTTCCCAAGGATCACCTGAAGGATTACATCAATGACAAGTGTGGAAAGGGAGATGGGAGGTCATAAAAGGGGACTTCATGAGGCAGTCAGGATCTGCGCTAAGTTGAAACATCAGGGAGCAAGGTCACATAAACCATGCAGGTGGTCCAGTGAGATACAGGTAGCAGCTGAGAAAAGAAGGTGGCCTACAAAAATATAAAAACAACAAGAGGGGAAAGGATAAGAAATGTACCATCTTGCATCTAGAAAAGTCACCCAGATGGTGAGGGGAGCAAAGTCCAGTAAAGAGACAGCGGCTGCAGGGGGATACATGGAGGGGAAAGGGTTCTTCCAGTACATTGGGGTGGAGAAAAACTGGGCCATCTCAGCAGATTGAGACTGAAGGAGGGTGGGTGGAAGAGGCGAGGGTTCAGGCAGAGGTATTTAATGAGTACTTTGCTCTGTGTTCACTATGGAGGGATAGGATATCTACAAAGCAAGGCACGAAGGGATAGAAGTGGCAGTAAATGGGACTGAGAGGAGCAACAGAATGGAGCAAGAGGAAGGAGAGGTACCCTAGGGTGTCGCATCTGGGTAAGGATAAAGAGGCCAATGGGTGGAGGGACAGATGATGCTATCTCTGCCAAAGGTGTGGTTAGCCCTCAAGGCCCCAAAGAGAATGACTGGCGGGATGGCATTCATCGCGAGTACTATGGGAATTGGTGGACTTACTGCTGCACCCTGGCTGAGCTCTTCAACAGGTCACTTGAGACAGGGAGGGTTACCTAGGATTGGCCAGAAGCACATGTGGTGCCAATCCATAAAAGGGGTTCGAGGGAAGTACCAGGTAACTATAGACCCATCAGTTTGACCTCGGTGGTGGGAAATTAATGGAGAGAGTATACTAAGGAACGATTGAGGGGTGTACTTGGAGGATTTGGAGGTCTGGATAGTGGCAGCATGGGTTTGCAGGTAGTGGATCATGTCAAACCAACCTTGTGGAGTTCTGCAATGGGTAACATCAGAACTGGACAGGGAAAGCCTGTGGATGTATTATTCTTGGACTTCAGCATAAGTCGTTGACTCTGTCCCACAATGGTCTGGTGGAGAAACTGATGGGGTTAGGGAGTAGGCTCTTGATGGTCAGATGGATTGAAAACTGGCTAGCTGGATGCACCCAGAGAGTAGTGGTCTGTGGGGAGCTCTCGAACCCTGGGGTTGGCTGGTAGTGGGTACCACAGGGCTCGGGTCCTGGTCCGATCCTGTTTAATGCATACATATTGGACATCAGGGAGGTATAGGGTTTGAAATAGTCTCTTCAGCAGATGACTCCAAGATGGGGAGCAGTAGTTGAGGGAGAGAGGGAGGTTTGCCCTGCAAGGGGACCTGGACACCCTGGAAAGCTGGCTCACACATGGAAATTAAATTTCAATATCAACCAAGTGCAAGGTGTTGCATTTTGTCGGAAACCCTAAACACAGGTACACCTTGGGAGGAGGCTGAGGCCTCAATGAGGGAAAAAAGACCTGGGGTCATGGTGGATGCATGTATGAATAATTCTGAGCAGTGCAGGAGAGTGGCTTAGCAAGGCAAACAGGATGTTGGGATGCATCGAAGGGGGATAACCTCTAGAGCAAGAGTGATTCTGCCACTGTACAATGGACTGGTTAGACCACACCTTGAGTACTGTGTACAGTACTGGAGACCACACTTGAAGAGGGACATACAGCTCCTGAGAGGGTACAGAGGAGGGCAACAAAGATGATATGAGGGCTAGAGGATTTGATGTATGAGACAGACTTGAGGAGCTCTGCTTGTTTGGAGGAGAGGGAGAGACAGGGGGACAAGGATTGAGGTCTCAAGTACCTCAAGGGAATAAATAGGGTAAACATGGAGGGATCTTAGACTAAAGCAGGGAGGTATCACCAGAGGGCATGGTTTGAAGCTGGAAGATGGAAGGGTGAGGGGGAAAGAGGAGGTTTTCACTGAGAGGGTGGTGGACCCTGGAATGCACTGCCTGGTGAGCTGGTTCAGAGATCCACAGTGGAGGGCTTCAAGAGAGAGGTGGGACAGACACAGAAAGTGGATGTACAGATGATGGCCTGTCCCAGGGTGGTGATGAAGATAGGGGTTTCTGGAGCACAAGGAATGGGAGGGTCTCGCCACCCAACTAAGGATCTAAGGTTCGAGCAGACTCGATAGACCGTAAGGCATAATCTGCTGGCAAATAGTATGTTAGTATGTGCATCTGCCATCTCTCCAGAAAAAATGTGCAAATAGAGACGATGCAGCACAGGTAGTAGTTGTTCCCTGAAAACTTTTATAAAATAAGGCAGAAACCTGTCTGGACCCAGAACTTTACCTAGAGGCAAGTCCTTTATAACAGCAGCTATTTCTTCCTGTGATAAAGGGAAGATATGAATTTCTTTTGAGAGTCAGATAGTAATGGAAGATCTGCTTCCTGAGATACTCCTCCAGCTTTTTGAATGGGTGAAGAACTATCCATATCCTATATAATTGCTCATAAAAGTAGCAAACTCCTTACTATCTCTGAGGGGATACCTTCAGGGTCCCATCTGACTGTGACCTTATTTGAGGTACATAAATCTTGCTGACTCTTGTTGTTTTTAAATGTAAAGCCAACAGGCGCCCACTTTCTCCTTGATCTGTAAACTGGCCTTGTGTGGATTATAGCTAGCTCTGCCTTTCTCTTAACACTCCCAAATGCTTATCTATATGTTAATAGCTTCTGTGACTCCTCTTGAGAAATTTTTTCTGGGTGTATATTTCTAATGCCTGTATCTGAGACAATAAGGACAGTAACTCATTTCCTCTGCCCTCTTCCTCTTTGTAGCTAGACTAATGAGAATGCCCCTTATATAGCCTTTAAAGGCTCCCCATAAAATATCCCGCTCTTGCACTATCTATTGGGTTGGTGGAAAAGAAAACTCTATCTGCTCTTCGCCAATCCTCTATACTTTTCATCCTTTAGCAATTGTTCACTTAATTTCCATCTGGTCTCTCTTTGGGAATGTTAAGGAAAGTCAGATTACCCAGGACAAAGGAATGATTCTATATTGATGCGGTTGGATTGAGATGGACAATACCCCTGGCAAGAGCTCATGAGAAACTAATAGGTAGTCAATGCAAGATTGCGTGCCATGTACTGGAGAGCAATAAGTATATTCCCTAATATTAGGATGTGTGACTCTCCAGACATCACACAACCCACACTGATCCATCATTTCCTTAAAGGCCCTGTGCCCAGGTGACAACCCCCTCGACCCAATGCTCAATCTATCCAAATTCAGATCTGAGACCAAATTAAAATCTCCCCATAAGATAATTGGAATAGGGAGTATAGGAAGGATTGTAGAGATCAGTTTCATGAAAAAGAGGGATCATCTGTGTTTGGTCCATAAATGCTACTTAGAACCAATGGCATGGCCCAAATAGTACCCTGAACTAAGACGATTCTGCCATTCAGGCCTTAAATACCTGAGAAGGACAAATGGGATGTCTCTATTAATCAGTATCATGACCCTCAAAATTGTTGGTTTCCCGCAGCATAAAAACCTGACCTATCTGTTGTCTCTGAAGTTGTAATACTTTTGGAATCCACTAAGGAGTTTCTTGTAAAATGATGTCTGGGCATCAGCACAGACTCAGGTGTTTAAGTACCTGATATTGTTTCATTTTTTTCCTGATCCCCTCATGCTCACATGGAGCAATATTATTATTCTGAGCCATCTATTATGTTGGGTATAAATCCAGATAAGGTATCTATCGTATACTGCAACCATGTAACAGGTGATTCTATTCCCCTGAACCTGCCAGCTCATTTCCCACCCCTAACCCTCCCTTTATTGGAGCCCCCTGTCCTCCCCAGCAGCCAATTATCCCTCGAACAATCCACAGCTTCAGTAACCCCAAAAATAGTCCAAAAACCATCCCCCAAACCCCTCTTATCACTAACAACGTTCAGCAATACTCCGTTTACTACTCCTCCCCCAGCCCACCGAAAAACCGTCCCCCAAACTCTGTATTATTTATAATACATTCCCCCCCTTTTTTTGAGATGTTAGTAATAAAGAAAGAGAGAGGACTGAACAACATTACAGTACAAGCCCTTGTGTCCCTCGTCTATCCCCTGATGAAAGCCATTGAAAGCAAGCCAGTATCGATAAGGTATCGCCACCAGAAACATCACTGCTTGCAAGGACATGTAGTTTGTTAGATGTGAAAAGGTGCCTCGCAGCGCAAGATCAGGAAGCTGGCTGCAGCCATACATGAAATTCACTATGCGGGCGTTGTCTCAATAAGCTCTCCAGCCCCATAGGGACAGGCCCTGTTCCTTCCTCCAATTTGCTGTGCCTTTGCCTCCAGTAACTCCCTACTTTTCTCCGGCCTTAGCGACCATTAACACTTGGCACGCAAGAAACACAAGCTCCCTGCTGTGTTGCAAGTGTTTAACTGCACCCTGATGCTTTACAAGGGAAAGGACATCACAACCTTTGTAATTAGATTTCCCCAAAAGCTATAGCCTTTACAGGACCCATCCTTACCAAACTTTACAGGGAAGTGGAGACTAAATATTGCTGAGTTGGCTTTGTTTCTCCAAACCGAAACTAACAAGAGATCACTTGATTACTTGAAACCCCAGACCCAGACAAAACAAACAAGAATATACATCCATGATCGGAACACTTTCGAAACCGAAGGGCCTGAAACCTAGATCCAGACAAAACAAATAAGAATATGCATCCACAACTAGATCATATGAAACCAGAAGGGTCCTTTCTGCCCCTTATTCGGGCTGGAATGAGAGTCCAAGAATGTTTTAACCACTTCTTTCTAGAAGATTCCTTTGCATGAATGCCCAGCCTTCTCAGATCAATTCTCATCTTGTCAGGAGAGATATGAGGCCTTTCATGTGTCCTAAAGAGATCTGGCAGGGATAATTTTAAACCAGCAAACGCTGCCTCAGGATCTTTGTAGGTAGCCCAGGAACCAGCCACCTGTACCTGTAGCCTGGCTCGGGTATCCCATATGATATTGAAGTCCAGCCAGCGATGATTTTGAGACAACAGGATGAAATGCCACACATTTCAAATGGACTGAACCTGAATATCTTGACTATTCTAAGCTTAGCTTGCTCCCAATGAACTTCTTGGGTTCTCTTACTTTGTATAGAGAAATGTTGTCGCTCTAAGAAAGTTAGGAAACGACAAATTATAGGTTGAGGCGTTGCTCCAGGAGGGGATTTGGTCTAATGACCTGTGGGCCTCTCTATAATATATTTGGCCCTAAATGGGAAGGGCCTGCAATCTTCTTCACCAACTTCTGGGAAAAACAATGGTATTCTGGCCTCCTCTCCAGTAACCAGAATCACAACATAGTCTTATTTTCTCCTGGCTACACTTCTAGGTCTTCAAGCTTAACCTCAAATCTGGACAATTTCTGGTGCATTGCTGCCATCTCAGGCTTGAACCTCTCCACTTGCTTCTCTAATGAGAAGATCCTAGTTGTGTTGTCTGAGGTAGCGAGAGTAATTTCTTCTATTTTTCTCGTGAGCGATTTCATTTCTGATGCCATCTCCTTAATCTCATCTCTGAATGGTTTAAATTCCTCCAGAAATTTAGACACTGTGAGTGGCTCCTGATCCGCCCCTGGATTCAAAGCATCTCCCTTTTCTGCTCCACTCGAGGCCCGGGATTTTTTTGAGGACTTTTCTGGTGTAACTGGATGGGTGTGTTTCTGCTGTTGCTTTTTCATGTAGACTTCCATTCTCTCTCAAAATCGCCCTGTAAGGGCACAAAATTGTAGGGAACAAGAATAGCACAAAATAAGAGGTTTAGAGATCGAGGAAATATACCAGAAAACAAATAGAAAGAGATGGGAGGCTGGAACTGTAATGAGGGGCGTCTATCCGGTAGCTTGCATCATGTGGTCCCCCAACTTTCTACTTTTCTATTCTTTCTTAAAAAGTAAGGACATTCTATGCAAAAAACTTCATTAATGCATCAGTTTGGCTTCTTCTACAGTGAAAAAAATGAGGAAATTTGATTTTAGGGTTCCCACTCCTTGCACCTAACCCCCAGCCCACCCCCACCAGCACCAGCATTGGGGTCATCGGTCCTAACTCTCACCCCATTCTCCTATACTTCTGCTGGTGGAGCTCAGGGATTTGGCTTCATTGGGGACTGGGGATCCACCTGGAGTGATGCAAGCCTATACTGGCATGATGGGCTGCATCTGTCCAGGAGGGGAACCAGGATCCTAGGTGATAGGTTTAAATGCTTCATTGGCAAGCATTTAAACCAGCCAAGGGGGGAGGCACTGGAAAGAAGCAGGAAAATCCTAGCCCCTAAATAATCACGGTAGTAAGTGTGGCAAACACCAACATAGAGGTGTCAATAGGGAGAAGGGCAGGGGTAAATGGAGAAAGTGACAAAGGCAAGAAGGACAGGGATGGGGCAAAGGGAGTAAGGCCATCAGGAAATGGAGGGTAAGGAGTACCAATGCCCGTAGTCTGGGCAACAAGCTCCCTGAGCTGATGGCCTTAATGGAAGAGGGATGCCTGGATATCGTAGCAGTCACAGAAACATGGTACACAGAGAACCATGACTGGGATGTTAACATACCAGGGTACATAACCTACAGGAGACAGGCAGGGGAGAAGAGGGAGGAGTAGCTCTATGTAAAGGAAGGGATAAAAGCAACTGAACAAAAGAGTAAACAGGGAGGAGAGGAGGCACTGTGGGTCACCTTAAAGACTGGAAAGGGCACCACAATCTGCACAGGGGTTGTGTACAGACCCTCATGTCAGGGGGAAGGAATGGACAAGGATATGATAGAAGGCATTCTTAGAATGGCAGAGAAAGGGAAGATACTGTTGATGGGAGCCCTGAATATGCCAGATGTTAACTGGAGCACATTTGCTGCAGCCACATCCAAGAGCAGGGCCATTCTGATGCCCTACAGGTTGCAGGCATTAGACAGCTAGTTTTGTAATCCACTGTGAGGGGAGCAATTCTAGATCTCGACTCTCAAATGGGGCAGTGAGGATCTCAGATATAGAAGTGGTTGCCATCTGGGGACAAGTGACCATCAAACAGTGTGGTTCACGTTAAACTCAGCTACAGAGTCAAGCCACACAAAAGTGAGGTACTGACCTTAGGAGGGCTGACTTGGCAAGATGGGAGAGTGCCTCAGAAAAGCACTAGCAAACAGGCTAGAAGGAGGTGGAGCAACAATGGGAATTATCAAATTGCCATCACAGAGGCAACAAGCCTCCTGTGTGAAGCAAATAAACAAATCAAAATGAAAGAAAAAGCCACTATGGTTCTCAAAAGAGGTGGCTGTGAAAGTCAGGAAGAAAAAGATAGCATTCTGGAAGTATAAGGAAACACAGAAGGAGCAGGACAGAGAGCTGTACCAGTTAAGGCAGAAGGAAGCAGGAGGGAAGTCAGAATAGCAAAGCCAAAACTGAGGAAAAGATAGCCAACCCAGTTAAGAAGGGGATAAAACCTTTATAGGTACATCAACGAGCGAGAAAGACAAAGGGAGGGATAGTGAGGCTGAATAGAATGAATGGTGGGTGGGCAGAGGGGACAGTGAGAAAAGTAGGAATACTGAAAGAATATTTCTGCTCAGTATTCACAAAGAGGAGGGGAAGTGCCTAATCCAATTAACAGAAGCACTTTGATAGGGGTTGATCCCAGTCCTTTCACAGAAGAAAGGGTTCTGCAAGAACTCCTAAAACTGAAGGTGGACAAAGCAATGGCACGGATGGAATTCACTCCAGAATTCTAAAAGAATTAAGGAAGGAACTAGTGAAACCACTGGCTACTCTTTTAATAAATCATGGAGGATGGTGTGGTACCTGAGGACTGGAGGAAGGCGGATGTGATTCCCTTCACAAAAGTGGGACCAAGACAGAGGCAGAAAACTACAGACCTGTCAGTCTGACCTCTGTGGTAGGGAAAGTGATGGAGTCACTTCTGAAGGAAAGAATAGTTGAGTACCTAGAGGCCAGTGGAGCACAGGATCCAAGGCAGCATGGGTCTACAGTGGGAAGGTCATGTCAGATGAATCTAATAGATTTCTTTGACTGGTTGACCAAAGTAGTAGACCAGGGAGGGGCTGGACATGGCCTACCTAGACTTTAGCAAGGCATTTGAACAATCCCCACACAAAAGATTATTAGTCAAATTAACCAGCCTGGGAGGGTCCCAGGGTGGTAGCCTGGGTAAAACATTGGCTGGACAACAGGACACAGAAGGTAATTGAAATGGAGTCCACTCTGAAGAAAGGGGGGTTACTTAGTGGGCGAACTACAGGGTTCAGTATTGGGTCCAGTCCTTTTAATGTCTTCATCACTGACATTGCAGAGGGACTGGAAGGAAAGTATGCCTTTTGCAGATGACACAAAGATCTGCAACAGGGTTGATACACAAGGAGTGTGGAAAGGATGAAAAGGACTTGGCAAGGTTGAAGGAATGGTCAGAAGTATGGCAGCTAGGATCTAATGCAAAGAAGTGCAAAACAATGCACCAGGGAAACAAGAACCCAGGGAAGAATACACAATGGGTGGGGAGTAGTAACAACAACAAAAAGGAAAGGGACCTGGGGTAATCATATCAGATGACCTTAAGGTTAGCAAGCAATGTGAGAAGGCAGTAGGGAGGGCTGGGGTATACTGGGATGTATAGGGAGAGGCATCATCAGCAGAAAACAGGAAGTTGTTATCCCTTTGTACAGACAGTTGGTGAGACCCCATCTGGAGTACTGTGTCCAGTTCTGAGACCCCAACCCGCAAAGGACATAGACAGGATAGTGGCAGTCCAGAGGAGGACAACTAAAATGGTGCAGGGTCTGCAAGAGAAGCCATATGAGGAGAGACTAAAGAAGCTTAATATGTATACCCTTGAGGAAAGAAGGGAGAGGGGGGACATGATAGAAACTTTAAAGTACCTCAGTGGAATCAACAAAGTCCAAGAGGGTAGCATCTTTCAGAAAAAGAGACTTGCAAGAACAAGAGGACACAATTTAAAGATAGAAGGAGGGTGGTTTAGGGGCAATGTGAGGAAGTATTATTTCACAGAGAGGGTAGTTGATGCATGGAACAGCCTTCCTGAGGAGGTTGTAGGGTCTAAAACTGTGGGAGAATTCAAGAATGCATGGGACAGACATAAGGCAATTCTTGGGGGGGTAGGAAGAAATAGGCTGTTGGTTAACTAGGATCTGCGACCTATCCTGTAGGTAGGGAAATGGGCAGACTAGATGGGCCTAGCGGTCCTTATCTGCCATCAAAGTCTATGTTTCTATGTTTCTATGCTTTACAGATGTGATGGGGTGAGAGTTAGGACCGACGACCCCAATGCGCACCCCAATGCCGGTTGGGGGGTGGGCTGGGGGGTCCAAGGGGGGTTTTCAACCCTAACACCGAATTTCCTCACTTTTGTCTCTGTGGAACAACCCTAACTGATGCATTAAACAGAGTTTTTTGCCTCTAATTTCCCTTCTTTTTGAGAATGATAACGGGAAATAGTAAATGTAATGCAGCGGTGTAATGATGTCTTGTGACATAGTAACAGGAACAGCAACGCAAACAGAAGTGCTAACAGTGGCGCACATGGTAACGCAAGCGCTAATGAGAACAGAAAGGGGTAACGCACACAGTGGCATAGATGGGAACGGTCTGCCACGTGATGTCTTGTCACATAGTGACATGGTGCCCGCAAACGGAAATGTCAATGGGCATGGTGACGCAAAGCAAAACAGAAAGGCAAACAGTACTGTAGACAGAAATGGCAAAAAATAACAGAAACGCAAGCGGAAATGAAAACGCAGAGGATAACGCACATGGTGGCGTAGACGTGAACAGTAAGTGAAATGGGTATGGAACCGCAAGCAGAAAGGGCAATGGTAACAGTAATGTAAGTGCACAGGCTGGTTTTCCCCAAAAGCTACATAGAGAAATACAGTGAGTATAAAGAATGTATGCATAATAATGGGTCTCGGAGCAGAAAATGAGGAGTTGGAATACTAAATAGTGTATATGTCAGGAACCGTACAACGTAGAAAAAAATTTAAAAGTCATATGATTTATGACTTTCCTGGCGAGTTTTGTACCAGTAGGGGGCTAAGTGTTTTTTCTACGTAAAAAACCGTGATCTCCACACTGCTTCCGTAGATACTGGGTTCTGAAAGGCGCCAAGCACGCCGTAATGTTATCCTATGGGGAAAAAGAGAAGTTTGGAGTGCCATAACCTTTGCCTCCCTGTAATATTTTTTCACCAAACAACTGAAAGGCACATCTGTGGGCTGTTGGCTGTCTTCCTCCAAATTTCAGGAAAAAAGACCAAACCGTTATTTGCAGCAGGGTGCCAAAGGATTCTTGTAATGCGTTGGCTGCCGTAATGTTATCCTATGGGAAAAACTGTCAACTTTGGAGTGCCGTAACTTTGCAACCATGTAATATTTTTTCAACATAACACTAAGGCACATCTGAGAGATGTCGGCTGCATTCCCTCCAACTTTCAGCTCCAAACTCCCAACCGTTCTTTTGCAGCGGTGTGCCAAAGAATTGCTGTCATTTCCCCACAGCCTAGAAAAGTAATGTCGAATTTGTGAAAGTTTTCAAAATTTTATGTACTATCTCGTGGAGCATGAAAGCATACTTTATGAGAGTACTTTTTCCAGAAATTTGAAAAACATATTTCTGGGGTGTTTTACCCCAAAATAAAGACATGGCTAGCATCCTCAGGCTCCGACTAGGTGAATACAAAAAGAATTAGGTTGCTAGAGGGTCCCAAATTTAAGTGGCAAGCATTTTTCTGATCACTAACTGAAAACAAGACGGTGGATTTGCGAAAGTAAGAGGGCCATTTGTGAAAGTAAAAATGCATTTGCAACACTGTCGAACTTTTTGTTAACTTTTCCCATTGACTTATAATGGGAAATTGTTTTTTGAATAACTTTTGAACCGTTAAATATTTTTTCACGAAATCTTTGAAAGGCATATTGTGGACCCCGGCCGCACATTCCCTGAAGATTTCGGGCCAGTCATGCAAACCGTGTGACCTGTAGATGCGACCATAGAATTCCAGAAAAAGCGTAAATGCACATGCAGAGCACGCCTAATAGCTCCACAGCTGTGTATCCGACCAGTACGAAACTTGGCAGATCCCAAGGCATATGGGTCTTGATCATGTATTCCAAATTTCAAGCAAATCCATCAAACAGTTGAAAAGTTATTAAGGTGCAAAATTTTGGCTTTAACATGTAAATGGCTCCTCAACCCTAACTATGGTAGCACTACCGTGCTACCATAATATATGTATATATATATATATATATATAAATACATATATACACATACATATACAGAGAGAGAGAGAGAGAGAGACAGAGTCAGAGTCATTGCAAAAAAACTTTGTTAATACATCAGTTAGGATTGAAGCGACAAAAGTGGGGAAACAACATGTTAGAGTTGAGCCCCTAACCCCCCACCCCCATCCTCCACAGGCCAACAGACCCTGGGGTGTGCCATGGGATTACCATACCCAGCTCTCACCACATTCCATTTGTAAACAGAATATCATGCTTCAGTAAAGGAGAATGGGGTGAGAGTTAGGCCTGATGACTCCATGGCACACCTCGGCATCTGTTGGTGTGTGGAAGCTGGGGGGGTGAGGGATGGTGGATTAGAGGCCCAACTCTAAAATCTGATTTCACTTTTGTCAGTTTAACCACAACTAATGTATTAGCAAAGTTTTGCAATGAAAATATATATATATATATATATATATATATATATATAATCTCCTACATTGTGCTGTACAATGATAATTGGGTGGTGTAGCGAACACACATGCAGGAACTTTTCCTTATCCATTACATGCATGCATTCGCTACCAGGCCCCAAACCCTCGTGGAGGGCTGTGGTAGTTTGGTGTGAAGGACAGTGTCATGGCTGCCACTTAATTAAGCTAGTGTGAAGGGCATGTAATGGCTAAAGAAGAGTCCCTGCATGTGTATCTAGCACCACCCACCATCAATCCATACAGCAAATTGGTAGGTGCACTGATTCAGAGGATTGCTATCAGGCATGACCTGGGCCATAAAGATGGTAGATAGGTAATACAGACAATACACTTGCATTAACCTAGAAAAGTACAGGAAATACAACACATTGAATACACTGAGTACAGCTTGACACAATTAAGTGCAAGAATACAGCTGAAACACAATAAAGTAGCAAGTGAAATGCTGGTGCAATATACATGGGGTGGGATATTCAGAAGGGTTGCGCATGATGCAACACAGTTGTGCCATGCGCAACCCACTCACGTGCCCTGGCACGATATTCAAAGAGGAAAGGGCGTGGCACAAATACTGATGCACTGGGGCACATCATTAATGTATGAGGCGCAAGTAGGGGGGTGTACCCATGCATACTTCTGCACATCCTGATATTCAGCCAGGGATCTGTGGAGCCCATGCAGGCACAACCCCTACATGCGCCGCATACAGTTGTTCCAAAAAATAAAGGAACAACAGCTGTCCACCCACAGGTGAGCTGCAGTATTGCAGGGTGCAACACAGTAGCTGCCAGCTGTGGGTGGCCACCCGAGCTCCAGTGGCACCCTCCATCGGGTAGCACCCCCCCATGCCTGATCGTGGGCAAAAGTAGGAAATGAAACATTCCTATATCCCTGGTGGTCCAGTGGACTGCTCCGAGCCCGATCATGGGCATAAGTATAAGAATAATATACTCCTATATCCCTGGTGATCCAGTGGACCGCTTGCAGCCCGATCAAGGGCAGAAGTCATAAAAAAGATTAGATCCCATCCCTGGCGGTCCAGCGGAGCCCCTCCTCACTTCACTGGGTCCCACTCACCCCACCCTCCCTGGTCAGCGGTGGGTGGCAGCTTCCCCCTTGCAAGCCACCTGGCGCCCACTGACTAACTGCGTTACAGTACAGCCGTACTCTACCACAGTCCAGATATCAGAGGTAGATATACAGTCCAGATACTGTGAACAGAGTCATTCATATCTGGACTGTGTAGGTACGGCACGGTCTGCACACTCATTGGCCCAGCCCATTGTGGACCAATGGGCATACAGCTGTACTGTAAGCAGTCAGTCTGTGGGCAGCCATGCAGCTTGCGTGGGGGGAGCTGCCACCTGCTGCTGACTGAGGGAGCGGGGTATGGGCCCAGTGGGAGGGTGTGGGGTAATGCTGGACCACCAGGGATGGGATCTAATCATTTCTACGACTTCTGCCCGTGATCGGGCTGTCAGCGGTCCACTGGACCACCAGGGATATAGGAGATTATTATTTTTGTACTTATTTATTTATTTATTAAAGACAATTGGAATTATAATCCTTTGAGTCATAGACTCCTTTGCAAAGGCTCCACATCAGTACAGAAAGAACAAACATAACATATATTGGTATTATATATAGGTACAGTATATACATTGAGTCAAGGATCCTGAAGTGTATTTTTTTGGTCTAAGCTGTGACCAAAAAGGTTGATTACAGATTCAGGGGGTCCTAGTTGAACCCTGAGTCAGTTTTTATATAAATTGTGATTGTGGGACCTGAGGACGCTTTCAGGGGTAAGGTTGGGCATTTATATCTGTGATATTATGGCTTTACTGCATTCATTTGCACTAGATAAACAGCTAGCAGTGAGCTTCCTTTTGTGCTCTGGAGATGGTGAAGGTGTCTGGGTTGTAGTCACAGATGGCTGATACAAGGAGGAGGTCCCTGAAGCCAGGTTTAAATTGGCCAAGACTAGGGGTTAGGGAGATAGAGGCTGGTATGCTGTTTAGCCATAGGGTAGCCCTGTATTGGAAAGATCTCTGTCCTAGGGTGGTCCTATAGTGGGGGACTAGGAGAGAGGTGCCAGTGGTACATCTAGGGGGCCTTCTGTGGGAGATAGTCTGGATGAGGGGGAGGAGGCCTTTTGGAGCTAGATTCATGAGAATTTTTTTTGCTTGGAGGGTGGTGTGGTATTTAAGTCTATCTTCAAAGGTGAGCCAATTAGCATGTTTGCAAAGCTCACAAGTGTGGGTGTCTCTATCACTCCCAGTGACCAGTCTGCAGGCTTTATTGAGAGCAATGTTGATGCTGCGTAGGGCTGTTTTGTTGGCAGAGCCATAAATAATAATGCCATAGCCAACCAAGGATAGAAGAGAGGAAGTTACCGTGAGATGTAAGTTCTGCGGGGGAAGGCAGTGCTTATGCCTGTATAGGATCCCTAATCTGATGTTTACAGCAGCGGAAAGGTGTTGGATGTCTGTGTGGTAGGTGAGAGAGGTGTCCAAAGTGACACCCAGGTATTTGAAGCTGGCGACATGTTCAAGAAAGAGACCCCGGGAGTTTGAGATGAGTAGTGGAGCATTGCTGAGTGGGCTTTGGTGGTAGGCAAAGATAATCAACTTTGTCTTGTTGTAGTTGAGTACAAGGTGGTGCTCATGAAACCAGGATTCAGTATCACTAAAAAAGCCTTGTAGGGCAGATTGTAGGGAGTTAGGATTGGGGTGTTTCCAAAGCAGTACTGCATCATCTGCATAGAGCAAGAGCTTCCCAGTGCATGACTGAGGGAGGGAGTTTAAGATTAGGGTAAAGAGCAATGGACCAAGAATGGACCCTTGGGGGACACCTGATTGAACTGGTCTTTCATAAGAAAGGGTGGTGTTAATTTTAACCTGTTGTGTCCGGTCAGAGAGATAGTTCTTTAACCAGGATGTGGCCTCAGGGGAGAAATGCTGGGAGGGAAGGGAGTGGAGCAGAAGTGCATGACTGACGGTATTGAAGGCTTTGGTCAAGTATACGTAGATTGCTCCTGCTATGGACCCCTGGTCCAGGGCCTCATGAATATATGAGTTAAATTCCAGGAGGGCAGTGGTGGTGCTGTGCCCCCTCTGGAACCTGTGCTGCTCATCGCAGAGCAGTGAATGTTTGGTCAAGTAGTCGGTGAGCTGGTCCAACACAATTTTTTCAAGCACCTTTGAGAGGGGTGAAAGGATTGAGATGGGTCTATAATTGCTGGTGGAGATGGGATAACCACTTTTAAGTATGAGGGTAATTATACCTTTTTTCCATGGTGCAGGGAACTGGCTGAGGTGTAGTGACCAGTTAAAAATTTTGGTAAGGTGTGGCAGGGTTACATCCAGAGTTAGCCTGAGGTCAATAGAGTCACTGCTATAGCACGCATTCATCAAGGCTTTGTTGAGGTAGCATTTAGCCTCACTGCAGGAGATGGTTCTAAGCTGGAATGGTGGAGGGGCTGTGGTGGCAGAGGTGAATATGGGTCAGTAAGGGATAGGGTCAAAGAAGTTATGAGGGAGGATGTGACTGAGGTAAGAGAAGGTGGTATTAAGGGCATTAGATATGGCAGTGGGGTCCTGGGTGAGGGCTCCATCCACTAGAATCTGCGAGGGTGCTGGGGAAGTGGTTTTCCCACACAGCTCTTTTATATTGTTCCAGAATTTCTTCCCCTGAGCCCCAAGTGGTGGCGAGGGCATGTTTGTAATAGGTTGCCTTGGCTAGTTGGATGGACCAGGTACATTTGTTTCTGGCCTCTCTGTAATGTTGTCTGTCCTGGAGTAGCTGTGAGTCCAGGGCTCTATGCCAGAGGTTGTCTTTATGACGCATCAGAGTAAACAGGGACTGTGAGATCCAGGGGATGTCCCTATGTTTTAAAATATACTTTGTGTATGGGGCAAAGATGTTACAGGCACCATTAAAGATGGTGATAAAGGAAAGGAGGGCAGTGTAAACAGAGTGAGCATCATGGATGGGTGACCAGTCACAGGAGATTAGGTATGATTAGAAGCAGGAGAAGGCACCTTTTTTGAGGTGCCTCTGGAGCATAACTTTAGGGGGGTAGGTGGTAGTTTATTTGACCACCAGCAGGTGACAGGGGAGTGGTCACTTAGCACATCGGAAGCACTTTAACCTAGGAGAGGTTATTGGGGTGGTTGGTGAGGATGATGTCTATAAGAGTGGAGGATCCAGTTCTGGGGTCAAGTCTGGTGGGGGGAAAGGACCACCTGAGTGAGGTCAATAGCTCAAACAATGTCTTTGTACGTGGCAGATGTGGAGGATAGCCAATTCACTTTGAAATCTCCCATTATAATTAACTCGCCATTGGGAGGGAGATGGGTGAGGCTGGAGAGTATTGAATCAAATGCTGGCTTTTGGTTGTTGGGGGGATGGAAACTGCCACAATGTATAGTGTTTTCCCATGATTGCCCGGTGTGATTTAAATGGCAATGGATTGGGCACCATGGGTCAGCGGCGGAAGGGAGACAGTTAGGAGACAGGTAGGGCTTGCAGCATGGTTTATGCCCACGATTGGGCTGGGAGCGGTCCACTGGACCACCAGGGATATAGGAGATTATTATTTTTATACTTATGACCACGATCAGGCTGGGAGCAGTCCACTACAGATATAGGAGATTATTATTCTTATACTTATGGCTGTGATCGGGCTGTGGGGTACTTTGTCGCTTGTGCAGGGAGTATTGGTCCCTGACGGCTGCAGCCTGGCAGGGCGCCAGGTGCAAGTCACAGGGGATGGGTGCACCTGCATGCAAATGGGGCCATAATGACATGCAAATGGACCCATTTGCACATTGCATGCATTATGGCCCAATTTGCATGTGCCCCTTTGAATATCGCGGTTGATGCACCTAGCGCAATGGCATTTGCACTAGCGCGTCCCCCTGCCCCATCTGGCCTCTTGTGCTGGTGCAGTGCCACTGTGCCATGCACAATGCAGGTGGCCACAGAGCGATATTCAATGGTGATGTGCCATGGTGCAGCACCATTGAATATCACCCTGTCAGTGCCCTGGCACATCCCACTTGCTCTGCGCCCAGGCTTGCGTCACAGCCCGGCACAGTCTGAATTTCCCACCCATGATGTACAGTCAGTCAGTCTTATGACTATTCAGCATTATACAATGGGATAGTTTAGTCTTAGGTACAGAAGAATTAGGACTCTCATCAGAGGGTAGCCATGCCCCACCCCAGTCACCCACATGGGCAGCAGCAGGACAGGGGTGTGGGTGTAGTAGAAGTGTGGTTCAATCTCACAAAAGCAGCACATATAAAAGCATGTAAGTACACAACATGCATTGTGAAAGTGGTTAAGAACTACATAATATTGCAGTTACAGTGTAGTTATACAGTAGTTGCAGTGTAGTTAGTGGCACTTAAAATTATCCTTCAGAAATCATTCCTTCATGAACTAATTGCAGTATAATGAAGTAATTAAAAGCACTGACCTGCAAACCTGAAGAACTGTTATTGAATCCCAGAGCCACCACTAAAAACATGTAATCTAATATTGTAAATTGCTATACAATAAAAAATCATTAATTTACATAATTACTTATTGGCTTTTAACAGTGTTGTAGTTACTAAGGAGTATGCTGCTTCTGTGGCAATGTTTCCACAGCTAATGCCTACCTAACATGTGCTTATAAAGTAAGTATGCAGAAACTGACACTTAAAATAAAGCATAGGAAGAAGAGTGTAAGTGCTGTAGTTATTAAGGAGTGTGATGCTTCTGTGGCATTGTTTCCACAGTTAATTCCTAACTAAAGTGTATTTTCAAAATAAGTACACACAAACTGACACTTAAAATAAAGCATAAGAAGAAAAGTGTATCTACTGTACTATACACGTACATTGAATGTCAATGCTGTAGTTCTAATGTATATTTTCCTTAAAAAAATCATTCCCTCATGCACTTACTGCTTAATAAACACACAATCTAATATTGTTAATTGCTATACAACTACATTGTTTACTTATACTATACAAATAATTTACATAAATACTTATTGGCTTGTAACAGTGCTGTAATTACTAAGAAATGTGCTGCTTTTGTGGTATAGACCCACACATCTTCTACACCCAAACTCCTGGCCTGCTACTGCCCAAGTGGGTGGCTGAAGGTGGGGCATGACTACATAGCATGCTTTATCACCAATCTGTTGTGTGCAGTGGTGATGGGTGGTGCCAGATACACAGGCATGGAACCTTCCTTAGCCATTACATATCTTTCACACTGGCTGAATGGCGTGACTGCCATAGCATCATCCTTCACATCAAGCTATCCCAGCCCTCTGGCTATACCATGAAGGCTGGGGGCAAGGCAGGAAACATAGGCAGACCAGCAGATCCCCTTACTGGAGAACTACAGTAATGAAAAGACCACCCATAACCCATAATTCCCCTATCCACACAGAGTGCAGGATCCAGTCTGCTCCTGGTCAGTCCTTCTGATTGGATGGATGCTATTGATTACCAGGCCTGGGAATGCACATTTGGCACATTCCCTGCCACCTATGTGAATAGAGTCTAATATTTATTTATTTATTTAGTTAAACATCAGTTTAGAAACCTTTGAGCCAGAGGCTCATTTACAAAGGTACCTCATCACAAAGAGGACATCAGAACAGTAGTACAAGGGACACAGTACTTACAAACAAAAAAGTTACAGTTCAATTACAATTTTGTTACAATAGAATACAATCTCCAACGAAGCAAAAGATAACAAAAGGTGCAAAACTTATGGTCGGGGGACAGCTGTTGGGGGTAGAAGGGAGGGAGATAGGGGAGGAGGAATTAGTAGGGAAAGGAAAGGGGGGGAGCCACTTAGTGAGCATTGTCAAACAGAGTATATTTTTTTTTTTTACACTAGGCTAGCGGCAGTTGCATTTGCAAGAGCTAAGCAGGAAGTTTCTGAGCCTGGGCTTAAAGCAAGCTAAGGTTAGTGAGTTTGAGACACTGGCAGGGAGGGAGTTATACCAGTGGGGCGCACGGTAGGAGAATGCCCTCTGACCTTGAGAGATCCTGGCTCTCAGAATAACTAGGGTAGCTCTTGATGAGCTGCGCGTGATCAGGGTCGGTGCAGTGCAGCGAATGGAGTTGGATAGGCCTATGGGGATAGGCCACGCAGGGCTTTAAAGGTGAGCTGGCATGTCTGATACATGAGTCGCTCTTCCAGGTTGAGTAGGGTAGCCAGGGTGTACAGCTCACATGTGTGAGTGAGTCTGGGAGCACCAGTGATAAGTCTGCAGGCCTTATTAACTGTGAGGTGAATCTTGTTGAGGGCAGTCTGATCTGCTGAGCCATAGACCGGAAGGCCATAGTCAATGAGAGACATGACAGAGGAGGTGACAGCCAGGCGGAGGGCATCAGGAGGGAGGCATTTCTTGTGCCGGTAAAGAATGCCTAGCCATGAGTTGGCTACAGAATTTAGGGTAGATATATGTCCATGGAATGAAAGTGCAGGGTCAAAGGTTATACCAAGATATTTATAGGACTGCACCTGGTCAATGACGAGATTGGGTGTGGAGTGGACAGCTAAGGGAAACTTGCTGTACTTATTTTGGGGGTGGGAGAAGAGCATCGTTTTTGTTTTCTTAAGGTTGATAACAAGTCGGTGCTCAGTGAACCAGGTAGCTGCAGAGTCAAAGACTAGTTGGAGGGAGTTCTGTAGCAGCATGGGGTCATTGTGGGAGGCAACGAGAACAGCATCATCAGCATAGAGAAGCATCTTACCCGTACAACTGCTGGGTAGGGAGTTAAGAAAGATGAGAATAGTAGGGGTCCATGAACTGAGCTCCT
Organism: Neoceratodus forsteri; assembly: GCA_016271365.2. Classification (NCBI taxonomy): domain Eukaryota; kingdom Metazoa; phylum Chordata; order Ceratodontiformes; family Ceratodontidae; genus Neoceratodus; species Neoceratodus forsteri. Next base: position 922,534,880 of record CM057455.1, on the reverse strand, counting down.
GCGGCACCCCAGGAGTGAATGGGGCATGTTTCAGAGAGAGTACCATTGACTCACACATTGGGAGCGGGCAGAGAGATAGCTGGTGCACCAGGAAACAGGTCCTGAGGCAAAGCCTATTAGGGTCGAGGGTGGAAAGCAAAAAGGATGCGAAACGGTATCGAATGCTTTAGACAGATCAATGAATATAGCACCAGCCAGGGCACCAGAGTCCAAGGAGGCATGGAGGAAGGTGGAAAATTCCAGGAGTTGTATTGGTACTATGACCTGCTTTGAACCCAGAGTTGTTCAGGGCAGAGAACATTGTACTTACAGAGTGTAGTCAGAGACTTGGGACGCTACAATTTTCTAACGCCTTAGAGAGGGGGAGAGGATTGAGATGGTCGTAGTTATCCGGAAGAGTCCTGTCCACCTTTATGGACAGGGTAACTGTGGCAATCTTCCAGGCAGAGGGAATTGTCCGAGACAGTGATTTGTTGAAAATGCACGTAATAGGTGAGAGGACCTGATCCAGGACCTGACGTAAAAAGGCAGGGATCAAGCAGTCATTACCGATGGTGTTACCTTTAGGGCTTTTAGCAAGTAAGGCCTAGCTCTTGCATTGTGACACGACGCAGGTGGAAAGAGGGGCGGCAATGGGTGGTGGTACAGATGGAGGAGGTGGACTGAAAAGTTACCAGGAAGTACTGAGCTAAGGTCGGTAAAGGAGTTATTGAGGTGGGTGGCAATGAGGGCAGGGTCAGAGGAGACGGTACCATCGATGTTGAGAAGAGAAGGAGAGGGGGACTGGGAGTGACCATTCAGTTGCTTGATGTTGTCCCAGAAGCACCTGGAGTTCCCCCAGGAGGAGGTAAGAGAGGCTTGGTAGTATTCCGCCTTTGAATTGCGGATGGCCCAGGTGCACTGGTTGCGGGCGGAAGCATAGGACTGCCTGTCAGCTGAACGGCAAGTAGCAACAGCAAGGTGCCAAAGATTGTCGCATTGCTTAAGTTGCCACAGTAGGGCAGGGTGATCCAAGGGCATGTTTCACTTTGGACCTCCTAGCAGTTATGGGAGCAAAGATATCACAGGCAAAGTTGAAAGTGCTTACAAGAAGGCCAGGCCAAGTCAATGTTGGTTGCCCCTCGCCAGAGGGGACCAATCAGTGTGGGCAAGGAAGGCTTAAGGCTTTATGAGTCCCCTAGGCCTAAGCCACCTTCGAGAGGTGGTTTTGACCGGGGATGAGGGCCGAGGGGTTTCCAGTTGAAAAGCACAGGGAAGTGGTCACTGAGGCAGTCAGGGAGGATTTGGATGTTGTGGATGCAGATTGGCCTGTTGGTGCGAACCACATCCAGGACGGTGCTTGTCCCCCCCCTAGGGTTTTTTCTAGTAGGCTGTGTGACCAGTTGAGTTAGGTCAATTGAATCGAAAGCCTCATGGTGGGAGGAGGATGAGGGGCAGAGCCAGTTTATATTCAAGTCACCCACCAAGATTTGGTCCGACGAGTTGGGTAGGGAGGTGAGGTAGTCAATTAGTGGGTCCACGGCCTGGGATTGGTTCTTGGGGGTATGTAGGCTACGGTTAGGAATAATGGGCCTCTAGCTGGGTCAGGGGACAGCTTTACAGTAAGTGCCTGGGCCTTATGGTCGAGGTCAGGTGGGGGGAGTGGTAGCCCCATGAGAGAATCCTTCAAATAGAAGACACAGCCCCCACCTCTCCTGCCGACACGGTCCAATCAGTGGAGAGTGTAGCCGGGGAGAGAGACATGAGAGTTAGGAGTGGAGGGAGACAGCCAGGTTTCAACCAGGGCAACAACATCAGGTTTATGAAGCATCACCCAGCAGTGTAGAGAGTCCAGTTTTTTCAGGAGGCTACAGATGTTCCTAGAAGCAATGTGCAGCCCAGGAGATTTCAGGGGGAGGTCCAGTGCTGCCAGGCCCGGGATTGGGTTGGACATTGCCTGACAGGAGCAGGAGGAGGAGGGCTGATCTGGGGAGTGCACAATGGCGGGATAGCTTTTGATGATTGGAGAGGGGGTGTTGAGGGAGTGATGAGGGGGTGATCACCAAGTGAAAACAGCTACTAGAAAGCAGTAAAATGTGACAAGTGAGGTATTGGGAGCAAATCGTTCAAAGTTAATCAGGCTCCCTCTAGTGGCAAAACAATATAAGAAGCTAATGGAGAAGATCAAGGTAGAAATTACCTGGTGTGTCTCGTGTGCAGTGACTCTCAGTTTTTAAATACAGTTACAGGCAAATGCAAATAGTTTTAGATGCTTAAAATGGGCTGTGGGCTATCAGGTACTATTGTGATTGAAAAAAGAAGGTAATTACTAGCAGGGCAAACTGAAATTCTGCACACTGGAAATGCACTTAAAAGTTAAACAGTCCCCAAATGAGTTTTTCACAGGGGGGTAATTCAGTTACAACTGGAAATGCACTTTACAAATTAACAAACAGTCCCCAGTGAGATTTGCACGGGGGGGGGATTCAGATAGAACACAGGTCCTGGGCTTGCAGTGACTCTAAGCTTTTAAATACAGTTACAGGCAAATGCAAATAGTTTTAGCTGGTTCATTTTAAAAGTTTCAAAATCAGGCACAAAAGTAACAGTTCTGCTCCGTTTGAGCCTGGGCAGCAACTCGAGGTGCTACTCTGGCCAGGATTCATGCGCTGTGCAGGGGAGCTTGTGGCCGTTTCAGAAAAGGTGCCAGATGGCCAATGATGGTGGCAGCAGCCTGGATCAAGGTAGAAATTACCTGGTGTGTCTCGGTTTCGGGGCTTCTGTGGGCAGGGAGGGCTTCAGAGCAGGCCTCGCGACCCTCGGTCTCCTCAGGGAGGGGTGGTCTCATGAGAGAATGAAGAGAGAGGGGATTAAATATGCAGCACAGGCAAAGATTAACTTGCTGGGGCAGGTCTGGTAGGTGTGTGGGAGAAGAGCAATGGGCTGTGGGCTATCAGGTACTATTGTGATTCAAAAAGAAGGTGATTACTAGCAGGGCAAACTGAAATTCTGCACACTGAAATGCATCAGAAGTTAAACAGTCCTCAAAATGAGTTTTCACAGGGGGTAATTCAGTTACAATTGAAATGCACTTTACAAATTAACAAACAGTCCCCAGTGAAATTTGCACAGGGCGGGATTTCAGAAAGAACACAGGTCCTGGGCTTGCAGTGACTCTAAGCTTTTAAATACAGTTACAGGCAAATGCAAATAGTTTTAGCTGGTTCATTTTAAAAGTTTCAAAATCAGGCACAAAAGTAACAGTTCTGCTCCGTTTGAGCCTGGGCAGCAACTCGAGGTGCTACTCTGGCCAGGATTCATGCGCTGAGCAGGGAGCTTAGGCTATTTCAGAAAAGGTGCCAGATGGCTGAATCAGCTGGTGGCAGCAGCCTGATCAGGTAGAAATTACCTGGTGTGTCTCAGGTTCGGGCTTCTATGGCAGGGAGGGCTTAGAGCAGGCCTCGTGACCTCCGGGTCTCCTCAGGGGAGGGGTGGTCTCTGCGGGAGAATGAAGAGAGAGGGGGATTAAATATGCAGCACAGGCAAAAGATTAACTTGTTGGGGCGGGCTGGTAGTGGGTGTGTGGAGAAGAGCAAATGGGCTGTGGGCTATCAGGTACTATTGTGATTCAAAAAAGAAGGTGATTACTAGCAGGGCAAACTGAAATTCTGCACTGGAAATGCACTTAGAAGTTAAACAGTCCCCAAATGAGTTTTTCACAGGGGGTAATTCAGTTGCAACTGAAATGCACTTACAAATTAACAAACAGTCCCCAGTGAGATTTGCACAGGGGGATTTCAGATAGAACACAGGTCCTGGGCTTGCAGTGACTCTAAGCTTTTAAATACAGTTACAGGCAAATGCAAATAGTTTTAGCTGGTTTGTTTTAAAAGTTTCAAAATCAGGCACAAAAGTAACAGTTCTGCTCCATTTGAGCCTTGGCAGCAACTCGAGGTGCTACTCTGGCCAGGATTCATGCGCTGAGCAGGGGAGCTTGTGGCCATTTCAGAAAAGGAGCCAGATGGCCAACGATGGAGGCAGCAGCCTGGATCAAGGTAGAAATTACCTGGTGTGTCTCGGTCTCGACTCTGCAGGAGGGCTCAGAGCAGGCCCTCAGACTCCGTCCTCAGGGAGGTGGTCTCTGGTGTGTCTCGGGTTCGGGGCTTCATGGGCAGGAGGGCTTCAGAGCAGGCCCTCGTGACCTCCGGTCCCTCAGGGAGGGGTGGTCTCTGGTGTCTCTGGTCTGGGGCTTCTGCGGGCAGGAGGGCTTCAGAACAGGCCCTCACTAACTCCGGTCTCCTCAGGGAGGGGGTGGTCTCTGTGTCTTGGGTTTGGGGCTTCTGGTGGGCAGGGAGGGCTTCAGAGCAGGCCCTTGTGACCTCCAGTCTCCTCAGGGAGGGTGGTCTCTGTGTGTCTCGGGTTCGGGGCTTCTGTGGCAGGAGGGCTTCAGAGCAGGCCTCGTGACCTCCGTCTCCTCAGGGAGGGGTGGTCTCTGGTGTGTCTCAGTTCTGGGGCTTCTATGGGCAGGAGGGTTTGAGAGCAGGCCTCCGCGACCTCCGGGTCTCCTCGGGAGGGGTGGTCCCTGGTGTGTCTTGGGTTCGGCTTCATGGGCAGGAGGGCTTCAGATCGCAAATTCTCTCACTGGGGTATTACTGAGCAACCACTCCCGCTGGCCACGGGCAAAACACACCACTGGGTTTTGTCTTAACGCCGCTTATTTGATCAAATTCACACATGCATGTGGGACTTTCACAAAAGGAGATCGCCCCTGGATTAAAGTTACAGCAGCTTTTATAAGCTAGATTTTGCACGTCTTATCTTGAAAAATACTAACATTTCAGTATGAGCCAATCATAAACAGCATAACAAGTTTTCAGCAATGTAACAGAAAAAAAAAAACATGTCGATTTGTATGAGGTACTTTTCCACTGCAATTCATTTCTTTCCCATTACTGCTTGATACATATGCTGGGTCAAGCTGACCTGAGAGAGACAATTAGTTTCACTCACACCATAGCAACGTACAGCTTATCTTCAATGCTCACTACATGCTGTTATTATATATTTTGCCCAGGCATGTTCCTACCTCTATATTTTGTCCAAGTTCGATTTTCAGGCTGGTACAACCAGTTCTGCTCAGTTTTATCTAGTTTTCTGTTTTCCCAAATGTACCTCAAGTAACCTCAGTACAAATTCTATAACCTTAAAAAGAAAAGCATGAACTCAGAAATTTCTACTACATCTATTATTACTTTGTTACAGCATGGCTTTTAAAGCAAGTATAACTTCAAGGCATATTATAGTAAATATAGCTTTAGGATATAAAAGAAGCATATATAAAAATTCCTCACACTTCCCTTTTGATACTTTGTATCAACTTGTTAACTATTATACTTTAGTCACATCTGGTATATCACAGAACGGTATCATCCCTGGCTAATTCGCTAGGGTCTTGAACTCGGGGTGTGGTGGCAGTAGCTGGGTGATTGCATGTGGCTTACAAGGTGGCACATTGTCACAAGAGAAATTTGAGCAACATAATTAGGAGCCATAATGCCAGTATCATCACCACATTACTGCCACCCAGTGGAGGAGGTAGTGCCCCAGTCACCAAATATGTTTGAGAACCATGACTGTGGTCCCAGCCCCTGATACAGGTGCATGCTCACTTAGAACATCGCCATATACAATTGTATTCCCCATTACTTGCTCGTTCCTGGGAATTATCTGGTATATAGGTGCAGCATTCTTCCCCATACGTGATACCTCCACCCTTGCTAGGTTAATACATAATCAAGCGCGGCTCTATTCTGCAAAGCTACGATTCTAAGTGCTTTAATTTCAGCTGTCAGCAAGTCAGTTGATTTCAAGGTATCATTAATTAACGTTTCTAACTCATAGCTTAACTGGTCAATGTAATGCATGTTTTGAACAACACCCACCATGGGAAGATTCTGCCCTACCATTTTTCCCCCACTGGGACACGCTTTATTTGCATCCGCACCTCCTTTTTGAATTTGATTTATATAGCTTACACGCTGATGTATAGCAGATGCATTGTACTTATATACATGGGCATGAGGGTGAGTGTGGCTAGATAGCAGCATCCCTGCCCACCCTATAGGTAGAAAAATAAGCCCTATCCCCACTATACCCAGTATAGATTCGATAATCTGCCCACGGCAGTGAAATCAGGATGTACTGGTGTGGGCATCTGCTTGAGAGCAGTTGGTTGTGGGATTCGGACTTGGTGGTGCTGTTGTAGTGCCTACAATATTGGCACGTGGACCATCCCAGTGGCGCCTAAACTCATGGTTAATTGTTTATTACACAGGCAAAGCCTGGCTGATATTTTCTGTTGTTCAACATCTAGATACAATGGGTTGACACATTTGTATCATTCGTGGGCTGTACCATGCAGTAAAATCATGCCCCGAAACACAGTTAGGTTCTTATTTTGTTTGTAGCACAATCTGGGGCATTAGTGATGTTTCTTCCCTGATGGCACTGAGAATCTCGCTGGCCTCAGTGCTATTTTACAGGTTTGGGTTTAGGTGAGCCCTACGGCTGCAGAGAGAAAGGAGAGCTAGTGCATACATAGCAATCAGAGACATTAGCATTATTAGCATGTAAGTTCATTAAAGTCCACCAAGTGTTGGTAATGTGCAGTGGTTTGTGCTGCGGGGAGCAGTTGCCTCCTCGTATCCAAGAGCCCCATAGCAAAAATAGCAGTGATAGTCCAAACGAAAACAGAACGATAACTACTTTTCATGGTTGCTCAGTTCACTGTGCAATGGTATCGACTGTAGATGCTGTCACCAAACGACAATGAGATGCGTGAATCCACGCTTCTCTCTCCGCGATCTTTATGGCAGTGGCGTAGTCAGGAGCACTTGAACGGTCCTCGCCACCCGAGGCGCACTCACTTTTTCTTCGGAAGTCCTTGATAACCAATGGTGTTCCTGGCTCTATCCTATGCAAGGGTCCTCCAAGGGAACTGGAAGTACAGCTTTACCTAGGATAGAGAGATCTTAAAAGAGCATTAAGAGATAAACAATAGGCAATCATTTCATTATCTAAACCGCTGCAATGTTATTCGGTTTTGTGGGAAGTGGACATTTGTCATTCTGAGAGGCCTTCCCATCAAAATTTCATGAGGTGATAAACCCACGGGGCCAGTCTCCCTCTCATACTCACATTAGGGCTATTGGTAGTGCTTTTACCCTAACTAACGCCAGTATCTGCTATAATTTTGGTCAATTTTAGCTTTAATGTCTGATTTGGCCCTTTCTACTGCCCCTCCCGACAGGGTGGTAGGCACAGTGCATTCCAAAATCCACTTGCAGTGCCTCACACAAGGTTCTGATGACTTCATTTGCAAAATGCGAGCCATTATCGCTGGAGAGCTGGGTGGAATCCCCACCTTGGTATGATTTCTCTAATCAGGGCCTTTGCTACTGTACAGGCCGTGGTTTTCCATACTGGGAATGCTTCACCCACTTGGAGAACATGTCTATAATCACTAACAATATTTATACCCTTCACACGGGTTTAGCTCAATAAAATCCATCATTATATGTTCAAAAGGTCCTGTAGGAAGGATGGGCAGAGGGGTTACTTGGAGTCCTCTGCCAACATTATTTTGCATACATATTACAACACTTTTACAAAATCTTCAGCATATACGGTAAAGCCAACAACATACCAATGTTTATTTATAAGGTCGACCACTCCACTTTTTGAAATATGATCGCCCCATGGGCCAATTTTGCCAAAAAGTGAATATTGCCGAGGGCAGGCAGAGCCTGCCATCGGGTTTGTCCACACTTTAGTGCTAGCATCAAATTTACAGTTTGTTTGCCAGTTATGTTTCTTTACACTGGCCGACTATTGTAAATGCAACATCCTTTACTGAGAATAAATCAAGTTGGTTAGTTATAGTCAAAGACATTAGAAATCTGAACACTCCCAGAAAGAGCTGCTTCCTTGCAGCTGCATCAGCCCCTCGATTTGCGAGAGACAAAATCTTGGTTAGAAGTATGGCTTGACATTTTACAATTGCTAACTTTTCTGGCTTCTGGATTGCTAACAAAAGATTTTTACCAAATTCAGATGCAATAGGTTTTTCAGCTGCTGTTAAAAACCCTATGTTTCCATAAGGTGCCAAATCATGAGCTACCCCAAATGCATATCAACTATCTGTGTATATGTTAACTGTTTTACTCGGTTATTATACAAGCTCTCGTCAGAGCTATGAGTTCAGCAGCTTGGGCTGACGTTCGTGGGGTAACTTTGCTCCTTCCACCTACATAGTTTGAGTACACACTGCATAACCTACCAAGGGGATCCTTTTCATCTCTTTGTGCTGAGCCATCAACAACAATTTAAGTCTGCTTTGTATGGGTACGCCAGTAATATCCGGTCGAGGCTTCAGTCTAAGTCAATTACTTGCTCACAGTCATGTCCCTCCCCTTTCGGGTGGGAGCAACGCCACTGGGTTTAAAATGGTGCACCTTTCAAAGTTATGTTAGACATGGTTAGTAACATATTTTGATACTGAAGCAATCGTGAGAAGTGCTAAATGAGCTGTGCAAGCTTGTAGCAGAATAGAATGTACAGAATGAGTACATGCACTGTCAAAGCACAGAATCCTACCAAATCCATGCATGCCAACACTGCTTCAGTAGGCTGCCACTGACTGCAAGCAAGACACCATCCCACATACCACTGAGTCCAAACGCTCGAGTAATATGCTATGGGCCTCTGCCCCCACATGCTCCTGTGTCAATACAGCTGACATGTAACCTCCCTACCATTTACGAACAAATTGAAACCCTTCTTATAATTTGGTAGTCCCAAACAGGGACTTGTGATCAATATTTTTAAGTTTTGCAAAACTGGTCTCTAGACCAGGTGTCCACCTGATCTCCTCATTCATCTGCATTTTTGTGCCATATATGGCTTCATGGAGGGTTGTGCCAACATAGCATAATCCACAATCCCAGCTCTGCAATAGCCCACCATACCCAAAAAGACATCATTTGCTGCTTTGTAACTGGGCGTGGCCATGCTTGCTATGTTTTTAATTCTCTCAGGGTCTAACTTTCTACCACTGCCAGACAACACATGACCCAAATATTTCACTTGCTCTTTACACATTGCAATTTTTCTCGAGACACTTTATGCCCATTCTCAGCCAAGAAAAGTAGTAAAGCTTTTGTATCCTGTTCATTTGCTTCCTTACTGGGGCTAGCAAGCAACAAATCATCCACATACTGTATTAGGGTACTGCCTAATGGGGGCACAAAGCGGATAGATTCTCTCTCATTTGAGCTGAGAATACTGCTGGAGACTCAGCATAGCCTTGGGGCATGCGAGTCCAGGTCCACTTTTCCCCTTTGTAAGTGAATGCAAACCATTCCTGGCTACTGGGTTCTACGGGGATACTATAAAATGCATTTGCTAAATCAATGACTGTGAAATAACAGCTGTTATGTGGAATGGATGACAATACTGTAATTGGGTTTGGCACTACCGGGTACACACATGTACTGCTCTTCATTTACCGCTCCTCAGGTCCTGCACAAGCGGTAACTTCCATTTGGCTTTCTCACTGGTAAAATTGGTGTATTTACTGTTGCATATGGGCAGGGGACGATTACTCCCCTCTCCACTAATGCTGCATGCACTGGGGCTATTCCCTCCTCCGCCTCTTTACCCAGCGGATATTGATGCCTATTCGGTCTGTAAGAGGACTTTGGCTTGACCATAAGGGGTTGTGCATTCTTCAGTAATCCCACATCATACTTTGATTCTGCCCATAGCTTTGCTGGTAACTCATTTATCCAACTTACACTCTCCTGCATGCCTATTTCTTCACAAACCTTTCGCACATTCACTTCTCTTTCATCCACTCGTACCTGAACTTTTCTGTTGATTATGTATTTTTCACAATTTCCAGCCTTTGATATTAGCTTGCTTCCCACACGTTCCCAATCATGCAACTGTACCATTTCTGCTACCCAAGTCTTTCCACTCAAGGGGGGGGTCTCTGGCCAAAGAAATGTGTGGATATGACCCTGGCACTTGGAATACTTTCAGTTGCTCTGCATTTAGTCTGACTGAGGCTGCACAACAATTATTTGCCACATATATCTCTGACACCCAGATGGTCTGCTCTACAGGCTGTTTTCCCCACTCTTTGCACTCATAATCCATATCCCGACCCCCTACTGCATAGTGTGTAGTGCAATGCAAATCTGTTTGTAACTGCAACCTACGATGTGTTATTTCTTCTGCCCGCCTTGTAACCAACACATTTCCTTGGTTCTGTCAGTTCCCAGCTATACAGCCAATCCTGTTCTTTCAGCTATACATGGGTATGTTTATTCCTGGTGCTTCTATATTGACCCCTCTGAGATACATGTAATTTGTGCATTTACCTTTGACAGGAGATCCCTCCCCAATAAATTTACAGGACAGGTCGTGCTATTGAGGAAAATATGTTGTAATTCCATTTTTCCACACCGAACTGGTAATGAGATTGTCAATTGCTCTTTGTGGTACTTCTGATGCCCCTATTGTTGTCACCATTCGACTGGATAAGGGTGCATTTAACTTGCTTCTTTGAATTACTGACATTGAGGCACCCTGTGTCTATTAAGAAGGTCAACTTGGTGTTCATGATTATTAAGTCTATTACTGGACTACCTTCTGCTTGTTGAAGCACATAGCATTTGTGAAAAGGGGAGGGGGTGTTCCTCTAACCTTCAGCTGTCATTGGCAAAGCCAACATTATTAGTCCAGAATTGAGGATCCCGAGGATTTCCACTCCATCCTTGCTGCTGATTTGGCTGCCACTGTTGTGGAGCAGGAGGGGGTGGTGGCTAAAGCAAGAGGGCATTGGAATCTTGATTACGCTGTCACTGGTTTGCCTTTACACAATTTCTTGCTATGTGTCCCTGTTCTCCACAAGCAAAGCAGATGATACCCCCTCCCTGTCCGGGTCTTTGTCCTGCCGTTCCTTCTTGCCCTTTTCCCCCTCCTCCCTGTGGATAACCTCCATTATTTCGTCCTCTCTGTCTTCTTCTGTTGCCATTTCCACCTCCCTGTTGGGGCTGCTTATTGTCTCTCTCAAAATACATTAGCTGAGCCTTTTCTAGCTTTTCTTTCTTTTCCTTTTGTATCTCCTTCTGCTGTCTCTCAGCATGTTCAGCATACAGCACTAGGTCAACCATTTTCTTTGTCTCCCATCCAATGCACACTGTGGTAACTCCCAATCTAATTGGCTCACTCAGTCCAACGCAAAAAGCCATACCCAACTGATGCTGATATGCGGGATTATCTGGTCCAATACCGGAAAATTGCCTGAAGACCCCTGCAATCTTTCCTTGTAATCGCTGTACTGATTCCTCATCTTTCTGTCTCGTATCCCGGATGCGAGGCCAGTCTGTCACATCCTGGTATTTTTCCCGTAGTTTTATGCACACAGAATTAAATTGTGGCATAATTTCAGCCCTTGGCTTCTCTGGGTCCCAGGCTTCCTTTACTTCCTCCCACATGCCCTTTAATGTTCGTCTAAAACATTCTCCAACCTCAGTCGTAGATAGTTCATACATTTTGATTAAGTTTGTTAACTCCTTGATATATTCTTCTATATTATTCTGAGGTTTTGGTATATCTTTCAGGGCCTCTCTCAACTCCTCAGGGTTCCATGGGCGGTCCACTTCAATGTATTTAGGGACTGCAGGCTGGTCTGCGATAGCCAGTCTCCCTGCCTCGGGGTGTGGGTTGGGATAACGTATCAAAGGCAACTGCTGTTTTAGTTTCTGTCTTCCCCCTGCCTGTTTTGGGCCCTTAGCCCTTCCATTAGTTTGCCTAAACACCCAAGCCTTCCCATCTCCCTTGCCCTGTACCTTTCCCACTAGTGACATAGATTCCACTGCATCTACCAGGTCCTCTTCTGTCCCCTCTATTTCTATCTCCTCATCTGAGTCAGTGTCCAACTGAACAGGGGTGGGGGACCATTGGGGGTTTTTGACCGCAACCTCCCGCATCGGAGTCACAGGAGGTTGAACAGGCTGTTTTTGAATTGGTGGGACCTGAGTTGGTTGGGCAGCCTGTTGTACACCTACGCTGGTTGTACTGCTTGGGCTGGTTGTACTACTTGGGCTGGTTGTACTGCTTGGGCTGGTTGGGCCACCTGTACTTATGCTGAGCAGGAAGGGCAGCCTGCACAGCTGGGGCAGCTTGTTGTTCAGGCTGCACTACTCCCTGTATTGGTGGCCCTTCTGGCACCATCCCTGCCTGTGGTTCCGGCGGAACAGTTGGTGGAAGGGGCCGATATGGTGGGGGGGTATCGTGATGGTGAAACACCCTCCTACAGCATTCAGTTTCTTCCTCCTCTTGCTTTACCATTAATCCCTTTACTTTATTTTCATGTTGCCTTTCTGCCTCTCTTTCCCATATTCTAAACCTTGACCAGTCTACCTTGCACCCTTTTTGTTTGCTCTTTTCTTTTTCTGCCAATGCTATCCTTGCTTCCTTTAGTACATCTATACTAAAAGTACCTATAAGGAAATATTCCCTGGTCAACTTATGCCATTGTCCTATCTCAGAGACCGAATCCTGGCCAAACTTATCAACCATACATTTTGCTGGTCCAGATAATACTAACTCTGGACCTAGGTTATTTTTTGTTCCCTTGTTTCCCATTTTATCTAGGCCTGTTCTTTATAGCGCACACTCTCTCCAAGGTATACTATATACTTACAGTGATGATGAGTGTTGCCGGCCCCTAGGCGTCACGTCCTGATGGGGTTCCACAAAAATGTCCTTCTTTTTGTCCAAGGGAAACAACCCGATCACGAGGTGACACAGACCGAAGAACTCATCCTGCCGACTACGCCAAAACTGTGATCGCAAATTCTCTCACTGTAAGTATTACCTGAGCAACCACTCCCGTCGTCACGGGCCAAAAACCACACCACTGGGTTTTGTCTTAACGCCGCTTTATTTGATCAAATCTCACACATGCATGTGGGACTTTCTACAAAGGAGATCGTCCCTGATTAAAGTTTACAGCAGCTTTTATAGCTTGATTTTGCACGCCTTATCTTGAAAAATACTAACATTTCAGTATGAGCCAATCATAAAACAGCATAACAAGTTTTCAGCAATGTAACAGAAAAAGAAAAACATGTCGATTTGTATGAGGTACTTTTCCACTGCAATTCATTTCTTTCCCATTACTGCTTGATACATATGCCTGGGTCAAGCTGACCTGAGAGAGACAATTAGTTTCACTCACACCATAGCAACGTACAGCTTATCTTCAATGCCACTACATGCTGTTATTATTATATTTTGCCCAGGCATGTTCCTATCTCTATATTTTGTCCAAGTCTGATTTTCAGGCTGGTACAACCAGTTCTGCTCAGTTTTATCTAGTTTTCTGTTTTCCCAAATGTACCTCAAGTAACCTCAGTACAAATTCTATAACCCTTAAAAAGAAAACATGAACTCAGAAATTTCTACTACATTCATTATTACTTTGTTACAGCATGGCTTTTAAAGAAAGCATAACTTCAAGGCATATTATAGCAAATATAGCTTTAGGATATAAAAAGAAGCATATATAAAAATTCCCTCACACTTCAGAGCAGGCCCTCACGACCTCCGGTATCCTCAGGGGAGGGGGTGGTCTCTGGTGTGTCTTGGGTTCAGGGCTTCTGTGGGCAGGGAGGGCTTCAGAGCAGGCCCTCGCGACCTCCGGTCTCCTCAGGGGAGGGGGGTGGTCTCTGGTGTGTCTCGGGTTCAGGGCTTCTGCGGGCAGGGAGGGCTTCAGAGCAGGCCCTCGCTACCTCCGGTCTCCTCAGGGGAGGGGGGTGGTCTCTAGCTTGCATGTTTATTAAGCAGCACGTTCATAAAGGACTGATTTCTGAATGAGAACTTACATCACAGCTACAGTACTGCCATATGATAAATGTAACTGTGTGTAACTGCAGATACATGTTGCTTAGGCATTAACTGTGAAAACAGTACCATTATTTCTTAGCCACAATATTGTTATAGTGCCAATTAATAATTATATACAGTAAATGAAATATTTTTGTATATATTTACATATCAATTTACAATATTAGACTGCATGTTTGCTAACCTGTAAGTTCATTAAAAACTGGAATACAGACATGGATCATCATCCAAAAAAGTTGCCAGTCAGTGCATTTAACTGTAGCAGACTGAAGTTGCATTATATTCATATTTTAGTTACCATTCTGATTACATTTTAACATTTTTCTGTGTGATTACCTTTTAAATAAATATCAGATAGAATTAGACAGTTGACAAAAGTGCACACTATGTAGTTACACTTTTAAGAACAGATTTAATAAAGCTAAAAGTAGTAACATAGTAGTTACACAACAAATTTACTGTTACAATTTGCAATAGATGTTATATGTATAGGTGCCCTTATAAGAACAAATAACACAATGCCAGAAGAGATAGAGTGGTAGTTGCACAATATATTTTCTATTACACTTTGCAGCAGCTGTTATCTGTGTAGTTACACTTGTCAGAATGAAATGATTTCTGCCAAAAGGGAGACTGTAGTAGTTGCACATGTATGAAAGTTGTGTAAATACATGATACCCACATGTGAAACTAATTACCACCTATACAGTAGTTACATGTAACTTACTTAACACACAACTGTGAAAGTAGTTAATTACTACACAGTTGTTACATGTAACTACACAGTAGTTACAATGAAGTTATAGTATAGTTATACAGTAGTTACAGTGTAGTTAAGGACACTTAAAATAAAGCGTTGCCAAATCTTCTATAGCATATTAGATTAGGAGGCTGACAAAACAGTGACTTCTGTAAATAGAATATATTTAAGCAATAATGCACGACAGGGTGTGTGTTGTGCTGGGATAACATACACCTGGGGTGGTAGGTACGAGGTCAAGAGGCCGAGTGCGACTAATCACCCCAGAAGTGACGTTATCCCAGCACAACACACACCCTGGAGAGCATTATTGCTATTATACAGTGGCTTGCTTTTAAATAAAGGAAAAAAAGAGAGAAAAAGGTATTTATTTGTCTTTTTTCTTATCATTTTTTGTGTGTGGAAGGATATGTTCTGAAAATAAAATCCACAGTTTCTATTTTGACCACTAGATGGTGCTGCCAGTGTAACATGCCTGTTGCTTCACTCCTTACAGCTTTCCATTTCTGACCACCTATAAGTTTCACTGTGTCCTTGTGTTATAGAGTGGCATACAACACATGCTGACCCCGTAATTTATATGCTGTTGTGGTACGGCTTTTTAATATTTTTTTTACAATCACGGTCAGGGGACACAGAGATGACTGGGTGAGCAACTTTTCCCGATGAACCGAGCGACAAGTGAACCACGAGACCGGTAGTTATGGTCTCCGCAGTTCAGTAAAGGAGCTGGGAACGTAAAGCAGTAACTCAAGCTTCATCACGTGAGTTCGGCGTGGAGGACTTTTAATTTTTCGTTTCCATCAGTGAATGGTAGTGCTGCCATTAGGGTGGGGGTTTCAAATGATTAAGCTAGTCACAGAGATGCCTGAGTGAGCAAGTGGGTTAGCGCATGGCTGTTTTCACCCTTTTCCCCATGAACCGAGCGACAAGTGAACGGAGAGAGCGGTAGTTACGGTCTCCGTGGTTGAGTAAGCAGCTGGGTTCAGGGAAGAAATGGCGAGGAGAAAATTTCTTGTTTGCGCTGTGTGTATTGGGGATTTTCTGAGAGGGAGGTTTTAAAAGAGTAACGGCATGTTGAGGCAGCCGTTATACAAGCGGGTGGCAAACGGGGATTACCGATGTCGGTTGTGTGCATTGATCTTTATAATGGTTCATGCGGTCATCTGTGTGCTGGGACTAGACCCGTGATGTTGTACTGGGATAACATCATGGGTCCAGTCCTAGACTGACCAATCGGAGCCCAAGACTTTTTCTTGCCATTGTATAATTAAACCTTTACATTAAATAGCTAACTTATCTGATTATATGATGCTCTGAACATATATCCTCTTATTAAAAGAAAAGAAAATAGAAAAATTAGTCCCATTTAGACTGGTTTTCCACCCATGAATACAATCACAAGTCATGTAAATAACAATTTTGCTTTGAAAATACATTAAAGATAGATTAATTTTTTTAGTTTAAGGTATGTTTTGAATAAAAAGTATTTTTACAACTTTCATAGGCAGGATCACATGTACAGGTGCTGGGATGTTTTGGGCATGAAATGTAGTTGGATGTGCCCAAGGTTGAAATAGGTAATTTACAAAGACACTAGAGATAGGATCTGAATAAGACTTACAAGAATTTACACACACAATATAACATGCTAGCATATATATGGTACTACTGTACAACAGCTTAAAAATACACCATTTATATTTAGCACTCAAACAGCACTCAATATGTTGACACCATCTTATTTTCACGGGAAGAACACTAGTGCTGCTATTGCATAGTGATTCACCTAATAGTCACAGTTTTTTTTATTTTTGTATTAATAGGAAACCAGTGAAAACAGCAAAAATAAAAAGACAGTGAATACAGTATTTCCTGTTATTGTTGGGGGTAGTAGTGCCCCTATAGTTAGGGTTGAACGAGAGGTTCTATGTCATACCCCTAACTTTCCACCTTATTAGCTTTGGCAGCATTTAAAGAAGTTACAGTAGTAGCGCCGAATTTGTCAAGCAATTTTGTGAGAGTCCCTATTTATCCTTCACAAAATTTAGGGGAAAAAATCCTCTGAAATTCTTTATGTTATACCTACAGAAAGGGGCCAGTACGTATTACACTACTTAAGTACCATCTGGTAGATTTTCAGCTACATTATTAGATGAGAGCACCCTCTCCAGGTAGCAGTGAACACACTAACAAACAAAATAAAATCCCTAACATAAGGTTTCACAGTTCTCACTACGGATTTTTAAAAATCCTTAAAAATCCCTTGACTAATTTGGTGCTACTACGGTAGTTGACATTTTGCATGTGTTGTTCAGGATGAAAGGTCTAAATTTGTTGAAAGTTTAATGACAGCTACATGTGTGGTTTTTGGGATCCACATATGTCATTCTCCTGTAGACGTCTAATTTGTTTTCTTACAATTAAATGGACTTTGGATTTGCTATCATGTACAGCCTACATGGAATGGATTTTTTCCCAAAACTTTCGTGGTAAAAGTCTACTGTACCAAGGTAGAGCTTTTGGAAAGTTTAGTGAAAAAATAGTAAATGTTTCCCGAGGTATAAGAATTTAAACTTTTTTTTTTCTGTTCTGAGTGTGCTCAGACGAGTTTTTGGGATAAAGTTGTGATGTGGCACCAAAAATTCTGCATTACAAAATCATTTGGTTTCTCACCCTTGCTTTTCACAGCAGCGATGAATGTCAAGAATTCATGAGACTGAATGTTAGGCTGTGGAAGCACAGGGCCCTCTAGTCCATGTGCTTCCATGTGGACTCAGTTACAGACACACAAGGCAGAAAGTTCATCTATTGGCCAATGTATTGGGCACTCTGCCACACATGGGTGTAGAGGTTCAGAGCCCTATGCCAAGAGGACAGTTGCTTCACTGTATAGTACTTAGGCATGTACGAACAACCCTGCATCTTTCATTCCCTGGTTGGGGGCTTCACTAAGAACACCATCCCCCCACCATCACCCCATCTAGCTAGGTTACTGAGCTCCCTCCTGAACTTAGCTCACTGATATGGGATCACAAAGCATACCTGCTGGGGTCACGACTGGCTCTACAGATAAAGTTTTTTTTTTTTTTTAACAAAGATAGATAGATAGATAGATAGATAGATAGATAGATTGCAAAAAACTCATTAATGCATCAGTGAGGCTTGAGACCCTCAAGGCACACCTCATGCCTGATTTTCTGACTCCAGGAAGGGGATGGGGTGTTAGGAATGGAAACCCTAATGTCATATTTCCCTACTTTTGTCACTTTATCCTCAACACTAACTGATGCATTAACGTAGTTTTTTTGCAATGAATTTCCTTACTTTTTGAAATAGTGTTATTGTAGCTTTGTTTACGGGCCCTGCGTGCACACCCATCTATAGTTTTTGATATAGAGAAATCGTATCCTTATTTGAATGTGCTCCCATCCCTCCATTGATGTCTGTGTGTGTATATCAGTAAATAAATATACACATACATATATATATATATATATATATATATATATATATATATATACACAATAGGGGTGAGTTGTAAACATTTTAAATAAAACCATGTATTCTCACGGAGTGAGAATAAATGCTGATAACATCACCACAGTGAAAATAAATAGATTTATTTTCACTGTGGTGATGTCACCTTTATTTATTTTCACTGTGGTGATATGACCACAGTGTGATATCTCATTGCTGCCTGCAGCTAACTCATTTAGCATTGCAAAACACACTCAACTGTTTTTAAGATTCCCAGCCCATTACTGTGATAATCTCAATTTGACTAAATCCTGCTTTCTAAGTGACACTGCTTCACAGAACAGTTTGTTTCTCACTGCTACCAAAAACTAACTCAATTTCTTTTGCAAAACACATTCAGCTGTTTCTAAGACTCCCAGCCCATTACTGTGATAATCTCAGCCTGACTACAGCCTGAATTCTAAATGACACTGCTTCACAAAACAGTTTGTTTCTCAGTCCTACCTAACACTAACTCAATTATCATTGCAAAACACACTCAGCTGGTTCCCACAGTGTTTGTAACACTCCCATCCCATTCAGAAAAACTCACACACAGAAGGAGCAAACACACAGAAACAGGAAAAGAACACAAGAAAACATAATACTTCTGAAACGTCTACCCCATTGTATAAATAGAACATATAATGTGCAGATCATATGCTATGGAAAACATTCTCACTCCTGCTTCATGAGCTCTGGATACTCTTACTTGTGCGTTCGGCATTCGAGATATCAAAAGCTCACTCTGCTGGAGTGAGAATATTTTCCATATCACACTCCTGCCCATTATGCATCCTACATATGTGTGTGTGTGTGTGTGTGTGTGTGTGTGTATATATATATATATATATATATATATATATATATATACTGTATATTCTTTGCAAAAACTACATTTAATGCATCATTTAGGGTTAAAGAAGAAAAAGCCAGGAAATAGAGAACATTAGGGTTGCCTCTAACCCCCACCCACCATCCCTCCACAGACTGACAAATGATGGGGTGTGTCGTTGGGGTTGTGAGGCCCAAAACTCATCCCAATCCATGTGTAAGTGGGTGGACATACTACACTAAAGGAGAATGGGGTGAACCCCAATGACACACCCCATAATTTGTCAGTCTGTGGAGGATGGAGGGTGGGGGGGTTAGAAGGCAACCCCAATGTTCTCATTTCCTGACTTTTTCTGCTTTAACCCTAAATGATGCATTAAACATAGTTTTTTGCAAATTATTTCCTTAGTTTTTGAGAAAGCATATTATAACTACCAAAAAAATATGCATTTTTTTGTACACTTGCATAATGCCTGGTTCATTGGCAATATTTATTAATACACATCACAAGAGATGTTTACTTTGCCAGTGAAAATGACGATTTTGTTTCCGTGAAAGGGTTCAGAGTGTATGACAATTTTATGATCATGTTTTGTTGTCCACATATGAAAAGAGCTTGTGGAATGATATCCAAAAGTCTGCCAAGAAGAAAAAAAAGGAAATGTCTATTACCAAAAGGTACCATAAAAAAGTTCCTTATTTTAAGCATACAACAATGCTGTATTGTTAACTCAAATGGTGACATATTTTTTTACAAGCTTTTCGTATATTGGGGTGTCAGACAGATGAAATATAACAACACAAATGGAAACCAGAAGACACTTAAGAGTAGATAAATACAATTTTAACATTTACTTTCGGTTCCAGTCACAAAACCAATGAGGGTTGATAGGGATTCGATCAGCCAACTCCAAGCTGGCACTAGTCCTTCAGGGACCAGCCCCCCCCATGGCTTGGGTAGAAGGAACCATGACAATCCTGGTGTGAGGTATAGAAGGGGGGGGAAGTCAAACTGTTACTTGACAGGTGATTGCTCACCAGTATCCCAGTTGAATTACTGAAGTGCTCCGCAGTCCGACAAGTCTGTATTACCTCTGTCTGCAGGCTTTGAATCCTAACTAGCTGGTGGACTGCCTCTGGGGTTAGCGGTAGCAAAGATGTCACTGACCCCAAAGTTGCCATCCATATGGGTTCCTGCCCTTAACTGCCCTTGGTATCCACATGCTGTACTGTGGACAGTTGCAATATTTTTCTGGTAGGTTTTGATGGCCAACTGGAAAATTCCCCCCACTGGTTGCAAACAACATATCATGTTCTTTGTTCATAGTAGGGGAGGCAGATACAGGCATGGCACCTTTTGTTCATCACTTTACTGTACACTTTTTATGTTGGCATGCTTGCACAGCCAACATCGTGGGACAGTGCAGCTTTAGAGGTGTGGTCGCTGTTGGGTGAATGCAAGGCATGCACCAGTAGGTGCATCCCGCATTCCCCAATCAGTCTTCATGCCGGTGCAACACCATGCATATATAATGTGGTGAGCATATCTAAGAAAAGGTCCACTGCAATCTGAGCAGAGGTTGTCAGATGCAGCAGTCCTTTTCTTGTCATGCTCACCGCCATTATGTACATGGCGGGGCACTGGCCATAGAACTGCCAACTTCAGGGGTGCCCAATCCCCTTGTCAGCTGCCCCTGCCCCCTGTGAATGTGCCAATGGGGGAGCCCACTCCCTGTCGGCATAAAGCACTGCCCAATTGTTTAATGCTGAGGGGGTGCCCAGTCCCCCTTGGCTCTGCACCCCCCCGCCCTTCTTTGTGTGTCGATGGGGTTGCCCAATCCCCATCGGCATAAACCCCCCCATGTTGTTTGCCGATGAGGGTGCCCATTCTCTGTCGGCCAGACACCTCCCCAAACAGTTAGGTGGCATGCTGGGAGCCCACCCCAGCATGCCAAATGCCCTGAAAACAGAAACTGTCCCAATGTTTTTCTTTTTTTTATAACCTGTAAAATGAAAATGGTCCTCGTAGTCTTGATGCCCCCACCCGCACCCACCCACTGTGCACCTGCCTTCCTCACCCCATGCCTTACCCGCGGAGTCTGGCGATGATCTTCTGTGGACCAGGAACACGTCTGCACTCTTCAAAGCCGACCGCAAACTGAAGAAATGCTGGTAAGCAGTATAATGGAATGAATAGGGTTTTTTCAACTTTAATGCATATCTCAGGCATTTTTGTGAATTTTGACCCCAAATTTTCAACATGGGTTTTTTGGGACCCCTTCTCATGAATTCTTTCACTGCCATGGCGTTATTCAGTCCCGAAAGGTGATTTCACAGTCACTGCAAGGAATCACCTTTCAGGACTGAGAAATGAAATGACAGTGCCACTGTTCATGAGAGGGGCTCTCAAAAAGCCTATGTTGCAAGTTAGGTGGGAAAAATCCCAAAAATGACTGTTTTACGAGCATGCATAGCAACTGTGCAATGCACGCTCGCACGTTTGCACATTCACACTATTTTCATGCCAGATTCTTAACATTGGCATTTTACCACACCTTCTTGTGAACCATACAGCTGTCATTTTTCACATCCTGCCTGAAATGTGTTTTCTCATTTTCAGCGCAGAATAGCATGGTTGCTGTGCAAAATCAGTGTTCAGGACACATTACAAAAATGACAGTGATACGGTTCATGAGCAGAGGTCTTAAAATGCCTGTGTTGAAAATTTGGTGACAATACTCCATAAAATGACTGTTTTACAAGCGTGCATAGCAACTGCGCAACACACGCTCATAAGTTAGTACATTTGTAATATTTTCACACCACATTCTCAACATTGGCATTTTAACACACCTTCTTGTGAACTGTATAGCTGTCATTTTTCACTTCCTTGCTGAAATGTGTTTTCACACTTTCGGCACAGAATACCGCATTTGCTGAGCGAAATCAGTGTTTGGGACACTTTACAAAAATGACAGTGACACTGTTCATGAGCCGAGATCCTAAAATACCTGTGTTGAAAATTTGGTGACAAAACTCCATAAAATGACTGTGTTACGAGTGTGCGTTGCGCAGTTTGCATGCACGCTCATACATTCGCAAACTTCTAATATTCTCACTCCAGATTTTCTACAGTGCCATTGTTCTGCACCTCCTAATGAACAGTACAGCTGTCATTTTTCACATCCTGACCAAAATCTGTTTTTGCAGTTCCAGCACAGAATAGCGTGGTCGTTGTGGAAAGTCCATGTTTGAGACACGTGATGAAAATGACAGTGACTCTGTTCATTAGCAGATGCCCTAAAATGCCTATGTTGAAAATTTGGGAATGAAAGTCAATTAAATGAGTGTTTTATGAGCGTGCATTGCACAGTTTGCACGCACGCTCATGACTTTGTGAATTTGCAATGCTTTCACTACAGCTGTTCATCATTGGCATTTTTCCATACCTCCTTATGAACACTGCAGCTGCCTGAAATGTGTTTTCGCACATCCGGCACAGAATTGCATGGCTGCTGTGCAAAATCAGTTTTTGGGACAGTTTGAGGAAATGATGGTGACACTATTCATGAGCAGAGGTCCTAAAATGCCTATGTTGAAAATGTGGTGCCGAAACTCCATACAATGACTGTGTTGTGCATTGTGCAGTTTCCACGCACCCTTGTAGCTTCGTCAATCTGCAATATTTTCATGCCACATTTTCACCACTGGCATTTGTGCACATCTCCTTATCAACAGCCCATCTGCCATTTTTCACAGCCTGCCCAAAATGTGTTTCTGCAGCTGTGGCGCACAATGGCATGCTCGCTGTGCAAAATCACCTTTTGAGACACATTCACAAAATCACAGCACTATGTGTTTCTAGCTACACCACTCCCACTGCCAATGTCAGCGCGACAACATTCGGCATTGACAAATGCTTGTTTAAATCTAGTATACAAGATTTGGGAGGCAACACAGCGATGATAGGTGCATTTGGTGCAAAACCAGAAGTGAAAATCTGCATTTTCACAAGCAAGATTCAATTGTCAAATATCATTTGAGTTACAGTTGAGCTGGCTTTTTGGTGAGAAACAAAATATTTAGGAGGAGGAAATGTTTATTTTTTGAAACCGACAAAAATAACTGAAAAAGCAGCATCAAGAGAACCAATTATGGTAAAAAGGTAGTTCTTCTAGTGTAAACAGTAGTACCCTGCGTCACCTTCATCCCTCAGCAGATCTCAGTTTTTTTTCACTTTGGGGTAATAAATCAAGTCTCCCACTACCATGCCAACACGGCAGACAATTTATGTATTTATTCATTGTCAGTATATGTTTTAAAACCAAAAATGAAAAGGAAAGAGGTGAAGTGGCAGAGCACGAGATAATTGCAACTGACAAGTGATAGTGGTGATTTTCTGTACGGCGAGACAAGCCCATAACACGCTTTTTGCTACTTTGTAAAAAAGGGAATGTCACAGAAACATTATAAAAATGTCCATAATCTGCACTACACAAAATGCAACCATAAGGAGAGACATAATTGAACCAGACAATACACAGATTTAAGATTTAATGTTCAAATATCTCAAGGTTATGATCCCAGGTCTGGCAGATTGTACTTTTTTTTTTTTTTTAATTTCGTTGTTTAACCAGGTATAGCACACTAAGCTGAAAGCTTTTTTACAGGAGCAACCTGGGAGCACAAGGAGGTTAAGTGATTTGCTCAGGGTCACACAGTATGCAAGTGGAAGTTGTGGGATTCAAACCCAGGTCTTGTCTGCTGGATGATACCAGATTTGTAGCTCAGAGCCTTAGACCACTGCGCTATACAAGGCACTATATGTGATACTCTATCACTACTTGTGATGAGCAAGACTGGAAATGCTGTTTCTTTCCCTCAGTTTTTTATTTTATCCTGGCTATTCAATAGATGGGGCAGTAAATCTAGAATAACATGACATTAAATGTACAGCACGTTTATGGTACATTGCCAAAGACATAAAACTCCATAGCTAGGGCTGGGTCTGTAAAAGGCTTGGATTCGCTGCCTTGCCTCTGAATTAGTAGTTATTTAATTCTTTGACCGTGAGGCTGCAAAATAATCGGCTGCGATAGCGACTGAAGATTTTGCAGACTCGCAGCCCAAGATCGTTAGTGAGCAGTGGCAGAAGATTATAAAAATGTAAAAGGCTATTTTTTGAAAAAACTAAAATATACCAGAGACATGGGTTGATAGAGGGAAGCCCCCTGATCTAAACCCATGCCTCTATTATTTCATAAGTCAACCGTGGGGGGAAATATTTACTTTTTTCCCAACCCCAAACTGAAAACAAGATGGCGGCCATCGCGATCAATTCATTTCTTGCAATAAAAGATTCTTTGATCATGAGCCTGCAAATTCTTTGATCATGAGGAGTGACCAGATGGACAAAACCCCATTCTTCTTTCACAAAATAACCATATAAATTTTCTCATAGACTTATATTGGGGCTAAAAAGTTTAATAACTTTTGAATGGATTAATATTTTTCACCAAACAAAAAGCGGCATGTTTCTTGACCCAAGCTCTTTCTATCTGTGTGCCATATTACCCCTTAAAGCCAGGCCTCATCTGCAAAAAGCCTTAGCTAGCAACAACCCCAGCTGTGATTCTCTGGACTCCAGAATTCTCCGATTAGTCATAGATACTGTACTAGCCCCTCTCACCAATGTTTTAAACCGGTCATTATGTCTTGGTCAATTTCCCAGTGCCTGGAAAATTGCAGAAATCTCCCCTAGCCATCAGAGTGGAGATGGAACCTCCCCTAACAATTGCAGGCCCATCTCCAGTCTCCCCCCTCCCTCCAAAGCACTAGAAAAAATAGTGGCCATTCAGCTCTCTGGGTATCTGGCCAAATATGACTTGCTGTGTCCAGAACAACATGGATTCTGCCCTGGACACAGCACCACTACAGCCCTCCTGGAGTTCTCCAAGCACCTCCACTCTGCTCTCGACTCTGGTCATGTTGCAGGTGCAGTGTTCATTGACCTTTCCAAGGCCTTTGACACTGTCTGTCACCCCCTCCTACTTGACTCCCTCCACCAACTTGGCTTCTCCCCTGGCCCACTGGCTTGGTTCATGAGTTACTTCTCTGCCAGATCACAGTGCATGAAGGTAAACAGCACCCTGTCCAGTACCCTGCCCATTTGCTCAGGGATCCCCCAGGGTTCCATCCTGGGCTCCGTTCTGTTCAGCCTATTTCTCAATACCGTCCCAAGCTCCTGCTCAGGCAACATGGTACTCTATGCTGATGATGCGGTTCTCCTTGCCTCCCACCACGACCCTGCATCTCTACAGGAATCTCTGCAGAACACATTCAACCAAGCCAAAAAGTGGTTCCTTGACCACTGGCTGTTCATTAACCTCAAAAAAACCTAATCTATGCCTTTTTCACATCATCAGAATAAGGACAAAAATGCCCCCCTCTGCATTCTCCCCAGTAATGCTCACCCTCTCGAGCAAGTGTCATCCTTCAAGTACCTGGGCATCACCTTCGACTCAGCTCTTACATTCCACACCCACATCAATACCCTGTCCTCAGCCATAAACTCTTGGACTGGCCTTCTCTATCGCCACAGAGATTGCCTCCCCCAAACTGCTCTCCAACTGGCCATCAATTCCTCCATCCCCCCTAGTGGACTACAGCCTACCTATCTATGCAGCAGCTGACAATATTGCTCTCACCAGAATCCAGACCTCGATAAACAAGGCCTGCAGGCTCCTGACCGGTGCATCCCTCTGCAGCCATACTTGCCTGCTCTATTCCACTGCCAAACTGCTCACCTTGGAGGAGTGCCTGTGCTACCAATCCTGCTTACTTGCCAAAAAATATCTGCTAAGACTCTCCCCCTAGGTGTCACCGTGTTTCTGTGGCTTGCTTCCCCATCAATTGTCAACCATAGCTCAGTTAAGGCCACCTTTCTGGTGACCCATACCAAGACCTCCCTAGCCCAAATGTCCTTCCACCTCAGCACCCCCACATGGTTCAACTACCTCCCACTCTCTGTCACTAAATCTACCAAAGCTGGTCCCTTTAAAGTCGTTCTCCATAACCACCTCTCTGGTACCTGAAGCTGCAGTTGCCCTTAATCAACCTAATGTTGGGGTCCCTCCCCATTTCTTGCCCATAGCCTTGACAATGTCTGTTGGCCTGCTCCCCCCCCTTTCTTTCTTTTTTTTTATACGATTGCTGTTTACTGCATGTAACTTTATCCCATAAAGCACTGTTATATTGTGTTCTTTTTGTTATCTGTATTGCACCTGTATGTTACCACTGTTGTATCTCACACTGTAACCGTATCTACCCTCCCTGCGATGAGGCGCCTTTGTAAATGAGTCCATGACTTAAAGGTTGTAAATCTGACTTTCAAAATAAATAAATAAATAAAACATGCCATGTCTCAGACCAGAAGACCACACCACGGCCGTGCAGTGCCATGGACAAAATCCAAAAAACCACCAAAAGAACCGGTGAAAAGTGCATTTTTCAACATTTTGGTGCACAAAAACCATAAGTACAACTGAAATGCAACTTGCAAATCAAGAGATCTACCATTCTCCACCACGCATATCAAAGTTCATGTAAATCCATTGAATGGGTCCAAACATTTTGAAGTGCAAAATTTCAAGTTTAACATAGAAGTGCCTTCATAACCCTAGACATAGGGGTGCGACTGCGCCCCTGTAATACACATCTATATATATATATATATATATATATATGTATATATATTTATACTGTAGAATAGGACATATTCGGTGTACATACATTTTCACTATATTCACTGAAGTACTCAGAAGCGTGAACATTAAAGTATGCTAATTAGCACGTTTTCCATTGAGGTGCATGGAAGACTTTTAGTTTAGAGTGAAAATCAATTTACACAAATTTGGCCACTTTGTGGCTAACGTTATATTTAATTGACACATTATTTTCCTATTCTACAGTATATATATATATTTTGCTGTGGAAGGGCCGTGCATTTACATTTATTTATTTATTTATTTTCAGTCATTGGTAACTGGGAGGGCCCACTAGGCACAAGTGCCTGTTTTCAGGTGCGACCTGGGAGCACTGGGTGGTTAAGTGACTTGCTCAGAGTCACACAGTATGCAAGTGGAGGCTGTGTGAATCAAACCAAGGTCTGGAGTGTTGGATGTACGAAGCTCGTTCATAGCTTATCACTCTAACCTCTAGGCTATACTGCCAGCCCCAATAGTGACCAGATTGTCAGCATAGCCATCTTATTACCCCACCTCATTTGTCTGGTACAGAACATTCTTGAATTCCCACCAAATACATAATTCCATTCAACTCTGCAACTCCTACAAGTGTGGAAATTAGAAGTAAACTTGTGGCCCAACTGCAAATTCTGGTTTTGGAATATGGTTCTTTCTTTTATATGCATTCCACTCAACTTGCATTAAGGTGTATTGAACAAATCTATTATAGACTAGGAAAATTTATTACAAAAAGTAAGCATCTTTGTATCCTGTTTGGAAAATTGAATTGGCTACAACTCAAGTGCAAGAGAACTTATTTATGGTTAGTTTGGTGCCACAAGTTAATCTTTTGTAAAGATAAACATCCACTGAAACACCTAGTAATAACCACTCCCCCTTAAGCTAGAAAAATTAAGGAAAAATAAGCAGATTATCCCACTAGAAAGATCTTATAATAGATTAGGTAACACCACATTACAAAACAGTCTGTCAAACCATTGAAATGAATTACCATACAACCTGAAAATTGTGCAAAATACTACTACTTTTAAAAAGCTTCTGTTCAAACACTTTAACTCCAATTGTACGTGATTTAGTTAATGTCTTATATTCCATGTTGTATGTAAAGTTTGATTTTTGAACTATGAATTTATTTTGTTATATGTAATATCACAGGTCTTTGTTGAAATTGGGGGTTGTTCCCCGACAAATGAATCCTGTATAAAAATAAAATGTTGTCAATCAAAACTCTTACTACATTCTGTGCCACAAGCACAAAAACACATTTTGGCCAGGATTTGAAAAATGACAGTCATAATATACATGAGGTGGGGTAATAATAAGTCTATTTTGAAAATTTTGGGTAAAAATATTTTAAATTTACGATGTTACGAGCGTGCGTAGCAAAATTGCAATGAATGGTCATAACTTTGCCATTGTAACATATTTTGACCCCAAATTTTCAACATAGCCATCTTATTACCCCACCTCTTGTATTCAGTAAAGACAAATTTTCAAATCCATGCCAAAATTGTATTTCACACAACTGCAATGCCATTCTGTGTCGCCGGTGTGGAAACACATTTTGGTCAGGATTAGAAAAATGACAGCTGTAACGTACATGAGGTGGGGTAATCAGCTGTGTGTGTTGAAAATTTGGTGTCAAAATATTAACAATTTTCATAGTTACAAGCGTTCATAGTTTAATTGCAACAAATGTTCATAACTTTGCCATATTTACATATTTTCACCCAAATTTTCAACATAGCCTCCCTATGACCCCACCTCATGACAATATGACTGTCATTATGCAACCCTGTCCAAAAGGTGAACTTGCAAAGTGACTGTAAAATCACCTTTCAGACAGTAGTTGTTTACTGACAATAATAGTGTTCATGAGGTGGGGTCCCCAACAAGCTATGTTGAACATTTGGGGTCAAAATCTAAAAACCTGGCTGAGTAAAGAATTAAAGTTGAACTCTCCATTGAAATACATTGAATGCATTTACCTTACTTTCTCATATTGAAGTTGCCAGTTCTAGCAGCAAGACGTGTCTTTGATTTTACAATGGGTTTCGAACCTGGGACGCCTTCAGGTGAGTGAGGGTCTGTGGGGGTGTCATGGGGGGAGCAGTGGGTGCACACTGAGAGGTTGGGCAGGGGTGTGGGTGTGGTCAGTGACGGATTTTTTTGGAAGGTTTTAAAAAAAGACACCGAAGGACAGTTTTCTTTATTTCAGCAAAAGAGGTGATGCTAAGAGCTCTTTAATGTTCTGAACCTCATGAAGCTCTGTCATGGAGGGCAAGCCACAAGTGGAGAAACATGTAGACTAGGGTGTGGGTGGGACATGGTTTGGGATGTTCAACAGACTCCTTAGGTGAAAGAGTGATGAACTGAAAAGATGGACAGATGTCCTGACCAGGCTGAGGGAACACTGGTTGATAAAGAGAATATATAAAAAAGTAACATAGTGAGGTTTTCCATTTGCGCACCTTTCTTATCCAATGATATTTGATTGCACAAACTGGTTCATGTTTAATATAGGAACAATCATTTTGAGGTCATTAGCATTTGATTTACTGAACTTTGCTTGCTGTTTGGCAGGAAAGCCACTACTGCTTTATTTGGAACTAGCAAGTCCACGACTGCCCCTTTAGGAACTTATTTATTATCAATGGATTTGCTTTAGGAGTATGTAATTTAGTGAGTGTCTCAATCTCTGTAAGGGGATTCTCTCGTTAATCATATTCCTGATCTGTGTTACAAGAAATGTCGATTGCTCTCCTATTTCCCACTGTTTTACTAAGAGTTCTGTCCTAAAACATATGCACCACAGTTGTATGCAAATGGAATGTGATCAGAGGGTGAGGGGTGTCACTAGACACCTTAGGGAACTAACGTTTTAAAAACAGGGATGCGATCATAGGGAGGGGGGCTGCCACTAGACACCAGGGAACTAAAGTTTTAAAAACAGGGATGCCACCGCATACTGTTACACACTGTTTTCCACAACATAAAACACAGATAACATTTACAGAAAGGACCATTAGTGTAATAACTCAACAAATACTGTATTTATCATATAAAGTCCAAACTCAGTTAATTAAGTTCTATTTAAAACATTTTCCAAAATCTTGTCAATATTCCTCAAGGATATAGGGACAAACTGTAATTTCAAATAAAATAATAATGACAGAAACAGCCTCATCGTA
The DNA here is from genome assembly GCA_016271365.2 of Neoceratodus forsteri. Taxonomy (NCBI): domain Eukaryota; kingdom Metazoa; phylum Chordata; order Ceratodontiformes; family Ceratodontidae; genus Neoceratodus; species Neoceratodus forsteri. Next base: position 922,504,854 of record CM057455.1, on the reverse strand, counting down.
CTGTCCATGGGGACTTATAAATAGAGGAAAACAAGGAGCTATTTTCTTAAGCCACAAGTTTAATCTCAGTACTCAGAGTTGGTTTATTCCAATAGCTCATTGAATGGCTATGCAATTGTAGGATCTGCAACTGGAATGCCAGCATGATGCAGTGATGGTGGTCATCTGATCTCAAAGAACAGACTTGGAACCTTAGAGAAAGAAAAGACCATGATGGAATAGGTGGGAGAGTTGCGTGACAGTGCCTACACAGTTGGGGTACAATAATATTCACTTGCTTTCCTTAATTGTGCAGTGACAAAAACAGAAATATATGGAATCTGATTGCTTAAAATATGGTTGAGCACTGATTTTTTTAATTTTTGTTTTACTGTATCCAATAGAATTAGTCAGCACAATGGTTCAAATAGGACTTGTTGATTTTGCTTTAGTGCTGGGAATAATATCATGGGTGCGCTGCATACATCACAACATCTAGCCTCAGAAATCAAGAGCAAGGCTTTAAAAAAGCTGTGCTCTAGAAAAATTTATTGTAAAGGGCACAAATGAGGAAAATCACACAAATAGACAATGCCGCATATCATATGTACACAACTGCCTCAGCTGTTCAACCAATTCATTTGCAATTTTTTTAACATGATTTGAAAAAAATTATCAGCTGAGGCGGGGAAAGAGGCAGGGTGAGTATGTCAAACTGCACAGCTTCCAAATTATGTAATTGTACATGATGTGACTTTCCTTCCACCATGCACTTGTCAACACAGAATGGGGAAATCGGGCTGCAGGACCAGTCAAATCACAAGGTTGAAAAATACTAATTATTGATGAAATAAAACACTCACTCATTTTAAATAGTGTTAACTTATTAAAGCCTGCATGATAACAATTTACAATACTGCTTTATATGATTTTTTAATTTATTTAATAGAAATGGCCAATATTGGGATCACGGAGAGCAGTGATCACAGAGGTGGTGGCGGTGGGACCACAGAGTGCACCTATCGGGTCCCAATGAGCCATATACTGTATATGTGTTGGTCTCTCTCCAGGATCTCAAAGGTGACTGAAAATGACCCGCCCCATGAAACGCGATCTTTTTTCATGACTGGTGATATGGAAAAAGATTCTTTTTTGTATTACGCAGTCACAAAAAAAGATTTAAAATGTGAAAATACACATGTTCGGGGGAATTTTTTCAACACTAAAGCACAGAGCACAACTAGCAGAGTCCCGATGAACCACAGAGATGTGTTGGTCTCTTTCCAGGAAGTCATTTTTGTGGGTTTTTGATTTTTATTTTGAAAAAACAGACACAAGCCAGAGGCAAACAAAAAAAGGAATTTACCCATATGAAAGGAATGCTTTTTCATTTCATACAGCTATTTTTTAGTGCTTGCTGAGCATGCTCAGAAATTATTTTTCACATTTTAACAATAGAATAACTTAAAAACAGCTTTTTGTTTTTTTCATCAGACTAGCAAAAGGCACATCTGTGGGCTAGTCACTTTTTAACCCGAAAATGTCTGACTAAAATTCCAAACCATCTGGGCTGTAGACAAGTTCAAAGAAAAATCCGAGTGAAGTCAATGAGTGACAAAATGCTTTTTTCAGCTGGTCTGGTGGCACTGAGGGTTGAGGTGCTGTATGCCACACCTTGCACTGTGCCAGTGACCCAGGTTCTGGAACAGACTCTGGTTGTAGAGGGTCTGAGTGACAAAGGAAGGATTGAACATCCCAATGAATGCTCTCCTCCTTCAGGGGTGGGATACCGGGGTGCTTCATAACCTGATGCTCCTGAAGTTGGTGGAAGCATGGGCTTTTGGGGCACTGGCAGCTCTGCCTTGCAGAGTCAGAGAGGGGGGATGCTATTAGGAGCTTGAAAGATGGTGTGAGTCTGCATGTCACCTAGCCTATATGTGTGCCCTTCACATCAGCATCCCAGGGGTTGGGATTAAAATCGGGGAAAAATTCAAAACACCACAGCCCTATGAGCAATAATAAACTGGGGATGGGATGCCTTGGGGAATTGTCCTGGTGGATAGAGTAAGAGGAGGTACGAGGCCTCCTCTGACAGGTGTGGGAGCTGGGCAAGTGAAAAAAACATTTTTTTTTACCTCTCCAGAACTCGAAAACCAAACATACAACTGGAAGGTAACTTGCCACATTAAGAGATCTGCTCTGTGTGATGATGAATGTCAATTTGCATGCAAATCTGTTGAATGGTTGCAAAGTTGTTAAAGTGTAAAATTGAGTTTAACATTGAAGTGCCTAATCAACCCTAACTATCGGGGTGAAACCACACATATATATATATGTATATACACATGTGTTTTTTTATTTTGATGTCAAATTTTCAAGATAATCATTTTACAACTCCTGATATAAACATGAACTGTATAATGTATAGTATATTGGCCAAAGTGTAATTTTGCATCAGAAGTATGAAAATACATCTCTCCAAGGATTTAAAAAAATTACACCTGCCACATTTATGTGATGGTGTGGAAAAATAACTATGTTGAATGTCTGGAATCAAAATATTGAACATTTGCATTATGAATGAATGCTGAAATACTGCAATTTTACATAGAAACATAGAAGTTGATGGCAGATAAGGACTGCAAGGCCCATCCAGTCTGCCAATTTCTTTTTCTACCTTATAAATGTGCCATCGGCCTCTGCTCTGTCAGTGGCCTATCTATTCATACTCATTTGTATTGCTCCCTTATGCCTATCCCATGCCTGTTTGAAACCCTGCACTGTATTCATAGCCACCACTTCTTGAGGTAGGCCATTCCATGCATCCACCACCCTTTCTGTGAAAAGAATTTCCTCACATTCCCCTTAATCGGCCCCCCTAATCTCATGCTGTGTCCTCTTGTCCTGCTATTTTTCTTATATTTAAACATGTTAGACTGTTTCACCTTGTTAATGCCCTTAGGTGTTTGAATGTCTCGATCATATCACCTCTCTCCCTCCTTTGCTCTAGGGTATACATATTGAGCTCCGTTAATCTGTCCTCATATGTCTTCTGATGCAGTTCCTGCACCATTTTGGTTGCCCTTTTCTGGACTGCCTCAATTTGGTTAATGTCCTTGTGAAGGTGTGGTCTCCAGTACTGCATGCAGTACTCCAGATGGGGCCTAACCAGTGTCTTGTAAAGAGGGATTATTACTTCCCTCTTACGACTTGTGATACCCCTACTAATACACCCTAACATTCCCCTAGCCTTACCTAATGCTTTAGAGGTGTGCTTGGATGATTTCAGGTCATTGGTGATGATGATGCCCAAGTCTCTTTCTTCCTTTGTGACTGCCAGCAACTCCCCTCCCAACCTATAGGTGCCTTCAGAGTTTCCCTTCCCTATGTGCATGATCTTGCACTTCTTTGCATTAAATCCCAGTTGCCACTCTTCTGACCATTTTGCTAGTTTATCCAGATCTCTTCTCATTCTGCCCACCCCATCTGGATCATCTACACTGTTGCAGATCTTGGTGTCATCTGCAAACAGACAAGCCTTACCCTCTAGTTATTCTGCAATGTCACTAATGAAGATATTGAAGAGGACTGGCCCCAGAACTGATCCCTCAGGTACTCCACTTGTGACTTGCATCTCTTCTGACTGTATACCATTTACCACCACTCTCTGTTTTCTGCCTGTCAACCAGTTTGTCACCCAGTTGACCAACTTCTGGCCCACCCCAAGCCTATTTATCAATCTTATATGTGGAACAGTGTCGAAAGCTTTGCTGAAGTCAAGGTAGGCAACATCAGCTGCACCCCTTGGTCCACCACTCTGGTTACCCAGTCAAGGAAATCTATGAAATTAGTTTGACAGAACCTTTCTTTTGCAAACCCATGCTGTCTTTGATCCTGTGCCCCTATGGATTCCAGGTGTTGCACTATCCTTTCCTTAAGGAGTGCCTCCATAATCTTGCCCACTACTGAGGTAAGACTGAGTGATCTGTAGTTACCTGCCTCCTCCCTGTTACCATTCTTGTGGAACGTGATCACATGAGCCCTTCTCCAGTCTTCTGGGACCTCTCCTGTGCTCAGAGATTCACTAAACATTCTGCTAATGGCTCTGCTAGTTCCACCCTTTGCTCCTTAAGTACCCTGGGATGTATGCCATCAGGTCCCATTGCCTTGTCCATCCTGAGCTTAGCAAGCTCTTGTAGGACCCTTTCTTTTGTGAAGGGAGTAGTGCTCACCTCCCTCCCCCCTGTGTCCATGGTGCTGAGCTGTGGTCCCTGCCCTACCTTCTTTTCAGTAAATACTGAGCAAAAGTATCTATTTAGGATAGATGCTTTTACAGGATCCTCCTCCTCACATGCCCCCTTTTCTCCTTTGAGCTTAGCAATACCCCCTCTGGACTTTCTTCTTGCACTAATGCATCTATAGAAAGTCTTGTCACCTTCTTTTACTGTTCATGCTAGTGTTTCCTCAGTTTGGGACTTTTCCTGCCTTACTTCCTTCTCTGCTTCCCTTAGGGCAGTTTGTTATGCCTCCCTATCTTCATCCTGCTGTGTTTCCTTATATTTCCTGAAGGCCAGTCTTTTGGCTCTGACCTTTTCTGCTACTGTATTTGAGAACTAAAGTGGTTTCCTTCTTTTGCATGTCCTTTTCTCTCTAACAGAATGGGATGTTGCTTCATGTAGTGCATCCTTAATGCTTGAACACTTTGCCTGTACCCCCTCACCTGTGTTTCTTTTCGCCAGGGCTAGCTAACTCTGTTGGCCATCTTATCAAAGTCAGCTCCTCTGAAGTCCCATATTTTTACCTTGGAATGGGATGATTTAGATGTAGTGGCCAAATTGAACCATACCATGTGATGGTCACTGTCCCCCAGGTGACCTTCTACTTGTAGATCTGTGATCCCTTCCCTGTTAGTCAGTACTAGATCTAGGATAGCCCTGTCTCTTGTGGGTTGTTGTACCAGTTGTTTGAGGCCATCCCCCTGCAGGAAATCCACCATGTGTCTAGTTCTGCCAGATGTTCCTGCTGGTATTGACCAATCTGTATCCAGCATGTTGAAGTCTCCCATTGTCAGAACCTCTCCTATAGCTGTCATGTTTTGTATATCTTCTAACTGTAATGTGTCTGTGTCCTCCCCCTGGTCTGGGGGCCTGTAGACAACCCCAGTTCTTATGGCTGTCCCATTTCCTGTTTCCAGGGTGATCAACAGTTCTTCTGGCTCCTTATGTGTATTCTGAATTTTTGTAGCTTTGATATTTTCATTGACATACAGGGTCACTCCACCCCCCCTTTTTGTACCTCCGTCTCTTCTGAACAGTACATAGTCAGGTACTGAAGTCTCCCAAGTGTGGTTACTGGTAAACCACATCTCACTAATTGCTACTATGTCCAGTTTAGCCTCTGATATTATTGCTTGCAGGTCTGGGATCTTATTTCCCAGGCTGTGAACATTTGGGTACATGATTTTCCATTGGCCAGATTTTGGTGTGTTAGTTGTTGGGTGAGGTTTGGCATTTCCCCTGTGCATCGTATGGGGAGGCAGACCTTTTTTCTTACCTGGTAATGCAAATGAACTGCAAACATGCTGAATCACTGTTTGGCCACTAGCCGAGGGGGGAGGGGTGTTCTTCCCATTCGACGTATGAGGTGCTGCACCCCTCTCCCCATTTGCTAGTTTAAATATTCTGCAAAGACATCAAACTTCTGCCCCATGCACTGACTCCCTCCTTAGTCAGATGCAGTCCATCAAATTTAAAGAACTTTCACTCCCAGAACTGTTGCCAGTTCCCTACAAATCTGTATCCTTTTTCCTGGCACCAGCCCTTGACTCACATGTTTAGCTCCCCTATCTCCCCTTCTCTGACCTTCTGTCCATCTGCCCCCCTCTCCCAGACTGGCAGGATCTCAGAGAAGGAGATGGCAGATGAAATGGATGATAGTTTGTCACCCAGCCGGTCAGGTGTTCCTTGGTCTCCACAACTGACCGGCTGGCGAGATCATTAGTCTCTATGTGTACCAGGATGTCAATGTTTTCTCCTGCTTTGTGAACAATTTTATCAATCTGGTCAGTGTCTCTCCACGCTGATGTACCTGGGAGACATCTGACCATTACCCTTGGCTGGAGATGGGTATCAATTCCCCAAATCATGGAGTCGCCTATGATCAGAAGTTTTTTGGATTTCTTTTTTGCTTTTTTCATTCCTGATTTGGGCAAGTTTTGTTGTGCTAGCTCCTGTGCTGCAGTGTCCTGCTCTGCAGTGTCCTCTGCCCTTTTGTTTGATTTCAGAGATAGAGGCAGATACCTGTTTGTAGTGTTTATATTGTTTTTGGAGGTAATATGTTGGAGAGCACAGAGTGATGGGGCACCCAATTTGCCCCTCCTAACCATCTGCCAACCTCCTGGACCAACTACCCTCTGCTGTGTAGGTTTTTCTGTTGGATGTTGGGGAAATGGCAGGTGGTTCTTATAATGTTTTTCCTCTTGAATATGAGATTGGAGACATACAATCTCTGCCCATGCTGCCCAGACCTGAGCTCTGAGATCTCTAGTGGCCCAGCATGTGGGAGAGTGTCCTAAATCCTGTAAGACTGTCCTACTGAAAAGTGTCCCACAGTACCTGCAGTTAATAATATCCATTCCAGATAAGTTGCTGGGTTTATAACCTGGTCAGAGTAATTAGAAGGAGGAAAATGCAAGTAACGGTTTGATTTTGTATTTTGGTTTTGTATAACTTGTTATAACAAGTTAAATTACTAGTGCCCCTGTAAATGAGCTCACCTTGTGGATGCCCCACTGATCTTCCCCTTCCTGCTCTGCCACAGGAAATGTCACAACTGTGATACCCTATAAAAGGAGTTTAGTGTGGGGTGGTTGGGGATGGGGGTGGGTGGCTGGGCCCTTCCCCTGCTGAAAAAAGAAGAACCACGGATGAAAGAACAAGGAGGTAAGAGCAGAAACAATCAGTCAACAACAAATGCAGTAACCCTGAAAGCTTATACTAATGTTAGATAAAACTGTAAAACCTGTAAAGCACCACCTGTAATAATTTCAGAGAAGATATAACCTGTAAGAAACACTTTGCTACAGAGAAAAATAAAGCAGTAACTGAAGATATACCTTGTAAAAGACAGTTTGAATCAGAAGATTACAGCAGTAATCTGTTAGCACACACCTGTAGGCACACCTTGAAATAATGCAGAAGAAGGTATACCAGCAACAACAATTTGAATCAGAGAAAAATAAAGCAATGAAATGTCATAACCTGAGCATTTTGACATATTTTTACATCAAACTGTCAGCATAGAATTCCTATTACCCCAGTTCATGATCTGCTAGGTACAAATGATCATATTATGGCTGAAACATCATTCAGCACCACAGAGCCTCATTCTGTGCCATAGGTGTGAAACCACATTTTGGCAAGAATTTGAAAAATGGCAGCTGTTATATTCATGAGGTGGTGTGAAGAAATGACTAAGTTGAAAATTTGAGGCCAAAATATTTAAAATTACCAAAGTTATGAGAAAACATAGAAAGCTTTCAATGTAAGCTTATAACTTAGTCATTTTTACATATTTTCCCCCCAAATTTTCAAAACAGCCTTCTTATGATGCCACATCATGAACAAGGTGTTCACAATTTTCTGATCACACTCAAAAGGTAATTTTGCAAAACAAACACAAAAATCACCTTTTGGGCTACAGTAGCAAAATTCCACCTTTATTGGTTATGATGGGGGACCCAAAAGCCGATGTTGAAATTCTGGGGCCAAAATATGTAAACGTGACAAAGTTATGAATCAAAGTTCCAAACCACATTGAAATACATTGAACTGCACATACCTGATTTTCTCATATTGCAGTTGCTGGTTCCAGCAGCAAGTTGTGTCTTCAATTGGAGAGTGGATCTATGTCATAGAACATGTTCAGAAGAGTGAGGGTGTGCTGGGGTGTGATGGGGTGGTGGCAGCTGAGTGGGATGTTCAGTAGGGGTGAGATCAGTGAGGGACCATTTCCTTTTTTACAGGGTTAAAAAAAACATAGAGGGAAAGTTTTCTTGATTTCAGGGATACAGTATTCTGACTCTGAGGACTAGGCACCCCAGAATTGTGCTCATATTCAGTAGCACTGGTGGTGTGATCACGCTGGTTCTGCAAGCTACATAGGGGTAGCAGGGGTGGATGACCAGGAGGGTTGGGGGTTAGGAGAAGTGATACTGGAGGTGGGCACCCAGGTCCACTTATACATTAAAAAATATATATATACTGTATATATATATATATTAGAGACAAAAAACTCTGTTTAATGCATCAGTTAGGGTTGCTCCACAGTGACAAAGAGAAATTTGATGTTAAGTTTGAACTCCCCTTAACCACCCCACCCCAACCCTGCCCCCACCCAGCATCAGGGTGTGCATTGGGGTCATCGGCCTAACTCTCACCCCATCACATGTGTAAAGAGGCTGAGGTGGTGAACTATAGGAGAATGGGGTGAGAGTTGGGACCGATGACCCCAATGCACCCGGTGCCAGCTGAGGCGGGCAGGGTGGGGAGTGCAAGGGGTTTTCAACCCTAACATCAAATTTCCTCAGTTTTGTCACTGTGGAACAACCCTAACTGATGCATTAAACAGAGTTTTCTGCCTCTAATTTCCTATCATTTTGAGAATGTGCAGTAGAAGTAGTGAATGAAATGTGGTGGTGGGAGTGCAGGGCCCACCACATGATGTTTTCTGACATAGTAACAGTAAGTACATGGGAAACTCAAGTGCTAACGGTTGCGCACATGGTGACAGAAACATAAATGGTAATGCAAACATTAATAGAAATGCAAGCGCAAAGTGATGCCAAACCAAACAGTGACACAAAAGGGAGACTTAGCCATCTAAAGAAATGCAAACTGTGCCATGCAGGGTCACAGTACAGCAATTGGAAACACAACTGGTAAAGTTAACAGCATAAATAACACCAAAGGGAACCAAAACAGAAACACAATCTCAAGCGCACACAGAAACGCAAACCGTAATGCGTACGGTCACGGTACCGTAATTGTAAACGCAAATGGTAAAGTTAACATGAACAATAATGCCAAAGGAAACAGAAAGAGAAGTGGGAATAGAAGCACATATGGAAACGCAAACTGTAAGGCACACGGTCACGTTACCACAGTTTGTAAACACAAATGTTAATGGTAACAGCAACAATAACGCCAAAGGAAACAGAAATGCAAAAGCAAATGGAAGCACATATGGAAATGCAAACCGTAATGGGCATGGGCACAGTAACGCAAATGGAAACGCAAATGATTACAGTAACAGCAATGGAGATGCAAACCAAAAGAGAAACGCAAATGCAAATGAAAGGGGTGTAGGAAATGCAAACTAAAATGCAAACAGAAACAGTAGTGGAAATGCAAATGGTAAGAGTAATGCAACCAAAAGTGCAAACGAGAATGCAGAGGGTAACGCACACAAAGGCGTACATGGGAATGGTAACGCAAATGGGTAAGGAAATGCAAGTGGAAATGCTAACTGTTACAGTAACGGAAGTGCACACCCTGTTTTTGCCCAACAGCTGAATAGAGAAACACAGTGTGCACAAAGAATGTATGCACAATAATGGGCCTCAGAGCAGAAAATGAGCTATTGGAATACTAAATTGCTTATATCTCAGGAACTGTGCGATATAGAAAAAAAATTAAATTTCACATGATTCATGAGTTTCCTGGCTAGGTGTAGCTGAATGTGTAGCCCATACACTATGCATTGTCACAACAAAAATTCCATATCTCACCATTTCTGAGATACGAGCCCTGAAATGTGCGGCGAACGTCACCATGTTAGTCTATGGGAAAAAAATGTCAAATTTGGAGTACTGTAACTTGGCATCCATGCAATATTTTGTCACCAAACCACCAAAAGCCACATCTGAGAGATGTTGGCTCCCTTCCCTCCAAATTTTAGCTCAAAAGACCAAACAGTTCTTTAGCAGCAGGGTGGCAAAGAACTCCTGTCATTTTGGCCATTGTCTGGAAAAGTAGTGTCACAATTTGTGAAAGCTTTCACAAAATTTTGCGAAAGTGTCACAGGTGAGACACTACTTTGTGACGCTACTTTTTCCAGAAATTTGGAAAACATATTTCTGGGGTGTTTAACCCCAAAATAAAGACATGGCTAGCATCCTGAGGGTCCAACTAGGTGAACACAAAAATAATTGTGTTCCTAGAGGTTCCCAATTTTAAATGCCATGGATTTTTCTGATCAATAACTTAAAAAACCGACAGATTTGCCACACTACTAGGGCCATTTACGACACTAAAAAGTGCATCTGCGAAAGTGAACTTTTTGTTAACTTTTCCCATTGACTTATAATGGGAACTTGTTTTTTGAATAACTTTTGAACTCTTCAATATTTTTTCACAAAATCTTCAAAAGGCACATCAGAGACCCCGGCTGCACGTTCACTGAAGTTTTTGGACCAGTCGAGCAAACCATGTGACCTGTACACGTGAGCAAAGAATGCTCAAAAAAGTGTAATTGTGCATACGGATGTTGCTTAATAACTCCGCAGCCATATATCCAACCGGTATGAACATTGTCAGAGCCCAAGATCTACCATGCCCAACTGAGCATACCAAATTTCTGGAATATCCATTGAAAGGTGGTATAGCTATTAAGGTGCAAAGTTTGACCCTTTAACCTTAAAAGTGCTACTCTACCATAATATATACTGTATATTATAGTGGCACAGTCATGCCACTATATTTAGGGTTGAAATGTCACTTCCATGTTAAAATCAATATTTTGTGTGTTAATAACTTTGGACCCATTGAACAAATTTGCCTGAAATTTGATATGCGTGGTGAGGCATGGTAGATCTCTTGATCTGCTAGATTTAGTTTCAGTCGGACTTACAGTCTTTGTGTACCAAACTACTGAAAAATGCAAAATTATCCATTTTTGGAGGCAGCTTTAGGGATTTTGTATGTGGCCCTGTGCAGCCATCGCGTGGCATGCTGCTTTGTGAGATGGCTCATTTGAAAGAGCTTTGGTGGCTGAATATGCTGCTTTCTGTTTGGTAAAAAAATATTAAGGCATTCAAAAGTTATGCTACTTTTAAGTTCCCATTATAAGTAAACAGGAAAATTTATATGTGTTTTGGGAACAAACAATGGGGTTCTGGCCATCTGGTTTCACCTGGCAGTCAAAGAATTTGCAGCCTCTCGGTTCAAGAATTTTTGTCCCTGAGAATTCTTTGATCGAGAGGTCCGCTACTTTGTTTTTAGAGTTCTGATTGAAAAAACACAAATATCTCAGCTCGGGAATCACTCCAGAAGTAAAACTTGGATGGGTTTTACTCAGGGGGCTCCACTCTATTGAGCCATGCCTTTGGTTTTATCCAAAATGATAAAAAAATAGAGTTATGAGGTTTAAAAATCTTTGATCATGGCTCGCTAACGATCTTTGATCTCAAACCTGCAAATTCTTTCATTGCGAAATTCTTTGATCGCGCGATCTTGCATCAGGAGCGAGGGACAAGATGGCCAAATTAAAAAATCAATTTTCTCAGCCCAGGGGTGCCCTAGGAAGTCAAATGAGGGTGGGTTTTGCTCAGGGCGCTTCATTCAGTCGAACCATGGTGGTGGCTTACAGCAATTCCTTGTAATGTATGAATTACAGCATTTTTTATTCTTTGATCATGAGCCTACAAATTCTTTGATCGCAAGCCTGCAAATTCTTTAATCGTGAGATTCTTTGATCACGATCGTGCATCGTGAGCGAGGGATGAGATGGCAAGATTAAAAAATCTATTTTCTTTCCCAGGGGTGTCTTAGGAAGTCAAATGAGTGTGGGGTTTACTCAGGGACTTTGTTCTGTTGAACCATGCCAGTGGTTTACCACAATTCCCTGTAATTTGTGAATTACAGCATTTTTTTGTTCTTTGATCGTAAGCCTGCAAATTCTTTGATCTCTAGATTCTTTGATCATGATCTCTGATCGTGAGCGAGGGACGAGATGACCAAATGGAAAAATATAACTTTCTCAGCCCTGGGGTGGCCTAGGACCACAAATGAGGGTTCGTTCTGCTCAGGGGGGCTTCTCTCTCTCTAGAACGATGGTGGTGGTTTGCTGTATTTGTGGCAAAATTTTGATTTTGACTGATCCCGCCTATTGTTATTGAAAAAAAGAAATTAGTATTAAATTCGGCCAGCTCAAAACACTGATCATTTGGTTGCCTATTGAGAACGATCAATATCTCTAAACTGCAATACCTCAGTAACCCTGCATGCTGCTGGTGCAACTCGCAGAAGCTGTCAAAGCTGCTCTAATGCTCTTGCTGTCAAATCTTCCTGTCAGTATGTAAGGGAACACAGTGTGCTGATGAGTTTGTCAGGCAGTAATTTTATAAAAGGTTAATCACTTTCTATAACGTATAATGATGTCATTTATTTTTGACCAGGAGTGAGCATCTCAGAGGGCATAGAAGTTAAAGTTTAGTTATAGTGGGACCCTGATCTAATGAACCCCAATCCACCATAACTCCTTGTTTAACTTGACCCTTGCCACCCATTTCTTTCTAGTACCCACCCTATGCAAGATAAAGGTAAAGATGTTGGGTATCATAACGAGAGAAGTATTTTCCGCAGACAGAGATTTGGTGAAGCCACACCTCGGGAATGCAGTGCTGCACTATTTAAAGCATGGAGTTCAAACAATGCAGTAGTCAGCACCTGCACACTTTTCTGACACTTAACCACACTGCTTCAAATAGGTACAAAATGAAGAAACGAGCATACAGCACCTTATATCATTGACCAATTGTGCTTCTTTTTTATTGGATTTGTGTTTGCAGTAGTGTATCATACACAAATGGAGCAGCAGCCATAGTAAGCACATAACAAAACAGAACTGTTTGTTATGTGCCTACTAAGGATGTGCTTCATTTCTTCTTTTTTGCTACTTCAAGCAATGTTGTTCAGTGTCAGAACAGTGTGCAGGTGCCGGCTACTGAACTATTTGAACTTCTACTGTATTTCCCCATGTTCTTTCTCACTTACTTTGAGCTTTCAGAAAGCAGGAGGATTTACAAATGGCCCAAGCAAATCTATCTCCATTTAGCTATTTTACTGAGTTACCTTTCCCCTTCAGTAGTAGCACTAGTGTGTCAGGGAGTCAGTGTCTGCTTTGGGGCTAACCAGGGATTTAAATTTCTGTTATAAATGTGGCTGACCTGCTGGTGAGCATTTGGAGTTTGGAGTTATAGGATGCATGTGTGCTTTTTTGATGGTTTTAGGCATGTAGACTGTGTGCCCATGCTATGCCAAAAAATGCTTTCCAGAACATTACATTGCTTTGCAGAAAATGGGGTAAGAAATTATTTGAGCCTTTGGAACTTGAAGTTGTTGTGGTGTGTAGGGTTGTTTTTGGCATGTAGCAGGTTATGTTGATCAAGCCCATCGGCTCTGTGCCAAACATCAGTGTGCAAAAATGGTTAAAAATGAAAAAAAAATAATTAAAATAATGAAAAGAAATGAGGAAAATGAGCATTAGTGAATGTTTCAATGTGTTACAGTTTGGTGATTTGCTTAAAACAGGGGCAAATGAAAATTGCCATAACTGTACTGCTTTTATAAAACTGCCTGGGTGAGTGTAGGAAAGGAGAAATCATATTGTACGGTATTTTGATTGTTCAGTGTAGTGCTGTTGAAAATCGGACCTATTTTTATTTACGAGGTGATAACTATAACTTGGGCTAGCATAGCATTAAACACAGTTGCAGCATTACCTGACCTTTTGTAGAGGTTGTGACAACAAGGTTATCTGGTGCAAATGGCACTTGCAGCTCCTAGTGACAGAATCAGCTTGCATAATGGCATCACCTCCCCCACACACACATACAGCGTAAAACTATCAATGCATTACTGCTGATTCAAATTCTGCATCTGCTGCACTTAATGACTCGGCTCTCCTCAGTTAGTTGTTCTGAGTAGTATTGGCAAGGACAGTATATTAGGTTTTGTCTGGGTATGTACAACTGGTACATAAGCTTGATCCCAGGCAACACTAGCACCTTTCCAATCTATTTTTAACCCTTTCATAATGGTCTCAGTTGCATTCTAATATGTCCACAGCTGCAGCAGTATACGACTCATCAGTAACACTTTAAAAAACACACAGTAAACCAATGCAACCATCACAGGGGATTTATACTGTTATATTTGTGTTTACCAATTCACACTTGCCATTATAAGGTGTATATTTTTCTGACTACATCAGTGAGGGACATTACTGTATTTCTAAGTTTTAATTATTATTTTTGGTATTTTTTTTCTTCATGTAGATGGGTGTACAGATGACCTTACAAAAAAATATATATAACAGCACAGCCGTGTGTGAAGTGGCAGCACAAATAAAATAACAATTGCAGCAGGCAAGGATTACATATAGAATGGTTGTGCTGATAGTGCGCCATCAGCAAAGACAATCAAGTACCAAATACTTCCACAATTCCCATGACACATATCCGGACTTGTACAATTATCAGTGGGAAACCGCAGTCTTTAGAAGCCATGGACCACTGTAACAACTTCTGTTACATGGGAATCATTACAGTCTAATTTTGCTTTCATGTTTGCAATGCAGCCCTTTGCCAGTCTTCCTGGACCACCTCCTTCTGCCACAAGATTCATCTGACACGTCAGCACAGCATTCAGTGCAAAAGGTCCTAATGAGCATATCCAGTGAGGTTGACTTTCTTGATAAGCTCTACTGTTTACTCCCCAGATGTTTCTATAGTAAATTGTAACCTATCTGAGGGCTGACAGCATAGCACGTTGCACATAATTGACATCATGCTTAAGAAAAAAAGGGAGTAAGGACCATTAGGAGTAAAATAACAATAACCTGGGACTAAGTTTGCAGATGCAAACAATACCAGTGGATTACACCAATTGTAAACATGAATTGTGATGCTGTCTGAGTGATCTTTAATTGCTGTAATCAGTGGCAAATCTGATTTAATTATATTTGCAGGGGTACCAGTAGGCCACTGGGGTTTACTGCAATAACGGTCTCACTGTAGATTTTCCAAGTACTTCCCTTTTCTTTTCTGCACTGTTAGTGTTCATGTAGGGGGTCAAATGCATTGTAGTACAAGCTTTATTGCATTATGGTGATGAGAGTGTGACTATTTAATTTCTATCAGGTTTTCTGCATGTGTGTGTGTATGGGGGGGGGGGGGCAATGTAACAGGTCCAAACTAATTTTCCCTCTCTTGTGGTCAAATGGTTTTCCTGGGAAGCTATCTGCAGTTCAAGTGGTGGCCAGACTATTATTATTTAAATGTAGTATTTAGTGTTCTACGTTTTCCCTAGTCACCTTGTACCCTCCCCTCTATCCTATGCAGAGTACTTTGACCGGGCAAGCATAAACTGTGTGTGGTGGGACCTGAGAGAGACAGGTTTAGCTTTGTTTATAGCTATGTTACCTCTGGTTGTGGGGTATGGGGATTAAATAACCTGGAACTGGGACAGAATGAAGGAAAATATAAATTTGCCGATTTTACCAACATGGGATCATTGCCTTGTCTCAATTAGAACATTTGTTTTGGAAGCTGGTGGAGCTGGCTCTTTGCTGTCAGCCAGACACTCAGTTTTAGCTAAATTCTGCTGCTATTACCTGTGCCTCAAACAGTCGAGAGAGCTCTCCCTCTTGAATGTGCGACTTACTCGCCTCAGCCACTACCATTTGAATCATACAACTGACTGCATTATTGGTGTTCATAGAGGGAGATTAACACGTATGTGTTTCAACTGAATTATGGGGCTGCTATGATGATTTACAGTGTTTTACACAGTTATTTAGTTACTGTGATCTGACGTCAAGGATCGCCGAACATCTTATTTCCCATAACCCTACAATCAAGATTTGGGAGAGAAAGTTCAGCAACAAGGTAAACAGCTGTAAAAATATCAACATGTGTAAGCAACGCATTTGCACAGAATACCTTATTTAAAATTTGAACCAAACTGTATGCTGTACTAATGCCTCAACAGAGATGTCATTCAGAACTCAAATTTTACTTGGCGGCTCCCGTGACTCAAAAAGAATCCTCTTATACGGAGCTGCAACAGGATTAAGAATTTATGAAATAAAACAATACAAAATAGGGATAGGAGTCATAACAGAGTGAAAACATATTTTTATGAAAACATTTGACATTATTACTGCAGACAAAACCATCATGAGCATTTCCTGCCCCCTTTAAGTTAATAAATTAAAGATAATTAAGCAGCAACAGACTGGGTATTGCTTGTGTGTAAACAACACACACAAGCACGTCCAACTGTACAGTACTGCACTTTTAAAATTGACTGCTTCTGTTACTATGGCAACACGCAAGGGACTTCAGTGCATGTGTTCTGTACTTAAATATCCAAATATGTTCACTGAATGGCTGTGGTATCAAACATGAGCGATTCCATCAAAAGCTCCCATTAGTAATGAGGAGTGATACGGAATCTTTATTTATCTTATGTTGCCTATACTGCATTTGGATAGTGAGGGAACACATGACTTTCTAGTTTTATTTTGACTTGTCTTTCACCACAGGAGTGCCTGATGTGTATCAGGAAGAACTAGAATTTAATGCATATTTCTTAGACCCTTAGTTAATTTTTAATTTTTTTTTATTTTACATATTTTTGAAAGTTGGATTTACAACCTTTGAGTCAGGGACGCATTTACAAAGGTACCTCGTCACAGGGAGGGTAGACATGGTTACAGTGTGAGATACAACAGTGGTAACATTCAAGTGCAATAAAGATAATAAAAGAATATAATATAACAGTGGTTTGCAGAATAAAGTTACATGCAGTAAATAGCAATTGTATAAAGTAGAATAATAGTAGAAGTCACAACCCTGGTTGTACAGGGGATATACCTATGTGGAAGGGTGGAGGGGGGGCAGGGGTGAGGAAAAGAAAAAAAAAAAGGGAGGAAGCAGTCCAACAGTCATTGTCTAGGCTATGGGCCAGAAATGGAGAGGGACCCCAACATTAGGTTAATTAAGAGAAACTGCAGCTTTGGCTGCCAAAGAGGTGGTTACGGAGAGTGACTTTAAAGGGACCAATTTTGGTAGACTTAGTGACAGAGGGTGAAGGGAGTTGAACCATGTGGGGGCATGGTAGTGGAAGGACCTTTGGGCTAGGGAGGTCTTGGTACAAGGTACCAGAAAGGTGGCCTTAACTGAGCTACAGGTGGCATCAGATGGGGATGCAAGCCACAGGGACGTGGTGACCCCTGGAGGTGGAGAGTCCTAGCAGGGATGTTTTGGCAAGTAAGCAGGTTTGGTAGTGCAGGCGCTCCTCCAAGGTGAGCAGGTTGGCGATGGAATGAAGCAGGCAAGTATGGGTGTGGAGGGATGAGCCAGTCAGGAGCCTACATGCCTTGTTTATCGCAGTCTGGATTCTTTTGATGGTGGTATTGTCAGCCACAGCATAGATAGGTAGGCCGTAGTCCACTAGGAACAGGACAGAGGAGATGATGGCCAGTTGGAGAGTGGTTTGGGGGAGGCAATCTCTGTGGCGATAGAGAAGGCCAATCTGAGAGTTTATTGCTAAGAACAGGGTGTTGATGTGGGTGTGGAATGTAAGAGCAGAGTCAAAGGTGATGCCCAGGTACCTGTAGGATGACACCTGCTCGAGAAGGTGAGCATTACTGGGGAGAATACAGTGGGGGAATTTTTGGCCATATTCTGGTGATGCGAAAAAAGCATAGATTTGTTTTTTTTTAGGTTAATGACCACCCGGTGGTCAAGGAACCCCTTTCGGCTTGGTTGAATGTGTGCTGCAGGGATTCCTGTAGAGACACGGGGTCAGAGTGGGAGAAAAGAAGAACCGCATCATCAGCATAAAGTACCATATTGGCCAAGCAGCTGCTAGGGAGGGTGTTGAGAAATAGGCGGAACAGAACAGGGCCCAGGATGGAACCCTGGGGAACCCCCAAGCGAACGGGCAGGACATTGAACAGGGTGCCATTTACCTTCACACACTGTGATCTGGTGGAGAAGTAACTGGTGAAGCAAGCCAGTGGGTCAGGGGAGAAGCCAAGTTGGTGGAGGAAGTCAAGTAGGAGGGGGTGACAGACAGTGTCAAAGGCCTTGAGAGGTCAATGAACACTGCACCCGCAACCTGACCAGAGTTGAGAGTAGAGTGGAGGTGCTGGGAGAACTCCTGGAGGGCTGTAGTGGTGCTGTGTTCTGGGTGGAATCCATGTTGTTCTGGACACAGCAGGTCATAATTGGGCAGATACTTGGATAGCTGAATGGGCACTATTTTTTGAGTACTTTGGAGAGAGGGGAGAGAATGGAGATGGGGCTGAAATTGTTAGGGGAGGTTCTATCTCCACTCTTATGGATAGGGGTGATTTCTAAAATTTTACAGGCACTGGTAAATTGACCAAGTCATAGTGACCGGTGACTGCTGATTGATGGAAGTCATGAAGCACATCACTGATGGACCTTTTCATATGCACTTAGAATCTTTTCTCCTCATAAAAGCCATCTATGAGTCATTAATCCATTCTGAAACCCACACACTGATCAGTCCTGCATCACGCCCTCATCTGTGAGGTTTCAAAACGCTATGTGAATGGTAAGCAGTATAACAGTAATAATGGGAGCAAAAATATTATATGTTTCCATGTAATCTGAGGGATAATGCAGTTGAGAATTGTGTTGATATTAGTGGGTTTGTTGTATAGGGCACCCTTCCACTTAAATAAAATACTTGTAACATAACACTGTAAAATGTGTGTTTATAGGAAGGCCACAGGGTTTCTTTGCATCTATAAACAGGCGCACATGTTAGTGTGCCTTGTGCCACATGGCACATCAGTTCCACCTGCATAACAATTAGTTTAGGGAAAACACCTGCTAAATCACCAACACATATTATATTCAGTAGTTGCACTGTTATGGTAGCCAGAAACTTGCAAGTTGGTGGGTCGCGTGCTCCTACCAACTTGCGCTACTTTCTGCTTTTCTATTCGTTCTGAAAAAGTAAGGAAATTCTATGCAAACAACTGTGTTAATGCATCATTTAGGTTTAAAGCATAAAAAGTCAGGAAATGAGAGCTTTAGGGTTACCACTTCCCCCTGGACCCACCCGTCATCCCAAGACTGACAACTGACGGGGTGTGTCATTGGGTTCGTGAGGCCTAAATGTCACCCCATTCTAATTTACTGTGGATTGTGAATGTAATTTCAGATGGAATGGGGTGACATTCAGGCCTCACAACCCCAATGACACTCCCCGTCAGCTGTCAATCTTGGGATGATGGGTGAGTCCAGGGGGGAGGGACAACCCTAAATGTCTCATATAATATATAGACAGATAGGCAGGTGGATATGTAGGTAGGTAGACAGATGCATACATAGAACAGACATATTGCTATTTGTTGGTAGAATATGCATAATATGCAAAACATAATTATACAGACATAATCTCAAAATGCTTAGGATTAATTTTAAAAATATTAAAGCTTTATTCATAGACAGACAGATTGACTCAAGAGCAAGCATGGGGATTCCTTTTTGACCAAAAATGAATTTCTAGTAGGAAAAAATGTAAAACTCTGCATGGGGACAAATGCATCTTGAGGTTAATAAAAAATAAAATATATGTCCGATCTCTATACACAAAGGAAGCAATGACAAGTTAAATTCTCCTGAAACAATAAAGCAGTCAAGTATCCCCACCGTGGAATTCTAACAAAAGAGAAGTTAGTGGAAGGACACATGCAGCGAGTTAATACAAAGCTTGCATTTTCATCCAAGTAGAGTCAGCAGCAGTGTGCAGAATTTGCATCTGAAAGAGATGTATACAGCATGTTGTTTTAATAAATATACCTGTTTTGTTTTTATTTTTGGACTACCAGGTAAGTGCACTAGTCAGTACAGATGCCTGTTTTTAGGCAAGACCTGGGAGAGTTAAAGAAACATTACGGTAATAAAATCGGAAACCAAAATATAGCCTTAGTGTTATAGATGTAGTTTTCAGTCATTGTGCCTGTAAAGTGTTAATAGGTGCGGAATTCTGCATCTCTGACGAATGAAAATCTCAAACTTTTACATGTTATATCTTGGACACTGGTGTTTTACATTGAAATTTGGAGGGTGTTGATGGTACACACATGTTTACAAGTTGGTGGGAGTGCATGGCAACAAGGGTCCACAATCCCACCAAGTTCCGCAAGTTGGTGGGAACTCAGGGCCTGAAGGGCCCGTACTCCTGGCAATACTGAGATATACTTTTCTATTCTTTCTCAAAAGAAAGGAAATTCTATACAAAAACTGTGTTAATGCATCATTTAGGGTTAAAACAAAATGTCAGGAAATGAAAAATCTTTAGGGTTGCCCCTCCCCCCGTGGAACTGCCAATCATCCCAAGATTGACAGATGACAGGGGGTGTCATTGGGGTTGTGAGGCCTAAATGTTGCCCCATTCTTGTTCACTGTTGCTTCTCAATATGATCACACAAGGAATGGGGCAACATTTATGACTCACAACCCCAATGACACACCCAGTCATCTGTCAATCTTGCGATAGTTGGGGGGTCCACAAGGGGGGAGGGGCAATCCTAAAGATTTTTATTTCTGACGCTTTGTGTTTTTAACCTTAATGATGCATTAACAGTTTTTGTATAGACTATATATATATATATATATATATATATATATATATATATATATATATATACATATATATATATATATATATATATATATATATATATATATATATATATATATATATATATATATATATAAGGGGCCGTCATGCCCCTATAATTAGGGTTAAGTAGGCACTTTAATGTTAAACCTCAGTTTTTGCATGTTAAAAACTTTGCAACCATCTGGTCTGGTATGGTAGTTACGTTTCAGTCGAACTTACAGTTTTTACACAGCGACATGCTAAAAAACTTGTTTTTTGCCACTTTTGATATGTTTTTTGTCCATGACACTGTGATAACAGTGTGTGGTCTTTTGGTCTGAAAATTGGAACATAGAAAGAGGTTGGAACAAGAAACAATCCAGTATTGCTTTGGTAGAAAAATATTAATCCATTCTAAAGTTATTATATTTATAATTACTGGTGACCCCCTTTATCAACCTGTTTTTAGGCTCTCCAAAATGCTGTAATAACCCCAAATTGGGTTATTACGGTGTTTCTTAAAACTTCCTCTCACTAGCAGTGTCATTCTCTGTAGCATGCCACATTATTGGCCCTTACCCCCTCTGTGGGCAGGCCAAACATGGTGGCTAAAATTTACCTTTGTGATGGTCAGACTAGTCCTTTAAGTAATCCTAGACCAGCTGCAGTAAGTAATTTTTATCAATTATCTGGTTAATTCTGCCTTTCAGAGAAAACAATTTAAAAAAAGCTATCTGGTTGATCATGTCATTGTTGCACTTTGGTCGAGGCTTCTCCTGACCCAGTGTGCTCTCAAACGGCCATTGCTGTGCTTCAGTTGGGGCTTCTGCCCAACTCCATACACTCTCACATTTCACTGCTTCCTCGCAGTCAGCAGTATTATTTTTCTTAACAAAAAAAAAGTTTCCCTATTGCACAGGGAGTGTGAATGAGTGTGTGTATGTGTGTGTGACAGTGTCTGTGAGACAGTGTGTGTGTGTGTGTGTGTGTGTGTGTGTGTAAATAGGGGACAGACTGAGACACTGAGCAAACTCTGCACCAGTAATAAAAAAAAAAAGCAACTGTGTGTTTATGGATTTTTTTTACACACCCTCAGGGTATGATGACCTCATAAACCTCTTAAGCTTTGCTCTCAAAGTTTATGGGTCATCACACCCCTAGGGTGTGTAAAAAAATCCATAACGCACAGTTGCCTATCTATTATTCTCTATTTAATTTTTAGGTTCTGCGCATGATCAGTTCACTCCAAGATTTATATGGTTATTCTTCAGACAAAGATTGGGCTCATGGTCAAGGACTTTATAGCTCACTGATTAGGATCCTGGTCCACCAGAAAATTCCTTGTCCATGAGCAGCCATCTTGTTTTTCAGTTTTTCCCCAAACAAAATGTTGTAGCTTTCTCCATAGGTGACGTTTGGGACAAATGAGGCATGGTTTGTGGTCATGGTGATGCCCTCTACAAAGCCATGCTTTTGGTTTGGCTTGTTTCGGTCAAAACTAACTTTTTAAAATGTAAAAATTCTTTGACCATAACTCGCTAATGAACCTAGTCTGCGAGCTGTCAAAATCCTAGTCTGCGACCTCGAAGTCAAGGATTTTGCTACCTTGAGAACTAGTATTTTAAAAACTTTACCTTTGCATTGCTACTGAACAGTTTGGTCTTCTTACTTGCCATTTTCAGGGTATTGTGGGGATGTCCTACAGGTGTGAATTATGCTGCTTAGGTGTTGGGGAATTAAGCGGTTCCATAGATATGCTATCATGAAGTTGACATTTTCCACATAGGATAACATTGTGGCACCCATTGTGCTTTTTGACACCCACATCTCTTAAACAATGTAAGATATGGTGCTGATAATGTATGTTGAGAGCAGTGCTCATTGTCACGATTACAATGACACTTGAATATTTTTTCTAGCTGCTAAGGTTTCTGAGATATTGGCAAATTAGTGTTACAAGGATTCCTTGCCCTATAGGGCTGCCCTATGGCTCTGTAGTTATGTATAAGTGGGAGTGCAGGTCCTGGAGACACTGTACTCCCAGAGATGCATATTGTTATGCAGAAATGGGAAACTTGGTGGGACCGGGCCTCACGCTCCCACCAACACGTGTTATATACTAGTTTTATTACACTTTTTCAAAAAGTAAGGAAATTCATTCCAAAAAACTGTGTTTAGTGCATCAGATAGGGTTAAATCAATCAATCAATCAATCAATCAATCAAAATCTTTATTTATTCAGGCGAACATCATTGAGCATAGCTCATTTACAAGATGGACCTGAGTGGTCATAACAATATAAGGTTACAAATTTTACACAAAAACATGGTACTGAATAAACACAAATACAATGATTTATGAATGAGACAGATAAACAAATATTTACATATATACAAGGCAAAATGACAATAAACCTAAATCATATTAAAGGAAAGAAACAAACAGTATAGTAGGGATAAAGCTCAGGTAGTTGGACTTGGGTGGGCATTTTTGTATGAAGTAGGTTGGAGAACAAGCTAGAAGAATGATAGAGAAATAGGGGGTAGCATAAAAAGGGGTGGGGGAAGGTGGGGGTGTGAGAGGACTAGGCCTTATGGAAGTAGTTGCATGATTCTGGGAATAGACTAGTGTACAGTTTTTTGAAGGATGTTAAAGGAATGAGGGTATCCAATTTCAAGGTCTTTTGAAGAGAATTCCAGATAAGTGCTAGGGAATAGCTGATTGCAGCCCTTCCATACCGGGTGCAGGTGATAGGAATCTTCAGCATGATGAGTTTATTGATCCTTAGGGTGTAAGGCCTGGATGTGATCCGTTGAAACAGTCTGAGATGTAGGAAGGGAGTTTGTTTGTCAGAGCTTTGTAGATCCAGACAGCAGCATTTTGTTTCTTCTATGTTGTAGGGATGTCCAACTGACTGCATTGTAGAGAGAGCAATGATGGGTGCTGGGGGAAGCTCTGTAATGAATCTAATAGCTCTATGATACAAGGTTCTAATTTATTAAAGGGAGAGGAGCAGTGGCCATAGAGGAAGTCAGCATAGTCAATGAGGGATAGGAATGATGCCAGGATTAGCCTTTGTTTGGAATCTCTGGTCAGGTAGTGTTTGATCCTATAAAATAGGCCAAGTCTTTGTCTAAGCTTTTTCAGGAGCTCTTCAATGTGGCTGGTGTAGTCAAGTTTATTGTCAATCCAGACTCCAAGATATTTGAATTTGTCCATGTATTCCAGATTTTCACCAAGGATAGTAGATAATTGTGGGAGGGTGAATGATGGGACAGTGGAAGAGCAGCTCTTGGTGGCAAAGAACATAGCTTTCGTTTTCTTGGCATTTAGTAGTAATTTCTTTTCTAGTAAGTTGTGCTGTAGGAGGGAGAACTCAGACTGTAAAAGCTCACAGGCTTTTGATGGTGAGGGCTTACTGACATATAGTACAGTATCATCTGCAACAAGGTGAATATTAGATTGTGAGAGACTGGAGTCAATATTGTTGATGTAAATGGCAAAGAGGATGGGGCCCAGGATGGAGCCTTGCGGTACACCTCTTAGGAGTGGTTTAGAGGTAGATAGGTCACCTTCATTTTTTACCAGTTGTAATATTCTGGAGAGCTAGCATCTGAACCATTTAAGAGAGAGTGAGTTAAGGCCTATGGAGTTCAGAGAGGAGATTAGTAGTTCATGGTCCACCGTGTCAAAGGCTTTGCTTAGATCCAGGAACACAGCACAGGTGTTATTCTTTTTGTCTAAGGCAGTCTGCCAGTCATTTGTGACTTTTGCTAAGGCAGAGATGGTGCTGTGCATAGATCTAAACCCAGATTGAGCTGGGTTAAGAGAGATTGTTGGTATCAAGGTAGGCACTTAACTGAAAGTTTACTAACTTTTCAAGCATCTTGGACAGTACTGGTAAGATGGAAATGGGCCTATAGTTGTTGAGGTCCATGGGATCACCTGCCTTAAGTAGTGGAAACACTTGAGCTGTGTTCCATATTGAGGCTAGAACCAGTGGCTGGGACAGATTGAAGAGGTGAGTGAGGGGCAGCTAAGGCGTGCAGTGCTACTTTTAGAAAGTAGGGATCCAGGGAGTCTGCACCTGCACTTTTGGTTGTATCTAGTTGGAATAGAAGGTCTTCTACTTCTTTTAAGAGTATTGATTTGAAGGAGAATGTGGAAGCAGCCTTTTGTCCCTCAGTAGATTGTAAGTTTAGTGATGATCTCATTAGGTTTGCAGGTGAGGAGTCGAAAGCTAGGCCAGCTGTAGTGAAATGCTCGTTGAAGGCATTTAAGATTTCATGCTTGTCAGTGATTTCAATACTATTTAGGTGCACTTTGGGTGGTAAGACAGGGGTAGAAGTTTGACCTAGGATCCCCTTTATGGTACCCCAGAACATGGAAGGGTTGTGATAGGAGGCATCCAATTCAGCTGTGTAGAAGGAAGCCTTGGCATTTCTTATTTGTTTTGTGAAGGAGTTTCTGGCTTTTCTGAATTGAAGCTAGTCATTTGGATCCTTTGTCTTTCTTGCCCTTTTCCAGAGTTTATCTCTGGCAAGCAGTGCAGATTTAAGGTCAGCAGAGAACCAGCGACAAGATTTGAGTTTGGTTCTGACACTGGTGAGGGGTGCATGTATATTGAGGGCACTTGTGATAATATCACTTAAGATCTGATCACTTAAAGCAACAAACGTGAGGAAATAAAATGTTAGGGTTGAGCCCCTATCCTCCCCATACCTCCATCCTCCATAGACTGACAAACACTGGGGTATGCCATGGGGTCATGAGGTCTAACTCTTACTCCATTCTCCTTTACTGTAGCATGTCAACCTGCTTACATGTGGAATGGGGAGATAATTGGGCCGCACATCTCCATGACACACTCTGGCATCCTTCAGACTGTGGAGGACTGGGGTATGGGGTGTGGGGGGTTAGGGGCTCAACCCTAATGTTTCATTCATCACCTTTGTTGTTGTATCCCTAACTCCCTAACTGATGCATTACATGCATTTTTTTGCCATGAATATATATATATATATATATATATATATATATATATTCATTGCAAAAACTTCATTGATGCATCAATTAGGGTTGTTTCCACACTGATAAAGGTGTGGAAATTCAACATTAGGGTTACCACCCCTACCACCCAACCCCCACCAACAGGCATTGGGGTATGCATTGGGGTCATTGGCCTTTCACTCCATTCCATGTGTAAAGAAGATGAGGTGATGCAGTATAGGAGAATGGAGTGAGTGTTAGGCACAATGATGGTGTGGAAACAACCCTAACTGATGAACTAATAAAGTTTTTGCAAAGAGTTTCCTTTCTTTTTTTAAAAGTGTAATGTAAGTAATAATAGAAATGAGTGGCCCTTCAGGCTCGTACTCCCATTAAGCCTCCTATTTGTGCATAATGTATGTGTGGGTGGGAGCATGGGCCCTCTGCACCCTGCATTCCCGCGTATATATAAGCATGGAGCCATACAGCAGCCCTATAAAGCAAGGAGGCTTTGCAGCAGTAATTTGCCCATATCTTGGGAACCATAACAGGTAGAAATAGAATTCAAGTGTCATTGTAATCATGACAGTGTGCAGTTCTCAGTCTCAAACCCATATCTCACATTGTTTTTGAGATACATACACAGAAATGCAATGAAAGTGCTAAATTTGAGGGCATAATAGTGGCCCATGCACATGAAAATCACCAATTAGAACAGCAATTTGCAAATATCTCAGGAACCGTACATGCTAGAAAAACAATTCAAATTTCAGGAGTTTCAAGGCTTTATATCCTAGTTCTGAACTTAGCCCCCAAGTGGGGAGGGGGGCTAAGAAGCTTTCTGATGAAAAGTCCGTATCTCTAACCGTTTTCAAGATACAGGCCCTGAAAGGCTTCAGGCACCACAATGCTATCCTATGGGGAACATTTTTAACTTTGGAATGCTGTAGCTATGGCCCTGCTGAATGTTTTCACAGCAAACCATGGAAAGGCACACCTGTGAGACAATGGCTTTTCACCCTGAAACGTTCATTGTAATACCGCATTCCACCTTGCGGCAATGAGGCAACAAAGAAAAACCATTGCCACAATGTTATCCAATGGGGAATTTCCAAATTTCACAATGCTGTAAGTATGGCCATGTTCAGTGGTTCCATACCAAACCACCAAAAGGCACACCTGTAGGGGTAGGGCTTTGCATCCTGAAAACTTCAGGTCAATATCATAATGCGCATAGCTACAATGAAATCACAAAGAAAACAACTCCCAAGATGTTATCCTATGGGAAAATTCATAACTTTGGAACACTATAACTAGGAACGTGGTGAAGGTTGTGGAACTAAACCACTGAAATTCACATCTGAAGCAGTAGGGCTTGCCATTCTGAAAATTTCAGGCCAATATCACAATCCAGCTTGCCACAATCAAGTGACAAAGAAAACAGCATTTCAGAAACTGTGGCTCTGCACTGTTACCACGGTCATTTAACAAATGATCATGACGTACCTATCTTTATGATGGGAATACAACTGTAAACATAAAATATAGTGGCGCGGTAGTATCTTTTATGGTTGTGCATAATGCCGTGGCACTTTGAGATAGTGTCATGATTAAAAAAACAGCAAAATGGTGGAAAAAATCTGAAAACCAAATTTCCAGACCAGCTGGTGAAAAACTAACGCCAGATTCCTGTTCCTCATGCCCCAAACAGGTAAACCCAATGGTTGGTGTGTCAAAAAGTGCAGTATCTTTTGAGTTATATTGTTTTTCCTAACTCCATAACTGAAAACAGGATGGTGGCAGCATGACACTATTTCTGCCAATCTCGACAGTAAAAAATACTATCATGACAATTTTTGAGCTGCACATATACATTTTCCCATAGGATATTGAATAAGATTTTTACACAAAATCTTCATAAGGAACATCTGCAACCCAGGACCCATGTAGCCCACCCAATTTGAACCCACTCAGATGCATTCTTCAGTAAAAGTGGACATCTAAAGAACATGGAATGTTGGGGATATTTCACGTTTTTCAGTGCTCTACAATTCCACAATTGTACATCTGATCAACACGAAAATTTCCAGATCCGGAGACCTACAAAAATCTTCCTGCATTCCAAATATCAGGCAAATAGGAAAGACAGTTACAAAGTTATTAAAGTGCAAACTTTGAGGTTTAATACAGAAATGGCTATGCAACCCTAACTATAGTGGCACTACTGTGACACCATAATATATGTGTGTATATATATATATATATATATATATATATATATATATATATATATATATATATATATATATATTATAGGGGGACACGGTCATTGCTCCTATAGTTAGAGTTGAGTAAGCACTTTAATGTTAAACCTCAAATTTTACCTGTTAATAACTTAGCAATCGTTCAATGGATTTGAACAAAATTTGGAATGCTTGGTCTGGTATGGTAGATCTCTTAATTTAGGAAGTTGCATTTTAGTCAGACATACGGTGTCTGCACAGCAACATGCCAAAAAATGCACTATTCAAGGAACAATCCAGCATTGGTTTGGTAAAACAGTATTAATCCATTCCAAAGTTATTTAATTTTAAATGTTTGAGTTCTAAGCCTGCTCAGTTCAATCAAAAATGTATATGTATATTTTACGAAAGACAAATGGTCTCATGGTCAAAATGTTTGCAGGCTCGTGTAGGATAATCTTCCATCATGAGAAAAATCGTCATTCTCGAGCCACCATCTTGCTTTTAGTTTTCCCGTCAAACAAAATACTGCAGCTTTCTCCATGGGTGACTTTTAGGTTAAATGAGGCATGTTTTTTTCAGGGTGACCCCCTTTACAAAGCCATGGCTTTATTTTGCTTCATTTCTGTCAAAAATTGTTTTTTAAGAATAAAAAATTAATTTGTGACTCGCTAATGATCTTTGTTCATGAGCCTGTGAAATCTTCAGCCACGAGACAATCTTTGGCTGTGAGCTTCCTTCATCAGGGGATGACCAGATATCCAGATTTTCATGACCAGATATCCCTGGGGTAAACCAGATGGCTCTGGGTATGACCAGATGGCCCAGACTGGCATGACCAGATGTCTGCTCACAGCCTAGGATTTCTCTCATGGCCAAAAGTTTTGTAAGGTGTAAAAACTTTAGAACTGCATATCTCATTAACAGTTTGGTCATTTTACTTGAAATTTACAGGATGTTGAGAGGATGCACTAGATGTGAGAATTATGCTATTTAGGTGTTGGGGAATTAATTGTTTGCAGAGATATTCCATGACGAGGTTAACATTTTTCCCATTGGATTACATTACGGTCTCTGTCACGCCTTTTGGTGCCATTATCTCGAAAACAAAGTGAGATATAGATTTTTTGCTACTGGTGGCTTAGATCACCTTTAGTTGATCTGTGCTGCTGGAACAAGATTTTAAACCATACGGTGAGCCTGCAGTGGAATTGTTTTCATAGGTTGCACAGTTCATGAGATATTCTTACATTTGTGTTCCAAAGGTTCCTTGCCATATAGGGATGCTGTATACCTATGGGTAGGTGCGAGCGTAGGCCCAGAGGGCCTGCACTCCCACAGATATATATTGTTATGCAGTAATGGACAACTTGGTGGGAGTATGGGGTCCAACAGGCCCTGCGCTCCCACTAGTACATGTTTTTTACCACTTATATTACACTTTTTCAAAAAGTAAGGGCATTTATTGCAATAAACTGCATTTAATGCATCAGTTGGGGCTAAAGCAACAAAAGTCAGGAAATGAGATGTTAGGGTAGAGCATCTAACCCCCCACACCCCTCCTCCACAGACTGACAGACGTTTGGGTGTGCCATGTGGTCGTGCAGCCTCTCACCCCTCTCTCCTTTACTGTACCATGTCAACCTACTAACACATGGAATGGGGTGAGAGTTGGGCCACATGACCACATGGCACACCCCAGTGTCTGTCAGTCTGTGGAGGAGGGGTGTGGCGGGGGTTAGGTGCTCAACCCTAACATCTCATTTCCTGACCTTTATCGCTTTAACCCTAACTGATGTATTAAATGAAGTCTTTTTCCATAGATATATATATATATATATATATATATAGACATTGAGAGGGGTAGTCAGGCAACCTGAATGGGTGTAAAAAAATGGCTATGTTGAAAATTTGGGGTCACACTATTTAGTGACAGCACTTATGAGCAATCACCGGAAAATTTCAATATACACTCATAACTTTGCCATTTGTACATATTTTGACCAAAAATTTCAACATAGCTTTCTTATGACCCCACATTATGAATAAGAGTGGGAGACATTTTCAAATCCAGCCCAAAAAGGTGATTTCACTTATATTAACAAAAACAAAGTACATAAATGCTGGGAAGGGTGGGCAGATGACTTAGAGGGGAAAGGGGAGAAAGAATAGGTACTGGGATGGGCACCCTGATCAGTTTAATAAATAATTAGATAGAGATAGAGAAAGAGAGATAGACAGACAGCTAGATATAGACACACAGAGAGACAAGAAATGGGAAAGCCAGCATCACATCTTCCAGCTGTGGCTTCAACACTCAAGAAAGTCTCGCTGTTCTCATACAGAGAATGAGAGTGAACAGC
The DNA here is from genome assembly GCA_016271365.2 of Neoceratodus forsteri. NCBI lineage: Eukaryota > Metazoa > Chordata > Ceratodontiformes > Ceratodontidae > Neoceratodus > Neoceratodus forsteri. The sequence goes on along the minus strand of CM057455.1, from coordinate 922,474,572 downwards.
TCATCTTGCAATAATGGATTTTGAGGTGCCCAGAAAAGGTATTTTGGGTAATTATTTAAAAAAAAAAAACATCAGAATGTAGCTAAACAGGTCACATTTAGTTTGGTTGAGGTGTTGTTGTTTTTTTAGCTTTACCAGTGTTGAGGTATTTTCCATGTTTTTTTAGTTTAGGGGAATACAAGATAGCAGCTCTCACAGCACAAAAAGTTGTTTTGTGTTGTGAGAAGCAAGGGGCAAGAAACCAAAAATGGTTTTGTGGCAGAATTTTTGGTGTCATATCAGAACATTATCCCAAAAACCCTTCTGAGGATCTAAAGAAGATAAAAAAAAAGTTAAATCCTTATAACTCTGAAAACGTTACATTTTTTCCCAAAAAATCTTTTCAAATGCACTACCATTGCACAGCATTTTTCTCCACTGAAAGTTTTTTGGGAAAAATCCATTCCATGTAGGCTGTATGTGAGAGCAAACCCAAATCCCATGTTAAGTACTGGAAAAAAAAATTAGAAGTCTGCAGGAGAATGACATATGTATACCTCAGAGACCACATAGTCTGCAATCATGAAATATTCCACAAATTTAGACATTTCCTTCTAGGCCACACATGCAAAATGAAAGTGGATTTTGTTAACAGTGCCAAAGCTATTAATGTACAAAGTTAGGAAGTTAACATAGAACCTCTTGCTTAACCCTAACTATAGGGATGCTTCTGCTCCCCTATAGTAACAGAAAATATTCACTGTATTTATATTTTTGCTACTTTCACTGTATTCATCTTAGTGTGAAAATACAGACAGTGAATATTAGGTAAATCACTGTACAATAAAACCACCAATGTTCCACCTGTGAAAATAAAATGGTGTCAACATATTGGATGTGCTTGAAACATGAACTATAACGGGTGTGAATTTAAGATGTTATACATTAGTATCTATATATATGCTAGCATTCTGTATTGCTTATTCGTAAATTATTGTTAGTTTTATTCCCATCACTACTGTCTTTGTAAATTACCAATTACAACCTTATGCACATTTTTATTTATTTATTTATTGAAATGTCTCACCAGGAAGACACGCCGAGCAACACGTTGCTCATCTCCCGGTGTGACCTGGGGGGGTAGGGGAACACGAGGATAGTATGCAGACATTTGATACACAATATAGATATACAATTTGATTACATTCAATAAAGTGAGCAGACTATACAGAAGTACTGAAAAAGAGGACTGCTAACAGGTATGAACTAGATGGATACAATGCTAACAGTCTTGAACTGGATAGATACAATAGCACACATATCTTTGGCAAACACTTGGTGGTACACATCTTTGTAGATAGAAAATGGCTGGACAGAATACAAGGAGGTTGAACTAGGGCAAGATTGCGAGGAGAGACATAGATAAAACAAAATGTGCAAGGTATAACAAAAGTGCAAGGCTGACTATATGTGCATTAGAGATTAGGGCTTAGCCAATAACTATGGCTAAGAAGGAGGGGGAAAGGTGGGTAGGTGGGGGACAAATAGGCAGAAGGCAAAAAGGGGTGGAATGTGGGGAATTGGAGGAGGGGAAGGCAAGGGGTGGAGGAAAAGAGTCTGACAGGGCCTGACCCCTCCAGAATGCTGGGGACCCTGCCAGCACCAGTCAGAGGTCAAGCATGAACAGGAGGGAAGCAGGTTGTAGGCAGTGGGAGTTAGAACACATCAGGAAGAAAAAGAAGGGTCTGTCAGGGCCTTGCCCCTCCAGTATGTTGTGGACCCTGCCTGCAAAAGGCAGAGGTAGAGCACAACAGGAGGGAATTAAGTTGTAGGCAGCAGAGGTAGAGCACGACAGGGGGGAAGTAAGCAGCAATGGAGAGTAGGCTTCAGAAGGAACAAGAGAGAGGGAGGTGGGAGAGAATAGGGAACAAGACCCAGTCCTTTCAGGAAAGAATGAGATGGGAGTAGGAGGCTAGGAAGGTGTTTGCCTAGGTTCTGGACCCTTCCAGGATGCAGAGAACCCTGCCAGGGGCCTAGGCCAAGCAACAGTGAGTGGGTACTGAGGATAAGCTGGTGTACAGAGGAGGGAACGGGGTGGGAGTAAGGTGGAAAGGAACAGCTGCTGGGGGAGGGTTTTGCAGGAAAGAGATGGGCGTGAAGCTGAAGCAGGCTCATAGGGGAACAAGTTAAGGAGGACTGTAGCAGAAGCAGCTAGCACAAAAAAGTTATGTAAGGCAAAGGCAAGGGAGTGGGAGAACAAGGAGTGTTGTATTTGTGGTGGAAGGGAGTACCAGATTTTGGGGAAGTGGTGGGAGAGGCCTGATTGGCTGATGAGGGTGGTATGATTGGTGACTAGCAGGGTGGGAGTGTCAGAGGATCTGAGGGAATGGGAGGAAGGTGGGGGGGAGGGAGCATGATAGATAGGAAGGAAGTATACCAAGCCAAAGTTTGGAAGTTAGCTTATCACAGTGAGCCAGGTGTCTGTTAGCAAGGGGGGGGGAAGGACAGGGCATGGTAAAGGTCACAATGATTGATTCAAGATGGGGCGTCAAGAATGAATCGACAGAAAGAGTTGAAAAAAGAGTCCAATCTGGTAAAGGAAGATGTGGGAGTGGCACCATAGACTACATCACAGAAGTCAAAAATGTGGAGGATCATCTTCTGGACAAGTTCTCATTGGGCTGTAGGAGGGATGTACTACAGTTCCTGTAAAAAGCTCCAAACTTGGGGCACAATTTTTACAGAATGGCATCAATGTGGCCAGAGAAGCCGAGGTGTTGGTCCAGCCAAACCCCAAGGTATCTGAAAGAGGGGGTGTCCTCAAAGATGGTCTCATCAAGGGTGTGGAAAGAGAGTAAGGAGTGGAGCCTAGAGAGTATCTGCCTAGTGCTGAAGGTCATAGAGACTGTCTTTTTGGCATTTAGTAATAGCTGATGTGAGGCAAACCAGAGCTGAACCTGGTGGAAGTCATGCTGTAGAGTGGTTGCTAAATCAATGGTGGTTTTGCCAGAGGTGAATAAGACAGTGTCATGGCATACATACTGATAGAAGACGAGGGAGAGCAGACTGAGGGAAGGTAATTTAGGAAGATGGAGAAATGGATAGGGCCAAGCACAGAGCCCTGCAGCACTGCTGTGGAGATTGGGAAGGGTGGAGAGATTGCATTCAGAATCCTGACTGATTGTGTTCTGCCTGAGGTAAGCTCCAAACCAGGTAAGAGCAGGAGTAGACAAACCAGCAGCCATAGGGGAGTCAAGAAGGTGTTTATGGGAGGCTGTGTTGAAAGCCTTGGTGAGGTCGACAAAGATGGCAGAGGTGATGATGCTGTTGTTCATCCCAGTAAGAATGGAGTCAGTGAGCCTTAGGAGAGCGATGGTAGTGGAGTGGTTCTTCTGAAAACCAGATTGGAACGGGGTGAAGAAGGAGGAGTCAGCAAGAAAAGAGGTCAGTTGAGAGAGGACCAGGTGTTCTTGGAGCTTAGCAAGGGTGAGGAGGAGGGAGATTTGGTGATAGTTGGCAGGGGAGGAAAGATCACCACTCTTAGGGAGAGGGAGGACCACCACATGTTTCCAGGGTGTAGGGATGGAGAAGGATGTAAAGGAGAGAATTAGAATTAGAGAGAGAGGGTAGGCAATAGCTGGGGCTGAGAGGTAGAGAAGTTTAGGATCAAGGTAATCCAGAAAGGAGCCTTTGGAGGGATTACGAGAGAGGAGGGCCATTAGTGTCTCCTCAGGAGAGATAGGACAGAATGTAAAAGTGGGGTTGGTATGGGTGGGTTGAGTGGAGGAGAGGCTTGAGGGGAGGGATTTTAGAAGGGCTGAGGCACAGGAGGTATAGTAGGAGTTGAACTTCTGAGACACTATGCAAGGTTCAGACTCTAGTATGTTTATATTAAGCACGGGGGTGAGCGATGTGAGGGGGTGGAGAATAGTGAGTGGACTACTTTCCAAAATTTGTAGGGGGAGTTTATGTTATTGAGGAAAGAGGATTTAAAATATTCAAACTTGGCTAGTCTGATTGCTTTAGTTCAAGCATTTCTCAGCCTGCGATAGTTAGTAAGGGCTGATGGGAGCTGAGTGGCCTTGTGTTTCCTCCACACTTTATTGTGCTCCCTGATGCAGATCATTAATTCAGGTGTGATCCAGGGATGATGGATACCTCAGACTCTAGTGCATTTGAACTGGATATGGAAGTCCCAGGTAGCTATTTATCTTTCTTTGAAGTAAGTGAGGGCTTGATCAATGGAAGTGGCAGATGCAATTGGGGACCAATCACAATTGGATATATCATTGAGGCAAGGGTTTAAGTCAAGGGAAGTGAAAGAGCGGAGTTGCAAGATTTTATGTGACAGCTTAGTTATGTGGACCTTCCTGACCACAAAGATAGGGTGGTGATTGCTGAGGACATTTGGGAGGATGCCAAACTTGATGACTCAGTGAGGGTGGGAGGTGAGAGCCCAGTCTAACAGTGAGTGGTTTTGGGTTTTATGATTTAGTCGGGTAGGCTCTTGGATGAGTTGCGAGAGATTTAGAGCAGAGATATCACTTTGTGTCTTAGAAGTGGTTGATTACAGTCAGTTTAGATTTACATCACCTGATACATAAAACTCACCTTTGTGTGAGACAGAAGCTATAGAGGTGATGAGGTCAATAGACTCAGAGGGCTTGATACCAGGGTGACAGTAGATACCAGCAATAAAGACAGGAGAAGAGAAGGGCAGGGCAATATTTACTACCAGGGATTTGGTAACTGGAGGGTAAGGCAGATGAGAGAATGGTAGTGTATTGAAGAGAGGACTGGATATACATGGCCACTCCTCCTCCCTAGCTGCCCTATCCTGCCTGACTAACGAATAGCCTGGGATGGCAATGGAGGGATCAGAAATTTTAGTATTCAGTCAAGCTTCAGTTAAGATTAAAACGTCTGGAGTGAGAGAGATTATCATCAGCTGTAATAATCAATTTTCGGGACAAGACTGCAGATATTTAAGTCAAGGATCATTAGGACTTTTGGGAGAGCAGAGGTGGTGTTGGAAGGTTGTACATTAATGGGAGGATAGCAGCTGGGGTGAGACCAGGATTGGGATGTACATTTCCTGAAGCAAGTAATAGGTGTGCGAGTATAAGGAATTATAGTTTAGGATATTTGTGGTGGGCAGAGTATTCGTGATGTGTTTGGGGAAGGGGGGCTGTGTGAGTGGATAATCAGGAGATGAAGGAAAGCAAGGTGGCTAAGAGCTGTGAATAACATTGCAAGGGGAATGTGGGGGAAGTGAATCCAAAGTATTTGAAGGGAAGAGGGGGTAATATCTAGAATGAAGGAGGGGGCTAGGAGATCATGGGGAGAGGGAGAAGGGGCAGAGTTTTTAAATTGAGAAGTTTGTGGAGTTGTGTTAGAAATGACAGGAATGAGAATTATAAGGAGGGGAAGTGAGGAAAGTGAGGTGGGCATGCTGTAGGTAGACGGGGGTGCTTGCCAGTTAGGGTAGATTGGATATTGGGGAGGAGCATGGGACAGTGAAACTGGGAGAGGTGTCAGTGAAAAAGTGGCCACTGCCAGAAGGAACTGACAGCCACTAGCAAGTTGTGCAAACCTGGGGAAAAAAGGTAGCTAGAACTAGGCCTTGACAGAAGTAGAAAAGGGAAGGAGCAAAGACTGATAAATAGGGATAGATTGACAACACAATAAGTGAAACAAGACAGAGACTGGATTGGGTGAGTACACTTATAACTGGGCCATCTAATGGCTAGAAGATATAATCTGCTAATGGAAAAGTCAGCAATTGTCCTTTGAAAATTTTCAAAGACTGCCATGCAGTCTTGAGTTCCTGGAGTGCTGTTTGAGCCATACCTGCAAGCAAGGACTTGGGGAGTGTGACAGCAGGCTCTTCTCACTGTAGAGGCACATCCAACTATATTTCATGCCAAATACATCCCAATACCTATACATGGGACACACTTATGAAAGTTGTTGTAAAAATCATTCTTATTTAATAAATAACATTAACGGAAAAAAATCACCAATAAATCTAATCAAATGTAAGCATTATTTTCATGTTGCCATTAGTACTCTCTCATTTAACAGATCAGAACCATTATATTCAACCCAAGAGCACATTTTCCAAAGTTCACCCTTATGAGGCTGTTATAGAGGGACTCAACATCCATGTTAAGTTTATTAGTGGTATCCCTAATATATTATGGGAGGTGTTCACCAAATCCTTTATGTGTGCATCCATATACTGTAGCAAATGTTTCAGTGAGGGACTCTATCCCTGCCACAATAGGACATCCTGGGGGATCATCAAGTCTCTTGACATTTTGTGGCAATGCATGCTGTGGACTATAGCTCTGCCACAATGTTCAACCATGGCTAAAATAGATTATCTTTAGAAGATGCAAATGATAATCGGTACTGAATAGTCTATCATTAATTTATGTTCAAAGAATATTATTTATGTGACTTGTGTTCATATTTGGGGGGAGGGGTGAATGGTCAGTCTAAGGGAATATAATTTTTTCATTTTTTCTTCTAATAAGATGAAATATTGTCAAATAGATATTGTCAGATCGTCATATAATCAGATAATTTAGCAGTTTCATGTAAAGGTTTAAAAATATTCTATCTAAAAAGTCACTGTTTTGTCAGCCACATCTTTAAGGACTCAGACTGCTATATCTAACATATTATAGTTTATTTTGGTTAAATCTCTATGAATGTAGTAAGTTGTATGACATGGACAGAATGCATGTAATCTGTTTTCAATACAGTTATTTGAAAAGCTCATGGATAAAAAGTTAGAAATAAGAGAAAGTCAAATTTTTTTTGTGAAATACAGCAATTCTTATAGCTTGTAGAGATTTGCAGGTGAACGTCTTGCTTGAACCTCAGAGTAGCTTCAGAGTTCAGAGCAGCATAGAAATCTTTGTTCTCAAGTTGACAGTTGATCTTGTTAATATATTTGCAGGTGCAATCAAAAAGTCGGGCACTCACCATCTTTATTTTAGTGGACAAAATATGCTGCTCCACAGTCAATTGCACTGCAATTAGTGCCGTTTTATCTTCAGTGCCAACAAATAAAAAAATTGAGTTTAAGATGTCTGACAGATTTCAGAAATCAATCCTATCCTTTATAAAAGGTGAATGATACAGATATCAACCTCCATGCAGTATATACATAGTTGTGAAGATGTCATCAAAATGTGACATGCATGTGCACCTGAATTTTACTGGCAATGTAAAGCCTATACACAAAGTGCAGTGCAGGGCATTGTGAAAAATAACCACTGCAATAAATAAACATAATAAATATATGTGAAAAAGACATGAGACAAGATAAAAATGGAAAATATTCAGGAGGAGGCACCAATGGTAAGGGCCCAGAGGGATGTGGGAGCCCTCCATAGCAGAGACTCCAAGAAGGGTGGAAGAGGTCCAATAATATTATAACTTGCAATACTTGTAATGCACTTTAATTATTGAATATGATGTGTTAATTCTATTGATGCTCTGTTTATTGTAATGTAATTGTCATATAGTGTGTGTTAGTAAGAGATGTGTCTATGTCTAGCTATATGTTTTTGTACTTGGCATGGAACTTCACTGAAAATGAGCTTTTCTCAATTGAATGTATCCATTATTCTTATGAATAAAAAAATGATTTACTATTTACTACTTACTGCAGAGGAAACCAGAATTGGAGGAAGCAATGTCTGGTGAGGGGCTCAATTGTGATGGAAATAGACTTGGGAATAGGAAACTGGGAGGAGAGAAACTTAGGTGTCTACATGGTGCTACAACCTGGAGGAATGTGTAGTTGATCCAGAGGATCACTAGGGTAGCAGGAAGGGATGCAGAGCTTGACATCCTTGTCCACCTGAGGACTAATGACCTGGCTAGGGATGTAGCTGGGATAGTGCAGGGGGAGTTCATGAAACTGTTGAGAGGTCTTAGACAGGAAGCATGTTTAGTGGCTTTCATAGTGGTGCTGCCTGTCTATAACAGAGGGAAGGAGTGGGATCACTGCACCAGGACCTTCAAGTCATGGCTGAAGGAATGGTGCAGAGAGGAGGGGTACAGCTACATTGGGACTAGGTTCAACCTAGCAGTATAAGGACCTTTACAGGGGTGATAACTTGTATCTATCCAGGAGAGGGAACCACAGTTCTCAGTGGACAGTTTAAATGTTACTTCAGTGAACATTTAATATACCTGACCAGTGTGGCAGACGAAATTGAGAAAGATGTAACTGCCCCCCTGACACAGGCTACAGGAGAAATTAGAGATCGCATGAGAGGAGACAAGTAGTTCAGGGTGCAAATAAATAAAGGCAGCAGGGTGGCAGACATGAAGGGGAATGAAAACGGGAGCAGTAAAAACAGAGGGGGGGCAAAAAGGAAGAATGAACAGAAATAATCAGAGTGGTAACAAAAGCCTAAATGTCATGTGTGCGAATGCTGGAATTCCAGGAAATAAGATTCTGGACCTAGAGGCCATCACAGCAGAGGCCAGCCTGAATATTGTGGCCATTACTGAGTCATAGCGCAATAAATACCATGACTGGGACATGGCCATATCAAGCTGTACTCTGTTCATGAAGGGCAGGGTAGGAAGAAAAGGAGGGTGTATGTGGTTCTTCATGTGAAGGAAAGCATAAAAGCAACTGAGATACAGGGAATGCGGGGCAGCAGAGGTACTGTGGGTTACTCTGGAGCAGTGGAACAGCCCACTATTCACACTGGTGTGATCTACAGGCCTCCATCACTGGGATAGGAGTTACTGTAGGTAAGGTACTGGTGGAATCCACAGGCAAGGTGGCAGAAAAGGGAGAGGTGCTGCTAATGGGGGACTTCAGTCTGCTGGATGTTGATTGGAGTCTCCCAGCTGCAGCTTCAACTGGAAGTATGGTTATCCTGGATTCCCAGCAGGGGGCATTCCCCAGACAACTTGTCAGCAAACCAGACATGATGGAGCAATTCTAGACCTTGGACTCACTAACAAGGACAGTGTTGCAAATGTCAAGGTGGGAGGCCACCTGGTGACCAGTGATCACTGTACAGTGTGGTTCAGTATAAGAATGGCTGAGGAATTGAACCACACAAGGGCAAAGGTCCAGGACTTCAGGGAGACAGATTTTATAAAGAAGTGTGAATGCCTGAATTACTGTACATTTCCACTGCAGGCGGCAGGGTGGGTTATTACCGGGTGGAGGGGAGGGACCACTAGCCACCATGGATAATTTATTTACAATTACATGTGGCACAGGTGGGGGAAGGGACCACTAGCCACCAAGGTTGTCTCTACATGTGGAATAGGTGGGGGGGAGGGACTGCTAGCCTCCAAGGATGTACTTATTTTTAACTTATACCCTGCTAAGGTGAAAATTCACCCATGGACGGAGGCAAAATGTTGCCACGGATGGTGAAATTTCATCGCGGAAGGTAAAATTTCACTGCAGAAGGTGAAATTTCGCCATTCTGCCAGGTAAAATTTTGCCACTTTGCCAGGAGAAATTTCTCATTCCGCTAAGCAAAATGGGTGGAATTTCTCCAATTTCTCCACAAAGTGAATCCGACCCACTTCACCCACCACTAGCTGTGAGAGCAGTATAGTATGCAGAAAAACAAAGCACAGCAAGCAAACAACCAACTAAACAAGACACAGATATAGTAAAAGAAAAGCATGTACTGTATGGATAAAACAGAAAAAAATAACAGAGCCACTCACCCCTCCCAATGTCACACTATAGTGTGCGGAAGCACAGCAAACAAACAACAAACAAAACAAGACACAGATACAGCATAAAAGCACGTAAGGATAAAATGGAAAACAATTACAGAATCAACAAATGAAGAAACAATACAGCAATATTTTATCATTATGTAATGCTTTACTGAATACAGCTAAAGTGGCCAGATCTCGTTTGATGGCATCTATCATGTAGCATATGTCTTGTGTCGCTGCACCATCTATTTGCAAAACCGGACATCACCTTAGGCAGACAAAATATCAAAGCACAGAAGTGTCAGTATAAAACTACTTACACTGTACCTATATGTTTCACATTTTATTCTGTGCACTGTTAGAGAAATCAACTCAACAGAACCATTCCATCATATTCATGAAGATACTGTTCCTTAATTGCAAACACTACTGAAACAACTATATGTTGTGACAAGGTGGAAGATAAACACAATGTTGAGACATGTTTAGGAAGACATTTGATGTGTTTAATTGATTTTTTGTGATTGCTATACAGTACACACACACACACATAATTAGTATGATATAAAAGTGCATATACCCAAATGTCAATGTAAATCTTACACATTTCATTACAAGTTGTTCGCTTGAAGGAAGCTCTTACTGTACAAATCCTAAAAATGGGCCTTATGTAAAAGTAAACTGTGGTAGGCGTGTTATTGAGGGTATTGCATAGTTTATCTTTTATTGCTGCTCCACCCCAGGCACACACAATATGAAAATCAACAACCCATTGATAAGAAGCAACAGGAATTAGTTAGTATAAGGACAGAAACAAGTAGTAGACTGAGTATGTGGGTAGACAAGCATGAGTATGGTAAGTCAAATAACAGTTCAAAAAGTCTCACTATTATAATTCATTTTTTACAAATGTGTCTGCAGAGTTGACAATTAAGAACAAATAATAACAATGGGAGTTATTCCACATATGTTCACAGGTGCCACGCATACAGATGGAGGGATTTGAGGCCCAGATGCACCAGGTTGCCCTGTTCCTGAGTCAGAAGATCATGGCAGAGTGGCAGAGGTACTTGGGGTTCCATCGATAGCTGTTGAAGCTGAGGGAACCAAATCTGATGAGGCCAAAAAAGGGCTAATAGAATCATGTGAGCCCCTTCCATCTGTAGCTTCATGAGAACCCTCTGAAGCACTGGGAAAGGAGTAAAGGCATACAAGAACATCCCTGTCCAGCAAAGAGACAGCGTGTCTCACCAGAAAACACCACGCCCGAGAATGAACAAGCAAAAATTGGGTAGTTTTGCATTGGATAGGGAGACAAAGAGGTCTATCTCTGGCTGACCCCACAGGTCGAATAAGCTTTTGACCACCTCTTGATTTAGTTCCCACCCATGAGCCCTGATAGTGGTGTGGCTGAGACTGTATGCCAGGATGTTGCTGATGCCCGGCACATGGACAGCAGTCAGGTGGAGGTCATGCTGGACTGCCCAGTACCACATTTGCATTGCCTCCCAGTATAGAGGGTACGAGTGAGTGCCTCCCTGTTTGTTCAGTTACCAGACCACAGACATATTTCCTGTCTGAACCAGGAGTGTCTCTGGACATAGACGAGGCTGGAAGGCCTGGAGGGCATACAGCACTGCCCTCATTTCTAACACATGAATGTGTAGAAATGCTTCCAGCTGAGGCCATGTTCCCTGTGTCTAATGGTCTCCTAGGTGGGCTCCCCATTCTTGACATGATGCATTCATTATAAGGGTCATGGTAGGAGCTGGGGGTTGAAAGGGGAACCCCTGTGGAGAGATTGGACAACTCCTGTCACAAAAGAAGATCCTTCTTCATGTACTCGGACACTAGGACCCTGTGGTCCAGGCTGTCCAGCCAAGAACAGTCCATTGGATCACCCTCATATGCAGTCTGGCTAGAGGAACTGTAGGAATTGCAGCTGCCATCAGCCCGAGAAGATTGAGGATTGACCAGGCTGTGGTCCAGCGTGAGCTGGCCTCTAATCTGGCCTGTTCCTGGAGGGTCTTTGCTCTGTCTGCTATCTGATAGGAGGAAGGCCCTGCTCTGGACTGTATCCAGTACTGCCCCAAATAAATTGCAGGCACTGGGAGGGGTGAGGTGGGACTTGGGGTGGTTGTCTATTATTCCAAGTCTGGGAAAGAGGTACAGGGCGAAAGAGTGGTACTCCCTCAGATTGCTGTGTGATGGGGCTGACAGAAGCCAGTCATCCAAATACAGGCACAATTAAATCCCTCTGTGGCATAGGGCGGAAGCCACCACTGCAAGGCACTTGGTAAAAACCCTAGTTGCAGAGGTTAGGCCAAAAGGGAGATCCTTGAGCTGGTAATGTTCCCCTGGAAGGCAAACCAAAGAAAGCGGTGGTAGGCCTGGAAGACAGGAATGTGCAGGTAATCATCCTGTATGTCCAGTGCACAAAGCCAATGGCCCTTGAGAAGCAGGGGTAGAAGTCCCTGGAAGGTGAGCATGCAGAACCTCTTGTACTCAACCTACAGGTTGAGCATGCTGAGGTCCAAGATGGGTCTTAGGTCACCCATCTTTTTGGGCACTAGGAAGAAATGGAAGCAGTACCCTCTTCCTATCTGTGACAGAGCCACGGGCTCTATGGCTGACATTTGCAGAAGAGCCTGGATCTCATCCCCTATCAGAGAAAAGTGCCATGGAGGATAATGGAGAGGCTTGGGGTTTGTCCTGAGGCCTGTTTAGGAATGCTATGGTGTGACCTCTTGCTATTAACTGAAGGACCCAAGAGTCTGTGTTTATGTCCTGCAACCCAGGAAGGTGGAGGGAAAATCTCCCTCCCCCACTGGTTCCCCTAGAGGATCTGGGGAAGGCAGGGGGTCCCTCTTGAGTCAGGAAGCTGAGGGGAGTGATCCAGCAGCTCCTCTGGTGGGCTTCTGGGATTTGGCAGGAGGAGTAGGGGTTACTGATGCTGAATACCAGCATTTGGCCTAGCATTTGGCAGGAGCCTCTTTGGTCTGGCATTTCTTTTGCTGATGAAAAGGCTGTTTGCCTTTATAACCCCCTTGGTACATGAAGTGGACGTCATGGATGGATTTACCTTTGTCCTGCAATTCAGTGATAATATCCTTGGCATCATCTCTGAATAACACGGATCCCCTGAAAGGACCATCCCGGAAGGAGGTGTGGATGTCTTGTGCAAGGCCAGAAATCCTGAGCCACGAATGTTGCCTAATGCAGACAGCAGTGGCTATGGTGTGAGCAGCTGAGTCTACCATGTGATAAGTGGCCCAGAGGGCATGACAACAGGAGATTTTAACCATTCTCATTGTCTTTGTAATCTCGGCCTTAAGCTCCTGGTCCTGGATAGCTTCCAGCTTGGACTCAAGTGAGGCCAGGAAAGATTTCTGGTAGGAAACCATATGAGCCACATAATTAAGGGACCTGAGGGCACAAGTGGAGGAGGAATGGAGCTTGAGACTGAAATTGTCTAGCTGCTTAGACTCCTTATCAGGAGGAGACATGCTCAAATGTTTAGGTTTAGAGGACAGGTCATGGGATGCCATGATAGCAACCAAGTCTGCAGGATGACCAGTAAGGTGTGTGACCCTATTTGCAGGGTGGTACATCCTGTCTGCCTTTTTTGAAACAGCCAGAATGGAGGAAGACTGTTGCCAGATAGTGAATATCAGTTTTTCATGGGGCCCAGTCCCAGGCAGTATGGGCATAGGAGCTGTGTCAGTCATGTTTAGATGCTCCACAAAGTCTTTTCTGCTTTGGATTATGTTCCTGGATAGCCCAGCCACAGGCATTTCGTATAGTTATGGTGAGATCTGCAAAGGAAGGGTCCTCTGGAGGTGACATTGGGGACTCCTTAGGCTGAGACTCTGTAGATGTATGCATATAAGAGCTGGAGGATGAGTTGGAGTCAGAGTCTGAAGAGTGCCTGCTGGAGGTCTGAATAATTTTTAGTGGAGTGTCCTGGGTTTTATCCCTGACCTGCTGTAGAAACATATAAACAGAGAAACATAGAAGTTGATGGTAGATAATGACTGCTAGGCCCAACCTGTCTGCCCATTTCTTTTTCTACCTTATAAATGTGCCATCGGCCTTTGCTCTGTCAATGGCCTATCTATTCATACTCATCTGTATTGCTCCCTTTTGCCTATCCCATGCCTGTTTGAAGCCCTGCACTGTATTCCTATCCACCACTTCCTGAAGTAGGCCGTTCCATTCATCCACCACCATTTCTGTGAAAAAGAACTTGCTCACATTTCCCCTTAATCAACCTCCCTCTAATCTCATGCTGTGTCCTCTTGTCCTGCTATTTTTCTTAAAATGAAACATGTTAGACTCTTTCACCTTGTTAATGCCCTTAAGGTGTCTACAGGTGCCTTCTCTGGAAAGGTGGGAATCCACAGGAGAGTCTGATCTAGGGGTCGAAAGGAGGTGAAAGTAGAGGCTGCCACTGGTTTCTGACTGTCAAGCTGCAAGGCTAGTTGAGTCCTTGCCTGCTGAATCAGGGTCTGAAACACTGCCTGGATATCAGCCTGATGCCCCTGTGGAGAAGGAGGCTGAGGCTGAGGAGGAGGAGGTGGTGGAGAACAGGTTGGTATAATGGATTGCTGGGTGTCTGGTATTGAGGCTATTCATGAGCCTGATAGTAGTAGAGAAAGCCAGAAGGAGCATACCATTGATTAAACATAGCCCACCATCTGGTACCCAGGTACATGATGGAGTTGATGACCAAGCATTGGATACCTGGTAAAGAGTGCATTGGGTATTGTGGGTGTGGATAGCCTGGAACATTGTTCATAGGTCAGCCAGAGGTGGCACCAAAGGCCTGGCAGAAGGTGGAGCTGAGGATCTGGCAGGAGAACCAGAAGGACCAGGCATCAGCCCTGTAGGGACATTCAAAGGGTCTGGCACTGGATCAGTCACAGGAATGTCCTGCACAATAAGATTCAGCACCTGGGGTCCTGACAGAAGGCCGTCCAGCATTTGAGGAATGGCTGAAGTGCCAGATATACCCTGACCTGGCAAAAAGTCACCTGCTGAAGGGTCACTTGGCATTGGGGTATGAGTAGAACCAGAAGGAAGACTGGCCATGATCTAGGGAGCCGGAGTCCAAGATGGTGGAACCTGGTTCTCCAAGGGTGCTTGGGTTGAAGAGGTCCTGATGGAAGTTCCCCAGAGGGATTAACAATAGGCCCAGTGGATGAACCAGGCAGAGATTGACATGGTGAAAGAGGTGGAACCTCCAGATTAGTGCCCACCTCTGTATCTTGATCTTCAGGCAAGCCCGGAGGGTTTGGTTGGGTCAGTGGGAGCAAGGAATCCTCTAAAGACTGTTGTGTGTCCAGCATCTGGCTCAACTCGATGTTTGGTGGTATCCTGCAATCCCAATGGGAGAGCCTCAGCTGTGCGGTGCCCAGAGGAACTGGGGGAATGACTTATCAGCTGCAGCCATACAGATGTCAGGAGAGCTAATGTCTGACTTATTGGCCTGGGCCATGCAGACAACAGTGGAGCTGAAGTCCAGCTTACCAGTTGTGACTGTGCACTCCTCAGTGAGGCCGGGGATTGACGTATCAACCTTGCTGCTGGTGATAGACCTTGAAAAAGATGTGGGTCTAAGGAGCACAATAGGAGTTCTGTCATCCAAGAAGAGCCCCAACTGCACCGTGAGTAAAGCAGGCAGGGGAGGCCATGGTCTGATCCTCTGGAGCAGTAAGAGACCTGGCAGTAGGGGTACTTACTTATGTAGAGGCCTCTCTGGTGTTAGTGGTGCCCGATGGTTGCCACCAAGTGTATGGAGCCCTATTCCCTTCTCAATGCCTGTCCTTGTCCTTTTTCTTCTTTTTGGGTTCTGGCATTGGAGAAGAAGATTTTTCCCACAGATTCTCCACCTCCTTTTCTATCAAAGCTGGGCACTTCTCCAGCAAGTGGGCTTTGAGATTTTTCTGGTGCCTAATCCATGTGGTCTGGTTGAAGGATTGGCAGGGCGTACAATCCTTGACTCAGTGTTTGGGGCCTAGACAGATCACGCAGCAGGAATGCTCATCCGCATGCTGGATTTGAGTGCCGCAGGAATTGCAGTTCTTCTTTTTGACACATCACCCAACTGTTCATGTATCTGAATTGTACATTCAACTATATCCCATGCTGTAAATTTGTCACTGTCATTTATTTGTTTCCCCTTTCATTTGTATAGCCCTCAAATATCTGTATTAGACCTGTTTATGTTAGATCTGCTTATACTCTATTTTTTCTATGTAATAGACCTGGTGTTCTGTTCTTTTTATGCTTAACTGGACTGTGTAAATGGGCAGTTTTGCTCACATAACTTTCAGTATAAAATAAAGATTGATTGATTAAAAACTTGACTGACAGACCTGAACCATAGCAGTTCTGTAAAAATCCAAACTGGCCATTCTGGGTGCAAGTTGCACAAATACTGCTGGTCTGGTCACTCTGGCTACACTGTTCAGTCCAACTTTTATGTATCTGGTCCACTCCCGGAAGTCTGTTTTTCAACCCTTCCTTGGCATGGTTGAAAACAGAACCACCAGGACCAGACCAGAGAGGTATAAGCCAGACCAGATCATATGAAGTGAGTGGATCAGCAATATTTGCACAAGCTGTGCCCAGTCCAGATTTTACAGCTCTGGTCTGGGTCTGATGATCTGGTTTTTACCTATACCCCACTGCATGGGGCTTAGTGACATACTGTACAGATGGATGCAAAGTCTAACACATTGAAGATTGAAGTTTCAGAAAGCAATTATGCTAAAAATACCAAGACTCACTCAATTCCTGATGATCCCACACCCCCAAATCACACTTAGTCCTCTACCAAAGTCATTCTGAAATATTGGTGCCTCTACATTAACACCATTGAGCTTTTAATGTCATCATGTCTCTTCTGCTGCCATGAGCTCCCCCATCCATGAAGTCCCGTTCTGCTTGAGGCAGCCCACCCCCCAAACCACATCAACTAAATTACAGCTGAACTCCTTATTTTTAAACATTTTGTTGAGAATTTTTTGTTTTAGTATATCCATGGTGAGGAAAAATGAATTTGTAAATGAAACCAAAGCCCTCATTTATCAGTACATTTACTCACAATACAGCATGTTATGAACTGGTCAGATTCTATGTGTAACCTAAGTCAAACAAAAATTATACACACACACATAACTACCTATTTGTAAGTGAAGCAAATGTGGTTACTATCATTCAGTTGTAAACACCTATAGTCACAAATTGCAGTTTAATGGGGACGGGGAGCCATTCCTTAAGGAAGTGGCGGACTTCATCATTGACCTGGTATTGGAGTCCTCCAGATTGATGGTGCTGGGTGACTTCAATGCCTGGATCGACGATGAATGCTCGCAATTGGGACAACACTTCCTCCAATTGATGAATTCATTGGGCCTCTCACAGGTGGTTACCTCTGCCACTCACAAATGCGGCCATTCCCTTGATCTGGTCTTCCTCCTGGGGATGGAAGCCTCCGCCGTGGGGGTGGAATCCATCGAATGGTCTGACCATCACACTGTGAGATTCAATTTTGGCACCTCCTTGCATAGACCAACCCCTGTGGAGATGGTCAAGTACAGCCCTTTACGGGATGTGACTCCCAATGGTCTAACTGCGGTACTTGACCTATCAGAACTCCCTGGGATATGCATGGGTCCAGAGGTTTTGGTTCTGGTCTATAATAAGGCCATTACCTCTGCTCTGGATTCCATTGCTCCATTTCATGTGCATCCTCTCTCCCTTCGCCCTCGGTCCCCATGGTTTGATGGGGACCTGAGGAAGATGCGGCATTTAGGACTCAGGTTAGAGAGATGTTGGCGGAAATCCCGCTTGGATGCTGACCATCTCAGACTGCGAGAGCATTATCAACTCTATCAGTCAGCAATTACCCATAAGAAGGTAGTGTTCCTGTCCAGGGAAATTGCTGCTGCACAGAACCGACCAGCTCAGCTCTTTCAAACCATGGACAGACTGTGCAACCCAGCCTGTCTGCAGGTTTGTAGAGTGTTTTCACTATTTCAGTGTGATGAGCTTGCTCAGTTCTTTGCGGATAAGGTGGAAGACATTAGGGTGGAGATCCGTTCAACACTCTCTATGGGAAGGGCTGTGGACCAGTCCTTGGTCACTTTCCCTCCTCATTCCTGGAATCTCTTCAAAAGGCCGGATATTTAAGATGTTATGAGGATTGTCCAAGGTATGCACACTACATCCTGTAGTTTAGATCCGGGCCCCCCAGCCCTGATTATGGGCTGTGGGGAGATCATAATCCCGGTCTTAGTGAGGATAGTCTGGTGCTCCTTAGACTCTGGTGAATACCCCAGCTCCCTGAAGGAGGCTGTGGTGAAACCTGTGTTGAAGAAGGCTTCTTTGGACCCCAACTCCCTCGCTAACTACAGACCTATCTCAAACCTTCCCTTTGTTGGGAAGGTAATTGAGAAAGTAGTGGCTACTCAGTTGGACAACCATTTGTCCATCCATAGCATCTACGATCCTCTCCAATCCAGTTTTAGAAAGAGGCATAGCACCGAGACTGCGCTGGTTCAGGTGCTCAATGATCTCCTGATGGCAAGAGACCAGAAAAAATGGTCCATTTTGGTCCTGTTGGACTTTTCATCAGCATTTGACACTATGGACCATGGGGTACTGCTTGAGCATCTGAAAACATCTGTGGGCTTTCAGGTTTGGTCCACAGATGGTTTACGTCTTTCCTCACTGGTAGAACACAGAGAGTGGTGTTGGGGGTATTTTCCTCTGACCCCATTTCTCTGTCTTGTGGGGTTCCTCAGGGCTTGGTGCTGTCCCCCATGTTGTTTGTGGTGTACATGCTTCCCCTCGGAGACATTGTAAGACGGTATGGGCTGGAGTTTCATTGTTATGCCAATGATACTCAGTTCTACCTGTCTTTTGCACTCGACCAGAATGGAGCACTTTCGGTGTTTAATAACTGTCTTGAGGATATCCAAGGATGGATGACGTCCAGCTGGCTGAAGCTGAATTCTGAAAAGACAGAGGTGATGGTCGTGGATCCAGGTCGCCGGATAGGGGGGTGGGAGACTGACCATATTTCAGATTTATTCCTTGGGGTGGTTGAGCTTCCTATCTCTGAACAGGTATGTTACCTAGGGGTAATTCTTGACGATCAACTGACACTGCATGTGCAAGTGTCGGCAGTCATTAAGCTATCCTTTTACCATCTCAGGATATCGCTAGGATCAAGCACCTTGTTCCGTCCAGAGACCTACCTATGTTGATCCACGCCTTTGTGACCTCACACCTGGATTACTGCAATTCCCTTTACTTTGGGCTTCCAGGGGTTGATGTCCACCGCATGCAGCTGGTGCAGAACTCCGCAGCCCGGTTGTTAACTGGGACGCCTCGTTCTTCCCATATTACTCCGGTGTTGCGAGGTCTGCACTGGCTGCCGGTTCAGTGGTGGATCTCCTTTAAAGTTGGCTTGCTGACTTATAAAGCCCTGCATGGCCTGGGCCCTGACTACCTGAAAGAGCTTCTGATGCCTTACATCCCAGAGCGACTGCTCTGCTCGGCCAACAAGGGGTTGCTAGAGATTCCAAGGGTAGTTTTGAAATCATCCAGTGCTCGGGCCTTTGTATTCGCAGCACCGACCCTTTGGAATTCTCTACCCCATTGGCTTAGAGAGTGCATGATGGTGGGGCTCTTTAAAAAAGCTTTGAAATCTTTTTTATGGAGAAAAGCATTTGGGGAGGATATTGAGTTGATCTGATTTTATTATTTATCTTGTGGATGTCATTATTTATTTTATTGAATTTTATTATCTGCTATTTGGATGTATTTTAAAGCTTGTTCTGTGCCTTAATTTTTTGAAAGGCGCAATAAAAAAATAAGATTATTATTATTATTATTATTATAAGAACATTCAGCAGAATATAATCAGTAGCCCAGAACTGCCTGCCTAAGAAAATGAAGTTGGTGTATTATTTGGAAACAGGCATCAATGGGACTCTTTGCTACGGAATGTCCTGCAAAGTAGCAGAATGACTGCTCTTAGGATGGTGGTGTCAAATGGCTTAATGAGGTATTCACAGGGACTGAGTGCACAGCAGAGCTTGTTTGTTATGCAGAACGCTCCAGAAAGTGTTTAGCCCATTCTACTTCCAATAGCTTTCTATGACGTCTGTACTATCCATTGGTAATCTGACACAGAATGACTGCGAGAAGATAATGAGTTAACTTTCTGCGGGCTCAATTAACTCCACAAGCCGGAGGAAAAATAGTGCTCTTCAGCTTCCTATACACACACACAGAGGCAGCGTAGTAATGAAGCTTCAATGGAGGAATCTATTTTTAACACTCTATCATGTTGTTTGGCAGCAAAAATGTCATCAGCCCTTTTCTGAATACAAAACATCTGCTGGGCTTCATCCATAGCTGTAAAAAGGGAGTGGGGCAGTGCAGAGAGGGGTCAGAAAAAGGCAGATATCCTGAACAAATACTTTTGTTAGAGTTCACAGTTGAAGGAGGAGGAAAAGAGCCACAAAAAAGTAACAGGAGCTCTGAATGGAGGGAGGTGGAATATAGTCCTTCAGAGGAGTAGAGTCCTAAAGGGACTAGCTAATCTGAAAATGGACAAAGCAATGGAACCAGATGGAGTACATTCTATGGTATTTTGGAGTGAAAGGAGGTACTGGCTACACCTTTGGCTGTTTTTTAACAGCTCTCTGGAAACAGGAGTGGTCCCAGAGGACTGGGGGTGGGCACATGTAATCCCACTTCACAAAAGTCGTAGCATGGAGGAAGCTGGCAATTATAGTCCAGTCAGCCTGACATTGGTGGTAGGGAAGTTAATAGAATCAAAGCTGAAGGAGAAGATAGTGGAATATTTTGAATCAAATGAGTTGTAAGACCCAAGACAGCATGAATTCATGGTTGGGAGGTCATATGAAATGAATCTGATATATTTCTTTGAGATAGCATGGATTCATGGGGGAGGGGTTATGTCAAATGAATTTGATAGAGTTCTTATACTGGATGACCTAGGAATTAAGTTAGGGTAGAGCAGTGGAAGTGGCCTACCTAGGTTTCGGTTAGGCATTTGACACCGTTCCACATAGGAGACTATTAAGCAAGCTTGGTATCTTAGGAGTGGGTCCAAAGGGGTTAAACTTGGTAAGAAATTGGTTAGGGGATAAGCAACAGAGAGTGGCGGTAAATGAAGTTCATGCTGAGGAGAGGAGTACAACCAGTGGGGTGCCTCAGGGATCAATGCTGGAATTGTTCCTTTTTACAGATTTTATTGGTGATACTGCAGATGAGCTGAAGGGAAGGTCTGCCTTTCCATGGATGTCATTAAAATCTGAATATGGTGGACACATCAGGGGTGAAAGAATGGGTAGAGACATGAGAAAACTCAAGGAGTGGTGAAGGGTATGACAGCTATGTTTCAAAGCAAAAAAAGTGCAAATAAATGCACTTGGGACACAGAAACACAGGTTGAGTACAAAATAATGAGAAAGTTATTGACAACCACCAATCAGGAGAGATACCTGGGGGTAATAATCTCTGATAACCTAAAGTTGGCCAGGCAGTGGAACAAAGCAGTTGGGAAGGCTAGTTGGATGCTGCCATGCATACGGTGAGGTATCACCAGCAGGGGAAGGGAGGTGTTTCTGCCTCTGTGTAGGCTGCTGCAGGTAAGACATCACCTAGAGTGCTGTGTACAGTTCTGGAGGCCTCATCTCCAGATGGACATATATGCATGTGGTCCAGAGGAAGGCAAATAAAATGGTGCGGGAGCTGCATTAAAATGCTCTACAAGGAATGATTAAAGGAACTCAATATGTACACCCTGGAAGGAAGGGGGTAGAGGAGGGATATGATAGAGAAATTTAAATACTTCAAGGAAGTGATCAAAGTACAGGATGAAAGTATTTTTCAGGCAAAAGATGTAAAAGAACAGGGGGCTGTGCTATAAAGTTGTAGGAGGAGGACAGATTCAGGGGAGATGTGAGAAAGTAATTCTTCTCAAAAAGAGTGGTGGATTCCTGGAACAACCTTCCAGCCAATGTGGTGGGCACAAAAACAGTGGTGTGGTTCAAGAATAAATGGGAAAGTCAAAAAGAAATCTTAATGGAAAGGAATGGGGGTAGGGAGAAGGAATCAGAGATCAAATAGGGTTTACAGGGGTACTAAAGGTAGGGAAAAATGGACAGGCTGGGTGGACCAAGCAATCCTTATTTGCTGATAAAGTCTATGTTTCTAGTTTCAAACTTTAGAACTGTATTGTATTCAAATAGCATTAAGTGAAAAATGATTATCCTTGTGTCAGTAGACTAAAACTACTATTTATTTATTATTTCTAGTATATCTAGTAAATTTATGGTTTCAAAACACATGTAAATTTCATCCACTTTACTGTGTAGTGCAGGTGCCTTGTAGAGAGACAGGAAAAAAAGAATAGTTGCCACAATCAGAAAATGAATCAGTGTCCCTGTGCAGACCACTTCTAAAAAAAAAAAAAAAAAGAAGAGAAGAGAAAACATTTATGTTCATGCGCAATCATATCATAATAACAATCATAGCTGTTTAATTAGACTACTTAGTGAAGTACTTACATATCCTTATCATCATGCAGTTCATCTCAGAAATGGAGCAAGATCAAAGTGGTCATTAAGACCTGGATGCAAACAAGCTCCAAAATTGAAAATCCAGAGAAGGTTGTGAAAGTTTCCACCATATTTGGAGGTGTCATCATCACAATTGACCCACATTTCTCTATTGGCTTGATAGTAAGATTCTGATTGATTTCACGTTTGTTCAAAGCAGCATTCTCTTTAGTTGTTATATTTATAAAGGAAGGTGGGTGAGAAGAATTCAGCAAAGCCTCAATGTCTTGTAAGCATTTTCGTTCAAAAATTTAAAACAGCACTCTCTCCCATAAAACATTAGGGATACTGCTGATATCCCTAACCTCCAGGTGGATATCCAGTTTGAACCAGAATGGTTTCAATGACTGTCAAGTCCCCCTATAGAGTACTAACATTTCTCATGAGGGTGAACTTTTGACAATACATTCCCGTTTGAATAGTGGTACTCCTCATAACAATCAGAATAACTATTTTTATAGGTCTGTTAGACATTGTGTTGATGTACAAAAAGAGGATATGCAATTAAAATATGTCATTCATATTCAAGTGTGAGGGGGCAGAACCATAACTCATGAGTGGCAGAGCCATCTGAGTGAGTTATGAAAGTCCTGACCACTCTCAAGTGATGATAAATTGCCCATTTTGAGTCAGGCAATGTATATTTGACATATATAACAGTAGTTAACACATCAAAGTATTTTAGTCTCCTGATTGACGATTTTGCTGTTTTTCTTTGATTTTAACAGCTTGCTTCAGTGCTGCACTGGTATGTCATCAGCATTATAGAAACATAGTAACATAGACTTTGATGGCAGATAAGAACTGATTGGCCCACCCAATCTGCCCATTTCCCTACCTATTGGATAAGCTGCAGAGCCTAATTAACCAACAACCTACTTCTTTCTAACTCCCACCACAATTGCCTTATGTCTGTCCCATGCATTCTTGAATTCCCCCCACTGTTTCTGACCCCACAACCTCTTCACAAAGGCAGTTCTATATGTCTACCACCGTTTCCATGAAAAAATACTTCCTCACATTGCCCCTGAGCCATCTCCAAATTGTGCCCCCTTGTTCTTGCACATCACGTTTTCTGAAAGATGCTATCATCTTGGACTTTGTTGATTCCCTTGAGGTACTTGAAAGTTTCTGTCATGTCCCCCGCTCCCTCCTTTCCTTGAGGGTATACATATTAAGCTCCTTTAGTCTCTCTTCATATGGCTTCTGTTGCAGACACTGCACAATTTTAGTTGCCCTCCTCTGGATTGCCTCCATCCTGTCTATGTCATTGTGGAGATGGGATCTACAGGACTGCACACAGTACTCCCAGATGGAGTCTCACCAGCCGTCTGTAGAGAGGGATAACAACTTCCTGTTTTCTACTGGTGATGCCACTCCCTATATATCCTAGAATTTCCAAGTTCTCCTTACTGCCTTCTTACATTGCTTGCTTACCTTTAAGTCATCTGATATGACTACCCCAGGTTCCTTTCCATTTTTGTTGTTGTTAGTACCCCCCCCCTCCACCATTGTGTACTCTTCCCTCTGGGTTTTTGCTTCCCAGGTGCACTACTTTGCACTTCTTTGCAATGAATTTAAGCTGCCATACTTTTGACCAATCCTCCAACCTTGCCAAATCCCTTCTCATTCTTTCCATGCCCCCCTTTGTGTATCAACCCTGTTGCAGAACTCTGTGTCATTTTCAAAGAGGCATACTTTTCCTTCCAGTCCCTCTGCATGTCACTTACAAAGACATTAAAAAGGACTGGTCCCAGTACTGAACCCTGTGGTACCTCGCTAGTAACCACCCTTTGGAGTGGAATCCATTTACTATTACCCTCTGCATCCTGTTGTCCAGTCAATTTTTTACCCAGACTACCACCCTGGAGCCCAGTCCCAGTCTGCCTAACTTGTTTATTAATCTTCTGTGTGGCACTGTGTCAAATGCCTTGCTAAATTCTAGGCAGACCATGTCGACAGACCCTCCCTGGTCTACTACCTTGGTCACACAGTCAAATAAATTTATTAGATTCATCAGACATGACCTTCCTGCTGTGAATCCATGCTGCCTTGGGTCCTGTGCCTCACCGGTGTTTAGGTATTCAACAGTTCTTTCTTTCAGAGGTGATTCCATCATTTTCACTACCACTGAGGTCAAACTGACAGGTCTGTACTTTCCTGCCTCTGCTTTTCATCCACTTTTGTAAAGGGGAATCACATCTGCCCTCCTCCAGTCCTCCGGTACCACACCATTCTCCCATGATTTGTTAAAAAGGGTAGTCAGTGATGTCACTATTTCTTCCCTTAGTTCTTTTAGAATTATGGGGCGAATCCCGTCAGGTCCCATCGCTTTGTCCACCTTCACTTTCAGAAGTTCTTCCAGAACCTTTTCATCTGTGAATGGACTGGTATCAACCCCCCTATCCAGAGTGCTTCCATTGATTTTATTAGGTACCTCCACCTCCTCTTCTTTTGTGAATATTGAGCAGTAGTATTCATTCGGTATCCCTGCTTTTTCACTGTCTCTCTCTGCCCACCCACCTCCCTTTATTAAGCCTCACCATCCCTCCTTCATCTTTCTTCACTCCTAATGTACCTATAAAGGTTTTATCCCCCTTCTTAACCAAGTTGGCTATCTTTTCCTCGGGTCTGAGCCTTTGCTATTCTGACTGCCTTCCGCACTTCCTTCTGCTTTAACAGGTACAGTTCTCTGTCCTACTCCTTCTGTGTTTCGTTATACTTCTTGAGTGCTGTCTTTCTCCTGAAACTTGCCCGCCACCTCTTTTGAGAATCATAGTGTTTTTTTTCCTTCATTTTGATTTTTTATTTGTTTCACAGAAAGGCTTGTTGCCTCTGTGAAGGCAGTTCTGATGTTTCCCCAATGTTCCTCCACTCCTCCTTCTTGCCCATTTGCTAGTGCTTTTCTGAGGCACTCTCTCATTTTGCCAAAGTCAGCCCTCCTAAAGTCCAATACCTTCACATTTGTATGACTTGACTCTATAGCTGTGTTTATCATGACCCACACTGTTTGGTGGTCACTTGTTCCCAGATGGCTACCCACTTCTAAATCTGAGATCCTCTCTCTGTCCCCATTTGAGAATACCAGGTCTAAGATTTCTCCCTCCTGAGTGGGTTCCAACACTAGCTGTCTGAGACATGTCCCCTGTAGAGCATCAAGAATGATCCTACTCTAGAATATGGCTGCAGCAAAGGTGCTCCCATTAACATCTGGCATATTCGGGTACCCTTCAATGATATCTCCCCTTTTTATGCCATCCTAAGGATGCCTGCTGTCATTTCCTTGTCCATTTCTTCCCCTTGAGACGGTGGTCTGTATACAACCCCCATGTGGATTGTGGTGCCAGTTCCTGTCTCCAGGTTGGCTCACAGTGCCTCCTCTCCTCCCTGTTTACTCTTTAGTCCTGTTGCTTTTATCCCTTCCATTATGTAGAGAGCTACCCCTCCTCCTCCTCTTCTACCCTCCCTGTCCCTCCTGTAGATTGTGTACCCTGGTATGTTGACATCCCAGTCATGGTTCTCTGTGTACCATTTTTCTGTGACTGCCACGGTATCCGGCTTCCCTCTTCCATCAAGGTCACTAGGATCACTGGGAGCTTGTTACCCAGACTACTGGTGTTGGTACTCATTGTCCTCCATTTTTTGATGGCCATACCCCTTTTAGCCCCATCCCTGTCTTGCTGCCTTTGCCTTTTTCTCCATTTACCCCTGCCCTTCTCCATATCAAATTGTCTATTTTGGTGTTTACCTCACTAACTACCCTGATTTGTGGAGGGGGGGCTGTGATTTTCCTGATCCTTTTCTGTGCCTCCCCCCTTGGCTAGTTTAAATGCTCACTAATTAAGTATTTAAATCTATCACCATGGATCCTGGTTCCCCTCCTGGACAGATGCAGAGCATCATGCCAGTATAGGCCTGTATCCCTTCAGGTGGACCCCCAGTCCCCAGTGAAGCCAAAACCCTGATATCTGCACTGTTTTTTTAGCTATTGATTGAATACCATCATGTGGAACTCCCTAGCCTCACCCATGCCATAGACAGGCATCACCTCTGAGAAGGTTGCCACACATGCTTCTTGTCTAAGGCCCCTCTCCAACTCCACAAACTCCCTTTGCACTGCTCTGATCCCATTCCCAGCCAGATCATTAGTCCCTAGGTGGACAATGACATCCATCTCCTTCCCCCATGGAGCTGTTCCTGTGATCCTGAGGATTTTCTCCCTGTCCCTCCAAGCCATGGCATCGGGCAGGCACCTTACCTCCTTCTCCCCTCCCTCCCTCAGTTCCCCCCAACAATTGAGTACCCCACCAGGGGTTGTTTCCTTCCCCTGTGGGGTCCTGTGCCACCCTTTTGTGGATCTCCTTTGTGGAGGTTCCCAGCATCCTCATTAGTCTCCACTATGGGTGCCTCCATAGGGGAACCACACTCTCCAAGAATGATGTTTGAATTGTGGAGAGGTCCACCTGGAGGGGTGTGCCTCTGTTCCACCACCCTTACCCTCCCTGAGCCCACCATGGTCCAACCACTCCTCTTTCCTGACAATCTCTAAGGCAGTGGCAGTGGCCCTGGTGGTCCCTGGGTGGGAGCGGAGGTCCCTCGAATCCTGGCCAACTCAGCCTGGAGACAAGCAATCTTCTCCCTCAGCCCAGAGAGGTGCCTACAGGTGGAACAACACTGCATCTTCCAGAATTTCTCCCAGAAGACTGGCACTCCACAGCCACTACACTGCACCACTCCCATTATGTCTTATTTGTGGCCCATCAACTGTTGTTTTGTATCCTTACTCTTTCTCCTCTCTGTTTTTTTTTTCTCTCTGCTTTCCTACTGCCTCTGTGTCCTTACATCTCATGCCCTTCCAGTTCTGGGACAGGAATGATATTCCTCAGAGGTTCCTTCTTAATATTATGAAAGTTGCCCACTTGTTTAGTATTCCACCATGATGACAGTAACCTAAAAATATCAACTGTGACAACAGTAACATCATTTTTTTTATATGCTGCTGTTAGTAATGTTACTAGCTAAGGAATCTTTCTTTAATATTGTCATTTTTACCCCCATTCCAGTTGTATATTACATTTTTGTTCCAAGGTTGATTTTAACTTCAAATGATGGGTAACAAGAGTGGGGCCACTTTTGCTACCAGTGATGTGAATTTATATCTGGTGCAATGGTAAAGGAGATCCTCTGTGACTAGGAAGTCAGTTCTTACTTTGGTAGGCTTGACCTCTGGTGAAGATATAGTAGAAACATAGAAGCATAGAATTTTTTGACAGAAAAGGACCACTTAGTTCACCCAGTCTGCCCAAGTGTTGCCTGCTTAGTCTTCATCTGCAGACCCTAAGACCCTATCTGGTCTTCAGTGACCCTCCCACCTCTGTTCTAATATACCTTTATGTTTGTACCATGCATGCTTGAAGCCTCCCACCATTGTAGCCTCCACCACTTTGGCTGGCAGTCCATTCCAGGCATCTATTACCCTTTCAGTGATGAAATATTTCCTTATGACTCTCCTGCCCCCCCATACACACAGATTCATCATACATTCCCTGGTCCTAGTCCTCATTTAAAAGAAGCTCCCCACTTGCACTCTGTTCACCCTAGGAGGAATTTGTAGGTCTCAATCATATCACCTCTCTCAATCTCTCTTTGCTAGAATGATTGAGGAGAGCAGAGTACTAGAGGGACTGATGACACTAAGGGTGGACAAGGCACCACATCCTGATAGCATTCATCCCAGAGTGCTGAAAGAGATGTCAGTGGTATTGGCCAGGCCACTGGCGGACCTGTTCAGCACCTCTCTGGACACAGGATGTGTGCCTCAGGACTGGAGGGTGGACCACGTGCTGCCCATTCACAAGAGTGGCCCACGGGATTAGCTCAGCAACTACCAATCTATCAATCTCACTTCCATTGTGGGGAAAATTATGGAGGCAATAATAAAAGAGAGGTTGATGTCATTTCTTGAAGGAAATGACCTCCAGGATGGGCGGTAGCATGGGTTCATCTTGGGGAAGTCTTTTCAGACCAATCTAGTAGAATATTATGACTGGGCAACAAGGGAGCTGGATAAGGGTCATGCTGTGGAAATCCTGTATTTGGACTTTAGCAAGGCCTTTGATTCAGTGCCTTAGAGGAGGTTATGGAGGAACTGACATCTGTGGGGGTAGGGACAAAGATGGCAAACTGGACAGGAAACTGGCTGAGTGGGAGGCAACAACGGGTGGTGGTGGTGTAACTCTCTACACCTATGCCGGTGACAAGTGGAGAACTGCAGGGCTCGGTGTTGGGTCCAGTGCTGTTTGGGCTATTCATTTCAGATATCTCAAAGGGAGTTGGGAGCAGGATTAGTCTGTTTGTGGATGATACTAAAATTGGGCATTAGTGGATGAAGGAGAATGGTGGAAACAACTACAGGGGGACCTAACCAAACTGGAGGAGTGATCAGAGGGGTAGCAACTGGGCTTCAATGCAAAGGAGTGCAAGGTTATGCACTTCCAAGCAAAGAACCCAAGAGATACTATTGGTTTGGTGGGGTGCAGTTCGGGGTCACTGTGGAAGAGAAGGACCTTGGGGTGTTGGTAACGGAGAGCATGAGCAACTCTGCTCAGTGTAGGAAAGCTGCAGCTAAGGCTAACAAAATGCAGGTGTGTATTGCAAGGGGATTCTCATCCAGGCATAGGGATGTGATCCTGACCCTTTACAGGTCATTGGTCAGACCACACTTGGAGTACTGTGTGCAGTAGTGGTGGCCATATCTGAAGAAAAATATTAAGCTACTGGAGGGGGAGCAGTGTAGGGCAGCAAAAATATTATGAGGGATGGAGGTCAAAGCCTATGAGGACAGGCTAAGTGAACTGAACATGTACACCCTGGAGGTGAGACGGCATAGGTGGGATATGATTGAAACTTTCCAGAATTTGATATACAAAGCTGGTGTGGATGGGCTGTTTATGCTGAGGAAGGGTAGGGACATGAGGGGGCATGGACTAAGATTAGATGGTAGAAGATTTAGGAGAGAGATGAGGAGACATTACTTCATGGAGAGGGTGGTGTCTAGATGGAATGCCCTACCAGAGGGGGTGATAGCAAGTAAGGTGGTGGGATGTTTCAAAAGGGCATTGGACTGAGAATGGGGGAGGGTCTGGTGGATAGTGCTGATTATGTCCAGAATAGGAGAGAAGGGGGGTTGGGGCAGCTGCTATCTAGGGGTGCTAGCTGCATACTCAAGTAGACTTTGATAGACAATGATTATGTTTCTGTGACAGATTTGTATGTTTGTGTGTTCATATCTATCAATTGCCCTGCTCAGGGTGTTATGTACTTGGCAGCTTGCAACTGCATTATCTTTTATGTAGCCAAAACTGCCAGGGTTTTTTAAAATTAGAATTAGTGAGCAGCTTTGTGCCATTTGATACTGTGATCCTAATAATGCCCTGGCAAAGTACAGTACAGTGGTGCCAGCCAGGATATGATGCAGTTACTTGCAGTTTTACTGCAGAATGCTCCAGTATATTGCAGAGAACAGTGTAATTCAATGGCAATAAAGCACTTTTGTCATGCAGTATTTTGTGGCATATCATTTACTGCCAAGTACTGGGTTAGATCATTGATGACTCCACTGTATTTCTCTGGGAAGCCCATTGTATCAAAACATACCTTTGTTTTCTGAGGGATTGAAAAGGTGCTTCTTGGTAGAGGGAGTGATAATTTCAGCTGTCTCATACTGAAGAGAGTCATTTGTATTTTTCACCTTGGAGCCATGAGGCATTCCAAGTTGAATGATCAATTTGAGCTGACCATATTCCTAAAAGTCATATTGTTTTAGATATGGAATATTCTGGTTGCAATGTAATACATTTAAAGGATGTTACTGTAGGTCTTTGTGTATTCTTTTGTAATATATGTCTAATGTTTAGTACATAGTGCAGTGCTTTTACATACTTATGAATTTTTGACTTTGGCCTTTCTCTATTCCCATCCTTGGTAGATAAGCCAGGTAGCATGTAGGGAATAGGAGGCCCAAAAAGATTTATTAGAAGTTCAAAAGATTACCTCCTCTAACTCATGGAGAGAGAATGACCAGTAGAATTCAGGAGAGGAACCCCCCCGTGAAGGAAACCTCTGAGGACCCATGGCTACTTACCTGCCCATCCCTGGGGCAACCTAAGAGGAGATGACCCTAAATGCTTAAGCTGAGTTCTGACTCTGGTTTAGGATGTAGTTCGTACCATGATGAAGTCCATTTTGTAAGTCTTTGATGATGTATGCAGGAAGGTTGATTCTTGAAGCTGAAGAAGCAGATCCAATCTGGATGAATTGTCCAGATGATGAATGT
Source organism: Neoceratodus forsteri (assembly GCA_016271365.2). Classification (NCBI taxonomy): domain Eukaryota; kingdom Metazoa; phylum Chordata; order Ceratodontiformes; family Ceratodontidae; genus Neoceratodus; species Neoceratodus forsteri. The sequence goes on along the minus strand of CM057455.1, from coordinate 922,443,870 downwards.
GGATTAAGTCCAGCTGTTGAAGGAAGATTTAAACAAGATCCAAAATTTATTTGTGGCATTAGGTGATAATGTGTCAGAGACACACAGCAGACATGATAGATTTGAGCATGAGAAAAACATGAGTTTGTTTAGATGGACTGTCATACATTAGTATTTGCATGATGAAAACTAGGTTATGAGAATTCCTTACTGAAATCTGTCAAGCTTGAAGAAGGAAAGGGCAGGATAGAATGATTAGCTCCTTTTTGTAGATCAGTGATTTGCAGACATTGGCATGGTTCTCAGAATTGATTAAGGATGATGAAATAGTGAATCCTCTGGATGCAGAAATCCAACAAAGGTTAGACTAATAGCTGAAAAACCATGATGTTCAAAATAGAGTCAAATGGATTCAAGTTCAATAAATTCACTATGTTTCACTACACAGAGATGACAAGGAGTCTAAGTGAATGAGTTAAAGAGTATAACTGGATGATTGAAAAAAAATTAAAGTGAGGATGAAGTAGGCTGTACAACGGGAACTGAATACCTGCTAGATACAGGTGAAATGTTTTGTATGAAATTTTGAGCCTTGATGATGAGTTAGAAATGCTAGTACATAGTTTACAAGAACGAATATTCAGAATGGATGGAGATGCACAAGATGATGGATACCAGGATGGAGGCAGTCCAGAGGAGGACAACTAGAACGGTGCAGGGTCTGCACCAGAAGACATACAAAGAGTGACTAATGGAGCTTAATATGTATACCCTCAAGGAAAGGAGTGGGGGGCATGATAGAAACTTTCAAGTACCTCAAGGGAATCAACAAAATCCAAGAAGGTAGCATCTTTCAGAAAAAAAGATGTGCAAGAACAAGGGGGCACAATTTGAAGATGGGGGATGGGTCAGGGGCAATGTAAGGAAGTATTTTTCATGAAGAGGGTTGGGAACACATGGAACAGTCTTCCTGAGGGGATTGTGGGGTCAAAAATGGGAGGGGGGAATTCAAGAATGCATGGGGAAAGACATAAGGCTATTCTAGATGGAGGCAGGAGAAAGTCGGCTGTTGGTTAACTAGTATCTGCAGCCTATCCAATAGGCAGGGAAATGGGCAGACTAGGTAGGCCAAGCGATCCTTATCTACCATTAAAGTCTATGTTTCTATTCCTGTCTTGGTGTAATACAAGTAGCTCAGCAGCTGTAGTGTTGATTTGCTGGTGATTAAATTCCAACACGTTGTGGAAACACTAAAGAAAAGGAGGAATCTTAGCTGAGTATTTACTGAGTCTATTGACTGATGGAACAATGAAAGATTTGCTGTCTGAAGTGGTATAACACACAGAGTGAGTTGATTGCATTGTCTTGATGGTGAACTGCTGCTATATGAAACTATAATAAAGGGATAACCAAGTCTGTTGCACAATGAGGTGTGTTGGAAAGGAAGGAAGACTTGTCTTTGGTGATGGTATTCACTAGAAGGAGTATGAGGAAGATAAATACTGTTTGACAGGATCAAAGACCCCTAGGATGGTGACTGGCTTAAGTGGTGAATCTTGAAGAGGAAATGTAGATGACTTCATGAAGTATTATGATGTCCAGAGGCCAAGGAGCAGGATTCAGGACTGAACGAAGATGGCAGGAGAGCTATGCATTGGAGATATATTAGTGCATATTCTGATACGCTATAAGAAGAAGAATCTTTGAACACCATCAGATAGCTACGCCAGGATGATAAGAGTTGGATGACATGATGAATTCTGATTTGCCACTGGCAAGAATTAGATATGATGGTGCAATTCAAATAACCGATCTTGACAGAACTAATTGATAAGGTATGAAGGACCTCCCTTGAGAAGTATGGTTATCGAGCAGTTGAGGTATCCTGGTAGAGAAGTAAGTTCACATTTCTGTTGCAAGAAGATCGTTTTGAAGAGAACTCCACTAAGCTTTGAAACAATAAAGCACATTACATAGGCACCGGGTTTTATGGGCTCATTAGGCATCGGCTCCAGAAATATTGTGTAGAGCAGGCTAAGCCCCAGCAATAATTGTAAGATATGTTGGCTAATTTGACATGTTGTTTTTGCACTTTTTTTTTCCTGATGCACCCTCTATGAAATGCTGCAGCATCCCCCTGTGAAGGGACCAATCGATACCCCCTACCGTGCTCATTGGTGGCATTTTCTGAATTTGCCACAGTTTTTGGAGATGCAGCTGCCTCAATGCACTTATGCAGAAATAAAAGTGGGGAATATGATTGGGTGAGGATGTGACAGCATGACAGAAAGAGTGGTCAGTTAGAGAGAGAGCAATCTGTTGGTGTCAGGCAGCAGATTTGTGGCCAAGAAGAGGTCATCAGAGGTAGCTTACCCAGAGACTGACGGTCAATGAGGGAGTGAGCCAGCATGACTCGAGGCAGAGGGAGTGAGCCAGGGTGATTGAGCTGAGGGTCAGACAGCGTAAGATGTTTGGTAGGCTGTGAAGGGCCGATAGGGTGTGTTCAGCCATGCCCATGTCCTGTCCATGACTGATGAGCTGCTGAGGAGGAGAAGTTTGAAAACCTCTCTGTTTTACTGGAAATATTGGACTTGGACTGTGAAACAGGCCACAGCTTAAGAAACGTTTTGCTTTCTGGCTAAAATGATTTATGTTTAAACAGATCTAGGTGGTAGTCATTCTAGGAAGTCTGTTTAGCAATATTTAATGCTGTTTTGTTTATTGGAAATTTCATTTCCATTGAGAACAAGAAAAGTGGGCATGCAACACCTCAGGAACACCACAAACAATAGCTCTCTGTGTGGAAAAAAAATATTCAGGTGCCAATAGACAGAGTAGTTGCAAAAAGTTAAAACAGGTCCTAAGAGTGCTGGCTGATGCTTTCCACACAAAAGTGTACTTTTTGAAAGGCAACAGGTGCAAGAATGTTGATTTAGTTTCTACAAGTTGAGATAAAGAAATAGTGCTGAATATCAGCTTGAAACATGCTGGGCCTGGTAAACACATACAAAAAGTGGACAAGTGCTTAGAAAACTCAATATTTATGAAGTATGTACAATAATGAATTAAAAACCATAACCTTACTGAAATAAGTTTATTAATGCTCATTTTTATAGTTAATGGAAATAGTGAGAAATTGATTAAAAATCACACAACTGCTAAATTAAGTGGCTCCAGTGTCCTAAGATTGCCTTCTTTTTTACGTTCGCTTGCGTGCATGCACAAGGAACGTTTTGAGAGAGTAGCACACTTGGAGGTGTGCCTCTCCCATCCAATGCACTGCTCCATTGAGCAGGCATGGTGGTCCAGCACCAATGGGTGCAGGAGCTCAGTATGACAGCGGTGGTCCTCTGCTTCAAAGGAAAGCACCGCTGCCATACTGAGCGCGTGTCATGCCACCCCCCCACAGCTTTCCTGCTGCAAACTTGTTTGGGTCGGGCGGGGCGCTCCAATCCCCCATCGGCTGCACGGCCCCCCCAAGCCATCCTGCTGCCACGCTGGGAGCCCACCCCAGTGTGGCAAACATCCGCTTTCTTTTGCCGTTGGGGGTGCCCAATCCCCGTTGGCTCCTCGGTGCCCCCCCGTGTAGTTTGCTGATGGGGGTGCCAATCCCCAATCAGCTCCTCGGCCCCCCCAGCCATCTTCTGCCATGCTGGGAGCCCACCCCAGGGTGGCAACGGTCCCATCCACTTTGTTTTGCTGACGGGGGTGCCCAATCCCCCGCCAGCACCTCAGCCCCCCCAGCCATCTTCTGCCATGCTGGGAGCCCACCCCAGCATGGCAACGGTCCCACGTAGTCCTTTTTTTTGTTTTTACCTGTAAAGAAAAACAGTCCTATGTGCTCCCAGCCCCCACAACCCGCACTCCACCCACTGCGCACCCAGCCTCCCCACACCCTCACCCCATACTTACCTCTGACCCAGCGATGATCTTCGTGGACCGGGAACACGTCTGCACTCTTCAAAGGTGACCGCGAACTGAGGAAATGCCAGTAAGCTGTATAATGGGCTAGATAGGGGGTTTCAACTTCATTGCATATCTCAGCCATTTTTTGGAATTTTTGCACCAAATTTTCAACATGGGGTTTTTGGGTCCCCTTCTCATGAATGATATCACTGTCATGGTGTTATTCAGGGCCCGAAGGGTGATTTTGCAGGCACTGTGCAGTCACTGCATGAAATCACCCTTTGGCCTTGAATAACACCATGACAGTGACATCATTCATGAGAAGGGGTCCCAAAAACCTCATGTTGAAAATTTGCTGCAAAAAGTCCAAAATATTACTGTTTTACGAACGTGCATTGTGCAGTTCCGACGCAGGCTCGTAAGTTCGTGAATTTTCAATATTTTCACTTCACATTTTCAACATTGCCATTTTATCACATCTTCTTATGAGTTGTACAGCTGTCATTTTTCACATCTCACCCAAAATGTGTTTCCGCCCATGTAGCGCACAATGGCGCAGTCGGTCTGCGAAATCAATGTATGGAACACATTAAGAAAATCACAGTGACACTGTTCATGAGCAGAGGTCTTAAAATGGCTATGTTGAAAATTTGGTGAAAAAATTCCTAAAAATGACTGTTTTACGACCGTGTGTTGCACAGTTCCTACGCACGCTCGTACGTTTGCGAATTTTCAATATTTGCACTCCAGATTTTCAACATTGCCATTTTACCACACCTCCTCATGAGCAGTACAGCTGTCATTTTTCACATCCTGCCCTAAATGTGTTTCTGCCCATGTAGTGCACAATGGCACAGTCGGTGTGAGAACTCAATGTATGGGACACAATAAGAAAATCACAGTGACACTGATCATGAGCAGAGGTCTTAAAATGGCTGTGCTGAAAATTTGGTGAAAAAATTCCTAAAAATGACTGTTTTATGAGTCTGCATTGCACAGTTCCTACGCACGCTCGTAAATTTGCGAATTTTCAATAGTTTCACTCCAGATTTTCAACATTGCCATTTTACCACACCTCCTTATGAGCACTGCAGCTGTCATTTTTCACATCTTGCCCAAAACATGTTTCCGCCCATGTAGCACACAATGGCACAGTCGGTGTGCGAACTCAGTGTATGGGACTCAGTAAGAAAATTACAGTGACACTGTTCATTAGCAGAGGTTTTAAAATGGCAATGTTGAAAATTTAGTGAAAAAATTCCTAAAAATGACTGTTTCACGAGCGTGCGTTGCACAGTTCCCACGCACGCGTGTAGGTTTGCGAATTTTCCATATTTCCACTCCAGATTTTCAACATTGCCATTTTACCACACCTCCTTATGAGCACTGCAGCTGCCATTTTTCACATCTTGCCCAAAACGTGTTTCTGCCTATGTAGCGCACAATGGGGGTAACAAACAGGTCATGCTGACAATTTATTGTACAAATACCAGCAATTGCACAGGTCATTAGGGTAAAGCACCATACATGCCAAGCACCACTGCAAATACCTACAAGCGAACATTTGGCATTGACAAATGCTTGTTAGTTACAGCATAAACACAGCCAGAACAAATGGTTTGATATCTTTTATTGAACCAACAAGGATGTTACAAGAACAAATAGCTTTAGCTTTCAGACAAACAAGTTCTTCTTCAGAAGCTTAATTACAGTTATTTAGAAAATCCCTATATTATTAACTTTGAACATGCTGAAAAAAACAGAAAGAAATAATTCTCATTTGTTTAAAACAGGCGTCCAAAACATAATTAAAGTAATGTCAGAGAGCTTGAATATCTTAAGTGTGCTTTCAGCTGAACCAAACTTAAAGGTCAAAGATTGTCAAGAGATAACAGCAGGCAGGGAGTTCAACCCACATATACTATACCATCTATTAGTCTAATGAATAACAAAACACTAGGATTCTCTACTCACTAAATTATATGTCAAGTGAAAAAAAACTTCCAAAGACACATGCTTCAAGAATGAGATAAGAGCACACCAGTAGAAGCCAGTTTCAACTCTGCTCAGAACTCTGTTAGTTTGAGAATATGGCCAACGACAAGAAAATGACCCTGGATAAAACAATTGCATGCCAAACTGTAACATATTAGCAAGCATAAAATAAAAAATAAGCCCCCCAAATCATTTTATTTATTTATTTTTTGTTTTGTTTATTCAGGTCTAGGATTACAAATACCTTTGAGCCAGGGCTCTTTTACAAAGGTTCCACATCAAGGATTACAACAAGACAGTACATAATCACAGTTTGTAACAAATAGTTTGCAATACATAGTTCTATACAGTAACTATTGCTAGCAGGGGCATTATAGAGGTGGGGGTGTGAAGAGGAGGAGGAGATAAAAGAGGAGGACAAGGAAATAGGCATCATAGGGGTAGGGGTAGGGGTGAGGAAGAAGAAGGGTGAAAGGGAGGCAGGTGGAGGAGCACAGGTGGAAAGGAAGGCAGTAGTGGTGGGACAAAGGGAGGGAGGGAGGAGGAAGAGGAGGAGGGAGGGCTGGCCAGGAGGCATTGTCAGAGGACACCAAGTGCCAAGGGGTTGGGGAGGGCAGTGGGGGTAAGTGTTAGGACGCTGAGGTCATCAGTGAACACTAGTGCCAATGGGGCAGCAAGCAAAGTATATGTTTGTGGTCAAGGGAGTCCAGAAGAAGGGTGGTACAGTTAGAGATAGCAGTCACAGGAGCTAGAGGCTGTCAGTGAGTGGTGGAACCTGGTTTTAAAGGTGCCGAGCATTGAGACAGTGGTGATGTCATTGGAGAGACCATTTAGCCAGCTGGCAGCCCAGTAGGAAAAAGCTCTTTGACATTGGGTCATGCGACAGCGTGGGATTTGGAGCTTCAATGATTTGGATCCCCTGGTGGTTCTGCACAAATTATTTTGTTGTAGGAGAGTAGAGATTCTGGAAGGGGCAAGACCCATCATAATTTTCTTTGTGAATATGCAGGTTTGGTATTTTATACGTTTGTCGAGTTGTAGCCAGTTGGTTTGGGAGTATAGGTCACAGGTTTGTGTAAGGCGTTGGGTGCCTGTCATGAGCCAACAAGCCTTGTTGAGGGAGATGGTTACTTGTTTGAGCACAGTGACAGTAGCAAAGCCATATATAATGAGGCTGTAGTTGATGGCAGCGATGATGGAGCACCGGACGGCAACTGCCATGGCTTCAGGGGTAAGGTGGCACCTGTGGAGGAACAGTAGGCCTAGTCTGACTTTGGCAGTTTTGGTGGCATTATTAATGTGGTCATTGTATGAGAGGTGGGAGTCAAATGTGATCCCAAGGTATTTAAAAGTTTGGACCTGCTCCAGTGGGTCATCGTGACTGGTGTTAATGGATAGGTGGTGGTGCTTATGTTTATTGTGGGAGCTACTGAAGATCATGGACTTAGTTTTTTTCTGGTTAAGGATCAGTTTATGCTGAATGAACCAGTTCTTGACAGTGGAGAAACAATGCTGGAGTTTTCCTTGCAGCTGGTAAGGATCATGGTGTGTGGCAAGGATTACCGCATCATCGGGGTAGAGTATAATTGGTTCAGTGCAGACATCTGGTAAGGTGTTGAGAAACATACTGAAAAGGAGTGGTCCCAGAATGGATCCCTGTGGAACACCAGAGCACACAGGTTTGGCATCAGAGAGCACATCTGCGATTTTTACTCACTGTGACCTGTTCTCAAGGTAGCTTTTAAACCATGTAATAGAATCTGGAGAGAGCCCAGCATTATGTAGCTGGGCAAGTAGAAGGTGGTGGTGGACAGTATCAAAGGCTTTGGTTAAGTCAATGTAAATAGCCCCAGTGAGTTGCCCCTTGTCCAGTGAGCTGTGGATTGCTCCAGTGACTTCAAGTAGTGCTGACACAGTGCTGTGGCCTTTCCTGAAGCCATGTTGTTGCATGTAAAGGATATTATATTTGTTCAGATATTTGGTGAGCTGGTCCAAAACTATGCATTCCAGGGCCTTAGAAAGGGGAGGCAGGATTGAGATAGGGTGATAGTTCCCATGGTAAGTCTTATCACCACTTTTGTGGATGGGGTAACAGTGGCTAACTTCCATTTTTCTGGGAACTGGCTGAGTGTAAGGGAGAGATTAAAAATCCTGGTGAGAGGCCCTGGCACCTCTTCTAAGGTGAGGGACAGAAGCTTGAGGTCAAGTGTGTCATTGCTAGCTCTTGATTTGCTTATGGCATTAGTGACATACTTCGGACATCATTCCTGTTTACTACTTTAAAGTGGAAGGAAGGGTGACTGTTGAGAGGCATGTTGTTAAGGGTTTCAGGGGCCTCATCATCACTGAAGAAATTAGGGGGAAGAACAGTACTGAGATCCGTAAAAGCAGTGTTGAAAGTATCAGCAATGATTTTTAGGTCAAGCGTGGTATTTCCATTAACTTTGAGCATAGCCGGTGTAGATTTGGGTTGTTCCCCAGTGATTTCTTTTAGGTTGCACATGAAATCTCTCCCATTTCCCCAGGAGTCAGTGAGAACGTTTCTGTAGTAGTCAGATTTCTGTTTCCGAATGGTTTTAGTGCAGTTATTAAGTGCTTGCTTATAGTATTGGATGTCGACTGGTTTCTAGGTGAATCTAGCCAAAGCCCATAACTGGTCCCTGGATTTTAGCATTTTTAGGAGGTCACCTGTTAGCCAGGGGTTACATAGAGATTTGACTTTGTGCTTCTTGATGGGAGCGAATAGGTCACAGGCTTTGTTAAAGATGTGGATGAATTGATCCAGTGCAAAGTTTGTGTCAGTCGCCAGGAAGAATGAAGTCCAGTTCTGTTGGAGGAGGTAGGATTTGAGGTGGGTTAGCTGACCATGCTGGAGAATTATACTGTGGATTATTTTAGGAGGTGGTTTGTGGAATTTATTGGACCAGGTACAGCTGATGGGGGAGGAGTTTGAGATCCATGAGGGGTGGTTGGTCAGAATCCAATCTAGTAGAGTTCTGGTACCTGTTTTATAGTTTTGTCTAGTAGGGGAGTCCAGCATCTGGGTTAGGTTGACCGATGGGACAGAGTCCTTAAGAGCACCCACCTCAGCCAAGAGCCAATTTATGTTGAATTCCCCAAGCAGGATGGTTTCAGAGTCAGGTGGTTGTGACCTGACAAGATCCAGTACTACGGAAAGACCTAATCCTTGTTCCTTGGGAGAAATATAAACTGTAACAACTGTAAGCACCTTATTGTGAGCACCTAGTAGAATTTTGATGTGGAGGATCTGTGCAGGGGAGGTCACGAGGGCAAGATCTAATAGGTGGCCCAGGAACGTGTCTTTCAGGTACAATGCACAACCTCCACCTCTTTTTGTTTTATGATCGAGCCTAAAGATGTTGTAGCCTGGGATGGTGATTGCCTGGTCTGAGACCTGAGAGGTGAGCCAGGTTTCAACAACTGCCAGAACATCAGGAGTATGTTGTATTGTGAGGGCTTGCAGAGAATCAAGCTTAAGAAGTAGACTGCAGATATTCAAGCACAGGATTGAGAGAGTGCCAGAAGATTTGTTCTGGGAGAAGACTATGCTGGTTTGTGGGCCAGAGTTTGGGTGAATATTTCCCAATATCAGCAGGAGGAGTAGCAGAAGCTTGAGGGTGCATAGACGTAGTTCTCTGAGGATGAGCTTACGTTTTTTATATTGGCAGGCACATGCCATGATGTGGACGTGGAAGTTCATCATGAGAATAACAGGGTTAGCAGATGTGTGCCTGCAGTGTTCAAAGCCAACAAGGGATACCTTTTTTGTGGGAGGCTGTCCCCTGAAAGTAGGGTGGGTGAGATCCGGGGAGGTGCCAGGGTGATGATATGCTCTGATCATTTCAAAGGTTGGAGGAGGGAAGGGGAAGGAGGCTCTAGGAGGGATGAGGAGAGGAAAAAGGGAGGGGAGAAGAAGGAGGAAGGTGGGAGTAAGAGGGAGGAAGAGCATGGTGAAGCTGAGAGAACAACAACAAGTGCAGGGCCCAGGTATGTGAACGGTCAGAGAGTGGAGCAGGCAGGGAAAAAATAGAGGGGGAGGAGAAGAGGAAGAGAGACAGAGAGAGAGAGGAGGGGACTTCATATTGGGCCAGTAGGAGCTAGTGTGGGAGGAACCCTAAGGAGGTGGGCATGGTGAGGGTCTATTTAATTAAGGTTGGAGGGGGTGGGGGTGTGGTGTAAAATTTTGGCCACTTTCCAGCTAAAGTCTATGGGTGCACAGCCCAGCAGTGAAAAAAAATTGGTAGAAAGTGGAGCAGCCAATCAGGTAGCAGTGAGGAGAACAACGGTCCCATCAAGGATGACTGCGTGGAGCGTTGGGCCAGTATCGGCAACTCACTGTTTCTCCGGTCAATCAGAAATCCTTACCCAGCTCAGAGGATCCCTGGATGGGAAGAAAGAGAGTGGCAGAGTGGCTGGTTCCTGGAGCCGCGGCCACACCTGGTGGATGGCGCGGCCGCAGCTCCAGTATTATCTTTACATGGCATATAGAAGGATTAAAGTAATGTTTACAAAAAGTGAGTAAGTGTACCACACTGATGAATGTATAACTAGCTGGAGACATATTCCAAACATACTCTCAACCAGCTATTATAAACACAGGGGACTCCTAGAGAAGCACAGATGTAATGCAAGGAACAATAACATGAAACAATATAATAGTTTAGAAATGGTGCTAGATCAAAGTTGTTTCTTAATCCTGGCCAATCCCTTGCTCCCAGCTAGAAAATCCAGGAGACTTCCCTTTTAAGGACTTGGTTATCAAAGTCCACTCCCTGTGGATTGTAAAAGAGGAATTTATGTGCCTCTAGGCCACCCAATGTGTGAACATGGTTGGCAGAAGCATAATCAAGATTTTTACTTTGCATTGCCTTGCACTGTTCCCCAACCAATGTATTCAGGGCAAATCTGCATTCACTCAATACTCAGTACCCCAGTAGGCAGACTTAGAGACAGAAGCTGGGAGACTTCTGGATGGGCTGAGCAAAGAAGAAGCAGTAGGCAGCTGCTAAATGAGAATAGAAGAGAATGCAGAAATAAGTAGAATCATAGGTATCATAGGTGATTTCAGAGCAAAGAAGACTTACGTCCATTGTGCTCGCTTGTTAATTCTAATTTTGAAACCCCCCTATTTTATTTTCTTTGCAATACTTATCCAGTTTCTTCTTGAACTCAACTGTCGTCTTACTTGTGACTACCTCCTCAGGTAGATATTCCATACTGGAATAACTCTAACACTAAACCAGTGTCTTCTCTTCGTGGTCTTAAAATTAAGCCCTTGTTGCCATGAATGTGTGACCTAGTGTCATATCACTGTTCCCTCAGGTAAGTCCCAATTTGACCCTTAGCTTTGCATCTTATGCATTATACACCATACATATCCCTCTCAGGCTCCTATACTCCAACGTGAACATCCCCAAGTCCTCCAATTGATCCCTCATAGTCCTGGTCCCTAACATCTGCTACTAACCTGGTAGCCCTCCTCTGAACCCTCTCCAATCTTCCTATGTCCAACCTGTAAACTAGGGTGACCAGAACTGTGCACAATACTCCAGCTAAGGCTCACCAGTGCAATCAAGAGAGGCACAATCACTTCCTCTTCCTACTCTTAATATGTTTCTTGATATTTATAAGAGTACTACTAGCAGATTTTATAACCTGACTGCAATGCTGGTGGAACTTGAAATCACTTGTCACTTTAACCCCCAAATCTCTTTCCTCTACTACTTTGCCCAATTTCTGTCCATTTAATAAGTAGTCAGCTTGATTATTTTTATTCCCAAAGTGCATCACCACACATTTGTCGGTGTTAAAGGATAACTTCTTATCCCTTGCCCAGCTTTCCATTTTGAGTAAGGCTTTTTGCAACTTTGTCACATCCTCATCATTTCTGATAGTAATGCCAACTCTAGTGTTGTCTGCAAATTTGGTTTCCCAGACATCCTCTCCTCCAGATAATGAGTGTATATAGATATTAAACAAGCAGGACCCCAGAACAGATCCCTGGGGACCTCCACTCTCCACTCCCAACCAATCAGAGTAAACTCCCTTTAAACAGACCCTCTGCTTTCTCTCACTCAGCCATGCCTTAACCCAAGTTGTAATATACCCCGGTATTTTATGTTCAATCAAGGCATCAATCAATTCACCATGTGGGACCTTGTCAAACGCCTTCAAGAAATCCAAGAACACCACATCCACAGAGACACCCTCGTCCAATGCTCTGCTCACATGCTCATAAAACTCCAAGAGATTAGTTTGCATGATAACCTTTTAAACCATGCTGAGCATTGTCACAATCCCCTACTGAATCCTGAAACTCCACCATTTGATCCTTTACAATAGATTCCAACATTTTCCCCAGTACAGTAGTCAAGCTGACAGGCCTATAGTTGCCCACCTCCTGTCTAGATCCCTTTTTATAAATAAGGATCACATTTGCCTTTCGCCAAACCTCAATCACCTCCCCGTTATCCAAAGATTTCTGAAACAGTGATGTTATAGGTCCTGCCAGTTCTGTTGCCAATTCCCTTAGGACCCTAGGATGGATTCTATCTGGTCCTTGAGATTTATTCAGGTCCAGGTGCTTTAGTCTAGCCTCAATATCGTTTTTGTTTAAAATAATTTTATAATCTATTTTAGTCAGATGATCTCAAATATTTTTAGACTTATTATTAAATACTGATGAGAAATAAGTATTGAAAAGCCCTGCCATAGTTTGGCAATCCTCAACTAATATACCATCCTGATCCTTAATGGGCCCCACTGAAGTTTGACATCCCTTTTTGTTATTGATATATGTGTAAGAGGATTTATGGTTATCTTTCACTTTTGTAACCAGGTTTAGTTCATATTTTCGAGTTGCCTGTTTTATGGCACTTTTAGTTTCTTTTAATAATTTTTTATACAAGGCCCAATTTTTTGCACACTCACTTTTTCTGGCTTTTATATAAGCTTTTTTTTTCTTTTTGATTAATTTGCTAATTTTGGGAGATAACCACAGGGGAATTTTTCCTAAAGCATTGTACTTCTTTCTTAATGGGACATACTTATCAATTAAATCCATAATTTTATTCTCCAAATTATCCCAGTTTTCCACTAATGATCTATTTTCAAAAACTTTTTTCCATCCCCAATTCAAGAGTTCTGTTCTCATATCATTAAATTTAGCCATACTAAAATTTCAAACCATGGTTAAGCCAAAAGTGTTTGAAAAGACCCCGCTTAAAACAAAATTTATCACACAGTGATCACTTGAGCCGAGTGGTGATGAAGTACTACAATTCTTTATTTGGTCTCCCATATTGCTTTACACAAGGTCTAATATTTTATCCCCTCTAGTGTTATTTCCTATATACTGATCAAATCCAGCTAATAAAAAGGAATCCAGATACTTTAGCTCTGTAGGATGTCTCCCTGTTTGCCTAGTCCAATTAATACCGAAGGTTAAAATTCCTAAAAGTATAATATTTTCTGTAATCTCTAAGGAGTCCAAAAATTTTAGCACTGCCTCATCATCTTGGGTAGAAATTGAAGGAGGTCGATAAATTACCCCAATTTTAATATTAGGTCCCTTAGCTGGCAATACCCTAACCCACACATGCTCTATGCCTGGTATTTTTGGGACTCCAATAGCTATTGATTTTATTTTGTAGGATACATAAAGTGCAACACCACCACCCTTTTTATCCTCCCTATCCATATGATATAGATCATATCCCTGTATGTGATGGTCCCAGGTGTCAGTGGATGTCCACCAAGTCTCTGTTATGGCACATATCTGGATGTTGTCAGTATTTAGTAAACAGGTTAATTCATCAAATTTGTTTGTAAGAGTCCTGGCATTTAGGGAGAGGCATTTCCAGTCCTGAGAGCCCTTAGTGTTCTCATGTGAAGTTGAATTCTTCACAGATGTCCTTAAAGTTTGATGGCTGCCCCCTACCCTCTTCGTACTTAGTTTAAAAAGTTAACCACTTGATTTTGAATTTCCTTAGCTAATATTCTAGACCCATGTTTGTTTAAATGTAGTCCATCTTTCCCAAATAACCCTAGGTCCCTGAAGGTGTTCCAGTGCTCGATAAAGACAAAACCTTCCCTATGACACCACCTTTTCAACCACCCATTCAGCTGTATAATGTCCCTTTGTTTGTTCACCCCCTCACAAGGTATGGGCAAGATCTCCGATATTAGGATATGGGATCCATGTAACCTTAGGTTTTCCCCGATGGCCTCAAAATCCCTTTGGATTTCTAATAATGCCCTTTTTCCAACATCATTGTACCTACATGCAGTACCGTGACTGGATTTTTAGTATTTTCCAACAGTCCTGGTAGCATTTTACAAACATTCCCTATCCCTGCTCCTGGTAGGGTACTAACAGTAGTTGACTCATTCCTACCCTGACATATTATCCTATCGATATTTCTAATCACGGAATCACTGATAACCAAAAGGTCTTTTTTTGTTATTTGATTTCCTTGCCCTTCCTGCTTATTATGCCCAGTCATGACCACGTGACCTTCCCTACAGCCACTAATAATTGAAACCCCTTTAGTAGTGTTGTCTTGGTCTAGCTCTGTATTAAGAACACTATATTTATTTTTCAGCTCAATCTGACCATGACCACCAATATTTCTCCTTCCCTTTTTAATGCCCTTTTTCACTCTATGCCAATCATAATTAGAGTCAAAACAACTTGTTGCTGCCTGTATTGTGTCGTTTCTTTCGATGTTAACAGCCCCTACTAGCTGAGCATGATCCTGCTGTTCAGCACAGTCATCTAGAGCCGAGTCTATAAATTTTTTCCAGTGAAGAAATCTCTAATTGGAGTTTGATTCTATTTTGCAATGATTCTATTTCTTGCTTCATAATGTCAATTAGTAAGCATTTATCACAGATAAAGGAATCAACCTTTTCCCCCTCCTCATACATTTTACAAGTAATACAAGCATTCAGAGAAATGATAATCCTATCTTGCTCGGCTATTATAATCTCCCTAGTTACACAACAGGAATAGCTACACAACAATGTTACTTATGTCCCTTATATATTTAGTTATCTGGCTCGACACGGGTTTCTGGCTACTTCACATGACTGACGCCGACAGACGCCACTGGCCTCTGCCCGCGTCACCTCTGCTCCGCGCTCGACTCCGCTCGCTGGAGCCGAGTGATTTCAAGGAGGACTGAAATAATAGCAAGAGAAAATGGGATGGCAGGAGGAGGAAATAAGATGTATACAGCTGACAGGGGGCAAGATAAAAGCACACAGGGAGCATACAACACAAAAGCACCAAGAGGATACAGTAGGACATATATAGCTGTAAGTTGCAATGAGAGGAGACGAGCATGATGCTAGAAAATGGCAATGCCTGAGGTAGCAAAACATGTAACAGAGAAAACAACTGAAGGAATGTACTGATAAAGTACACTGTAAGTCGATACCAAATAATGCAGGACTATGGGAATGAAATGAGTTGAAACATGCAATGAGGGGAAATCCAAGTAGTACCTGTAAATGAAGTGAAACAGCAGGTATGGTGGTCAGAATGAGGTGCAACTGGTACAAAAGACTGAGTTTGTGGTGCAGAAGTAAAATAAATGACCAATGTTGAAATCAAGCAGTACATGTATGGATCCCTAACATGGGCATTGCTCACTGTGCAGCAGCATGAAATACGAGTGAGAGTCTCACAATGCAGATGTATTAGAAGAAGGATTCCATGGGCTAGTGGTTCATTTACCTTGCAACAGGGCACATCAGTACTTTGTGGTGCTTCCTTACTCAGTGACCTGATTTAACTAACATACACCTTTACAATATTTCTTCTACCCCATGCACCATAATGCAGTTTGTACATTAACACTAAGAACACAAAAGGACATGTTGCATTAATTGTGTGATACCATACAAGCTAATATTCAGTGGATGTCAGGAAAGGCAGCTACAGTATCAAGTAATCAGCAAAACAAAGCAGTAATTTGCTTTTGACATTTGTGAAGTCAAATCCTAGAACACTACTTCAGTGTTTGAGTACAACTTGAAGCAGAGTGCGGGTGGGGGGTGATGTCACACCCTGGAAGCCCCAGCACAGAAACAGAGTGGTGACTTGGAAAAGGTTGAAGAAGAAATGCCTGAAAAGAAACAAAACAGGACTGAGAACAAGAAACAAAGCACTGGATGAAAGAGGTAGGAGATGGTAAACCAGCATGAAAGGAAGGAGTGGGGAGTGGAACAGACAGAGGAAGAAGCATGACAACAGGGAGAATGGGAATAGTGGGGGGGTGCATGAGGAGGAGACACAAAACAGGAGTGAAAGGAGGTGGAGGGGACACAAACGAGCAAAGGAGAGAGAGAGGAATGAAAGGGGGAATAAAAAAGGCAACACGAAATGGACCAGGAGAGGTAGAGGGAAGGTAAGCAGCAGGAATGAGCAGAAGGCCTAGTCACACTAGCAACGCAGCCTCAGGAACACAAAAGGACATGTTGCATTAATCGTGTGATACCATACAAGCTAATATTCAATGAACGTCAGGAAATGCAGCAACAGTATGGAGTAATCAGCAAAACAGAGCAGTAATTTGCTTTTGATATTTGTGAAGTCAAACCCTAGATCACTGCTTCAATGTTTTAGTACAACCTGAAGCAGAGTACAGGGGGGTTATGTCACACCCTGGAAGCCCCAGCACAGAAATGGAGTGTTGACTTGGAAAAGGTTGAAGAAGAAATGCCAGAAAAAAAACAAAACAGGACAGAGAACAAGAAACAAAGCACTGGATGAAAGAGGTAGGAGATGGTAAACCAGCATGAAAGGAAGGAGTGGGGAGCGGAACAGACAGAGGAAGAAGCATGACAACAGGGAGAATGGGAATAGTGGGGGGGTGCATGAGGAGACACAAAACAGGAGTGAAAGGAGGTGGAGGGGACACAAATGAGCAAAGGAGAGAGAAAGAGAGAGAAATGAAAGGGGGAATAAAAAAGGTAACAGGAAATGGACCAGGAGAGGTAGAGGGGAGGCAAACAGAAGGAATGAGCAGGATGCCTAGTCACACCAGCAATGCAGCCTCAGGAGCACAAATTGCATGAAACCACCATAGTTTCACAACATACAACAGCACAGTCGGTAAAAACAAAATAATAAATTTGGAAGATCTTCTGTGGGCCTGATTTCCTATTTTAAAATTGGTTCTTTTATTACTACCAAAATGATACGCTCTACAACAAATCTTTGGGTAACATTATATGAAAGGAATGGCTGCACCTATTTAGTGACTAATGTGTATATTCCACCACAAGGCTCTAATTTCTGCACATATAATAGATGGAACATTTTTGAAGATCTTATTGCTGACCTTGTATATATATTTCCTGGGTGTGATCTTCTAATATTGGGTGATATGAACTCAAGAATAGGAGAATACGGTGGACTGAAAGACAACTCAATGTTGGGAGCTATAAATGAATTATCTGAGATCACAGCCAGATAAACACTGGATAAAACAACAAATAAATCTGGGACTTACCTAATTGAATTGCTTGATAAATTTAACATATACCCATTAAATGTGAGATTAAAGGGAGACAAGCAAGGAAATTGTACCTATTTTAAATCCACATATGCCTCCCTCCTACACCTAGCACTATGGACAGGTTAAATTGAAGTATGGAACAGGTTACACATAATACTCAGAGGGGAAAACGATCATCTTTCCATAATGTTAAGAGGATGGAATGGGGATTTTAATCACAAAATAGCTTTACTGCTTAGTACTGTATAGATGAATTGAGATTGAATAAAAAACTTACATGTAATTACAATCTAGAAGATCACATAATTGCAACAATTAAATCTGCTCAGGAACCTCTACAAAAAGGTACCTTTTCCTTACGCAACACTCATGAGATGTGGATCAAATTTGGACAGAGTTCTGTTACTTTAAAAGATGATTTTTTTAAGTTTATTACTTATAAAATGTGAAAACTCAAGGTTGGTTTGTTGATGAGTCTAGACAATGTAACGTAACTCAAAAATAAGAAATCTAATGAGTGTGGCAATGGCAACTAATGATAAGTGCATGTACAAGAATCTTAATAAGGAAAATAAATTGTATAAAGCTCTTCTAAATAAGAAAAAGATAATATCATTATGAACAATGGGAGAAGATGCATGTACTGTAGATATTTCTAGTAGAAATTAAAAACGCTTTTGGCAACTTGTTGCTAAGGGGACTGATGGTTTTAAGACAGGAATTGACTCTTACATGACTGAACAACAATGGGTATGCCACTTTAAAGAGACCTTTTTTATACGGGAAAAACAGATATACCAATAACAAAAATAAGCAATGGAGCAGACACTGAACAACTTATTACTCCAAAAGATGTATACTTTGCAATTAAAATATTCAAATCTAAAAAAGATTCTGGACCTGATATGATGCCTGCAGAAATATATAAATTGTGTACTGCAGAATGGAGTAAACTGGTGGCTAATTTCTATACTAGATGCATTAACAAAAATGTCATCCCTGAATCCTGGGCGTAACAACAGTTTCAATACATACAGTAAGGAGGGGAACCTTCAAGACCCCACTATGTACAGACTAACTAGTCTGCTGGATATAAACTCTATTTTTTTTTTCCCTAAAATATATTTGAACATCTGATCCTACAGATGAATGTAATGGCGGAATTGATGAAGCTCAGTCAGGATTCAGAAGAGGGTACTCCACAATGGATAATTGCTACACTTTGTATCATTTAATTGAAAATATACACAGATATGAAAACAAAAACTATGTGTAGATTTTATAGATTTCTCCTCTGCTTTCAACACGATATCCAAACAAATCTTGTGGACCTTAATACTTGAGAGAGGTATATAACCCTGCTTAGTCAATATCACTGGTAATTTATATAGAGATACTTGGGCAACTATAAGATTAAGTTATGCTGGTCACATGTCTGCCCCCTTTGAGATTAATGAGAGAGTCAGGCAAGGCTGCATGCTTGCCCCGATGCTATTTAATCTTTATATAGACCCTTTATTAAAACAACTAGATAATTTTTAGTCTGACTCCCATAAGATCATTGATACTAGTTGTCCATCACTTGCTAATGCATATGATTTAGTAATATTTTCATTAACAAGAAACATCAAAACATAGAAACATAGAGGTTGACGGCAAATAAGGACCTCAAGGCCCATCCAGTCTGCCCATTTCTTTTTCTACCTTATAAATGTGCCATCGACCTTTGCTCTGTCAGTGGCCTATCTATTCATACTCAGCTGTATTGCTCCCTTATGTTTCAGCATGGCTCAGTTGGTAGCACATCTGCTTCTGGACCAGAAGGTCGTGGGTTCTCGTCCCACACAGGGATTGGACTTACACCTAAAAATCGCTGGCATCCGAGTGCAGTATTGGGGGGTGCTGTACTGCTGGGGTATGCCATTCTTGATGAGACATTAAACTGAGGTTCTGCCCATCCTGGTGGGTGTCCAGGTGGAAGTCAAAGAACCCAGGGCACTTTTCACAAGAGTAGGGAACATTCCCAGTGTCCTGGCCAACATTCCCCTTCCCATAAACCAGTTCACGCAATCATCCAGGCTGTGTGTGGGTGATGATGTGCGATATGGCCACCACCACACATTCAGTCACTTCACTACCAGTCTAGCATTGCTTGTAAAGTGCTTTGGATGTATGAAAAGCACTATATAAATGCTAATTCTTCTTCTCCTTCTTCTTATGCCTATCCCATGCCTGTTTGAAGCCCTGCACCGTATTCATAGCCACCACTTCCTGAGGTAGGTCATTCCATGTATCCACCACTCTTTCTGTGAAAAATAATTTTCTCATATTCCCCCTTAATCAGCCCCCCTCTAATCTCGTGCTGTGTGCTCTTGTCCTGCTATTTTTCTTATATATAAATATGTTAGACTCTTTCACCTTGTTAATGCCCTTAAGGTGTTTGAATGTTTCAATCATATCACCTCTCTCCCTCCTTTGCTCAAGTGTATACATATTGAGCTCCATTAATCTGTCCTCATATGTCTCCTGATGCAGTCCCTGCACCATTTTGGTTGCCCTTTTCTGGACTGCCTTAATTTGGTTAATGTCCCTGTAAAGGTGTGGCCTCCAGTACTGCATGCAGTACTCCAGATGGGGCATAACCAGTGTCTTGTAAAGAGGGATTATTACCTCCCTCTTATGATATGTGATATCTCTACTAATACACCCTAACATCCCCCAGCCTTACCGAATGCTTTAGAGGTCTGCTTGGATGATTTCGGGTCATCAGTGATGATGATGCCCAAGTCTCTTTCTTACTTTGTGACTGCCAGCAACTCCCCTATCAGCCTATAGGTGGCCTCAGGGTTTCTCTTACCTATGTGCGTGATCTTGCACTTCTTTGCATTAAATCCCAGTTGCCACTCTTCTAAACATTTTGCTAGTTTATCCAGATCTCTTCTCATTCTGCCCACCCCATCTGGATCATCTACTCTGTTGCAGATCTTGGTGTCATCTGCAAACAGACAAGCCTTACCCTCTAGTCCATCTGCAATGTCACTAATGAAAATATTGAAGAGGACTGGCCCCAGGACTGATCCCTAAGGTACCCACTTGTGACTTGCATCTCTTCTGACTGCATACCATTACCACCACTCTCTGTTTTCTGCCCGCAACCAGTTTGCCACCCAGTTGACCAACATCTGACCCACCTGAGCCTACCCAGCTTATTTATCAATCTTATATGTGGAACAGTGTCTAAAGCTTTGCTGAAGTCAAGGCAGGCGACATCAACTGCTCCCCCTTGGTCCACCACTCTGGTTACCCAGTCAAAGAAATCTATGAGATTAGTTTGACAGGAACTTCCTTTTGTAAACCCATGCTGTCTTGGATCCTGTGCCCCTATGGATTCCAGGTATTGTACTATCCTTTCCTTAAGGAGTGCCTCCATAATCTTGCCCACTACTGAGGTAAGGCTGACTGGTCTGTAGTTCCCTGTCTCCTCCCTGCTACCACTCTTGTAGAGAGGGATCATGTGAGCCCTTCTCCAGTCTTCTGGGACCTCTCCTGTGCTCAGAGACTCACTAAACAGTTTTGCTAATGGCTCTGCTAGTTCCACCCTTTGCTCCTTTAGTACCCTGGGATGTATGCCATCAGGTCCCATTGCCTTGTCCGCTGTGAGCTTAGTGAGCTCTTGTAGGACTTTTTCTTTTGTGAAGGGAGTAGTGCTCACCTCCCTCCCCCCTGTGTCCATGGTGCTGGGCTGTGGGCCCTGCCCTACCTTCTCTTCAGTAAATACTGAGCAAAAGTATCTGTTTAGGATAGATGTTTTCACAGGGTCCTACTCCTTACATGCCCCCTTTCTTCTTTGAGCTTAGCAATACCCCCTCTGGACTTTCTTCTTTCACTAATATAGCTATAGAAAGTCTTGTCACCTTCTTTTACTGTTCGTGCTAGTGTTTCCTCCTTTTGGGACTTTGCCTGCCTTACTGTCTTCCCTGCTTCCCTTAGGGCAGTTTGGTATGCCTCCCTATCTTCATCCCACTGTGTTCCCTTATATTTCCTGAAGGCCAGCCTTTTGGCTCTGACCTTTTCTGCTACTGTATCTGAGAACCAAAGTGGTTTCCTTCTTCTTTTGCACTTCCTTTTCTGTCTAACACAATAGAATGTTTCTTCAAGTATTGCATCCTTAATGCTTGCCCACTTTGCCTGTACTCCCTCACCTGTGTTTCTTTTTGCCAGGGCTAGCTTAACTCTGTTGGTCATCTTATCAAAGTCAGCTCCTCTGAAGTCCCATATTTTTGCCTTGGAATGGGATGATTTAGATGTAGTGGCCAAATTGAACCATACCATGTGATGGTCACTGGCCCCCAGGTGACCTTCTACCTGGAGATCTGTGATCCCTTCTCTGTTAGTCAGTACTAGATCTAGGATAGCCCTGTCTCTTGTGGGTTGTTGTACCAGTTGTTTGAGACCCTCCCACTGCAGGGAATCCACCATGTGTCTAGTTCTGGCAGATGTTCCTGCTGGTACTGACCAATCTGTATCCGACATGTTGAAGTCTCCCTTTAGCAGCACCTCCCATTTAGCTGTCATGTTTTGTATATCTTCTAACAGTAATGTGTCTATGTCCTCCCCCGGGTCTGGGGGCCTGTAGACAACCCCAGTTCTTATGGCTGTCCCATTTCCTGTTTCCAGGGTGACCCACAGTTCTTCTGGCTCCTTATGTGTATTCTGAATTTCTGTAGGTTTGATATTTTAATTGACATACGGGGTCACTCCATCCCCCCTATTTGCACCTTGGTCTCTTCTGAACAGTACATAGCCAGATACTGAAGTCTCCCAAGTGTGGTTACTGGTAAACCACATCTCACTAATTGTTATTATGTTCAGTTTAGCCTCTGATATTATCACCTGCAGGTCTGGGATCTTATTTCCCAGGCTGTGAGCATTTGTGTACATGATTTTCCATTGGCCAGATTTTGCTGTGTTAGTTGTTGGGTGAGGTTTGGCATTTCCCCTGTGCGTCGTATGGGGAGACAGACCTTTTTTCTTACCTGGTGATGCAAATGAACTGCAAACATGCTGAATCCCTGTTTGACCACTAGCTGATGGAGAAGGGGTGTTCTTCCCATTCGACGTATGGGGTGCTGCACCCATCTCCCCATTTGCTAGTTTTAATATTCTGCAAAGACATCAAACTTCTTCCCCAATGCACTGACTCCCTCCTTAGTCAGATGCAGTCCATCAAATTTAAAGAACTTTCTCTCCCAGAACTGTTGCCAGTTGCCTACACATCTGTATCCTTTTTCCTGGCACCAGCCCTTGAGCCACATGTTTAGCTCCCATAGCTCCCCTTCTCTGACCTTCCGTCCATCTGCGCCCCTCTGCCAGACAAGAAGAGGATTACAAAAAAATGGATATGCTATACTTGTTAGGTAACAAATTTAAACTCAAAATTAATTCTAAAACTAATTCTATGATTTTTGGATGAGGTAAAGATAGTACAAAATGGAAAATTGGTGAGCAGTCCTTAGGAACAGTCAATTATTGTGTTTATTTAGTCATAACTTTTATGAATACAGGATCATGGACTAATTGTATCAATAAAATCTTAAACAGCAATAAGAAAACTGATTTGGGTCTTAATTAGTTTAACTACATGCATGGGGTCTTACTATTCAGCCTCGAATTAGGGCAATTAATTCTAAATACTTTGTGCAGATCCTTTATGTATTGAAATTTGGGATACTAAACGCAAAGAGAAACCCATTATATCCATTTTCAAATTTTTCCAAACTACTCATGGTGTACCTGCTTCATATCCTCAGTGATATATTTAAGAGCAGAACTGAGTATGATGAACATCAATGCAGTCTATGATAAAAGAAAGATAAACTACTGGATATATTTATCTAGACTTTCTACTAATAGACTTCCAAAAAAGTGCCTTCTTGAAAAACAAAAAAGGATTAGTAGTGATTGCTGCCCTAAAATTATATTAAAGATTTAAACAGTCTTTGGTCTAAATATAATTTAACTTTTCTGGAAAATATGTCCAAATGGTTATAAGTATTGGCATTAAATACTATATATATATGTATATATTCATGGCAAAAAAAAACTCTGTTTAATGCATCAGTTAGGGTTGTTCCACAGCGACAAAAGCGAGGAAATTCAGAGTTAGGGTTGAAAACCCTAACTCTGCATTCCCCCCCTCACCCCTTCAGCTACACACACATGCACACACACACACACACACACACACACACACACACACACACACACACACTGCAAGTAGGGGGCAGGACCAAGGCAACATGACCAATCACAGGCAACCAGCAGTAGGTGACAGAAATAACATACAACTGTCTAAATGTACTATAAGACACAACCATCATCATGTGACAACAACTCTTGCATTTCAACAGTCTTGTGTGTACAGAGTGTTGTGCACATCTTCATATGGTCACATGTCACAACAATACTGTTACACATATAATTTCTATGATATAGATTGTTTGCTTATGCTGTGATGATATAATGAGATATCAACATGCAAGAAACTATCTATGGCATTGTGCATTATGTAATGTGGTCAAACACAGAAAATAAATACAGTACGAGACCCCTTACATTTCATGTTTTGTTAAATAGACACTTGTTTAAATCAAGATATGCTTGTTCACATTGAGACATGCATGTTTCATGAATGCTAATTTCTTGTCACATATCTATTTGTACATTCAGTACTCGGTGCTTGTGTGACAGTTCTGTTATTAGCAATTCAAAACAGAATCTAAAATAAATATTTTGTAATTTTACTGCCTCATGCACAGCCACTGATAAAACTGGCAGTGCTATAGATAGCTCATGATGTTGCCAGCCCTATGACAATAGTCATATGACTTTGAATATGTGAAAATGCTTTGCATGATAATTTCCACCATGGGCCATTATGATATTTAATACTTTGTCACCTACAGTTTGACATTGCTGTTGATGTGTTTAGGATTAGATAGCAGTGAACAGCATACTGTTGATTATTGCATTCAAATACATTATTTGCTACTGTTGTGATATTAGGAGCCATTTGCAGACATAAAACCCTGCTATTATGCCTGTCTAATGTTATTAATTTATAGGTACAGATGTGGAAAAATGTTGTGTTTGACCACTACTAATACCACATAGCTAGTAATGTGTATACAAACATAAACAGTCGCTAGCAGTTACAGAGTCAGAGCAAGGCAAAAAAAAAAAAAATGAGCTAGTGACATCGAATACTTTGGGTGACACAGTCTCTTCCCCTTGACATTAGACTTTCTAGCTCCCACACATGCTTTAAGAGAAAATTGCACTCATATCTGTTGATTGCTGATACCTGTTCCTGCTTTCACCCTACCTAATGACTGATGTTTCTGGCCATACAATAGTATTTCCTCACCTCTATATAACCCTCTTACTGCCTCAGCCTGTCCAAGATCCCTTTCCCCGCCCATGTACAATCTTGCACTGCAGGCATCTCCCTTACACTTACATATACTCATATAATCTAATTTCATGGCTTGCTCTCCTTTTCCTCACTTACTGACCTTTTTCTTAATGACACCCCCTGCTCTCAATGGTTATTTCTTCCTTTTGTATTACCTGTTTTTGTTTTTGTGTACCTTGTTCTGTTTATATGATATGTCACCTGATAATTTATTGTCTAAGGTCCTCTCTATTCATTTCATAGGTAGGCACCTATGAACTTATGAATGGTCTACTGTCTATATCTCTGATATATTGTATCCATTTTAACTCATTGTATGTAAAGCGCTTTACTTTGTATGTTTCAATATATTGTATCCTCTTTAACTCATTGTATGTAAAGCACTTATAAATTGTAATCTTGTTAAGTTTCTGCATGTCTGTGCTCTCCTGGGTTGTGCCTGAAAATAGTCATTTTATGGCTAGTGCATTTACTCTGTTAACAAAAGCTAAATAAATAAATAAACAAACAAACAAATAAATAAATAAATACAGAACTGTCAAAGTTCAAATAATAGTGGAAAGTGACTTAGTAGATAATACTGTACTGTTGCAGTTTTGTTTGTTATATTATGGTAAGATCAGTGCATTGTTAGACACACTAAAGTACAGTATCTTAAACTTGATGTCTGGTGCTATGTGCTTATGAAGACAAACATCTAAACATTGATGGTTTGAATACCATAATAGCAGCACTATATGAAATATTGGGAGGCACACAATTTTCTGTTTAAAATGACAAAGTTTGAACAACTGAACTACTGTATAGTGTTACCATGTGAGTTATCAGGTCTGAGATTTCCACAGTGATGTGATATTCTTCAAGATAAGATGATTGTACACTACTGCTGTGCAGATAATATTATATTGACAAAGGATTGTCTTATTCTGGAGTAACATCAGGAGGCATTAAGAATCAACAAAGAGATGTGACACTATTGTCAAATATTGGGCATGTTATTACAGCGATGATTATCATCACACTGTTGAGAAGATATACAAAATCTATTAGATATAAATAATCTATGTTGTTATACTGTAACAACTGATGGGCAACATGCACACGAAGGATAAACTCACTTGGATGACAGCAGAACTTGCACACTTGTTGTCCCATGATGATGGTTGTGTCTTGTAGTATGTTTAGACAGCTGAATGTTATTTCTGTCACCTGCTGCTGGTTGTCTGTGATTGATCGTGTTGCCTTGGTCCTGCCCCCAACTTACATGTGTGTGTGTGTGTGTGCATGTGTGTGTGGAGCTGGGGGTTGGGGGGAATGCAGAGTTTGGGTTTTCAACCCTAACACCAAATTTACTCGCTTTTGTCACTGTGGAACAACCCTAACTGATGTATTAAACAGAGTTTTCTTGCCATGAATTTCCTGTCTTTTTGAGAAATAATAATTCTATATTAATTTGAAAATGTTGTTTAGACTGTCTCCATTTACACAATACAAACTCACCAATATATAGAAACCTTTGTCTGAATATGTTGTTCTCTGATAGTATTTATACAGCAGTAGCTCATGTTCTGCACCTTTGATGTTAAAATACTATTCTCAATCTATGGAATTGGAGATGAATCTGTTCACCACATTGGTCTATAGCAGATAAACAGTGCAGAGTACGTTATCTGCACTGATGAGCATGATACCATGTATAGATGCACCAATACACCAACAACAACATACATATTATTACTATTACTTTATACTTAGTGAAAGACACAACACAGGTAGATAAGGCTTATAAAAGATTTATTGCCCAATTAAAAATTGTAAAAAAAGGCAGAATTAAAAATTCAACTGGTGCACAAAATCAGTCTCACAAAATAAACATTAAAATGTTTTCACCAATGTTTGAAATATATGTAAAACAGTCTCACAGATAGTCAATGGCTAACATGTGACGGTAGTATACAATACATAAACACATGTACCACAGTACTCTCTGTACACTACTTACACATATTGAACAGTTATGATGTTGTTGTCATTGTGTGACTGATAGTGTGAATGTTCCTGCGGTGGCCAAAAAACCAGATGCAACCGTTAAAGTAATAGCATCAAAAACAGACAATCCTTTCTAGGAAAATATTCATCTGAAACTTATTGTTAAACATACATTTTTTTATATATTTTATGTTTACACATAAGCATATGTATACACATAACTATACATGTTAAGACATGTGACTATGTTACTGCATTTGGAAAATTCCCACCCGGCCCATCAATAGAGGTGATCAAAAAATATAATCAGGAACACAAAAACTCAGTAATTATCAGTGAAAGTGTCTGATGTACAATTGCTAACTATTATAAACATACATTTAATTAACTTACCACACAACTAAATCAAATAGCACATGGTACAGGGACTGTATACATCAGTAAAAAGTATCAAATCAAGAATCAAATTACTAACGAACTAGTAAAGCATGTAGATGTGTTACATCT
This sequence comes from Neoceratodus forsteri, assembly GCA_016271365.2. Taxonomy (NCBI): domain Eukaryota; kingdom Metazoa; phylum Chordata; order Ceratodontiformes; family Ceratodontidae; genus Neoceratodus; species Neoceratodus forsteri. Next base: position 922,416,474 of record CM057455.1, on the reverse strand, counting down.
TCTACTTACATAAAAGAAATAGTTATCAGAATGCTAAGAATACAACATTTAATTATATAATAATCAAAAAATGTAACCTGTACACCATTAAGAATATCTAGTACAACACTTAACATTGATATCTATTATGGCTATATGGAATAACAATGTACTATATATCTGCAACTACATATGAATGTCATTATTATAACTATATTCACATAAATGCTTATGAATGTACTACTTTCAAAACAGTCAGATATTAGTTATTTCTGCAGTACAGCAACTAATATGGCAAATAACACAACTACTGTAAATGTCACACTCACAAACATTACGAAGTGCTGTATTAACTATTATATATAAATAAATACAATACAGATGTATGAGAACAAAACAGGTATTGTAATACACTGTAGTGACACAAAATGGTGGTATTCAGTGAAGACGCAAGCGGATAAAAAAAGGAATACAGAGCACATCTTATTCTAGTCAACATGTACAGAGTGACGTTAATTTTTTGAGTATTGTACTCTTAAGTACAGGTCATCCGACCATGTTAGAAAAGAGAGACTTGAATACTGCTGGTACAGAACTGGAACAAATACCAGGATAGCTTTTAGTTATAAAGGATCCTAATAATGTTAAGATAAAGAAAATTGTTACAAACAGATATGTAACACTGTTATCTTAATGCACATGGACAAGTATTATGCCTCTGTAGAGGCACAGACTTGGCAAGTGTGCCAAGTAATACTTGTTATGTCTGCATACAACATACTCATAAGAAAAAGACAATGACAGAGGAGGGCAACCAGATAGGAATTTCTCTTTTGACAGTAAAAAGGCTTTCTTAGACATATAAGTGTGGTTTTTCCTAGTGACTGTGAGGACAGCTGGCACCAAATAAAGACCACTGCAACTATTTTCACTGTGTCACTGATCAACACAACAATGTTATACGTCACATTGAGTAAGCATATGCTATTCAACCATGTGATATGTTACCAATGTGGTAATGAATGTACATCTGTAAAAAGAGTATGATAATGTACCACAAGTCACTCTGTAACAAAATGGACAGCAAAGTATGTCACATGTTGTGTGACTATTCCTCTGACATGTGAAGATTGTCATACTTCTTCAATATCAGAACGTATGCATTTTTTAAGTGTCGCGGTAGTCTCTGTTTGAAAGAGCTTGTTGAGTCATTACAGTCAACCCAGCCAGTTCTGTACCTCAACAAGCAAGTGTAATGTCCAGAGTGTACAGACTGGCCATAGTGGTAGATCAAAGCATGAGTGTCAAACACTGCTTGGTTAAATACAATTCTACCAGCTGTGAAATCAGTGATAGGTGTGTCAACTCTGAGTCCATTAGAGTCAAATCTATGCAATACAAGCATAATATATTGAGATGAAGTCCTGAGACATATAGACTGAGTACATGTACCTCCACACCTTACACACAAATGACCACTTTCTGCATCGGTAAACAGCTGCTGGAACTTCACACTTTTAACCTGAGGCACAAATAGAGAAACCCAAAGCATGTCTTCTGTGGTTTCTCGCTCTGAATGACCATATAACACACATACATATTTGGTTACATATGACACAGTGAAATACTGACGCATTGGAATCCCCTCTTCATCCAAGCTGTTTATGATTGCCATCATGAACTCACTAGCATCCTGCTGTATGTTAGCAGCAAATGTGCTGCATCCATCATATGACCCTCTACAGGGACGCTTCCTTAGTTGGAGGGACCTCCTGATAGCGAGAGTAGCCACTGCTGCTCTCCCCCACCCCCTGAAGTGAGCCCAAAGCCAACGAAGGGACACTGCCTTTGTTGGAGGGACCACCAGGTCATGAGGGTAGCCGCTGCTGCTCACTCCCACTCCCCGAAGCGAGCCCACAGCCGATGAAGGTAAATACTGCAAATACTGCTCCACCTCTTACTCCAGTGCATTTTTCCACCCTACGGAGAGGAGTCGTGGCTTACCGGAGCATTCTTGTGCCTCTGTGTTCACCCTTGCACCTGCTGTTGTTTGGAGCCACGCAGAGAACGCCAAGCTGCCTTTCCTCTGCTGCCGCTGACTAGGACTGGGACTCTGGCACCATCTTTTGATCTTTAAAGTCACGATCGGTGTATATATGCTGATAGGTTTTTTTTTAGCCATTTTGTGCCTTTTGCCTACATTTTGTAGCGTTTTCATCTGTTACCTTAATTTGGGCTACCATACCTTGTGCTGATAGCTTCATTTCTTACCAATTTTGTACCTTTTGCCTGCATTTTGCTTCATACTCACCTGTTACCTAAATTGTGGGCTAGCGTACCTTCCTGTAGTGTTGCCCAATGACCGGGTTGCTGTAATGAACTATACTGTTGCCTTAATATAACCTGTTGCCTTAACTGTTAACTGCTGACCTAAATGCTCTTGTTTTAAGCATAGCTGTTCATTCATTAGCCAAATGTTGCAGGGATCCTAACCTGTTGTCTGCTGTTCATTCGTTAGCCAAATGTTGCAGGGATCCTAACCTGTTGCCTGCTGTCCAATATGCTCATGTTTACAATTTTGATGAATATTAGCACCTGACTCGCTTATTTCACTCAACCTCCATAGCAGTGTGACCCCTCTCAGCCCCCCAGCCTTGCCCTGTCTGTCTCTCCATAGTCCCTCCCCAGCACTCCTTGGTGTATATAAGTGGGCTCACCCTGATTGCTTTTCTCTCTACAGGGATACTGCCTTTGTTGGAGGGACCACCCAGTCACGAGGGTAGCTGCTGCTGCTCTCCCTCACCCCCCGAAGTGATCCCACAGCCGACGAAGGTAACTACTGCAAATACTGCTCCTCCTCTTACTCCAGTGCATTTTTCCACCCTACGGAGAGGAGTCGTGACTTACCGGAGCATTCCTGTGCCTCTGTGTTCACCCTTGCACCTGCCATTGTTTGGAGCCACGTAGAGAATGCCATGCTGCCCTTCTTCTACCGCCGCTGACTAGTACTAGCTCAGCCGGCTTTGCAAGTTGCCCCACCGCCCCCACCACCACCCATGGTCGACACTGAGCTTTATAGCTATCATCACGTGGGCTGATTTATCCTATCAGCCCACTTTACCATCTGCAGGCTATAGCAGTTTGCCACTAGAGGGCTGCTGGCATTTTCTCTATGTGTGTACCTGGCTGCCTGCTTTATGTGCATCTCCTAGGCACATTTTTATGTGACTCTGGCTTTCTGTGCTCTTTTTAAGGCACTATACCATAGGTGATGAGCTGTCCCTTGACTCCTCTCCTTGCCTTAACCACTACCCCAGTCTCAGCCCCACCTTCGACACCTTAGACACCTTTTTCACTTTTGCAGTTGCCCCGGGGCTCTGTTAGGTTTAATCCTATTGTGAACTGGATCTCTGGACACTGCACCTAAAGCCCAGGGTTACCTCACAGCCCAGTTAGACCAGGCTATGGATCCTCTAGTGCAGCCGCTCAACACACCCTCCTATACTGGTCCCCCAGCAACTCCATACCCCTCCAAGCCACCCCCAGCCTGGCTGTCTAAAAAAGGCCTAAACATATCTCATCTAAACATTCGCAGTATCCTACATAACAAAGCAGAACCGACAGCATGGGCAACCCTGTATGGGCCTGACATCATGGGTATCACGGAAACATGGCTGAAGTTTGGTATTCCTGACACCACATGTGCCATTCCAGGTTACAGCCTCATCAGGCAGGATAGGACTGGTAGTAAACATGGGAGGGGTGTACTCCTATACTTTGGGGGGCACCTAAACTAATCCGCTGTGTCACTGTCTCTGCCCGACTCTACAGGTTGTGAATTCATTCACTCCCTCCTACTGCTCCGTAACACAAAAAAGTTGCACCTGGTCTGTGCCTACAATCCTCCTAAGGGATGCTTACCAGGACTCTCCTCTCTACTTGACCACCTTAAAGGCAAGGTTGGGTCTAATGAGGCGCTTATCCTTGGGGATTTCAACCTCAACTGGCTGGGGCCTAATACCAAACTTTATGAGCCACTTCTGTCTAGCCTCGCCCTCAATCAGACCATCACAGTACCCACTAGGACCTCCTCCCGAGGGGACAAGGGGTCGCCTATTGACTGGTTACTGAGCAACTGACTGGATAAAATCATCCAATCTGGCACTCTCCTGGATGCTATATGTGATCACTCACCCATTTACTGCATCTGGGGATCCTCTGCCCCCAAAATTCCTAGTAGAGTGATTCAGATGAGGGATTACTGCAAGCTTATCCTCCATGACTACTTGGATGACCTACATCATACCGACTGGTCTAGGGTTCTCAGCACCAATTACCCTACCATAGGACTGGACCACTTCCTTGTAATTCTCATCCCCCTGCAGAACAGGCACGCTCCCCTCACTAAAAGGAGGGTGAGAGGTACTGTCACTAAGTGGCTCCATGATGGACTACTCGCTCTCATGAAGCAGAGAGACAAGAGTTGGATCAACTACAAAATTTCTAGCAAAACACAAGACCTCCTTGAATATCGACTGCTCAGAAACTCTTGCAAGGCCACAATACGTGCAGCCAAGAGTGAGTTCTGCAAATCAGCCATGCTCAAATCGGCCTACAACCCCCGGTGCTTCTGGCAAAACATCAAAAATATGGTCGGTGTGTCTGCCAAGCACTCGGTCGTCGACATGAATGTAGGGGGGGCAAACTGTAACAACCCCAGACCATAGCCTCAGCATTCAACTGTTTGTTCTCCAAACTGCCTGCCTCCCCTCCCTTCCCAGCCTCCATCCCTGAACCTCAGGGCCACCCCCCTCCCCCGGCCTCCTTTTTACCTGAAACAAATCTCTGCTAGAGAGACTCAAACTTTCCTAGCTGGTCACTCACACCACTCAGGGGTGGGTTATGATAACCTTGAGCCTAAGTTTCTTAGTCTGGGGGTGCCCCTCCTCTCCCGGCCGATTACCCATATTTTTAACTCTTCCCTCACCTCTGGAATCTTACCTGACGTGTGGAAGGTGGCCAAGGTTGTCCTGGTGTTTAAGCACGGCGACCCCAAGGAGATGAACAACTACCACCTCATTGCCATACTTCCTGCTACCAGCAAGCTTCTTGAAAAGGCTGTAGCTGGACAAATCTCCCATCACCTGCAAGACTATGCAGTTCTCTCCCCTGCTTAGCATGGGTTCAGGAAGGGGCATAGTACGGCCACTGCTATTGCCGTGGTCACCTCCGAGGACAGATCTGCTACAGACGTTGGCAAATTGACTGGGGCCATCTTTGTTGACCTCTCTAAGGCCTTTGATCGGGGTCAACCAGAATCTCCTTCACTCCGCTCTACTCGGGCAAGGCTTTTCCCCCTGAGCCCTTGATTGGTTCTCCAACTACCTTGGGGGGAGACAACAATACACCTGTTTTAACCGTGCCCTTCGGACCTCTCTCCAGTCAGATGCGGAGTACCCCATGGGTCCATTCTCAGTCCCATTCTGTTCTCCCTTTATATAAATTAACTCTCCTGCTATACCTTCAGGTTCATCATCACTTATGCAGATGACCTGGTACTGTTATCTAGTTCCAGGACATTCTACCATCAACTCTCAACTCAACTCTGACTTTAGGAGATCTCAACTGCCTGTGGACACAAGCTCACCGTTAATCTAAACAAAACCCATGCCATGTTATTCGGGTCAGTGGCCAAAACCACATTTTGCCCCTCCCCCCTTGCCATTAATGGGGGGAATGGCTCCCTCCTGCTTGTCCTGAAATCTGCTAGGTACCTAGGGGTGACCCTTGATCCTCAGCTTGATCTCACAGTGCACCTCTGTAACATTTGCAAAGCATCGAACAGTAAGCCCAGCTTGGCATACAGGGCCAAGGACTGCCTCACCCTGGCTGTTTGGCTCACCATAGCCAGGGGGATCCTCCTACCCACGCTCTGCTATGGGTCTGTTGCCTTTGCACCGGTCCCAAACACCTATCTAGCTAAATGGGATATGGCTTATAATAACATATGTAATTTTGCTCTCTCTGCTCCTCACCTTGCACATCGTTGTGCCCTCTATGCCCGTCTGGAGTGGCTTCCCCTTGAAAAACACTGAGCCTTTGTCCTCGGTAATATGGTGGATAATATAGTCCATACTGCTTTCCCCCCTTGTTCTTCCCTTCAAACACTGCACCCCAGCCTATCAACTAGTTGGGGTTGTTTCTACTTGGTTTGGTGGAGTCCCTTAGGGACCCGCCTCCTTACTGGTGATCGGGCCTTCTCACCCATGCCCAGAGACACTGAACTCCCTCTGCCCTAGTCTGAGCCTACACCCTTCCCACCCAGGTTTCAAAACTTCCCTCTGGAAGTTCCTCAAAGCTGCTTCCACCTGTCTTTGTGCCAACTAGCTGCTGGCACTGGCAGCTGCCCGACTCCTCTCCCATAAACATGATTCAGCCTTTGCCTCTCTTCACTATAGCACTTCACATGCTCGCAGCTGCCCGACACCTCTCCCACAAGCTGAATTCAGCCTCTGCCTCTCCCCACTATAGCACTTCCCACTCTTCTCTGACAGGCATCCCCTACCCATTAGCTCCCTTCCTTGTAAAATCTTGAAGTCCCCACACTATTTTTTGACCTGCCCCCTGGGCATGCAACTGGATTAGGCAGTTCTCTCCCTGCAGTTCAGGCCTTACTCCACCAGGGTTGTCCCCCAGGTTGTGTTCCTCCCCCTCTCCTCACCCACTAGTTCCATGCTGCCCTACTGCACTGTTTACTCTCCTCCCTCCCTGTTTCCTGACACACACCTGTATTGTTCACTCATCCTGCTCCCTCTTAGTTACCTGTACCTGTAGTCTCCAACCTCCTTGTTACCTTATTGGGTTTAAGGTATTTGAGTTGTAGTTGTACTCATGTTTGCTAGCTCTGTCTCTGTACCATGTCTATATACTGTACTTTTGGCCCCACCTGTGTGTGAGTGAGTATGTCACTCTGTCTATGCACCATGTTCCCTGTACTGATCTCTCTTGCCCACCTGTATTGTGGGCTTGTATGCTACTTGACTATGTACCATGTTTTTCTGAGTTAGAACCCTCCCAGGTCGTACGGAAAATAGGCACTTGTTGTCTCAGTGTGCTTACCTGGTTATCAAAAACAAATAAAAAAAATAAATAAATAAACATCTGTCGCAGAGGTGAAAGTGACTGTACATTGTTAGCTTGATCAGAAGCCACATTGATAATCTGCTTCAATGCTTCGATAAAGGAGTGTCTTGTGAAGCAGATATTGTCTGCGCAAAGTGTGGCATGTGTAGAAACTCTTGCATTGCTGAATTAGATGAGCAGTTTACTCTAGTACTGTTATCAAACACTGAGACAACAGCCACACCAACTGACGTCTGACTGATAGCCGGTTCTGCATCTGTATTTGGCATTGTGACCTTCTTACCACTCTACACAGTTGAATCAGTTGTAGAAGCTCACTTTCTTTAGTTGCCCAGGTGTAGCTGTGACTGTGTGATGTGAGACAACCACACAGGTAGGTAGTGGTATTAAAGACTTCTGTGGCTGATATAGAGTACGTAATCTATTGTATTCAACAATACATCACTTGTCAGCACGTATTTTCTGAGGTGCGAGTGTCATGATGTGCAACCCAGAAAGCCTACATACACGTGAAAGTGCGATGTAGCTCATGCCATCTTTGAAAATGTCTGTCCCTATGTCCACCATTGCTGAATCCAAACTCAAGCCATGAGACTTGTGAATTGAAACAGCATACGCAACACATATTTAGAAACTGTTTCCTGTTAACATAGATATCCTTGAATACCTAGAATTTAACACAGGTATGATCAATCTGTACAGGAAGTTACATGTTGTCAAAGTGGACAAGAAGTGTCTCAATAAACATTTTCTGAACACTGTAAATGAAGTCAATGATATTACTCATGGCACCATTTACCATGCCATGCTCCACATCAAGAATGTGGCATAGCATGACACATGCATTCTTACAAACTGTAGGAACAGCTACCAGTCCAGCTGTTTGTGAAACATCTGACTTCAATTCAGAGAGTCATTCAGTCATCTTTGCTACCATTTTCCAACTTAGAATGACACCATCAACTGTATCAAAAGCATGCAGTTTTAAAATCTCTTGATCCTCTCTCTGCAACATGACTGTTGAACTGAGCACATTTCTTCAGTCATGGCATAAGACACACAATGCATGTGCCTGTGGAGTACACATCACTGAAAACATCACATGCTGTTTCTATGGATGTAGTATCCATTCTGATTCTTCGACCATGTAACACTGAAACATGTTCGGGTGACAGAGAATCTGTACGAGCTTGATCCAACAGTGCCTTGTAAGCCAGATCACCACTTTGTCGCATGTTGTGATACAGCTCGACATGGGAATATAATTCCCACAGGTTAAAACCTCCAATGCAGCCTAGTGTACTCTTAGCCTGCTTGACAGTCAGCGCTGTAAAGACATGTTCTGCATTAGCTGGTGCAAGCTGTAAGAGGTCTCCAAATACAACAATGCTTTTACCACCAAATGCATCCCCATAGTCAGACCCTAAGATCTCCTGTAGACGCAGGTGTATACAAGCAAGAATTACATTGGAGACCATGCTAATCTCATCAATGATGAGTAACTTCATCTTAGTAAACTTAGAATGAAACTGAGATGCAACCTCAAATGACAGTTTGCGATACTCTCCTGCTTTGCCATGCACCACTGGCAACATGAAGAGATAGTGTAACGTAATTCCACCAATGTTGTATGCAGCCAGGCCAATGGGAGCACTAACTGCAGCAGAGATTGATGACCCTGTCAGGTTCTGTATTTCTGCCATTATGGTCTGTACAAGGAAACTTTTCCCTGTCCCAGCTGAGCCACTAACAAACATCAGCAGTGGCTTGTAGTCAAGACAGTCAAAATTCTTGTGTTCATGTAGTAATCCATGCCGGACAGCATCGGTGACCTCAGAATGAACTACCCGTTGCTGCTCATTCAGTCACTCTCTCAACTCAGCTGGATCAACACTGCAGTGTGTGCCATGTTCCATAGCACTCTCCACATCCGACATGAGTACTTCTGGGGCATTCAGAGGCAGAGGTTCTCCAAGGATACCTTGTCCTTCCGGATCAAGGTTCTCCTGTGAACTAACAGGAGTGTCTTCTTCAAGTAGTTTATGCAGCTTCTCAAGTTGCTCCTTCTCAGTGTCTAGTCTCAGTATATATGTCTCAGAGTATTCACTTTTGAATGTCTCATAACAGTGATTGAATTCTTCCTCAAATGTATCACAGTCACCTTTTAATTCAGATTCATTCCTCCAGGGTCTAAATAGAAATAGGAGAGCAAAGTAGTAATGCTCTCTGCTCTCAGCTGTGCCTAAGTGTAACTTACAGTGGTCAATGAGCCAAGGCTTATGTCTCTTCACAAGACACCCATCCACTCCTTTAACCTTGTAAATCTCAAGTGTACAATCAGGTGAGACATCCGTCTTGTAGTCATACCACTTAGCCACCTCAAATAAACACATTTGATCCATGTCTTCATGTCTATGTGGGTAGTACATGTCAATGAGGTTATTCTTCAAGATATGTTTTGAAGATGGTCTCTTGAGAGCCAGTTCCTCAATCTCAGCATGAGGAATAAGTTCACGTTTACACTTCTCTTTGTAGTTTACACTAAAAAAAGCACACAGCATCAGACTTACTGTACAAATATGTACCAATCAAGTGATCACCGGCCTCATAAGCATCACATTCTCTGTGTGATAAGGTCTTCAACCCCAGTGACCACAACTGAGACATCAGTGACTTGCCTGAACTGGCAATATCTTCCCAAAGATCTTGCAAGCTAGTCTGTTCATGTTTAGTTATGTACGCAGTGACGTACTGAACCAGAGCCAATGAGTTGTCAGTGAAAAACTGAACATCTATGTTTGCTAGCCACATTAGAAGAAGAGTAAGGTTGTAGTCATTGATGTACACCTCAAGCTAATATTCTTCAGGTGATGCTACCTCTGGCTGGAACCTGCAATACTGAACTTAGGATCTACAAGAAAGTGAGTTGTGCTCACAACAGAGGGAGATGAACCTTACAATTTACAATTGCCTTTGGTTTGTAGCAGTTCATCAGAAAAGCTAATACTCGGAGTCACGTGATGCAGAGAACTAGTTAGCTGCTTTCTCCAAGAGCTCTGATCACCCGTCCTCCTAAACAACCCAAAATATAAACAACTGCATAAATTTCTGATAACTTTGCTATCCTACCAGTTTAGAAGGTGTGTAGACTCCGTGTAACTCCAGATGGAGGAAGAAATGAGAAAAGCTTTGACGAAACACACCCCGCCGGCAACTCCGGAAAAGGCCCCCAAAAAATCCAAGGCCTCAGCTGTGCAACAATCCCAGAACCCTTCGACTGGGAGCACGGAGACGGAACTTCTCACGTTAGCCAGATTCCTGGAAGAGTTCTGGCCATTTAAAACAGAAATGAAGGAGTTAGCAGGGGAGATTAAAAGTATCACAAACTCCCTGGAAGAACTATCTCAGAGAACCTCAGATTATGAGGTACGTATAAGGTCACTGGAAGGGAAAAATGAAAAAACGGAACCCGTGTTGGGGCTGATGAAACAGCGCATCTCCAAGTTAGAACTTAAAGTTGAAGATCTTGAAGGACAAAGTCGCCGCAACAACGTGGTAATTATTGGATTACCTGAGAAGGAGGAGGGTTCAGAACTGATAAAGTTTACTCAACGGTTTGTGGAAAAAATAGCTGGTCCCTCGCCATTCGGCCCTAGCTGTATTATAGAAAGAGCCCACCGTGCCCTGCATCCACCACTACCCCAGGGAGCCCCCCCTCGCACCCTCATCTTCTGATTTCTAAATTACCTGGAGCGGCAGCACTTCTTAGCGAAAATGAAAGAGATTAAGGAGCTGCAGTGGGAAGGTGCGAAAATAAGGGTAGCCCAAGATCTACCCCTGTCAATCCAGCAAAAGAGGGCAACCTTTCATCCACTCGTCAAGAAGTTAATTGCTGCTGGAATTAAATTTAAGATGGGCTAGCCATCGAAGTTTCAGGTTCAAATGGCTGGTGTCTGGCATACCTCTGATACCGTGGATCTCGCTACATCTGCAGTCCAAGCAGCGCTGCCTGAACTCTTTAAAAACCCCTGAGTTTTCTAGTGGGGTCATCACAAGTTTAAAGGTATTGAGGAGCTATTTGAATGCTGGATGTTGCTTGTCTGAATAGTTTTCACAGTCGGGGGCCTGTGAACTGACATATACTGGCTCATATCTCTGCAGTCGACTCCGGTTAGCGAGACTTCCCCCTGTGTTATGGTGGGATTTTCTTTTTTTTTTTTCCCTCCTTTACTGTCAGCTTCCACCGCAGCTCAGCTCTGGTCTCGTTCAGTGATCTTGAAGGAAGAGATCACCCTGTCAGGTGCAGTTCTCGGAGGGTGACGGAGACTAAAACGACTTGCTTCTTTTTTTTTTCATTCTTTCTCTTTCTTTTTGGATTGTCTCATGGAGGAGAAAGGTTGCCATAGTGGAGAGGTTTTTACAAGGCAGTGGTTCATACCGAAATTGCGGCATTTCGCCACTAGATGAAGCCAGAAGCTGCATTGCTGCTTAAGTTGGAAACAGGTGATGAACCTGCTATATACAGAGACACTGTGCGGATACCCTGTTATTGTATAATATTGTTGTTGGAATACCAGTTATTAATTTTAGTGTGGTTATATTGTCTGTTAAATGGGTATCATATGACAGTTATGGGATTAGCCCAGCAGTGTTAGCAATTGACCTTGTTTAGGATAGGTAGTACATTGTGTTACAACAGCCAGGCTTGAAACTGCATGATTGGGGATTACAGCTTTTCTGTGGGGCAGGGTAGGAGTAAGAGATATGGGGCATCATGGACACCTAATGGTCTTATTGTCTAACACTATGCACAGCATTAAAGCATCTAGTTATTAGTATGTCAGAACTGTAATGAGGGTATTAGGTTACTTTATTTTGCAGGCAGACAAAGTTGTGTAGCGAGGGGTTGCTTGGTTGGATTGGGGGGGTGGGGCGGTGGGGGAGTGGCCAGGTGGACTGCTGTCATGGACCATGAGAGAACAGGTTGGATTGGGAGGGTGGGTTTTGGGCTGTTTTGGGTATATTGTGGGGGGGTGCTAGTAGGGCATTTAAGATTTTGGGAGGGGATGGGGAGCACAGAGCATGGAAGAAGGAAGAAATGAAAGAATGCCTCTATAGAATAAGGAAACTTAACTGCATCGTCAGGGTAAGAGGTATCAATGGATAGGCTTATTAGATTTTCCAGTTGGAATGTAAAAGGGGTCCGGCATAAGTCAAAGCAATATAGGATCTTAAAACATTTAACCTATCTAAAAGCCGATATAATGTTCCTACAAGAGACCCATTTGCTTAATTGCGAAGCTAACAATATGAGGCGTTTGCAGATCGGGCAGGTGTTTACTTCTGAAGGTAACACTCAGAGTAGGGGAGTGATGGTTATGATACACAGGTCTGTACCCTTTAAACTCCTTCAAATAATTCAGGACTGTGCAGGTAGGTTCATCTTGGTCAGAGGAAAATTACATACTCTGGAAATACTGCTCAGGTCTATTTATGGCACAAACATAGATACCCCAAGTTTTTTTGTACAGATTATGGAAGCAATAACGCCCTTTCTAGATATCCCTATAATTATAGGAGGAGATTTAAATCTGGTATTGGAATCCTCGTTAGACAGATCCAGGCCTTCTTGCAAGGGTCTTTCCCCTGCCCAGAGAGTGGTCAGAGAGCTCCTAGATCAAGTGGGCCTCTGTGATGTATGGAGAATTCTCCATCCAGAGGCTCAGGAATTCACTTTTACTTCTCAGGTACACGGTTCGGCATCCTGGATTGACTACATTTTTGTTTCACATAACTTCCTATCGGGAGTAGTGGATTCGAGCATTGCCCCTGGTCCACCCTCTGACCATTCAGTCATTTCCTGTTTAATCTCCTTTTCATCCCTCCCTAAAAAGGGTGGCAGATGGAAATTTAATAATCAGTTGCTGAGAGATCCAGTAGTAGTAAAATACATTTCTTCCCAAATAACTGAGTTCACCTCAAACAATTGCAATTCCACTAAGCGTCCAGATATGGAGTGGGGTGCCCTCAAAGTATTTTTGAGAGGAATTCTAATTGGTTTGGCATCTAGTAGAAAGAAGGAAAGAGATAGACGTATTTCTGAGCTCCTCTCTCAGATACGGGATAAGGAGGCCAAGCTCTCCGCCCATTCACCTGAAGACGATAGACAGGAGCTACTCAAAATGCGTGACGCATATTTAAGTTTATTAGGGGAGCAGGCTGAGCTAGAAATTATTAAAACAAAGGCAATATATATTGATCAGGGGGAGAAAGCTGGCCGCATACTGGCAAGGCGCATTAAGCAATTAGAATCTAACAGACTAATAGCTGCTGTTCGCTCCATTGAAAATGGTACCATCAGAACTTCCCCAAATGAAATTGCTGGTGAGTTCAAGAATTACCTTGAGCATCTTTACAGCGCAATGAAAGATCCCCCCTCAGAGAAAAAATTGCATAGTTATTTAAGAGAATCACACTTGCCCTCCCTCTCGGAGCACCAACAAACTCAGCTAATTACCCTTATTTCTCAGGGCGAAATAGAACACATGATTAAGTCTCTCCCCTCCGATAAAACCCCTGGCCCAGATGGATTTTCCTCCAATTTTTATAAAGTTTTCTCCAAGAAGTTATCTCCATTACTCGCAACTCTGTTTCAATGTATTCTCAGCGGCCAAGCAACTGATGCATCCCTGTTTGAAGCACTCATTGTTCTAGTACCCAAACCAGATAAACCTCCTGACTTGGTTACAAGTTATAGACCCATTTCACTTCTTAACCATGATGTTAAAATTCTTGCCAGATTGTTGGCAGACCGTATAAGTACAGTTCTTCCTGGTTTAATTGGCGGAGAGCAAGTTGGTTTTATGAGGGGGAGATCCTCGGCGGACCATTTACGGACACTCGCGCATGTCTTCTCTGTGTCCAGAGAGGTGGACCATCCTATGGTGTTGGTATCCCTGGACGCGGAGAAGGCGTTTGACAGAGTCCATTGGAACTATCTCCTAGTTGCAATGGAAACGTTTGGCTTCCCCTTGGAATTCCAGAACTGGATTGGCTCCTTATATAAGTTCCCTTCTGCTAGAATTTCCTGCAATGGAGCCATTTCAGATTCCTTTAAGTTATACGTAGGAACCAGGCAAGGCTGCCCACTATCTCCACTTCTTTTTAATCTATACCTCGAACCTCTCATTAGGTGGATTCTACAAGCTCAGGAAGTGCGGGGTATCCAGTTGTATGGTCACACCACTAAGGTTGCTGCATATGCAGATGACCTTTTGTTACATATATCACATCCGGCTGAGTCTATACCAGCACTACTAGAAATTATACAGCATTTCAGTGAAGTTTCCAATTACAAACTAAATGTGGAGAAAACGGTGGTATTTCCTCTTAATAACAGAACTTTCAAACATGAAGTAGTCGCCTTAGGGATTTTTTGGAAAACCGAAAATATGAAGTATCTAGGGCTTACCCTCACTAGGAATCCGGACCGTACTCAACAGTTTAATTTGGATTCCCTGATTCATGTTATCTAATTAGATTTAAAGAGATGGCCAATGCTTCCACTCTCTTTATGGGGGAAAATTAATTTAATCAAAATAAATGTTTTTTTCCATTTGTTTTACCCTCTAAACATGTTAAACATTTGGCTTCCTTTAACATGGTTTAAGAGAATCCACGGCACAATTGCCAATTTTATCTGGAATGGCAAAAAATCTAGAATGGCTTACCATAAATTAGCTGCTCCTAAAGTAGTTGGAGGTCTAAGACTCCCCCATTTTGGTCTTTATTACTGGGCTAGCCATGCTAACAAATATCTCAGATGGTTGCAGATAATTGATCCATTGGATCAGAGCATATATGTTCCATTTTGGTTAAAGTTGGAGCTATCTCATATTAAGGGCACCTTTCCCCAAGGCTTTGTTGCACATTACCAGGTTTCCTTCACGCCATGCCTTCGGAACTCTCTCGGCATTTCTGTTAAAACCCATTCACAGCTGTGTGAGTTCTTAAAATACAGTCATACTAAGGATCTATCACAACCTTTAGGAGGTAATCCCCATCTCATACTTGACGGTAAACCTCTCAACATCTCCTGGCTTCCACAACTTAGAGATTGTCAACTAACCGAACTAGTCACGGAGGATGGGCAGTGGCTCTCTTCAGTTGATATTCTGAGTAAATTCCAGCTACAACACGCGGATACATTTAAAGTGTTTCAACTCTGTCACCTATTATTAAAAGTGATGGGCACAGCTTGCCCGATTAGGCCTAAGGTGCATTTCCAAACAGAACTAGGCCCCCTAGCAGGTACGGCTCATGCTGTATCTAAACTGTACTGCACTTTATATAGTTGGGCATATCCTCAAACTCTTGCACCGGCCAACTTTTGGTCCTCATTGTTTCCCGATAAGAGGTTCGACTGGACATCACTATGGCACAGCTGCCATAAATACATTTCACAAGACAGGCTCAGGCTGATGCAATTTAAACTATTACATAACATTTACTACTCTCCCAGAAGTTGGCAAGGTTAGGCATTATATCCTCCTCTACATGTATCAGGTGTCACCTGGGAAGGGTGACCTTCTCCATATTTTCTGGAATTGCCCTAAAGTAGCCCCATTATGGTCCACAATCAAACAAAGGGTGGATCCCCTTCTGGGACTAAATGATCACTTTACTGCGGAGATGTGTCTGCTGGGGGATGTCTCAGGTATCCCGGTGTGAAATAGAAAATATCATATGGCTTTAATTTCCACATCCGTTAAAAGGGTCGTTCTCAAGCATTGGAAAGACACTTCAGAAATCACCTATACAGAGTGGTTACAGGAAATACTCACCAATCTTAGAACAGAAAGAACCATTGCTAGTCTCCAGAATAAATTACCAAAGTTTAACAACATTTGGGGTCCCTTGTACACTTTATACTCATTACACTCATAGGAGAATTTCTTCCTTATCTCAATCATCGCAGGTGCGGGATAACCTTCTGTGCTCGAATTGTGGGAGGGAGGGGGGTGGGAGTGAGAGCGGGATGGTGCAGATTAGGGAGAGAATGGATCCTGACATTTTCTGTTATATCCATGCATGTTAAATCGACTATGTACCCTTGTCTTGGATGTATTCTCTGTATTGAAAAACTTCAATAAAATGTGAATGGAAAAAAAAAGGAAAAGCTAATATTCTTCAGGTGGAGGCTACTTCTAACTGAAAGGTGAAATAAGGAACTTAGAATTATCAGGAAAGACAGTCTTTCAGTCAACAGAGGGAGGTGGACCTTGCTTTACTTTTGTTACAATTGTTAATATTTTCAGTGCAGGAAGAGTTTAAACCCAGAGGGACTGAATACTTTTATTGTGTCTGTCCTTGTGCACAGCTGACTTGATTGGAATTATTGATTGACTGTTTGCATTGCAATATTTGTAATACTGTGAGTTATTCACTGGGCTAAGAATTTGTCATAAGTCCTGAAGTGCGTGCAGGTTACAGGCTGTGTATTTGACCCAGACAGTGCCCCAGGGGATGGAAACTGTTTTTTGTGTTTATCTCTGTATGTCTTAAAAGGCCAGGCCAGACTGTGTCAGGAAGTGCTTACATCACAGTTACATATCAGCCAATAGCTTTGGAAGAGTCTTACAGACCTGATAACCACAGTACTATATGCAAGTAGTTTATGGCAGATCCATCAGACAAGCTAATATTCTTCAGGTGACACTACCTCTGGCTAGAAGCTGCAATACTGAACTTAGAATCTACAAGAAAGCGAGTTGTGCTCACAACAGAGGGAGGTGAACCTTACAATTTACAATTGTCTTTGGTTTGTAGCAGTTCATCAGAAAAGCTAATATTCTTCAGGTGGAGGCTCCTTCTAACTGAAAGGTGAAATAAGGAACTTAGAATTATCTGGAAAGACAGTCTTTCAATCAACAGAGGGAGGAGGACCTTGCTTTACTTTTGTTACAAGTGTTAATATTTTCAGTGCAGGAAGAGTTTAAACCCAGACGGACTGAATATTTTTATTGTGTCTGTCTTTGTGCACAGCTGACTTGATTGGAATTATTGATTGACTGTTTGCATTGCAATATTTGTAATACTGTGAGTTATTCACTGGGATAATAATTTGTCATAAGTCCTGAAGTGAATACAAGTTACAGGCTGTGTATTTGACTCAGACAGTGCCCCAGGGGGAAGGAAACAGTTTTTTTGTGTTTATCTCTGTGTGCCTTAAAAGGCAGTTTTGGGGCTGACTGCTTTCAGAGCACAAATCACCAGGCTGTTTTGGGGCTGGGGAGGTTTACCTGTGTCTGACTTGGTTGTTTGAATTTTTCTCTGTTTGATTAGCAGGGTATTTGCTCTGTCAAATTGCCGTGTAGGGCATCTTGATGACAGGAAGGCACTCATTGCAGTGGTGGGTCAGAGCTTTTGGCTGATTGTTTCATGAGGGCACAGTTTGGACCCAAACCTCCCACCCTCACCCACCCATCCCTGGAAATATTTCCTTTATACCTGGGGTTCTGACATCATTTCCTCAAGAGGGCAAGATGCATATCACTGTCATATCCTTTCTAACACACTGCACTGACAATATAAGCATACACATTGTATACTATATATATTTCTATATAACAAACTAATCACACGCACACACAAAAAAATTATAAACAGGATAAACAAGAAAGCAGACAGACATGTGGGGAGTAGTGCAATGTAATGGCTGTGGGGCAGCAGTCTTCCGGGAGTCTTTCTGGAGGCTGAGATGCTGCCCTATTTGCAGACAGCTCTCTGCCCTGATGGAGGAAGTTGCCCGGCTTCAGGCCACACTGGACAGTAGTAAGGGAACATCTGCCCAGGCCACATTGGACCACAGTATGGGACCCTCCCCCATCCAGGGAACACCAGAGCTACCACCACTACCTCAGAGGTTATGAAGAAAGCACAGCAGTTGGACCACAGTGGGCTCAGGGAGGGTGATGGTGGTGGAACAGAGGCACACCCAGTCAGTTGTTCCACTCCATAATCCATACACCATTCTGGGGGACCATAGTTCCTCTATTGATGCACCCACAGAGGAGACTAAGGAGGTTGAAGACAACTGTCACAAGGGAGGCCCAGAGAAAGGAGGCAGAGGACACCACAAGGAAAGGAAGCAGCTCCTGGTGGGGGACTCTATTAGGGGGATAGAACTGGGGGAGCAGGGAAAACTGAAGTAAGGTGCCTGCCTGGTGCCATGGCTTGGAGGGACAGGAAGTACATCCTCAGGATCATGAGGACAGCTGCACGGGAGTCTGAGCTAGATGTCATTGTCTACTTAGCGACAAATGACTTGGCTCATCATGAGATTAGAGCAGTGCAGGAAGACTTTGTAGAGTTGGGGATGGGCCTAAGAGAAGTAGCACACACAGTATCCTTCTCAGAGGTGCTGCCTGTCTATGGCATGGGTGAGGTGAGGGTACTTTGCACCATGCAATTTAATGAATGGTTAGAGAAATGGTGTGGAGCACAGGGATTTGGCTTCATTGGGGACTGGGGTTCCACCTGGAGGGACACCAGCCTATACTGGCAGGATGATCTGCATCTGTCCAGGAAGGGAACAAGTCTTTTGGATAATCAGTTTAAATGCTTCATTGGCAAGCTTTTGAACTAATCAAGGAGGGGGGCACTGATAAGCAGCAGAAAATTCCCAGCCTCCCCCTATAAAAGAGGGTACTAAATGAAAAAAAGACCAAGGTAGAAAGGACAGTGAGGGATGCTGCTATGAAAGGTAAAGCCATCAAAAAATCAAGGGCAATGAGTACCAATGCCCATAGTCTGGTTAACAAGCTTCCTGAATTAGTGGCCTTGATGGAGGAGGAACATTTGGATATTGTGGCAGTCACAGAAACATGGTACACACAGAACCATGACTGGTGCATAAACATACCAGGATACACTATCTACAGGAGGGACAGGGAGGGTAACAGAGGAGGAGGAGTATCTCTCTACATAAGGGAAGGAATCAAAGCAACAGAACAAAAGGGTAAACAAGAAGGAGAAGAAGCACTGTGGGTCAACTTGGAGACTAGCAATGGCACCACAATCCGCACAGGGGTTGTATACATACCCCCTCTGAGGGGGAGGAAATGGACAAGGAAATGATAGAAAGTATACTTAGAATGGCAGAAAAAGGGGAGATATTGCTGATGGGTGATCTGAATATGCCAGATGTTAACTGGAGTTCAGTTGCAGCAGCCACTTCTAAGAGTGGGGTTATTCTAGATGCCCTACAGGGGGCATGCCTTAGGCAACTAGTATTGGAACCCACTTGAGAGGGAGCAATCTTAGACCTGGTTCTCTCAAATGGAGATGGAGAGAGGATCACAGATGTAGATGTGGGTAGGCATCTGGAAACTAGCGATCATCAAACAGTATAGTTCACAATAAACACAGCTGTAGAGTCAAGCCATACAAAAGCAAATGTACTGGACTTTAGGAGGGCTGACTTTTCCAAAATGGGTGAGTGCCTAAGGAATGCACTAGCAAATGGGCAGGAAGGAGGGTTGGAAGAACAATAGGGAATAATAAAAACTGCCATCACAGAGATAACAAGCCTTTGTGTGAAGCAAATAAACAAAACAAAATGATGTAAGAAACCACTATGGTTCTCAAAGGAGGTGGCAGGGAAGGTTCAGGAGAAAAAGAAAGCATTCAGGAAGTACAAGGAATCACAGAAGGAGCAGGGCAGAGAATTGTATCAGTTAAATCAAAAGGAAGCTGGGAAGGCAGTCACAACAGCAAAGGCCCAAACCTAGGAAAAGATAGCCAACTCAGTTAAGAAGGGGGATAAAACCTTTTATAGGTACATCAGGGAGTGTAGGAAGACCAAGGGAGGGATAGAGAGGCTTAATAAAGTGGAGGGGGGTTGGCAGAGGGTGACGGTGAAAAGGCAGAGATACTAAACAAATATTTTTGTTCAGTATTTACAAATGAAGAGGGGGAGGTACCTAAAACAGACAATAGAAACACTCTGGATACAGAAGTTGATACCAGTCCATTTGCAGAAGAAAGGGTTCTGAAAGAACTCTTACAACTGAAGGTGGACAAAGCAGTGGGGCCTGATGGGATTGGTCCCAGAATTCTAAAAGAATTAAGGGTAGAACTAGTGACACCACTGACTACCCTCTTTAATAAATCATGGGAGGATGGGGTGGTACCTAAGGAATGGAGCTGGGCAGATGTGATTCCACTTCACAAAAGTGGGAGCAGGGCAGAAGTGGGAAACTACAGACCTGTTAGTTTAACCTCAGTGATAGGGGAAATGATGGAATCACTTCTGAAGGAAAGAATTGTCAAGTACCTAGAGACCAGAGCGGCACAGAACCCAAGACAGCATGGATTCACAGTGGGAAGGTCATGCCAGACAAATCTAATAGATTTCTTTGACTGGGTGACCAAAGTAGTAGATCAGAGAAGGGCTGTGGGCATGGCCTACCTAGACTTTAGCAATGCATTTGACACAGTCCCACACAAAAGATTAATATACAAGTTAGCCAGTCAGGGAGTGGGTCCCAAGATGATAGCCTGGGTAAAGAATTGGCTGGAGAATGGGACATCGAGGGTAATAGTAAATGGAGTCCACTCTGAAGAAAGGGGGGTTACTAGTGGGATACCGCAGGTTTCAGTATTAGCACCGGTCCATTTCAATGTCTTTATAAGCAACTTTGCAGAGGGACTGGAAGGAAAAGTATGTCTCTTTGCAGATGACACAAAGATCTGCAACAGAGTTGATGCACAAGGTGGGGTGGAAAGGATGAGAATGGACTTGGCAAGGTTAGAGGAATGGTCAAATGTATGGCAGCTTAGATTCAATGCTAAGAAGCAAGGTAATGCACCTGGGAAACAAAACCCAGGAAGAGTACACAATGGGGGTGAGATACTAACAACAACAAAAATGGAAAGGGACCTGGGGGTAGTCATATCAGATGACCTAAATGTGGGCAAGCAATGTGAGAGGGCAGTAAGGAGGGCTGGGGGGATACTGGGATGCATAGGGAGAGGCATCACCAGTACAAAACAGGAAGTTGTTATCCTTCTGTACAGACAGCTGGTGAGACCCCATCTGGAGTATCGTGTGCAGTTCTGGAGACCCAATCTCCGCAAAGACATAGACAGAATGGAAGCTGTCCAGAGGAGGGCAACTAAAATGGTGCAGGGTCTGCACCAGAAGACGTATGAAGAGAGACTTAAGGAGCTTCATATCTATAACCTTGAGGGAAGGAGGGAGAGGGGGGACATTATAGAAACTTTCAAGTACTTCAAGGAAATCAACAAAGTCCAAGAGGGTAGCATCTTTCAGAAAAAGAGGTGTGCAAGAACAAGAGAGCACAATTTGAAGATGTGAGGGCGGCTCAGAGGTAATGTAAGGAAGTATTTTTTTTACAGAGATGGTTGTGGATGCATGGAATGGCCTTCCAGCGGAGGTTGTGGAGCCAAAAACAGTGGTGGAATTCAAGCATGCATGGGACAGTCATAAGGCAATTCTGGGGGGGGTAGGAAAAAGTAGGCTGCTGGTTAACTAGAATCTGCAGCTTATCCATTAGGTAAGGAAATGGGCAGACTGGGTGGGCCAAGTGGTAATTGTCTGCCATCAAATTCTTTGTTTCTATGTTTCTATGTTTCATTCTTTTCTCTGGGTAACTCATAAACCCTCTTGGTTGATTTTGCCTTCAAGTGGTGTCACATAGCTGAAAAAAGTTCATTCATGCAACCATCCTGGCAGACACATCTAGGAAATCCAAAATGGCATCTTGTGTACCAATCATATTTGTTCATCACTACCCAGCAGCAGTATTTTTCACAAATATGGCATTGAAACTTCTGCACCAACTTCCACAGTGTAGGACTGTCGTACTTATCCAGAATACGGCAAGTAATGTACTGTTTAATGAATGCTAGCACTTGTGCTGCTTCATTTTCACCTATGAGTGGGGCATCCTTGATCCACAGTAACATGTGAATATGAGGAGCACCACGTGCCTGATACTCCATCCTCCAGAAGTAATGCTCCACAATACCAAGAGACAGATTGTCTTTTGACGAAATGAAACTCAGAATGTCATGGAATCACTTGTGGAAATGCCTTGTCACCGATACAGGGTCAAGTGAACACATTTCTCCAAGAGTCATTGATGAAATGCCCTCCACATCACAATTTGCCCACTTCAACAATTCAATGACCACATCCCAGGCATACCCAGCACAACTACAGTAAGTGTGACAAACCATGTTGCTGGACCATACTCTCGCAGCATGGTCATCACCTCAGAGTGTCTGCAATACCAGTATTTTTTGGTGCCATGTAGACTTGACAGAAGGGAAGACAAATTCACTTGAACATTTTCATCCTTCTGCTTTAGTTTCTTCAGGAACTGTGCAGCTGTTATTCCATCAAGTGGAGTTGTAAGATGAATAGTATGAGCAATAGATGCAGACAGTACGCTAAGCTCACTCTCCCACAGGAGATGAAACAGGTACTGTACGTTATGTCTGAATTTGCCATCCTTACTGAGCACATGGCTAGTACAGTACTCAGCACCTTGTATACGCACTTCTCTTTCATCTAGGTGTCCACCTGACCCTGTAGGGAATAAATCTGGGAAACAGCGTGCTTCTAATGTAGCCTCCGAAATGCTGACAGGCTCAGCTTCCACCTGTTTCATTTGATAAAGATCAATGTTGTCCCCTACTGGATCCCTGCCATGCAGTGGGTGAATTCTGTACTGTTCATACACATTTTCGCTTGACTGTACATTGACCTTCTCAATCATTGGTTTAGTAGTTTCCAACAGATCATGTTCAACAGACACAGTGGTCGTGTGATCAATATCAAGGTCTGCATAAAAGGGATTGTTGCTCTTTAAATAACGAAGAGCAAGCTTCACCTTCTCTACATTGACAACATCCTGCCAAATGTCCTTTGACTTAGTTGAACACCATTGTCAAGAATCAATAAAGTGTTCTCAATAGAGATCGCCTCCATATTTTCCTGCAAAGGAAGTGGAAGATACATAACAGAATCCTTAAGAGATCTAATGAGTTCTTTTTTCGGAATATTCTGTGTCTTTGTGTTCAGATGTAGAATGGTTTGAAATGGTTTCATGGTCTGAATTAGAAACTGTTCAAACATATTCAATGTAGCAATCTCAGTTGGTGTAACATGTGCCTCCATCTTGTTCAAGACTGACCTTGGTGACAGAATGTTAGCTTTCACATTGGAGAAACATTGCTTGCACATCACAATGATTGGGTCTATCTGAAAGTCACATTTTAACATCAGAAAGGCTGACCATCAAAACCACATGTCATTGTACGGTGACAAGGTTTCTAGGTTCACTGTGACAGTTTGTTTTTTGTAACAGAGGTGATCACATGACACACATACTGTCTTTGCCAACTCAAATTTGACAATTGATTTCCCAAACTGCTTGAGAATATCACTTTCTAAGACAGACACACAATTTCCATCAGCAATTGATGACTGATCAATCATAGTATCTGTCACACTGCTGACACACCACAGCTGTTTCAGAAATGCAATGGCACCATGCATGTCACCAGACTGCAGTAACTCATTCAGACACGTATACTGAGTGACAACTCAATGAACGTCATAGATCCTGTACACAAATTTTCACATGCCTGATTGATGCACTCCCAGCACATGCATGTGGTGAAAGACACTGTCACAAACACATCTATCTAGGCATGCAATTGAGTGACCCATAAGTCCAGCATGTGGATGAATCTTACAAAGGTCTATACTCTCTAACAGTTTATGCCTGTCTTTATGGTCAGTAATGACAAACAGGTTGATAAAATGCTCACCTTTGTCAAATGATGATTGCCTCTGGTTGCAAGTCTCATCACATGTCCATGACAGACAGTGACATTTACGAGGCTGAGTAGTTCCATTGCATTCATCATCTGACTCCATTGTAGTGTCATTACACACACTGAGCACATTATACACTTTACTGGACTCATCAATGCACAAGCTGCTGTCCTTTTTTTGTGAGTAATATGACTCCTCCCAGAAATATGCCTCTGAGTGCTGTGTGTGCTGCCAACGTCCTGTGAAAACATCACAGAAATTGTGCAGACTCAAGACAGGATACTGTTGTAGCTTCATCTTTATGTCATACACAATTTTTCTGAACTGCTCAAGTACATGAGACATCTTACGCCACAAACGTTGATGAACAAAAACTGATCTAACAAATGTGCATACTGTGAGGTGCAATTTCATCAAACTGAGATGACTCTTTATTTTTGGTGCTCACGTCTCATCACAGCAGCAGCAATAAGTCTGTCAATCTTAGCTTTAGAAGCTAGTGATCTAAAATACTTTTGCTTCCTCAGATGACCATCAGCAGCTATAAATTTACAATGCTGCTTACCATGTGTATTAATGTGTGTCTTTGCAACAGTATCCTTTTGGCTTGCAGATCTGCACAACTGTTACTTAGTTACACATTCTTTCATTGCTGTTGAGCAAGCATGTCTTTTTCCTGCAAAGTGATGAAGCTCTGAATTCAGGTTTTCACTGGAATGCTGAATTGTTTTAAGTCTTGAACTGCCATCACTGGGTTTTGCATTAGTCTTAAGCAACAGTGATGCACTAGTATACCTATTTCATCTCTGCGTAGACTTCTGTCTTTGTTTAGAGGGCATCTTCCCTGTTTGGCAATTCACAGTTCAGCACACCAATTTTACAGAAGAGTCAGACACCTGAATGGGAAGCAGACAAAAAAAAATAAGTTATATTTCTTCTCTTATGTTTGTTTCTAACATTACATACTATCATGCACTATCTATATCTCATATAAGAACAACAAATACAACTGCCTACCAAACATTGTATAGATAATTACTGTAGTAAGTGCAGACCAGTAAATCAATAAACAGTCTTTTCAAATGCTGCCAAACATAACTTCAATGGTAATATGAGAATAAATATATAAAAATGTAAAAAAGTCAAGCATTGGCACAATGGGAAGCATCCACAGTACTGTTTTATCTAATGAAAACAGTTTTTTTTAAACAGTTGCAAAAGTAGTGTCGAACATGCAACCCTTTCACAAAATATAGTGTCGTGTGAATGACACTTTCGCAAAAAATAATGTTGAACGCATGAAAGTGTCGGATGTAGTGTCACAAAATAGTGTTGCATGCATGAAAGTGTCGAATAATAGTGTCGCATGCTTGACACTTTCACAAATCTCAGTTTCTTTATACCCCCTTTAACACTCAGCCAATCACAGACTGGTGCCTATTTGAGTGACAGACGCTGCAACCAATATATCGGGACATTCAGCAGACCATATCGAGCAACCAATCACAACCACAGAACAGTGAAAAAGAAGGACATAGCAGCCATCTTAGGGAAGAAAGAGACACCCTGCTTCTGACTGTGTAAGTACATCACATATTTTAAATAATTTTTCTAGCATCATAAAAACTATTAGCAGTACAAAAATAGTATTAAACAAAATGTCTTTAATGCTGTATTTGACTATGATAATATAATTCACCTACCATAATGTAAAACAAAGTTATAAATATAACAGTTTAAAGTCAGAGTGTCAATTTGTACTTACTAGCACAGATAGAGCTGCAAATGGAGGCAGAAACAAGCAGCATGTGTATCATAACGAGAGACACAACCAATCACATGCCTCTGTTAAGCAGTAATTGTTTGAAGTAGCCAATGGCAATATTGTATTTTCCCACTAAGAAATATTCCTGCATTTGTGTTTGACAGCAAGAACACCCATTCAGTGTAGTAATAGTCAGTGCATGCACTGTATTGGTTAACCATGAAAAATCATTAACCAATAACATGGGAAATCACTGTGTTTTTGATCAGCCCACAAAACCAGTGTTGAAGCAGAGAGGGAAATCTTTATTTCACATTCACTTGTGGCTAGCCACGGCAGGAGAAACTGATTTTTTTTGGTAGCTCTGTCTCCACTTCTTAGTTTAAAAGCTAAGAATGGCAGAAAACAGGAGATGGACCATGTGGGTAGTGGGCAACAACATAGTAAGCCGTGCTTCAGAGTATGCTCAGAGGAGTGATTTTGGGAGAGACCTGCAGCTTCCAAATTGCTCTGTCAAGTGGTTTGGTAGAGGTGGTATGAGGAGGGAGCATCTCATGCCAACCATGCACAGACTTTTGACTGCTCAAGCTCAGCCAGACATACTGCTGATCCATTTTGGAGGCAATGATTTGGGCACCAAACGATGGATAGATTTAGTCTCAGAAGCAAAATTGAACCTTGCTTCCATTATCCATATGTTACCTGCCTATAAGATCATTTTTTTCTGATATTACAGAACATAGAATCTGGCAAGAAGAACAGCACATGTACCTGCTTGACAGAGCTCGCAGAAAGGTAAACATCCAAATATCTGGATATCTCCGCTTGGCTGGGCTGCACACCATACATCATCCTGAAATTAAACATTGTGATGATTGGCTCTACCTACCAGATGGTGTGCACTTCTCATATGCTGACAATTGCCTTTTCCTGGGTGACCTTCGAGATGGGATACTCACAGTCCTCTAAAAATATCAGGCTGTTACAGCACACAGAATTGTAAACAAAAAGGCTCTTTTAAGAGCCCATTAAGTTGGTAAAAAAATAGAAAAGCTGCACTAATTAAACACACATACAAAAACATGCTATGTAACTGTTACACTGTTACATGCATTCAGATTCATGCACATGTTCAGAATTGTGGCATACATACAGACGTAGTTAATAGACTGTTCTATTCAAAATAACTCTGTTTTTTCACTATATATCTAAGACCAACTGCAACATTTAATTACAAATAGTACTCTTTTTTGCGTGTCATATTATCTAATGATTACTCAACAAATTTCACATTCTGAGCAGGATTAACAATTCCGCCCCTGATTTCCTGTACAATAACACTACTGGCAGTAATAGTACTAGTAATGACCACCCCCAAAGTGGCCGTACAATGCTGTACCTGGCAGCTATAGTACCAATGATGGCCCCCAACACTTCTACAATGCCGGTTGTGGAGTCAGTGAATGGCAGGCTTAACCCCCTCCCAGGCACAAGTCGTAATTAATGATGCATCCCACCACAGCTGTGCAGACAGCCACACTCATGTAACCTCTGAACCACCCCTTCTTCCCCAACACAGCATGGTGCTGTTCTCAGTGGACAACTCAACCCAGCCACATAGTACTATGATTGCCCACCAAAACAGTTCTCTGACAATGACAAGTATTGCACAGTGAGTCTGTGCAATAGCTCTTATTGTCAGTCAACTTTGTCAGAAGGCAGCCGTGGCACTATGCGTCTGTTTTGAGTCACCCACCACCAACAACAATCTGCTCGGATGACTATAAAAAAGTTTTCTGGGGTGTACATGGGTGAGGGGGGCTGTCTGCACACCTGCTGCAGGAGGATGCATTAACAAGGGCTTGAGGTGTGAGCATGGCTTAACTGTAATTCTCCACCACCAGTACCAACATCACACAAGTACTGCGGCAGGGACCAGCATGGCTACTACTCCCACTAGGAACGACATTCTATGGGTGCCCAGAGCAGCATCTCTGCTAGTACTGCCACAGGAGTGGAAGTTCATGGGGGCCTGCAGTGAGGGGTGTCAGTACTGTCAATGCCAAAGCCAGCGCCTTTGTATAGGGTCTTAGGTGGTGCACCATAACCTTTACCACTGCTAGGGACAGCATTGCACAAGACCTGTGGGAAAGTCACTGCACTGCCAGGATGCTGCCCACTGAGTTATTATAAGTATATAATCACAAATATTTAAGTGTGTAATCATCCTTACTATCACATGTATATAAACGAAAAAAATGCACATGTCACAATACTGTGTTCTAACATACTGTTTTATCTCTATTTATTACAGCTTTCAACAAACAATAAAAAAACACAAGAAAATTCATCTGTGGTCTTAGAAGGAGGTGTGTTGTCTGGATCAGTCAGCCCAGGCCAGGGGAAATCCACATATATTAATGAGGAGCACAAACAGGAAGTTGGATGCAATGTGAAGGTGCATCCATGAGTTCATGCATACTGTGCACAAGATCTGAAACAAAAATGCACCAATGTGCAAAAGAAAGTGGAAGCTGTTGTGCGAGCACTTCTACACCTTAAAAGCTTGAGAAGAGATAACCGACAATGACGTTAGCTGGAACTACCTCGCTTACAAAATGTGGGAGGTGGCAGGAAAGCCAGATGTGGGATAGCGCCTAACACGCCATGAGTAGAGAAACTATATGTAACTAAACACGTTTCCTTTTACAGAAATAACAAATAAGATGACTGTTGTGCTAATTAAGCAATAATGAATCCTGTGGTTTAGGTAAATATTCTAGTTAATCACCCCCTGGTGGTGTAATGTGTCACAAGGAATAGGAGAGTGCCATATTTCCCCCAAACAGCGATTAACTTAAACATTAACATGACCCCCGACAGCTCATTATTGAAATAATTTTAATTTACTTGATAATGGCTTTTGTTTACAATATAATATAACTAATGTATTTACTATTGTGAAATAAATAAACATTAAATAGTCCCTACACCATTCTAATGTTATTTGTTATTACTCTGGTGTCCAGTGGATCCCCACCCAGCCCTCTGGCATTAGTGTTGCCTCACACACACACACACACACACACACACACACACACCCATCATATCAAGGTATGATGCTTAGATTACCCTTCATGCGCTTATGCATGAGTAGCACCAGCATCTTTTACATGTATTTATTTCCATGACCAATGCTCCCTGACAGTGTCAATTTTTTAATTTTTTTTTTAGTCCAGCATTATTTTTTATTAAAACAGTATTGGCAAAAAATACTCTTACAGTCAGTAAATCTTATGGTGGCTCTGAATTCTAATAATGTAATTTTTTATACAACTAGTGCCAACAAATTAGCAGTCCTGTTATTAGGCTGTAGAAGTACAATAATAAGGAGATTAACATAAGGCTTTCAGAATGCTGAGAACCAATCACATTCTAGCATAACTGAGACCCTTATCATAATTATTAAAAAGAATGTAAAAATGTGAGCGTTCAGATCAGCTGTAAGCATGCTAACAGTCAAATATTTATCTTGTATTAAGATGCATATACGGCTTAGCCATACACTAACCAAGGATCTATAAACATTATCGATAGTAATATCAATTAGGCACTGCCATACATTGTTGAAATGAAATTTCAATCTGTTAGTGTCATGTAATACTCAGCTATAAGTCATGACACAGTACACTGGGTGGCTGTCATTGACTACCATAGATAGTGTCTTACTGTTATCACCTCATTGTAACATTGTAATCCATGAAAGTATTTTTTTTGTATACTTAACCATTATACAGCACCTCACCTAGGTGTGTCTTAAGTGGCAGAGTAGACTATAATTGTTCAAATAAATGTCTTTTAAATACGTTAGCACACAAATACCACACTCAATTAAAATCTTTACTATCTCTCATTTATAGAGTGTCAAAGGCGCCCCCACCACAGAGCGAGGTAGTGCCACCCATCGCAGAAGCAGTGGAGGCCGCCCACTCGACACTGACAGTGTCATAATTGTTGAGTCAGAAGGTAAGAATATCCCACAAGAAATTATTAACCATACTTACTGTCACTAGTGTATATCCATCACAGTTTTGATGCTGCCAACCCAGTGAACTGCTGCTACATTGGTATGTACTGTGCTACTTGTGTTCAGACTACACAGTGTAAGCATAAATTGTCTGTGTATCATCACATACAATACCTTTGCTGACCACATAGAACTACTAATTTCCCAAGCATATATACCTCTATAATCAGTAAGCTGTTATGTGTTTATTGACAGCACTAGTTTTCCTGTGTTTCTCCACTCAAGACACATCGGGGCAACTCCTCCTCCACCTCCATACAGAGCTGCACTGAGTGCTGAATGTAATGGAGAACCCCCTCTCCAAGCTGTCATTTCCATTTAGCTATGTCATCAGGTGGCCGTGGCAGTATGCGGGTGGGTTGAGCTGCCCGCTGACAGCGGACTCCTGCTGGGGTGGGTAGAGAGAGGTGGGCTGGGCCTGCTGTGGGGGGTGGCTGGCTGACTGCAACAGCACACTGGTGTGGGAGGCAGTATTACCAAGTGCATGGGGCCAGAGGGAGGGGTTCACCATTTCATATGGTGAGGGGCACAGCTCTGTATGGAGGCAGGAGGAGGGGGATCACCAACAGCATTACTACTGCCAGGTGCGGCTTTGTATGGAGGCAGGGTGGGGAGGATTGCCAACAACATTACTGCCACCATGTGTGGCTCTGTAGGGGGCATGTAGGGGGGTGGAGGATTAACTTCTTTCCACTCCACCGGGATCGGCATGACTTGGCTGAGGCGGGGCCGGGGTGGGGCGGTGGCCACAGATCGGCACATTCTGTTGTGGCATCCTGGCCGGTGCTATGCAAATGGTGCCATAATGACATGTTAATGGCACCCATTGCACCATGCATACATAATGGCCTCATTTTCATGCCCCTGGCTGTGAATCTCGTTAATGGGCACAGGGCATCCTGAGATGACCTACCCCAATGGGCTCACAGCCTGCTTGGGGGTTGCACTGGAGCAGCCTGGGATGCTCCAGGGCATCCTGGGTGGGGTGCAGCTATACTATTCACAGAGGGGATGCACTGGTGCATATTCCTGTCCCTCCTCTGTGAATAGCCCATTTTTGCACCCAGTGCATCTCCTGTGTGCTGGTGCAGCCGAGATGCACTGGGTGCATGTTCTTTGTGAATCCTGCCCCAGATCTTAAATTTATAAGTAAGAACTAATACCAGACACAGTACTTAAGACTTACAAAGAATTCCATAGAGAACAAGTTAGTATCTTCTCACAAAACTGAATTGTAGTTGTGCAATAGTCAACAGAGAAGTATTTAGCACAGCTATTCCGCA
Organism: Neoceratodus forsteri; assembly: GCA_016271365.2. NCBI lineage: Eukaryota > Metazoa > Chordata > Ceratodontiformes > Ceratodontidae > Neoceratodus > Neoceratodus forsteri. The sequence continues at coordinate 922,385,347 of CM057455.1, read as the reverse complement.
CTGATTTTCTCACTATTACATAGTAAATGATTAGTATGTATATTTTGATATCTGACTGTCAAGGTGGGATATAATAACAGTCTGTGTGTCTCTGTGCGGGAGGGGTGGAGACACAGCAACAACACCTGATTAGTATCATACAACAGCTAAAGACACTAACTTTCCTCTTGAGATCATACTTATATTCATCAACTTAAATTAACCCTGGGCACCCAGTCAGTCCACAGTTGTAACATATGTAACTGGAAAATCACTACATAACGTAATGCACCCCCCACAAGATGCATAGTTTCTGTGTCAGAACAATAAAACTATGTACTGTTTATATTCATGGTTTCACTGTAAAGAAAAGTCACACTAAGAATAAAAAACATCTTCTACGAACAACGAATAGCAGTGGCTTAAAAAATATATTAGCTGTTTATTTCTTGAGAGAATAGTAACTGTTTTGAAAGCATTTATATACGTTTTCTAGAATTGTTATGTTTGTTAAACACAGTGAGGTAAGTGCCATGCATTTGTCACACAGTTTCAGAAGTTTTATGAGCAAAACGCTAATCAATTTTTTGAGTTAAATAAAACCCTGGGATATGGCCGTGGCTTGCCTACTTGATTGCATCCCACTACTAACTCTTCTAATTAATATTTTTTATAACCACAGAGGCATACCATTCATCTCCATATACTTTCTTTCCCTATCACTGTAAACGTACTATTCAAAACTTAATGAGAAGAGGTGGAACATTCCCTGCCTCATGTCATACAACAGCTAAGTGTTCCAATTAGTCTGTTATTCAATCATAAACCTGTCAATTTGATGTCCATAACCATTGTTTTACTTAGAATATGCACTCTAAATTAACTTCCTCATATACAGTGATGCAGTATGTGATGGGGGTTGGGGGTGCAGTGGTGGGCTTTCCATGTCTAATGCCATCTACTTCTTAACAGTTTTAATACCTTTCAAACTCCAACCACAGATGTTCAGCATCATTGTATCTGTACTTTCTTGAAGTGTAACTCTTCACTCAGGATGCACTATCTACCCTCGGTGGCAGATAAGGACTGTCATTATTTAGCTGATAATATACAACTAGTAACTATTTAAATTACTGTCTACTACAATGATACGGGTAAACCATATATACCCATTACCTTTGTTTTACTATTAGTCTGTACTCAGAATACAGTGAATACTTTTTTTTTTATTTGTGGGGGGGCACATATGCTAGGCAACAACACGCAAGCATGAGCTGCCACCCTGGTCCTACAGCATGATCTTTTCTAAGATAGTCATGCTGACTACAACACTAACTGTAAGAAAAGTGCTAATGTAAATGGAAACAAAACTGGTAACACAAGCAGTAACATGAAAGCAAACACTGACACACACATTTTCACACATGAGAAAGAAAAAGGAAAGGTGTACATAAAACCAGATAGATACAGTAATACTAACAGTAACAATACGCATGTATTTAAGAACCTGTATCTCTGTCTTACAGTGGTTGGGGAGACTGCAGAAACATCAGAGCCACAGGTGAAGCAGGAGCCTGCCAGTAGGCTCTCAACTCCAACTATAGTAGCACTACCGTGCTACCATAAGATATATATATATATATATGTATATATATATATGTATATATATATATATATATATATGTTTTTTTCACTGCAAGGGTTGAAAACCCCTTGCCACTCAACTACTGGCATCATTGTGTACATTGGGGTCATTGTCCCTAACTTTCACCCCATCACATGTGTAAAGAAGCTGAGGTATAGGAGAATGCAGTGAGAGTTAGGACCAAGGACCCCACCGCACAGCCCATTGCCAGTTGAGGGGGCTGGGGACTGCAAGGGGTTCTTTCAACCCTAGCACTGAATTCCCTCACTTTTGTTGCTATGGAACAACTGTAACTGATGTATTAAACAGTGTTTTTTGCCTCTAATTTCCCTTCTTTTTGAGACTGTGTACAAGAAATACATAATGGAATGCAGGGCCCCATGCTCCAATCATGTGATGTCTTGTTGTCTTGTCACATCGAAACAGGAACTGCAATGCAAACACAAGCACCAACAGTAAGGCACACCGTAATGCAAACATAAATGGTAAAGCAAACAATAATAGAAACGCAAGCGCAAAGTGACGTCAAAGCGAACAGTGACATAAACAGACACTCAATCATGTACAAAAACGCAACTGGTAATGCACACAGCGACAGCACCAGTATTTTAAACACAAATGTTAAGTGTTATAGCAAAAAGAATGCCAAAAGGAATAGAAACAGAAACGTGAACACAAACACGCACATAAACGCAAACCATTACGTGCATGGGCATGGTATCGCAATAGTTAACACAAATGATAAAGTTAACATGAAGAATAACACCAAAGGAAACAGAAACAGAAATGGGAACAGAAGTGGATACAGAAACGCAAACCGTTATGCTCACGGACACAGTACCGCAATTGTAATCGAAACTGGTAAAGTTAACATGTAGAATAATGGCAAAAGAAACAGAAACGGGAATGCAAACACATACAGAAACACAAACCATTACATGCACGGTCATGTGACTGCAGTTGTAGATGTAAATGGTAACAGTAAGAGCAACAATAATGCCAAAGGAAACAGAAACACAAAAGAAAATGCAAGCATGTATGGAAACACAAACCATGACATGCTCGGTCACAGTACAGCAATTGGAAGTGCAAATGGTAACTTTAACAGCAGAAATAATGGCAAAGTAAAGAGAAATGGAAATGTGAATGCAAGTGTGTACACAAACAAGAACGCAAAGGGTAACACACACGTTGGCATACACGGGAACAGTAAAACAAATGGGTATGGAAACACAAGAGGTAATGGTAACTGTAACTGTAACGGAAGCACTTACCCTGGTTTTGCCCAACAGCTGCATAGAGAAACACAGGGTCCTTAAAGAACTAAGAGAGGTGGTGGCTAAACCTCTGGCTATCCTGTTTAGCCGATCACTGGAAACAGGGGAGGTACCCAAAGACTGGAGGACAGCAGATGTAGTTGCCTTATACAAAAGTGGGAACAAAGAGGAAGCAGGGCACTACAGACCAGTCAGCCTCACCTCAGTAGTGGGGAAGATCATGAAAGCACTACTGAAGGAGAGATTGGTGGAACATCTGGTTGTCAATGGACTACAGGACCCAAGGCAGCATGGTTTCACCAGGGGGAGGTCATGTCAGACCAACCTCATTGAATTTTTTGACTGGATGACTAGGTAGGTGGCTCAGAGGAGGGCAGTGGACATGGCCTATCTGGACTTCAGCAAGGCCTTTGACACTGTGCCACATAGAAGACTATTACACAAACTGGGGAATATGGGTGTGGGCAGGACAGTAGTGTGGTGGGTAGGTAACTGGCTGGGTGGCAGGACACAGAGGGTGGTGGTAAATGGCTGTCACTCCACAGAGGGAAGAGTGACCAGTGGGGTACCACAGGGATCAGTGCTGGGACTGGTCCTTTTCAACATCTTCATCAGTGACATGGCGCAGGACCTAGAATGCAGAATTTCACTGTTCGCTGATGACACAAAGCTCTGTAACAGAGTAGACACACCAGAGGGTGTAGACAGAATGAAAAGCGACCTGCAGAAACTTGAAGAATGGTCAGGGGTTTGGCAGTTGAAATTCAATGCAAAGAAGTGCAAGATAATGCATATGGGGCACAAAAACCCTGGCGCAATATATCAGTTGGGGGGTGAGGATATAGCATGCACCAAGCAGGAAAGAGATCTTGGGGTTATCATCTCTGATGACCTCAAGGTAGGGAAACAGTGTGACAAGGCAGCAGGTAAAGCAAATAGGATGCTGGGATGTATAGGCAGGGCATTACCAGCAGGAAAAGGAGGTCATAATTCCGCTTATACAAGACACTAGTGAGGCCCCACCTGGAGTACAGTGTAATAGTTCTGGAGACCATACCTACGTAAGGACATAAACAGGTAGAGAAGGTTCGGAGAGAGCAACAAAGATGGTGCATGGATTGCATCACAAGTCCTATGAAGACAGGTTGAAGGAACTGAACATGTACTCCCTGGAAGAGAGGAGGGAGAGGGGATATGATGAGACATACAAGTATCTTACAGGGAGGAACAGGGTGCAGGAAAACACTATTTTAAGTGAAAAGATGTTCCAGGACTAGAGGGCATGGGATGAAGTTGGAGGGGGACGATTCAGAGGAAACATGAAAAGATTTCTTCACAGAACGGGTGGTGGACAAGTGGAACACCCTGCCAGAGGAAGTGGTGGGGGCTGAAACAATCACAGGGATTTAAGAATGCATGGGATAGACATGAAGGAATTCTGGAGGTCAGGGTTAAGGGGCAACAGACTTCTAGGAAAACAAACTGAACTTACAAGCTCAAATGGGAAGACTGGGTGGGCCATAGGCCCTTATCTGCTGACACTGTCTATGTATCTATGTATCTATGTACAAAGAATGTATGCATAATAATGGGCCTCAGAGCAGAAATGAGCTGTTGGAATACTAAATTGCTTATATCTCAGCAACCGTCAGATGTAGAAAAAAATGCACATGATTCATGATTTTCCTGGCTACATTTTTACTATATTTTAACAACAAAAATTCCATATCTCGCACCGTTTTCGAGATACGAGCCCCGAAAGGCGCGGAGTATACCACCATGTTAGTGTATGGGGAAAAATGCCAAATTCAGAGTACCATAACTTGGCATCAGTGCAATATTTTGTCACCAAACCATGACAAGGCACATCTGTGAGATGTTGGCTGCTTTCCCTCCAAATTGCAGCCCAAAAGACCAAACTGTTCTTTCGCAGCAGGGTGGCAAAGAATTCCTGTCATTTTGCCATAGTCTGGAAAGGTACTTTCATAATTTGTGACACTTTTCACAAAAATTTGCGAAACTATCACAAGTGCGACACTACTTTGAGACACTACTGTTTCCAGAAATTTTAAAAACATATTTCTGGAGTGTTTAACCCCAAAATAAAGACATGGCTATCATCCTCAGGGTCTGACTAGGTGAACACAGAAAGAATTGTGCCCCTACAGGGTCCCAATTATAAATGCCAAGGATTTTTCTGATCAGTAACTGAAAACAAAATGGTGGATTTGCCACACTACTAGGGCCATTTGCGACATTAAAAAGTGCATTTGTGACACTTTCAAACTTTTTGTTTACTTTTCCCATTGACTTATAATGGGAACTTGTTTTTTGAATAACTTTTGAACTGTTCAATATTTTTTCATGAAATCTGCAAAAGGCATATTGGGAATAGTGGCCACATGTTCCCTGAACTTTTTGGACTGGTCTCTCAAACCATGAGACCTGTAGGTGAGAGTAAAAAATTCACAAAAAAACATAATTGTGCATTCGGTTTTTGCTTAATAACTCCACAGCTGTAAATCTGACTGGTATGAAAGTTGGCAGATCCTAAGATCTACCATGCCCAGCCATGCCTGCTAACTTTCAGCCAAATCCATCTAACAGTGGCAAAGTTATTAAGGTGCAAAATTTCACCCTTTCGCCCTAAAAGTGCTACTCAACCCTAACTGTGCTACCATAATATATATATATATATATATATATATGGGATATATAATGGTGAGCTGTCAGATAAACAATTTATCTACACAAGTGCTGTTTGACCTCAGGTAACCTCACAAGTGGCGTAAGCCTAGGTAAGTGTCTGAAGATCAAACAACAATAGATAAATCATTATCTGACAGCTCACTATTGTATATTTCATTTATGCAATGGGGATGTTTTCTATCAGTGCAGGAACATTTGGTTTTGACTGTTTATCTTTATTTTAAATGATAATTTCTGGGAGTTTTGGTTAACTTTCCGAGGATATGTCTGCCTAGCATAGTGGTTACTATTAAATGAAACGCCACTCATTTTGTAGAAAACTTCTTGTTGAACAAAAGTCATGCTCACAGTACTATGCTACCTTTTGCATTTTAAAGTTATTCACATTTGTTTGTCAAAAAAGGGAAAAGAAAATTGAATTTTATACTGTTTTTTGCTAATTATGAAAAAAACTTAAAGGTATCTATATTTGAAACACCACTCATTTTGTAGATATTTTAGTGCTCAACATTTGTCATGCTCACAGTTCTATGCTATCATTTTTTGTTTTAAAGTTATTTACATTTGTTTGTCAAAAAAGTGAACAAAAAATTACATTCTCTTCTGTTTTTTTTTTGTTAATTGTAAAAAATCTATGAGGTATCTATAAATGAAACACCACTCATTATGTAGATAAATTGATGCTGAACAATTTTTGTCCTCACAGTACCATGCAATCTTTTTTTCTTTTTAAAGTTATTCCCATTTGAACATGGTTAGTACTGCTTCTGAGGCCGAACATTTTAATTGAATTCCAAAGAGATTTGTGACATAGTAACTGTGTGTATTAATTGTCACTATATGTATAAATTTATTTATACATACAGTGACTCAGATAAACGGGATTATTTAACTACATATATGGCCACCCCATTGCATAAATATATAAAGTAGAATATATCAATATTGGAATAAGATTCACTGGAGAAAATCTTACACACAAAATATTCAATGTAGTACACAGAAAATATATATTAAGTAAAATATAAATACTATTTGGATGTGCTGCATGATCCAGATCTACATATAATTTATTTAAGAGCTAAATTAGAATTGCTTGACAGCAACCTATTGCGAGCCAGATATAGAAAACATACATTAGAATCAAACTGTCATTGCCAACATGGTGGAATAGAAGATTTTCCATACGTTATCCTACTGTACACAGTACAAGACAAGAAATGACTGGTTAGGACCTTTATAGCTACATCTGGTATATATGATAAAAATGAATTCACTATGATTTTGATGACCATTGAAAATGAATGGAAAACAAAAAGGATCACAGCATATCTGACCATCATAATAAAGTTAAGAAAACAGAAAACAGCCATTCTAAAAACCTAAATAAAGTAATATATCATTGGTCATCCATTTTTTGCACATTAAGAAAGCTATGAGCTCTCATCAAACCAACCTTGAGTTAATATATGGGAAATTTGAATTTCTATAACCACTGTTTCTGGTGTAGCGTATACAGGTACTAATGTGCTTTTCTTGCCTCTTTTATTAAGTAAATTGTAAATTTGATATAATATGAATATTTAACTGTGTGAGACTGTGTTGGAATAACATTGTATGTGTAAAAGTGTTCTACGTCTGTGCTTTTAATCTTTTGTATTACTAGAATATTCCAGCAATAAAATTTTCTACTAAGAGAGTGCTGCTGGGAGTGAATGGGATTTATTTGGATTATGGGAGGAGTTATTTCCACACATTGAACCTCAGGCTTCAGCCCTCACAAATAAGCTATATAATTCTATTGAAATAGATGAAAAAAACTCCCATAATAGCATACTTCAAGCCCCATAATACCACAGTTGAAATCTCATAATATTATCATTCAGATTTCAAAATACTAGTGTTCTGATCTCTCAGCAATAGTATTATGAGACAGATCTATGCCTGCATGCTGATGATATCCTCATGCTCAATGCAAGCTGGCTTTTATGTAACTGCCATATACAGTAAAAATCAAGTAATTGCTGATTAGAGATTCAGAATAATGGCTGTGTGCTACCACATGAACTGCTGCCTGCACAGCACTCACTCGTGAACAGCTGCTATGGGAGAGATGCAAAATGCTGAATCTGCTCCAAGAAGTGGAGGTTTAGGCTGCTGATGATCACACACATATTTTATGGTTACCTTGGTTACCCAAGGGAATGGGGGAGGAGTAAAGAAACAGGACTAGATTTCAGATGTATTCAATCTGCTCATGATAATACACAACCAGGTATGAGGTATGGTAACCCAATAATCTCAAGAGGGAGTAAAGAAACAGGGCAAGATCCCTAACTTTTAATTTTTTTAAAACTACCGCCCACCTGCTGCCCCCTTGGCTCACTCACTCACTCACTTGTCTGGCAGTGCTAATTGTGCTGGAGATGGAGTGAAGAAAAAGGGTTGGAGAACAGAATTAGAACTCCTTGGATCCATATATTACAGAAAAAAAGGAGAACTTTGTATCACTCTGCTATCATATAATCTCAAGGTTCTGGTGACATGTTGGAACTAGTGGTGGACAAAGTGACAAAACTTCACTACGCAAAATAATCTGCAAATTTTGCACATTTTGTGAGGTGAAATGCAAAATTTTGCCTGTGGAATGGCAACATTTTACCAACAAAATGGCATAATTTTTCTCTCGGAAGGCAAAATTTCACTGGGGAAGGCAACATTTTGCCTTGGTGAAATTCCACCAAATGCAAGAAATTTCATGGATTACTCCGCATGGCGAAATCAGCCACTTCACTGGTGACATTTAAATTCGCTGTGTATCTAGTAGGAACCTCTGTAGCTTCTTGAGGTCTACATGTCATTAGAAACATAGAATTTGACAGCAGATAAGGACAGCTTGGCCCACCTAGTCTGCCCATTTCCCTACCTGATGGATAAGTTGAAGATTCTAATTATTCAACAGCCTACTTCCTTCTACCCCTCCACTAGAATTGTTTTATGTCTGTCCCATGCATTCTTGAATTATCCCACTGTTCTTGACTCCACAATCTCCTCAGGAAGGCTGTTGCATGCATCCACAACCCTCTCCATGAAAAAATACTTTCTAACATTACCTCTGAGCCGTCCCTCCTCTGTCTTCAAATTGTGCCCCCTCGTTCTTGTACACCTCTTTTTCTGAAAGATACTACCCTCTTGGACTTTGTTAATTCCCTTGAGGTACTTGAAAGTTTCTATCATATCCCTGTCTCCCTTGTTTCCTCAAGGGTATACATATTAAGCTGCTTTAGTCTCGCTTCATATGTCTTCTGGTGTAGACCTGCACCATTTTGGTTGCCCTCCTCTGAACAGCCTCCACTCTGTCTATGTCTTTGCGGAGATGGGGTCTCCAGAACTGCATGCTGTACTCCAGATGGGGGTCTCACCAACTGTCTGTACAGAGGGATAGCAATTTCCTGTTTTCTACTGTTGATGCCGCTCCCTATGCATCCCAGTATATTCTCAGCCCTCCTTACTGCCTTCTCACATTGCTTGCCCACCTTAAGGTCATCTGATATAATTACTCCCAGGACCCTTTTGATTTTTGTTGTTGTTAGTATCTAAACCCCAGTTGTATGCTCTTTTCCTGGGTGTTTGTGTTCCCAGGTGCATTACCTTGCACTTCTTTTCATTGAATCTGAGCTGCCATACATTTGACCATTCCTCCAACCTTGCCAAATCGCTTTTCATCATTTCCACACCACCTTGTGTATCAACCCTGTTGCAGATCTTTGTGTCGTCTGCAAAGAGACATACTTTTCCTTATAGGTGCTCTCCAATGTCACTTATAAAGACATTAAAGAGGACCGGTCACAGAACTGATCCCTGTGGTACCCTGCTAGTTGCCCTCCTGTCTTCACTGTGAACTCTGTTTACTATTGCCCTTTGTGTCCTGTTGTCCAGCCAATTTTTTATCCAGGCTATCACCTTGGGACCCACTCAAAGGCTGGCTAACTTGTATATTAATTTTTTGTGTGGGACTGCATCAAATGCCTTGCTAAAATCTAGGTAGGTCATATCCACAGCCCCTCCCTGGTCTACTACTTTGGTCACCCAGTCAAAGAAATCTATTAGATTCATTTGACACAACCTTCTCACTGTGAATCCATGCTGCCTTGGGTCCTGTGCCCCGCTGGCCTCTAGGTACTCAAGAATTCTTTCCTTCAGAACTGATTCCATCATTTTCCCTACCACTGAGGTCAAACTAACCAGTCTGTAGTTTCCTGCCTCTGCTCTGCTCCCACTTTTGTGAAGTGTAATCATGTCTGCCCTACTCCAGTCCTCATGTACCACCCCATCTTCCCATCAGGCTCCATTGCATTGTCCACCCTCAATTTCAAGAGTTCTTTCAAAACCCTTTCTTCTGTGAATGGGCTGGTATAAATCCTCTTATCCAGATTGTTTCTCTTGTTTGGTTTAGATACCTCCCCCTCCTCTTTTGTTGTGAATACTGAGCAGAAATATTTGTTCAGTATCCCTCCTTTTGCACTATCACCCTCTGTCCACATTCCCTCCCCTTTATTAAATCTCCATATCCCTTCCTTGGCATTTCTTCTCTCCCTAGTGTACCTATAAAAAGGTTTTATTCCCCTTCCTAACAGAAGTGGCTATCTTTTTCTCAGTTGGGGCCTTTGCTATTCTGACTGCATTCCCTTCCCCCTTCTGCTTTAACTGATATAGTTCTCTGTCCTGCTCATTCTGCATTTCCTAATATTTCCTGAATGCTATCCTTTTCTCCTTAACCTTCCCTGCCACCTCTTTTGAGAATCATAGTGTTTTTTTCCTTCGTTTTGTTTTATTGATTCACTTCACACAAAGGCTTGTTGCCTCTGTGATGGCTGTTTTGATTATTCCCCATTGTTCCTCCACCCCTCCTTCTTGCCTGTTTGCTAGTGCTTTTCAGAGGCACTCTCTCATTTTCATAGTCAGCCCTCCTAAAGTCCAATACTCTTGGTTTTGTATGGCTTGACTCTATGGTTGTGTTTATTGTGAACCACACTGTTTTTTGTTTGCTTGTTCCCAGATGGCTACCCACTTCTAAATCTGAGATCCTTCTCCGTCCCCATTTGAGAGTACCAGGTCTAAGACTGCTCCCTCCCGAGTGGGTTCCAACTCTAGCTATCTGAGGCATGCCCCTTGTACGGCATCAAGAGTGACCCTGCTCCTGGATGTGCCTGCAGCAAAGGTGATCCAGTTAACATCTGACATATTCAGGTCCCCCATTAACAATATCTCCCCTTTTTCTGCCATTTTAAGGATACCTTATATCATTTCATTGTCCACTCCCTCCCCCTGAGATGGGGGTCTGTACACAACTCCCATACAGATTTCAGTGCCATTTTCTGTCTCCAGGGTGACCCATAATGACTCATCTACTTCATGTTTACTTTTTAGTTCTGTTGCTTTAATCCCTTCCCTTACATAGCGAGCTACTCCTCCTACTCCTCCTCTTTTGCCTTCCTTGTCCCTCCTGTAGATTGTGTATCCTGGTATGTTGACATCCCAGTCATGGTTCTCTGTGTACCATGTTTTAGTGACTATCACAATATCCAGGCATCCTTCTTCCATCAAGGCCACTAGTTCAGGGAGCTTGTTGCACAGACTATGGGCATTGGTACTCATCACCCTCCATTTTTTGATGGTCTTACCCCTTTGAGCCCCATCCCTGTCCTTAATGCCTTTGCCTTTTTTGCATTTACCCTTGTCTTGTTCCCAAATGACTTCTCTAAATTGGTTTTACCTTGCTAATTGCTGTTTTTTATGGAGGGAGGCTGGGATTTCCCTGCTTCTTTTCAGTGCCCCCCAGCTACTTTAAATGCTTGCTAATGAAGCATTTAAACCTATCATCTAGGATCCTGTCCCCCCCCGGACAAATGCAGACCATCACACCAGTATAAGCCTGCATCCCTCCAGGTGGCTCGCCATTCTCTAATGAAGACAAAATCCTAAGCTCCACACCTGTTTTTCAACCATTCATTGAATCCCATGGTGTGGAGTACTAGGACCTCTTGATGGTATTACATCCTCATAATACACAGTCCCTCTATCATTCTTTTGTATTAATAGATTTTTTCTCTCTTTTTCAGATCTGATGCTTTAGGCAACTTTTACTACTGTATATTTATATATAATAACTGGTCAGCAATTTCTCTCAATGTACTGACCAGGCTGATATTTTCCATAACAACCAGCTGGTTGTTATGACATTCATGAGCCATGCCAGTCAAACTATGCTGCTGCCTCATTGGCCAACATTCTGTATGTGGGCAGGGCCAAACTGCTGGAGAAAAATTGCTGGTCTGTTATTATAAAAAATAAAAGATGGGGAGGGTTTTTCATATGAGAATTTAATGTACACCCTCGTTGTGGGATGCTTTGATAAACCCCTCTGGCTTCGCCCTCGGAGTTTATGTAGCATCCCACAACTCGGGTGTGCATTAAATTATATCAAACCCTTCCTCATCAATTATTCTCTATACAATAACTGACCACCAATTTGTTTTTCAATAGTGATGGCCAGATATTATTTGCTGGCTGGTAATTAGGGCATTTGCATTCTAAGTGTTAGTTTCCAGCTGCAAAACACTCCTACTCTGAACCGTGACTGTTTCCCTTTCCTTTTTATGTTTGCTTGCATGCATGTGCAAGAAACATAGTGCCATCATTGGAGATTTCGGAGGTGTGTCACCTCCTCCTCCAATTCAGTCAGTGTGCTGGCGGGCGTGGCCCCTGTAAGCCAATGCATTCTGGAGCTGTCTATGACACGCTCCAAAATGCAGTGGCATACAGTTGAAAGGGGGAGCTACACTTGAGTGAGCAGCGATAAGATAAGGCTGCTCACACGCAGCTCCCCACAGACAGAAGCCCACGGCGTGCATCGCCCGCGCATGCACTGTATAGTCAGCAGGGGTGCCCATTCCCCGTCGGCTGTGCTGCGTTCCCCACCTCCCCAAAGGCTTCCAAAATGCCGCTGGGTGCCCACCCCAGTGTGGCAACTAATAATATAGCCGATGGGGGTGCCCAATCCCCCATCAGCTCCACTGTCCTCCCCGAGTAATAAGTGCCACACTGGGAGCCCACCCCAGCGAGGCAATGTATCCTCAGGCTGACGGGGGTGCCCAATCCCCCGTCGGCTGAACGTGCCCCCCTACAACCATTCTTGTGCTATGATAGGAGCCCACCCCAGCGTGGCAAATGTCCCATGTCGTCCGTTTTTTTTTTAACCTGTAAAGAAAAAAATGGTCCAACGTTGTCTCCCCGCCCCCTCCCACAACCCGCACCCACCCACTGTGCACCCAGCCTCCCCACACCCCCCCTCACCCCATACTTACCTCCAGACCTTGGCGCAATGATCTTGGTGGACCGGGAACACGTCTGCACTCTTCAAAGCTGAATCGAACTGAGGAAATGCCCGGTAAGCTGTATAATGGCTAGATAGGGGTTTCAACTTTTGCATATCTCAGGCATTTTTGGAATGTTTGCACAAATTTTCAACATGGGGTTTTGGGACCCTTCTCATGAATGATGTCACTGTCATGGCGTTATTCAGGCCCAAAGGGTGATTTCGCAGTCACTGCGCAGTCACTGTGTGAAATCACCCTTCAGGCCTGAATAACACCATGACAATGACATAATTCATGAGAAGGGGTCCCAAAAACCCCAAGTTGAAAATTTGGTGCCAAAATTCCCAAAAATGACTGTTTTACGAGCGTGCATTGCTCAGTTCCTACACAGGCTCCTAAGTTTGTGAATTTTCAATATTTTCACTCCAGATTATCAACATTGCCATTTTACCACACCTCCTTATGAGTGGTACAGCTGTCATTTTTCACATCTCACCCAAAATGTGTTTCCACCCATGTAGTGCACAATGGCACAGTCGGTGTGCGAAATCAATGTACGGGACAAATTAAGAAAATCACAGTGACACTGTTCATGAGGTGAGGTGTTAAAATGGCTATGTTGAAAATTTGGTGAAAAAATTCCAAAAAATGACTGTTTTATGAGCGTGTATTGTACAGTTCCTATGCATGCGCGTAAGTTCGCAGATTTTCAATATTTTGACTCCAGATTTCCAACATTGCCATTTTGCCACACCTTCTTATGAGCAGTACAGCTGTCATTTTTCACATCTCACCCAAAATGTGTTTCCACCCATGTAGCGCACAATGGCACAGTCGGTGTGCGAAATCAATGAACGGGATAAATTAAGAAAATCACAGTGACACTGTTCATGAGCAAAGGTCTTAAAATGGCTATGTTGAAAATTTGGTGAAATAATTCCAAAAAAAATGACTGTTTTACGAGCGTGCGTTGTACAGTTCCTACGCACGCTTGTTAGTTTGCAAATTTAATATTTTCACTCCAGATTTTCAACATGTCCATTTTATTAAACTTCCTTATGAATGAACAGTACAGCTGCAATTTTTCATATGTCGCCCAAAATGTGTTTTCGCACATGTAGCGCACAATGGTGCTGTTGGTGTGCGAAAGCAATATTTAGGACAGATTAAGAAAATCACAGGTTTTAAAATGGCTATGTTGAAAATTTGGTTACAAAAGCCCATAAAATGACTGTGTTACGAGTGAGCATTGCGCAGTTTCCACGCACCCTCGTTAGTTCATGACTTTGTAATATTTTCAGTCCAGATTTTCACCAGTGACATTTTTCCACACTTCCTTATGAACAGTACAGCTGTCATTTTTCACAACATGGCTGAAGAGTGTTTTCACACTTTCAGTGCAGAGATGCATGGTCGCTGTGGGAAATCATTGTTCGGCACAGATAAAGAAAATCACAGTGACACTGTTCATGATCGGAGGCACCAAAATGCCTGAGTTGACAATCTGCTGTAAAAAAATCCCCAACCTAATTATATTACGGGTTTGCGTTGCACAGTTTCTATGTACGCTGGTGACTTCACCATTTTATTCAATATTTTTACTACAGATTTGCAACATAGCCATTTTTTACACCTCCCCATAAAAGAGTACAGCTCTCATTTTTTACATCCTGTTCGGAATGTTTTTGCACCTGTGGTCCTAAATGCCATAGTCACTGTGCATTAGCAGCTTTCGGCTAACAAACTGATATTCTCCCTGTTCATGAGGTGGGGTCACAAAACAAACATGTTGAAAATTTGGAGTGAAAATACCAATGAATGCCTGAGGTGTTAGGGTTTTCAACTATAATGCCCAACCCTATAGAGAATGACAGGCATCAGGGGTGTGACTTGGGATTCTTGCCTGTGATGCTCATACCATTCCACACCCTGCAGTCAGTGAGAGGCATCGAGGTATGCCTTGGACTCTTCGGCCCCAAACTTCACCCCATTCTCCTATATCGCACCCATCTCACCATATTTCCTAATGAAATGGGGTGCGCATAAGGGCCAAAGACCACAAGGAACACCGTGACACTTGTCAGTCTCTGCAGGGTGGGGTGTGGTGAAATGGGGTGGCCGTTATGCCTGACGACCCAAAAGCACACCCCAATGTCTGTCACTCTCTGCAGGGTGGTGGTGGGGTTGACTTCAGTTCAGTACTTCACTGCCATTCCTATTACGCAGCTCTGTAACTTCTACACTACCACTGCCAATGCCAGCAAGCAAACATTCGGCATTGACAAATGCTTGTTTTATACAGGTATTTATCCTTCCCCTGGCCAAGGTGGACTAGGCTCACTTCTGCATTGCCCCAGCCATACCCACTGTCCACCACCTCTCTTGGCTCACCTGCAGTCCAGGGGAGCACCCTCAAGGATTATACCCCATGGGGGGGTTGTGGAGGGCAATCTTATCCCCAAAGACTCAATTCCAGTGTAACCCAGTAATGGAGTGGGTTGATGGAAATGGCACACAGGACTTCATTCACACCCACCTGGCTGCCATTTTTCCTCCTGATTTTTCACCCATCCAGTGCTGGGGCACACATGTCAATGTGCGTGCATGGAGGCAGACATGCACAGCAGAGTTCTATAGCTCTCTTTCTTCTTGCTGCACCTGTCTTGCACTATCACCAGTCCTGCAGCTGGTAGCAGTCATTCGGCAGAGCCAGCAATCCTCACCACCTTGGTAGAGAACAACAGTCATTTGAATGCTTGGTCCTTTCCCCCCACCCAGCCACCAGAAAAGTAAGGTTGCTCCAAATTCTGGATTGCATGGCAAGTGGTAGTGGTACTTGATCCACTGACAAACATTTCCATAATGGATAGCATAGAATGTATTTATTTTATTCATTTATTTCATTTTGGCAACTGGTTAGGCCCACTGGAACCATAACAGAAATAAAAAAGAAGATTGAAATATGTATGTAAGCAGTATTTCAGTACATTTTTGAAATCTGTAGCACACACAAATCATTTCTGGGTTTACCATTATCAGTGCCTCATGATTACTGTGAGTTGCCATGGCAACCTAGTAAAATGCAGACAAAAAAATGGACAATGAAAAGTACAGTTTAACCTCTTTGCAATCATTTTTTAAAAGGGATTTTAAATGTTAACTCATATTGCATGCTATTTAATAAAAATAAAAAATAATTTTCTACTTGTGAACTGTACCAGACACAACTTAATAATTACTAACTGTACTGATTACTAGAATGTGGTGTGGAAGAAAATTATGCCCAGAAATTATATAAAATAAATCATGGGATTGAATTTTATATACATGCTTGATGTGTAATGCTTGAATAAACCCCTCAAGCTTTGTTCTCGGGGGTTATGTAGCCTGACACATCTTGGATGTGTAGTACATTCTTGCATTGTACACCATCCTGTTATTTTATTTATAGATAAATGATTGCCAGTACTTCAAAGAATGTACAACTTCATTAGTTAATGCTGCTAATAATAATAAAGCTATTGATTTATTTTTAACATGAAAGATTTTATTGAATTTTCAAAAATTACAAAAGCATAATAATAGAAGGCACACCATATAGCAAAAATAACCATTCAGTACAATTAAAGTCAGCACATCCAGTATATGCAAGAGAAATAAAATACATGCAGTAGCACAAGTTATGCAACTGAGTACGTCTAAATAGTACAGTGTGAAGGAACCTTGGGAGTAAAATCAGCACTATAATGAATCTAATAAGGTGGATTCTCCAGAGGTGGATGGGGAACAGAAGAGTGGTGTGAGGTAAGATACTTGCTACATGTCACGTAGTAAACAGTGAGTTTTTTAAAGGCAGAGTAGATCAATCTTTCAAAGACAGCTAAATGGGCCAGAGCGGCATGCCAAGTTATACATGGGGGGGGGGCTGCAGGTTGCCTCTAATTCATAAGGATAGCTTGTTTTGCCTCCATAAGTGTAACCAACAGCCAGTAGATGTCTGGGATTGAACCTCAGGGCAACAGTGTGGTATCACCTATGAATATTTAAGCCAGATGTGTACGATCTGCAAATTCAGAATTCTGGAGCAGTTCCCCCAAGACTCTGTTCCAGAAGTTGAGTAGGCATGGGCATTGCCAGAATACATTTAGTAGGTTGGTGCTGAAGGTGTGACATCTCCATCACTGGGAGTGGAGTAATAAGTTTCTATTGAGTAAGAAGTATGGGGTGCAATACCATCTCTGAAGTAGTTTAGTCTGGATTAGTTGGCCTCTAGCATCACAGTATGCTAAATGAGCAGCCCGAAGGCAGTGCTCCCATCTCTCAAGGGAGAGATATAATTGTAGTTCCTTTTTCCACAGGGCTGTGCATTTATCAGTGGTGCTTGGTTGGGCATCTCTAACTATGTGACAGATCTGACCTGCCACCCTTTCAGACTTGTGTGGTTTATGCAGGTGCAGTAGCCACTCCCATTCCTGTTGAAGTGAGTGATGTTGTTTAAAGGATTGGATGGCACTGCAAAGTTGCAAAAATCTCCAAACATCAGCTCTTGGAATCCCAAATTTGGCTTGGAGTTGTTGGAAGGAGAGCAGATCATGAGAGTTTGGCATAGAGATGTTAGTTATTGTGTGAATCCCTGCATTCGTTCATGACTTCCAAGTAAGTGTGGTGCCTCCTAGTGGGATGTGTGAGTTTCCTCACAAGTAAGTGTACTGTAACAGGGCAGACAAGCAGATTTGGAGCATCAAGTGATCCATAAGCAGCAATGCCAGGCTTTTTGTGTTTCAAGAATAATGGGATTTGTTCTGGTCAACTTTGAAATTTTAGGGCACAGATGCAGGCCTAACCACATAATGCTGATTAAGTCATGGTCTAGAGTGACCCATTGGGGATTGTCACTACCATGTGGGAGGAACCATTTGGTAGCTTGGGCCATCCTATATGCCTCACCTTATAAAGGAACCAAGGGAGCCCAGTCCCCCTTGTGACCGATGTGCTCAGAGCTTAGTTTTGCTGAGTCTGGGTGCCTGTTCTTTCCATAGTAGCAAACCCAATAACTTACCAGTCTTACTAAATATTTTATCATGGACTGCAAGAGAGAGGTTATGGAAAATATAAGCAAATCTGGGAAGAACAAACATCTGAACAGTTTCCTCTTTGTCCTTAATGGTCAACCAGAGTTTGAGCCATCTTCAGATGTTGGGTTCTAATGCATGAAGGAGAGGATAAAAGTTGGTGGTGACCAGGTCAGCCCATTTGGTAGTGATGAAAATCCCTAGGCATTTAAAGCCATTCTTAGCCCAAACTATACATAAGTCATCACTGTAGTCTGGCATGCAAAGTGAGTTCAAGGGAGATATTGTGGTCTTTTTCCAATTAATGACAAGGCCAGAAATGGATGCAATCTATCCAAAAGAGCCATTATAGGGCCCAGTGGTTTAACAGGGTTCATGATAGTAAGGAGGAGGTCACTGGCATATGTATTAACTAAATAGGAGTTACCCTTAACCTAAATGCCTTGTATGTCAGCCAAATCCAGAAGTTTCCTAGTTGGGGGGGGTCCAATACAATCAAGAACAACAGGGGTGATATAGGACAGCCTTGTCATGTGCTCCTTTGTAAGGTGAATGGCATGGAGATGGTTCCGTTGGTGAGGATAGTAGCAGTGGGTGCATTATATAGCGTAAAGATTCAGCTGCAAAAATATGGGCCAAAGCCATATGCCTTCAGGACTGAATACATTCAGTACCATTCCAACAAATCAAAGGCTTTACAGACATCCACCACCATGGCTGCCATGGGGGAGGAGGACTGAGATGCTTGCCACTTGAGGTGGAGCGCAGTGCAGATATTGTCAGCCTGTTTTCCTTTCCCAAACCCAGCTTGTGATGAATGTATGATGGAAGGGAGTATCCTTTCAACTCTGCTGGCCAAAGTACTGTAGAACTGATAAATGTCACATTAATTTCATTTAGAGCTCTGCTGGTCCATCACATGTTAATGTTTAAATAATTTCATGGACCTCAACTTCAGTGTACTGCTATTATTCATTGCTGAGCTGTCTGTCAAAACAAAAGTGTCACTTACCCATAAGTATTTCTAACTCTCATGCACTCTCCCAGTGTTAGTGTAAGTGTTAATTGGCCAATTAAGATAAACCTTTTTGCCTGTTGTAAGTGGCTAATTGTAATCACTGTGCTAATTACAGTACTTATCTATGCTTATATCTGTTGCCTTTCAGATTCCATTCAGTGTTGGGTGTGTCTCTGTGCTCGAAGTTCGTCTACCTCTGTTTGCTGTTACCTTTGCCACGTAATCATTTCTCTGGTCACAATATCTTTGGTGCAGTGGCTACTGAGGAACAAAGGAGTTAAACCAGCTAGCCTTCCAAATTTTACCTTCCCATCTGATTGGAACATCTCCTTTAGTGAGAACCATTGGGTAACTCAAACACTATGCTGGGATACATTGGCAATACTCTAAAGCCATACATTTCTGATGTCATAAATAAAATGATCTGCCCAAAGAACAGCACAGTATTTTGATCCTAGACCTGTACAGAGCCCATAGTACTCCGGATGTGATACAAAAGCTAGAGTCAGAAACTATTGTCCCAATGTTTGTACCAGTGTCCTGCACAGATTTATTGCAGCCACTTGATGTCTCAGTAAACAAACTCCTGAAAGATTATCTAAAAATCACATTCACTAAGTGGTATGCTGGGATCATAACAGATCAAATCAACTCCTGTTCCCAGCCTACTGACATTAAAATTGATTTAAGAATGAGTGCCATTAAATGTAAGCATGCCGAGTGGCTGGTGTCTGCATTTAACTCTTTATGGGAGTACTGAGAGGACTGCATCCAAGGCTTTGAGCTTTCAGGGATTGCCTCAGCACATACTGACTGACTGAACCAGGTAAGAAAGACCAGTGTTCAAATACTGTGTGCTAAAACATTACTACCATAGTTAACATTGGATAAAATAAACATCATACTAAATAAGGGTATCTTTTTGTTTGGGTGTCTGAGGAACAAGATGAGTTACTGGAATGGTTTCTTTGTATACATTGGTGCTTCACGGCTACTGCACTTCTAACCGATAACTGCATTTTTTTCCATTTCTTTGAAGCTTACTGTTTGCTTTAGATAGCGTTATAATAAATATTAGTGAAATAAATTAGTGCCGTTCAATTAATTTAGCGGACCAGTAGGGCATGAGAACATAGTGAGATTTCTTTTTAACAGCTAACATT
Source organism: Neoceratodus forsteri (assembly GCA_016271365.2). NCBI lineage: Eukaryota > Metazoa > Chordata > Ceratodontiformes > Ceratodontidae > Neoceratodus > Neoceratodus forsteri. The sequence continues at coordinate 922,365,105 of CM057455.1, read as the reverse complement.
TTCAATTCCACAGTATTAAGCACAATTTTATTGTCTGTAGAAATTAAGGAAACTGGCCTAAAACTGGTGCAGTCTAGAGGGTCTGATGACTTTTTTGGTAGGAGGGTAATCATTGCCTCTTTAATGGTAAGAGGAAGAGTACAACATGGACAGGCTTCTTGCAGGGCCTCTAGAGAAGGCGGAATGACTATTTGGGGCATAAGGTGGTATAGATCAACCACCGTGCCATCTGCTACTGAGGCTTTTCCCCTGGAAAGTGTTTCAGAGCTGTCATGAGCTCCTTGCTTGTAAAGGATGGCTCAAGTTTTTGTTGAAGTGCCTGGAGCAATTGGGTTACCTGGGTTGACCCTAAGAAGGTCTTCACTGGGGAAGAGTCCTGGGGCCCTATTGAATGAGAAGAATATAATTGCATGCAATATTGCTGTATGACCTCACTAATACTTGCTGGGGTAACAGTCTCCCCCTGGCAGTCTGTAGGCAGGAATCTGTGAGTTGACTTATTGTTTATGTAATTTTTAGGCTGGGGGTTTGCCACATTTTTCACCAAATTTCCAGTAAGTATGCATGGCACGCAGAATTGGCCACTTGGCTTTGCAATGGAGAAGGATGTTAATCTTATATTTGAGGCCTACTATAAAGGAGATGAGTTTGGGTGAGGGTTGATTGGTTAATCTGAACTGTGCTTCCTTACCTTTAAAATCCTGCTGTAGGTGCTTGAGCTCTTGAACTCTCTTTTTATTTTGTACAGCTGTATAGGAGATAATCCAGTCCTGAAGGAAGGCATTGAAGGCTTCCCATACTATCCCTGGGGCTGTCTCTTCTGGTCTATTAATTTTAAAGTAGGAGTCAGCCTCAGAGGTGATCCAGGCACAGAATTTAGGATCCCTTAAGAGCTAGGGGTTATATCTCCAGTGTGGTGAACTACCCTGACCATCTGAAGGAAATTAAGAAAGCCTAACTGGGGCATGATTGGAAATAAGTATAGAGTTAATCAACAATTTGTGCATGCTTGGTGATGCCTCATCATCCTCCAACCACAGATCAATCCAACTATGCATATCATGCACTAGACAATAAAAGGAATAAACACTCCCATTCAGGTGGTCATTCCTCCATACATCTATCAGGCCCTATTCTGCCATCAGGGCTTCTAACACCACCCTTGGATGAGTATCTGGGGCAGAGCTGAGTTTTGTCCAGGAACGTGTCAGGTGCCAGGTTAAAATCCCCTCCTATAAGAAGTGGATTGGGGGAGTTCTTCCCTTTGATATTGACAAGAGCCTGACTGACCTGAGGAGAAAAAACCTGCATTGTCACTATTTGGGGCATATATATTAATGAGTATGATCTTTCCACCTGGGAACTAGAAGAGGGCCACAATCCACCTGCTTTGGGACTTTGTTTTGGTCACATCTATTTTTGAAGGTAAAGCTCAGTGGAGCAAGAAAGCTACTCCTCGTGACTTGGAAGAGGCTGAGCTGTGGTATACCTGTCCCACCCAAGCTTTTTTAAGCCATTGGATATTCCTATCTGTAAGATACATTTCCTGTATCAAGGTGACCTCCGTTTTTAAGTATTTTAAATGTTACAAAACCTTGGCATGTTTGACCAGATGACTGAGCTCCTTGACATTCCAGAAATGCATCTGATGTTTTGGCTTCTGTCTGAGGACATGCCGGGAAGTAAAACTACAATATACACTCACAAAGAGGGAGGGAGGAGGAGGGTCCATTGTTATGGTCTAGCCTAAAGTAGGTGCCATACCCTAGGGATACTGGAGAACTCTATGAGGTGTGCAGGAATGTTGGTGAGTGATGGGAATAAGGTCTTGATCCTAGCAACCCGTTTCAATGGGTAAGAGGTCCAGGGAGCCTTCAGGTGGCCTATAGGAGGAGGTAAACAGATTAAAGCACAGTAACTGAATATAGCAAGTACTTGGACACAAAAGAGAATCTGCTCAAACATCAAATTATGGTAAAGTTGCCCTGATACAGGGTCTTACACAGGTAAACAACAAGAGCAAATAGTTAGAGCAAGGATCAATGAAATTGAACTTTCAGTACTGGCATGTTGAAACTAGCAAAGTAATCAACAAGTAGTAACTTAGGTATATAAAATCTCTTAATCTGGGCTGTACAAGTAGATAATAGATACTGATTACAAAAGCTAGAATAAAGAACAATAAAGAAGTAATACTGAACAGTTAACACAATAAATTGTATTATCAACCACAAAGAATGAGATAGTTTAAGTACCCAAAGTGTGCATGAGTAAGAGGCAAAACAGTATCCTCCAAGCCTCACCACAGTGGTACCAGGTGGGAGAGTGCAGTGGAAAACCAGACAGGTCGGCCATCTCTTCCCCTTACATGAAGTACATAGTATTTAAAGCAAAGAGACAATCTTGAAGAAGCATGAGCATCATAGGAGTAGTTAGTGGCACCATAGGGAAGTTAGGAAGAAGAGAGGGGGAACCTCTGCTCATAAGATGTAAGCAGTGCTGGCCTCATTGCAGTGCATATATTAGAAATTAAAAGGGTTAGGCTTAGACTTCCTCGTCGACATGTCGTTTGAGTCACCCAGGTTGATGGTCCTGGGTGACTTCAACGCCTGGGTCGACGATGAACTCTCAAATTTGGGTAATGACTTCCTCCAATTGATGTCTTCTATGGGCCTCACACAGGTGGTTTCCACTGCAACGCACAAATCTGGACACTCTTTAGATCTAGTCTTCCTTCTAGGGATCAACGCATTCGACATGGGGGTGGAACCAGTCGTCTGGTCTGATCACCACATCGTGAGGTTCAATTTTTGCACCCCCCTGAGAAGACCAGCCCCTGTGGAGATGGTCAGGTACTGCCCATTACAGAATGTTACTCCACAAGGTCTAGCGGCGGTCCTTGACCTCTCATCCTTCAGTTCGGTGAGCAGTAGTCCAGAAGCACTAGTGTCGGCCTATAATAAGACTGTCACGACGGCACTGGATTCTATTGCTCCTGTTCGTGAGCGCCCCAGATCCCTTCGCCCCAGAGCCCATGGTTTGATGGGACCCTGAGGGAAATGCGGAGACAGGGGCGAAGGTTAGAGCGTTGCTGGCGCAGGTCCGCCCTTGATGCCGACCACTCTAGATTGATAGAACATTATGTTAACTATCAATCTGCAATCACCCATAAGAAGGCAGAATTCCTGTCCAGGGAGATTGCAGTTGCTCAGAATCGACCGGCTCAGCTGTTCCGAACTGTTGACAGACTGTGCAACCCAGCCTGCCTGCATGTTCGGAAAGCTTTTTCACAAGTAGAGTGCGACGAGCTCGCTCGATTCTTTGCAGCTAAAGTGGCCGACATCAGGAAGAACCTGGGTCCAGCAAGCTCTATGGGTGAAGCCTCTGGTCAGCATGAGATGACAGTGTCTCATTTCTCCTGGAGTTCCTTTCGATGACCTGAGCTCGTGGACATTATGAGGATCATCAATTCTATGCGCCCCACAAGTTGTGGTTTGGATCCTGGTCCGACTCCCCTTATTTTGGGTTGTTTGGATACCATTGGTCCAGTCCTGGCACAAATAGTCTGGTGCTCCTTGGAATCGGGTGAGTTTCCCTGCTCCTTGAAAGAGGCTGTGGTAACTCCTCTTTTGAAAAAAGCTTCCTTGGACCCGGACTCTTATTCTAGCTATCGACCTATCTCTAACCTTCCCTTTATTGGGAAGGTTATCGAGAAGGTCGTAGTGAGTCAATTGGATGACCATTTAACCATCCATAATGTCTACGAATCCTTCCAGTCGGGCTTCCGTAAAAGACATAGCACCGAGACTGCGCTGGTTCGGGTGTTAAATGATCTTCTGATGGCGAGGGATCAGAAGAGATGCTCCATTCTCGTTCTTCTTGATCTCTCTGCAGCCTTTGACACAGTGGACCACATGGTGCTGTTAGCTCGTCTGAGGCATATTTGTGGAATGTCTGGAACCGTTTTGCAATGGTTCACATCATTCCTTACCGGGAGATCACAGAGAGTTGAATCGGGGATTTTTTCCTCTGATCCAATCTCTCTGTTGTGTGGAGTGCCCCAGGGATCCGTGCTGTTGCCCATGTTGTTTGCAGTGTACATGCTGCCCCTCGGAGGTATCATTAGACGATATGGGCTGAGGTTTCACTGCTATGCGGATGACACCCAGCTCTATCTGTCCTTTGCACCCGACCAGGATGGAGCTCTCTTGGTATTTAACAGCTGTCTGAGGGAGATCCAAGACTGGATGGATTCTAGTTGGCTAAAGTTGAACTCGGAGAAAACAGAGGTGCTGGTGGTGGATCCTGGTGGTCGGGTGGTGAGGCCGGATATCGGTGCTCCATCTGGAATTATTCTTGGAGTACCTTTGCTGTCCTCAGAACAGGTGCATAGCCTTGGATTTATTCTTGACGATAAGCTGACTCTTAAAGTTCAGGTGTCTGCTGTTGTCAAGACTTCCTTTTATCATCTTAGGAACATTGCCAGGGTGAAGAATCTTGTTCCATCTGACTCCCTGCCTACTTTGGTTCATGCCTTTGTATCCTCTCGCTTAGACTATTGCAATGCCCTGTACTTTGGGCTTTCCGGGGTTGAAATCCGTCGCCTGCAGCTGGTGCAGAATGCTGCAGCCCTGGTTTTGACTGGGACAAGTCGCTTTTGTCACATCACTCCCATGCTGCGCGAACTGCATTGGCTGCCTGTGCGGTGGCGGATCACCTTTAAAGTCATTTTGTTGACTTTTAAAGCCCTTCACGACCAGGGTCCAGCCTACCTGAAAGACCTCCTTGTACCTTACTGCCCTGACCGATCACTCCGCTCGGCCGACATGGGGTTGTTAAAGATCCCGAGAGTGAGTTTGAAATCCTCTGGCAGCAGAGCATTTTCATTTGCTGCACCCACTCTTTGGAACTCTCTACCATGTCTGCTACGGCAGTGCACCTCCGTGGAACTCTTTAAAAAAGAGCTGAAAACTTATCTGTGGAGCATGGCTTTCTAGCTAATTAATTATTTATTAACGCTCTGGATTTTATTATTACATATTTTATCTTGTGGTATGCTGATTTTATGTATATGTTTGTGTATGTAATGATTGAATTGTTAAATTGTTCAGCACCTTGATATGTTGAAAGGTGCTATATAAATAAAATTATTATATTATTATTATTATTGTTATAGAACCCCCGGACCAGCGGGACAGCCAACTGTAAGTCTATCCTGAGTGCCATGGGGAGAGGAACATCCAAAGTATTGTTGGAGGCATCTTGAAGGAAAAGAAAGGGTAAGAGGGGGAGGACCCTTTCTGCAATCATAGATTGATTGGTAACTGCAAGACCACACAGAGAATAGAATAGATAAGGGTAGCAGCCTTTAAGGTCTGTGTAGCAACCATTCGGGAGGCTGGCCTGAGACAACAGGGATTGGGTCATTAAAGCTGGTTGAGAGGAGGAGGATGGGGCCCCACCTCCCTGCCAGCCTGTAATAACCCCAGGGGTATGGTGCTTGAGGAGGCAAATGGGGGCACCAGATATAAAAATTGAAAGGGAAATTTGTGAGAATGGAGAAAAGAGTGAAGGCTTCTTTCAAGTGTAGGAAGGTAGAGCCCTAAAATTATGCTATGTTGTTGATCCTAAGGGTGACAGAGACAGCTGCTCCACTTTCCAATTACTATACAAAAGAAAAGGTACACCATGCAGCTCACATCATTTACAAGATGAGTCAAAAGGGTGATGACTGGGTATTGCAGTCTTCCAGTTCATGGCTGAGAGGCATATGGAAAGCTGCTTCCCCTTGCTTGCAAAACACTTATAAAGAGATACTAAGCAAAGACACAATAACATACCTCAGAACAGACTGCAACATACAGCATATGTTAGACTCCAAAAGTGATAACTAAGAAAGAAAAAAACATCTACTTCCCCCAGTCCCAGTCTTAAAAAGTCAATAAAATCATTTACACCAGGTCTGAAATTGGGAAGCAAGAAGTTCAAGAATATTGCTGGCATGAGGAGAGACAGAGAGAAGAACCTGATGTTGGTAGTCCAAGGATCAGGTTGGGGTGGGGGTGACTACATCCGCAAATGACTGTGTACCTGGATGGACCACAGGAGCAGGGGGTTTACCAGTATGCATCTTGTAGGAATCATCTACCCTGTTTGTCAAGGGGGGGATTAACAGCTGATGATTCCAGGGGAAGTTCAGCTGGCAGTCTGGAGGAGGTTTTTCTGGATGCCTAGGCATCAGTTGATGAATCCCCTTCCAACTTTGCAGGCTGGGAGAGAGGTTCAGCAGTGTGTCTGACTGCACACTGTGAATGGCTCCTGAAGTGCTGTCGATTATAGAGTTGGCCATGTGAGCACTGATCATTTCACCCCCTGTGATGCTGAGAGTTTAATTCTTCTCAGGTTGACTGTGCTGGTGCAAAGGTGGAATCAGTAATGGCTGCCATCTAACGTTCCCAGGTGTGCTGCTTGTTAGGTTGCCTCTCACTGCCATGGTTGACAGGAGTGTTCTGGAGGCTCCTAGGGCAGTGATCCTGATCTTCTCAGAGCCTTCTGGGTGACGTAGTTCCAAGGTGGTCACCTGGCCAGTTCTGCTGGATCCAGTTGATGATCTCCCAGGTATTCATCCCTTGAATTCCTGTCTGTGATGGGATACACACAGGTTGGTGAGACTCTTAATCCTGTATGTGATGCCAGCATCTCATAATGGCTGCCTGAGAGGGCTGTAAGCTTTCTGTCTCTGCACTGCTTCACTGGAGTAATCTTGATACAACAAAATCCTGGAACCTTTCCAGAACAACTCCCTTTTTCCCCATGCCACTTGGAGCAACTTCTCTTTTACAGAGTATCTGAGAAGGTAGGTGATAATGGGCCAGGGACAGGAGCCTGGGGGTGGAGGTGGGCCTCTGGTGTGAAGTGCCCTTTCACCTTTAATCTCTACATGCCACCAAGTACCCCTCAATTGCAGCAACATCTCTTTTAAAAACTATTCCATACTGGATCCCTTGACTTTTTCAGGGATGCCGAGGATCTGGATATTATTTTGACATCCCCAGTTTTCTTGGTCCTATACCCATTTCCATGATTTCTCTAGGCACCTTTTATGGTTATATAAATGGCAAATGATCCTGTGCTGCAGGTCGTCAAGGTCTCCGGTCATCTGTTCCTCAATGTTGACCCTGTTGACTCAGTTTCTTACCTCCTCTGAGGAAGCAGTTGAGACTTTTAAATCAGCCATATCAGCAACAAGAGACTCCAGGACCCAGGTTATATACCCCAGCAATGTGGCATTGAGTTTGGTCTGGGTACCACTTTTCATATCAGCCATAGCTGCTAGCCATCTGCCTGTAAGTGTAAATGCAGGAAAACACAATTTCCATACTGGCCCGCGGTTAAACATAGGCAAACTAAAATATGCACTGGGCTAAGCAGAGGCACAAAACTGGACCCATTCACTCGACTACATCGACCACTGACACCAAATAAAATAAATTACTCACAAGATGGACTATAACTGTGTGAAAACATAAGTAATGTAGGGGGGTAAGACGGAACAGGAGAATCTAGTGGCCATGATGTTCAGCTGCTAAAACAATGCCCCCGGCTACTGCTGATTTATGGTTATTTGTTCATTAATGTACAGTATCTCATAACTTTAGATGGGATACAAATACCCCTTATTGAATTTGCAATGAGCTTTTTTCAAGGCTGAAAAGTCCATTGTTGGAGTTTTGAAATGTTGACATATCTCACACTGCACTGTTGCTACTAATTTATATGGGTTGCTACTATATTTAGATGACATTTGTTACATGGGACAGGACTTCCTGAGGAAGTACACATACAAGAAATTATTCAGGGCTAATGACTCCCTCAGCATCTCATTTTTTGGACTAATTAGTGTTTGTGAGTTTTACTTACTTGTCTGCACATTAAAGTTTATGATTGGTGGATGGTGTCAGTGTTTTTGTTTGAACATTATGTCCACTACCTGACCCCTGTCTGACATTTGCGTCACTATATTAAAAAGTCAATTACATAAGTCTGACATGGCTGCTTGATAAGGAATCACTGCTGGTTCCTGTTTGTTACACCCTTTACCTCTAATAATGCATCTCATTGCTTATTTAATAATTGTATTCAGATATGCCCTGACTATTAATGTCAGGCTCACTGGCCTGTAGTTTCCCAAATATTCTCTATCAACCTTTTTGTGTAAAGAATCCACATTTGCCGCACTCTAGTCCTCAGGCATGATACCTGTTGCTACCAATTCTCCAATGATAACTATCAGTGGCTCCACTATCACCTGCCTAGTTTTCTAGTACCTATAGCACTCTAGGGTGAATCCTGTCTGGTTCAAAAAAGAAGGTTATGCCACACCAAGGAACGATTGTGCCAGGTAAAAAACAGTACAAGCAAAGAGCCAGGAACTGGCACCAATCAAAGCACACCAATAAAGTGTATTTCACTGTTTGTCTCAAACGAACATTCAACATGGAAAAAGACACTCACCACAGAAATTGTGCTTATTCCAAAAATGTTCCTTTAATCCATAGACATCAGATAAAACAGAATTCCAATCCTCAGCCATATAAAACTACAAATACAAGAGACAAACAGCTCCCCAAACTCAAAAAGACATGAACTCACTCCACAGTCAGCTCGACTATGCACCACTTGAAGACAAACAGTGAAAATACACTATATAAGTGTGCTTTGATTGGTGCCGGTTCCAGACTCTTTGCGTGAATCCTGTCTGGGCCTGGTGGCACATTAGTTTTAAGTTCTCCTTTTCTTATTAGAAACCATTCAATGCTATCCTCCCCATATCAAATCTGTGGTCTGTATCCTCCCTGAATTTTCTCCTTCTGTTCAGCTGTGACGTGAACAACATGATTTATTCATTATACTTTCCTTCTTCTTAGTATTCCTGTGTATATACTACATGCTGTACTGTATTTATTCATTTTATTTTATTTTTTGAAATGTTTTACCAGGAAGGCAAACTGAACAACAAGTTTCTCATCTCCTGGCGCAGTTGAAACTCTTTGAGGTGAAGCAGGTTCACATAGCTTCAGATACATGGACCTGCAACCAATTGACTATATGACTGTTACAGCTCATTGGGCACGTCTTCAGTCAGAAAGTAATAACTCCCACTCTACCATAAGCAGTAGGAAGTGGGTTCTATTATGTGTTAGCCCTTTTGAGGAAAACCACACTGCTGTGAATATTTTCCAAGAGGTAGAAAAACAAGTTCAGAAATGGCTTACTCCATACTCCTTATCTCCAGGGTTCATAGTGTTGGATAATGGTGCCAACACAGTCAAAGCTGTTAGAGATGGCAACTACCAACGCATACCTTGTTTTGCACATTTTTTTAAATCTTCTCATTCATAATTTCTAAAATGGAAACAGAAATTTTGAAAACCTGTTAGGTCTTGCTAGGAAAATATGTGGACATTTCAGCCACTCTGTAAAAGCACAAAACATTCTGAAGCAACAGCAGAGGTCAAACAACTTACCACTGCATACATTAAAGCTTGACATTCCAACACACTGGAATTCAACATTTTACATGTTGGAAAGGCTTCTTTAACAGACAAAAGCTGTACCTGACTACACCATGCAGAATCAAATAGGAAAAGTTGACATCATGCTGAGTTCCAGCAGTTGGAGTCTACTTTAATCTTTGGTCACCTTATTGGAGCCCTTTGAGGCTGCCACACATGATGTCAGTGTGTAAAGTGCAACTCTGAGTCAGTTTCTACCTCAGATAAGATTTCTACACATTGTCCTTGATGACATAAAGAAAGACTTTCAGTCAAAAGAAGACACCACCACAGTCATGCTGGCAGATGACTTAAGTATTAGACTGTTGAATGAGCAGAGAATAAATGCAGTGTTTAAGAATGACACCTACATGCTGGCTACATTGCTAGATCACTGGTTTAAAGATAAATGGCAACCATTTTATGCATTGTTTAAAAATGTCTAAACATGTCTGAATTCAAGTCCCTGTGATATGAGCAGTGTTTTCTGAAAAGTTCATGCTATTTGGTTTTGTGGTTTTCTTTAAATCAGCGTTTAATAACCTGTTTTGCACTAACTGAAAACAGTCAGGTGTTTCTGTCCCTCTACCTGAGACTGGGAGAGTGATGACATCATATGGTACTAGGCTATAGCTTCAGCAGTGTAAGTACCTACTTGACTGACAAGCTGTCAACTTCCCAATTGGAACAATCTGTGAGGCAACTGTTTGCTGTTCAGGGTTTTACAAACTCCATCTCTGGTGCTTGTTCAGATGAATTAGCTAAAAATCCACATTTTGTTCTTCTAAAGAGCTAATCATTTGAGTTCCAGTGCTGAACTTGTTCTGAACAAACACCAGAGACTGAGTTTGTAAAAACCCTGGACAGCAAACAATTACCTCACAGGTTGTTCTAATTGGGAAGTTAACAGCTTGTCAGTCAAGCAGGTACTTACACTGCTAAAGTTGTAGCCTAGTCCCATATGATGTCACCACTCTCCCAGGTTCAGTCAGACTGACTGTTTTCAGTTAGGGCAGAACAAGATAACAAATGCTTATTTAAAGCAAACCACAAAACCAAATAGCATGTAATTTTCAGGAAACACTACTTATGACACCGGGACCTGAATTCAGGCTCTTTTAAACAATGGCCCAGATATTCAAACTGCACCCAAAAAGTGTGCAATAGCAGGAGCAAGCGTAAGTCTATTGCGTCCATGTGCAAGAGACATGATATTCAAAAAAGGAGCAGGCCAAATTGCGCCTACAGCCAACGACTGAATATCGCACCACCTGCGCCATAGCGCAACAAGGGATGTTCAGCTGAGCAGTCCAGAGGTGCCATAGTGCAAGCAGGGAGCCCCCCAGCTGCAAAGAAATGTAACTGCACAATCAGGGAGGTAGGTGCCTACCACCCATGCCACAGATGGGCACAGGAACACATAGCAGAACAGACATTGTCCCCCACACCCCAAGCACATCACAACTGGGGAAGGGCTGGAATAACCACTGGTCCATGGAGACAAACAACCAACCCACAGCCTGGCTATGGTGCCCCATCACACCTACCGGCAAGCTGTGACTGGCACACAAGGAGGGCAGACCACCCTGTGCCACACCATCCCCACAGTGCACAGCACACCCTGCACCGTGACCCCCAGACACCCCCCCATGAGCAGTGACCACCACAGCAGGAAACCGCATGCATGCCACCACCCCCACAGTGTCAATGCAACCCAGTGCACCACAGAACCATGCAAGCCAGCCCCACCATGAGCACCCATCAGCAGGTTGCAGCACACGGCAATGCAACAATGGCAGACACAGTGCCACCACGCACAGTACCCCAATGTACTGCTGAGAGACCGACCACGCATTGGCACAAGAGTTACCCCATATGGGACGGTCGTGTCCTTGATACCACCACCAGTTATACAGCTCTCTGCACAGTATTCCAGTGACACACCCTGGCCCACCAATGGCCACAACAGCCAGCACAGACACCCACAGTGGTGCGTGGAAGCATGCACCACACCGGATGCCACACAGGGTCTGGACAGACACCCACCCATACCCAAGGGCACTACAACACAGGGACTCAGTGGTGGGGCAATCAAGCCCCCATTGTGGGCCATGTAAGCAGTGTACACACAACCTGCAGTCCACCACAGCACTGGAGTGCCAACCACCCTGCACAGGCACCATGGACCAATACACCACCAGTAGTCACCTGGAGCACAAGCCACAGACAGTGGGGCACATCCTCTGCAACACACACAAGCCACAGCATGGAGGTGGTACAATGACTGTGTCACCCACAGTGCCACCTGAGCCAGACATGCACCACACCAGTGACATGGGCAACCCAGCAAAGCGACAGGTACAGTGTCTGCCCTGCAGGGAATGCCACCACTGACATGCCAGTGGACCATGCAGGTCACAGACAGGCATGTGTGTCGGCTGCACAGGCCATGGACGGGCCAATGGGTGCACCATGGACACAGAGCATGTGCCATGGATCACTGCACACAGTCATCCAGTGCACAGGGAACAACACACACAACACAGACACTGACTGATATCTACCCCCACACCATAGACACCTCCACACAGACACACGCACATACCCATGACTGCACCACCCCGATGCCATGCACACCACTGCAGCTGAGCACCTATAGCCTGCTGCAAATCAGAGACCACCACGGTATTCATATAAAAGTCAAATGTATTGTAAAAATAGAAAACTCAACTATGTACATGAATAAAAACTATTTACAGGTTTGTGGTGGGGGACACAAAAAAGGTGGGGGTGGGTAGGGGGAAGGAGTGGACAAATGGGATGGGATAGGAGGGGCGTGAGGGTGGGTCCAGGGGGCAGGGGAAGTCAGGAACCAAAGGTCTATTGAAGGCTCTGCCATTCCTGGCTCTGGCTCCCTCTGGCTCCGTGTCGCCGCAGAACCCCCGACTCATTCAGCCTCCTCAGAATTGCCACCATCTCGCAGGCCATATTCAGGAGCTCCCGCATGGTGTTCCTGATCTCCCTCAGATGTCTCTTACCTAGGACAAGGGAGCACAGTCAACAGGTGTGAATGCACAACCCCATACAGCCCTCCCACTGTGCATGGCATACAGCCATGGGACATACCACTGTGATGGTGTGTGACCACCCACAGTGATCACATCCACAGGACCTGCCCACCCAGGAGCATACAGCCATGCGGAACACTGCACACACCCACCGGCCAAGTCAGGCACAGCACCACCGTGGCTGTCTAGTGACATGGCTATGTGGTGCAAAGGCAGTGGCACAGCCATGCACCTGGTGCATGCATGGACCACCAGTGATGCACATCCAGACATGCATTGCCACTGGACAGTGTTGACTGTAACAAGTGGCGTGCATGGCAGTGATGTCAATGAATGGTAGCCATGCCCCACTGACCACCTTGTCACACAGCATGGAATACTAATCATGGATGTCTGACACTCACCCACATCGGGCCGGTCAGGTGGGCGTTGCTGGTCCTTGGTCCACCTGGCTGCGGTTTCCACTCCCCTCTGCTGCTCTGACCGCACTCTGCATAGTTCTTCTGGGCCTGTGGGGACAAAAATGAGGGAAGGACATCAGTACATTCCCGAAGCAAAGTCCCCCTGCCCCAAGGATTGTGTCCTCCCACCCAGCCAGACCCACCCACCCCACACCCTGTGAACACCACCACGGCCAACCCCATACGGTCCCTCCCCTATGTGCTGGACACATACAACACTGTGGCTCACTTGGATGAGAAAAGTGTGTTGACGGAACCCCTACCTGGATGTGGCACCATGCCCCTCCTGGCACGTGACCTCAGTCGGGCCAGTAGCTCCAGCTTCCTCCTGTACAGGTCACCATAGCGGTGCCTGCACTGCTCAGCTGAACACCTCCTGCCTGTTGCCTCATCCAGGGCAGTGTTCACCCTCCTGCCACACCTGGGTCCTTGCCCTATCCAGGGGGGCTTCCCCAAAGAGAGACCCATGGTGTGGCTCGACTATGGCCACCAGATTTGCCAGCTCAATGGCCATTCGAAGAGCAGCTCTTCTATGCGCCATTGCAATAGCTATAGTAGGCAATATGGCACTCTGCAGTGTGGTTCCCCACGTGCAGATGCTGCGTGGTACAGCGCTGCCATTCCCTATAGTGCTGTTACCGAACAGCGTGATAGAGGTGCGCCTATGCCTGACACATGGTGCCAAGGGGGCAAAGGTCGGGCACAGGGTCAAGGGTCTCTGGCGCAAGGCCACGCACAGCGCCATCGATGACAATGAGTGTAACGTGATTGGCTGCCTGTGTGCCAGCGCCACAGCAGACTATCGGGCAGTTGGGCCATTGTGTCTATGAAGGCCCAGTGCCACAGTGCCATGTAGTGACCATCGCTATAGTGCCACTGGCACAATGGTGGCCGTGCCCTGCATTGCCTACCACGCACAGCACGTCATCAGTGCGGCAGATGCCTGTGTCAGCAACCTGGGCATGTGCAGTGAGGTGTACTACACATGCCATAGAACTGCACCATTGGCTCAGCACATTTAACACAATTGCACAAAGCGCAACAGCTCGATATTCAGTTGTCATATGCAAATCATCTGATCAGCCATTAAATGGCGAAGCACTGCAATTTGCATCTAATTAAAGTTGCTCCTCACCTCATTTGCATGGATTGCGCTATAAAGGTGCGACAATGTGCTGCAGTGGCCATAGTCGGTTACTGCAGTTTATTGGTGAGTAGCATTCTGTTTGGGAGTGTGGACTGTGAATTCAGGGACATGCATGGGACTGCACAGTCACAGGTAACAACTGCCATTCTTACAGGCTACATAATGACCGAGCACGTTGTTGGAGAGGAGGAAAACAGTGGTGGGAGGAGGAGGAGGCCGGATTTTACAAAGGCCGAAACCGAGGCCCTTTTCGAGTCCTACCTGGATCAGGCGCCACTGCTCAGTGGACGGTGGGGAACCCCTCAGGCCCATGCTGCTGCATGGGAGGAGGTGACCCGTGCCGTGAACCTGCATGACAGCCACCAGCGCTCCGTGCAGGAGTGTAAGAAGAAGATGGGCACGGACAGGAGGAGGGTTAAGAAGAAGGTGGCTGCCATCAGGGCAGCACATGCTGCAACAGGAAGGGGACAGCCGGAGGTGGTACAGCTCACCCCAGTGGAGGACAGGCTTGCTGGAAGCATGCTGCGAAGTGCCATAGAGGATGTTCTGGGTGGTGGCTTCCAGATGGGTGGTGGCCCATCACTGCATGGTAAGTCATGGTCTGTCTGGGGGGGGTTGGGTAGTCACATGCAGTAATGCGACTTTGCTTTCCCTTACAGATCCTGAGCATCTGCATGGGTCAGCGGTGGTGGGCCTGTCCACTGCGGACAGTTGGATGGAGTCGGAGGTGGGACCATCCCCTTCCACAGGTATCTGTGGATCTGTACAACAGTGGGGCCGTCTGGCTGTCCACACTGATGTCATTGAGACAGGTGTGGAGGAAGCCCTGCCTGTGTCCCAGTGTGCTGGCATCCACGGATGCCAGCACGCTGTGGCTGTGGCCGGGGCAGAGTCCGGCACCACTGATGATGACATGACCGTCATGAGCAGTGACACATGTGTGCCACAGGATGGACACGCAGCAGGGCAATTCGAGCCCATGGCTGTGGGTGGTGCCACCGTGGGGGCCCGTGTGTCAGCACAATCCCCGGCTGTGCCTGTCAGAACCAGTGGGGCAGCACTGGTGTCTGTTCAGGACAGTGGGACTGTTGCGGCCATTGCGATGGCACCACTGAGCCTTGAGGTGTGGCAGCCGGAGGGGCAGCATCAGCAGTCGCCCACTGGGCTTGGGGGTACAGGGTTCAGCGGTGGAGTCTGTGCACTGCCTGTGGACATGCTCAGACCTGGTCCTGGTGCGCAGCACCCACCCTCAAGGGGTGCTGAACATCAGGCCCTTGCACACCCTGAGGGACAGGATGTTGAGAAGGCTGATGACCTCTTGGCCGAGTACACCCGCCTACTGTGAGCATCAGTCCAGCAGCAGATGCAGCTTGCGACATCCATGGAAGCACTGTGTGTGGCTCTGGAGTGGGCAGAGGAGAGTCACAGCAGGGACACCGAATGGATCCTGGCACGGATGGACCATTTGCAGGAGGATGTGACCGCTGCCATTGACAGGCATGCACAGGCGTTCATTGCTGTCATGGCCACAATGGGCACACAGTCAGGTGCCTATGTGTCGCAGACACCACGCAGCGCACTATCCACCCCCCATTCCTGGCGTCTTGTGACTCCCACCCTGTCAATGCTGGGTTCAGCTGTGGGAATCCCGAGCACTCCTGGTGCAGGCATGTTCGGTGTGCTGAAGACCCCTGCACGGGCACAGTCATGTTCATGCAGTGGAACCCCTGGGGGACCATCGGTGCCACCCCATGAGGTCAGTGGTCAGCCTGCCAGTGCTGGGGGGTCTCAGCGGGGCCACCCATGCATCCTTTGTGGCCGTGGCACTGTGTTGCGGGACTGACCTGTCTCCCAGCACAGCAACTGTCTGGTGCTGCCCTGTGTGCATTGTGTGTGTCAGTGTGCAGTGCATGGGTGGGTACCCGGCCCTGCACGTGGACACACAGTCCACCTGCAGACCCTCCCGGCTGCTGTCCGCAGTTGCATGTGCATGACGATGCCTGCATTGTGCTGTACACCAATGTGCAATGGTGCTCAGCATCTGACACACGCACATGGACAGGCAGTGGGTGTGGTGACCTGTGGACATGTGTGTTGCTAGGGTGTGCGTTCTGGGTCAGTGTGCCTTCTGCCCTATGTGCACATTTGTTGCGTTGTGTGTGTGCATGTGTGTGTGTGTGTTCTTTGGCGTGGCATGTTAATCCTCACCCATCCCTGGCTGTGTGTGTGCCTCTGTGCCCTGCCACTTCCCTTGACAGCATGCACCCCTGATGTGGGTCCCTGTATGTTTGTGGGTTGTGGCTTGGCCGCTGGTGGTTGCACATGGCCCATGACTTACCTGGGTTGGCTGAAGTGCTCCTCCGTGATGGTGTCCCAGTGCAGCTGTGCCAGCCGGAGCAGTCGGGGGTCCCGTCGGCCAAGGGGGGGACTGCCCATCACCATCGTCACTGGCATCCCCATTGCTGACCCTCTCTTTGACCTGTATGGCTATCCCACATTCGTTGGCCATGTTATGCAGGATGCAACAGGCCAGGAATATCCCACAGGCCTTTGAGGGGCTGTACTGTAGGGCACCGCCAGAGGTGTCCAGGCAACGGAAATGTGCCTTCAGCATCCCGAACACCCGCTCGATGACATTCCATGGGGTGGCGTGTGCCTCATTGTAGCATTGCTGCAATGGGGTTGTGGGCCGCCGGTAGGGTGTGAGCAGCCAGGGACGGGGTGGGTATCCACAGTCACCTGTGTGTAGAGGGTGTAGGTTAGTTTGGTGATCAGCATCGCCCTGCCCCCGGCCATGTAGGCCACTACCCATGCTACCTCTGGCCATGCCCCCCCAGGCCCTATATTTGTCCATGTGGTTTGCATACTCACCCACTAGGTGGCCAGTGGGGATGTCCCCACTCTCTAATCTGTGGCACAGTGCCGACTGGTGCCAGATGAAAGAATCGTGTGCTCCCCCAGGTTGCGTGGCACAGACATTGATGATGCGCCCCATGGCATCGCACACCACCTGGCAGTTGATGCTGGCATAGCCCTTTAGATTGATGTATGCGGCCTCCTTGGGGCCAGGTGGTGTGCGTATGGCCACATGGGTTCAATCTATTGCCCCTAGCATGCCAGGCATACATGCTACCCTGTGGAACTCCTGTATGTTTGCTGTGCACTCCGCCACTGTGCTGGGGAAATGGATGTATTCCTCAGCATATGGCAGCAGTGCGCTGAGGAATTGGGTGAGGTGGCGTGAAGTGGCTGACTGGGTTATGCCTGTGGTGTCCTCAGTTGGTCTCTGGAAGGTACCCGTGGTGAGCAAGCACATGCAGGCTGTTACATTGATCTCCACTGACAGGGCATGGCTCCGTCATGTGGGTGCCTACATCACATCACTGCACAGCTCACAGAGCTGCCTCAGAATTGCCCTGTTCAGGCAGTACTGGCCCACAATCTCAGTATCTGTGTACAGCTCATAGCTGGTGTGGGCTCGGTACTGCCTGTTGGGGGCATACAGCCGACGGGCCCTTCCACGGCCACGCCCCCTGCCGCCCTCCTTCTCACCCCCCTCATTACAGCCTCCATGTGGAAGGTGGCACTGACCATGTCCCTGGCTTGCGTTCACCCCCCCTGGCAGCTGTTACTGTATTCCCCCCACTGTCCTGGCTGCTACCTCCCCTGCACCCGGTACACCTGCCCGTGCTGGCCTCTGTGCTGTGTGGCTCCCCACACCTTCCCTGTGCCTTGCTGTTAACTGTGGCCTTTCCCTAGCCTGCCCTGTTCCTGCCACTTGCTCTGTCTTTGTGCCTCTGCCTCTGCCTCATGTGGCTTCCCTGTAGTGTTCTTGCGCCTCTTCCTTGCTCCTTTTTATTTTGGCTCATTCCCGCTATGGCGCAACTTCCGCTTGCTCCACTGTTGCGCATTGTGCAAGTCCTTGAATATCATACTGCTCCATTTATGCATGGTTCCTCCCCCTTCGGTTGTGCATGCCTTCATTATCATTGCGCTGTTGCTCAGCATGATTTCGGGGGCACAACTGCCTCCTGTTGAATATCGCAGAATGGCGCAAATTCAGACTTGCTCAGGTGCAGCCCTATTGCGCATGGCTCAACTCTTTTGAATATCTGGGCCAATGTGTAAAATGGTTGCCATAGATCTTTAACTCATTCACACTGCAGGAGCTCTTTGAGAGTGCTACCTCTTGTGTCCTGTATACTCTTAACACTGCATTCTGGGCCTTTCTAAGCAAAATCAAGCCATAATCAGCATGCCACAAACAAATGTGAATAATTCCTAAAGTATACATGATAGACACAAGTATCAGAGGCAAAGTTGTTCAGCACAAAATTACCTTTCTAATGTTGTTATGCAATCAATTATAATCAGTTCAGTTTTTATTTTATACTAGTTGAAATACCAAAAAAACAATTTTTTTTTTTCTGATTTATTCAAGGTGCTTAGGCGAGGCTTGAGAGACAAATGTCAGTCATGCACACCATACAATAAACAAATGTGAATAACTCCTAAAGTATACGTGATAGACAGAAAGTATCAGTGGCAAAGATGTTCAACACATAATTACCTTTCTAACTGTACTATGCAATCAATTCTAGGCAATTTGGTTTATTTTTAATATTTAGGTAAAAACTGCCGACTTCCTCAGATGTTTTCAGGCGTCAGTGAAAGCCAGCTGTGTATGTCTATAGCAGTTATTGTTCTGAGTGGCTATGCTTTCAGTTGCTACCTGCAGGCATATGAAGGCCTCAATGAATTAAGGGGAACATTGCAGCCATCCTTTCTGCAGGGGATGATGTCTAGTATTGGAGAGATCTTCCGCTAACCAAACTTGACATTGCCCCACCAACACCATTAACTGACGTACAGTATTAAAACTCTGCCAAACCACCAGAGTGTACCTCTGGCACAGACAATAGGACAATACATTTTTTTCACAATCACCAGTGCCATCAGTGAGGGAAAGGACATCTACAGTTACTTGTTGGGCATCCAAGTTCACAGTCGGAAAGGCAAATCGTTTCTGAGTCACCTGCAGCAGCATGGATTAGTATCCTGTAAAGAAAGTGCAGCAGGTTCATTTACCAAACTAGCATCTCTTTCACACAGCACTATGATCCAGGAGTGGTTTGAAGACCATGCTGTGGTTGATCTCGAGGAAGATCACTCTGTTGGAAACAAAAGAGAACAATATTGCCTGATCTAGCACATCTTGCAATAATGTACCTCAGTTTACCACCTTCAAGCTTATATTTAGAATGCATATTTAGTGTAGCCGGAGGAATACTCACTGACCAAAGAACACTGCTAAGTCCTGTAAATGTGGAATGGCTCAAATTTCTCGGAATGAATGCTGACAATTTCCCAGTTGTCCTAAACACTGCATTATGTGATTCTGACCTTAATTATGAACAACAGCCTGCAAACAGTGATACCGAATATGATGCTTAGATTGTGCACGAAATGAATAGAAAATCCTGTGTGGAGTGGCGTACTGCCAAATCTGATAACTTAACTTTGCTAATTCATCGATCTCTCTCAGCAGTTGCAGCTGTCCCTCTGAAATAAATCCTACTATGGTCAGAGACAGTTCATCGACAAACAGGTATGTCTGTCATTTTTTTGACAATGTTGGCATCATTATTTAAATTTGAATTCACTTACTTTTTTTATTTTTTACATTTTCTCATCAAACATGTTCCACATGTCACATGCTGTTCCAGTCCTGCTCTATATGAGCACTACAGAAATTCTGGAAGGACTGTTGTTAATAACTTACAGGCCTTATCTCAAACTTCTTACCACAGTTTCTTCCATTGGCATCACTTTCCCTCAAGTAGTACAGTCATTTTCCTTAGTAAGTAAGTAAGTAAGTAAGGCTTTATTTATATTTTGGCACCCAGTCCCAGAGGCTCTGGGTGCCATTACAGATAAAAGAAGGGTTCAAGGCAGCAAAAAACGATACTATTATAATCTCTAAAACAATGACATATAAAATCAGGTTAAAAACTGTATGACAATGCCTTGTTAAAAAGATAGGTCTTCAGGCCCCGTTTACATGCCTTCACCATTGGGGACTCCCTCAAAGATTTATGGCAGTGAATTCCAGAAGGCTGGGCTGGCCACTTCAAAGTTGTGATCCCCTAAGGTTTTCAGCCTGGCCCTCAGAACTGTCAGGAGGCCCTCGATGGAGGATGGCTGGAGTAAGGAGGTCAGACAGATAACCAAGCCCCTGGCAATATAGGGCCTAATAGGTGAGAAAGCCCACCTTGAAGATGATCCTCAACCTGACAGGCAGCCAGTGCAGCTCTCTCAGGACTGAGGTCACATGGCAGGATCATGGAAGGTCTGCCAGCAGCCTGGCCACCATATTCGGCACTAGCTGCAGTTGGCAGAGGATAGCTCCATTGATCCCAGAATACAGAGCATTATAATAGACCAGCCTGGAAGTCACAAAGGCATGTATTAGTGAAGGCAAGTCTTCTGGTGAAATCTGGGGTTTAATTCAGGTGACACTCCTTAGATGGTAAAATCCACTTTTGACAACAGATGACACCTGGGCTTCAAGGGGCTGCTTGTCAACAAGGATGACACCCAGATTTTTCACCCTTTGGAAGCCATCAATGGTGTGGACCCCAGGACTGAACCTATTACCACTCTGCAGACATCCCCATCATGCCAGTGACCAAGCTCAATCACAAGCACCTCCATCTTGTCGGGGTTCAGCCTCAGCCAGATTGAGGACATCCAGTCCTGAATCTTGGCCAGACATTTATTTAGCACTTCAATGGTATCTTCAGCTCCAGGGGAATGACATATACAGCTGGGTATCATCTGCATAGCAGTAGAAACTCAGATTGTATTGTCTAATGAGCTCTACTGGGGCAGCATGTACACCACAAACAACATCGGTGAAAGGATCAAGCCTTGAAGCACTCCACATGACAGGGGCTTCAAGGAGGAGGAGACATTCCCCATCACCACTTGTTGCCTCCTCTCAGAGATCTAGGACTCAAACCATATGATGACTGTTCTGGTGAGTACACCATACACTCTAATGTGATCCAACAGCACAATGTGGTCCACAGTGTCAAATGCTGATGAGAGCTTTAGGACGACAAAAATTGACCATTCTTCTCTATCCCTTAAACAGATATTACTGACAAATTATGCTATCACCACTGCCACCATGCCAGCCACATGTGCCACACTACTCTTAGTTTTGTCAAGTCATCAGTTTATTATTGTTTGATGCCCACCATGGGTATAATTTTGGGGAACAGCAGCAACCTCATTCAGAAAAGCTGCACCTCTCATACCTATCTCATCAATGCCCACCATAAGTATAATTTTTGGGAAACAACAGCAAGCTCACTGACAGCAGTTGTGCCTCTTGTACCTGCCTCAGCAACACCTTTGATATAATTTTTGGAAACAGCAGAAGGCTCAATCAGAGCAGCTGTGCCTCTTGTACCTGCCTCAGCAATGCCCACCATGGGTATAAATTTTGGAAACAGCAGCATGCTTGCTAAGAACAGGTGCACCTCTCGCACCTGCCTCAGCAATGCCTCCCATGGCTATAATTTTTGGAAACCTAACAAACAGTGTAATACAGCCATCTTTCACATTTTTGTTATGGTCAGGATAGGGTAATAGGGTAGTAGAATGGGTAGTTTAGTATCTACCCATTTTAAATTAGGGTATTTTTAGAGTAATTTTGGGTAGTTTGGAGGTACCCCTGGGTAGTATTTAAGGCAGTGTAATTTACTTTGCACCCATGTGGAGCATAAACTGGGTAGACAGACAACAACTTTTTAACTTTTTGAGGGGTCTTTCATATGGGACAACAACCATAAGCTGGCAGGAGGGAAATTTTCTGAGAGGCATGAGAAGGTTCTTCTTCACAAAAAGAGTTTTGTAAGATTGAAACAGTCTACTAGAAGTGTTGGTCAATGTTAAGGTGGTTGCTGGTTTCAAGAGAAGGTGGAATAGACACATGGGACTAGTAAAATAATGGGTAAGTGAGACAAGGCTAACATGGACATTGGGATACTCCATGTGGACCTGAGGGAGGATGATGATTTCACATAAGGCCCTGCCAGTGTTAGACTGATGAGGAACAAGGAAAGATCAAGCAGACTGAATGGCCCGTGAGTCTTTTTCTGTTCCTACATGTCTATGATTGTAGTAGGTAGTGTACATCAGAGGGGATCTAAAGTGAACAGTTTGCCTCACTGTAAACATTTGCCTTGGAGAATGTTTAAGCATTATGCTGTTTTTGTGAGGTATCCACATTGCCATTTGCTTAAGTGCTTATGATATGAGAAGTAATAATTAAAATTAGATAAGAAGGCTAGGATATAAGTAACCTCATGAGAAAACCTACTTCTGTCCTTGTGCCTCAAGCTTTAGTTTCAGGTCTGCAGCTGAAAGGACCTATGAACACAACCCTTTAATGTGATTTTAATTATGCTGTAGTTACTCACAGGTGAAGCCAATTATTCATAATTGCATAACATTACTATTATAATGGGACAACTATCTTGATATGTTTGATAAATTATAAAATTGCTTGCACATAAGGTAATAGTGCTACAAAAAATAGAAAGCAGACAGACATAAGTCAATTATTCATTGGAAAAATGGTCAGCCTTGACTGCGTTCAACTACAGAGGCATTTTTATAAAAAACTTTAATACACAGCATTAAGGTAGTGCAAGAGTGTTATAGTGTACTTGTCTAATCTAGTTGGTCTAGATGGCTGTTTCATTCTTTTTGGCTGTTCCCAAATACATTCTTGAAGCATTGTTCTTCCCTTTTGACTGCTAACTATGAGTATATTATTAATTAAAATATATATAACAACAAAACTGCTTTTCAAGATCAGGGATTACTTTGATTCATTAAATAAATATATTGTTTTTATTGTGATGTCATCTCGCTTATTACACACAGATCTGACACCTACACTTTTGCATTCTAATGTACAGTGTGGAGCAATTCTTATTGAGGTTAGTGACACAAAGGTGAACATGTCTGCAGTTCCAACCTAAGAGGACCCTCTTCCTTCACAGTTAAAAGGCAATCAACTTCTTTAAGGAGAGTTGAGTGACTTCCTCCTGTGTTGACATGAACTGTGCGTATAAAGGTAGTTGAAATGAAATCTTACAACCCTAAGGGGAAAGAATTGTTAACATTTTATATCAGGCTCCTATAATGCCAACTCTTGCCCAGGAGCTGTCTGAGCTGCCCTGTGGGTTGCTCCAAATGAAGTTGTTTGTGGTTGTAGGGTTACCCAGAGGCTCTCCTGACCTACCTTAAGGTAACTTAGAAATAAGTTAAATTGGAGGACTTTTGCCACTGATGGCACTGCCAGAACTATGCTTTGTGAGGTTAAGAAAGACTCAGACTCAAATATTTCTTTTAACTCTACATGATGCTTACTATACACCCTGCAAACTGGCCAAGTTGGGTTTAAAGCCTACTCCATTATGTGTCAGATGTCAACAACAGGAAGGGACATTATACCATATCTTATGGTCTTGCTCGAAAGTTTCCCCACTATGGCAAAAATATTATGCAATTTTCAGATCCCCTTCTAGGTCTTAAGGATCTATTCACCCCAAATGTTGTCTCTTGGGTGACCTCTCAGGAATCAGGGTTCATAATTGGAAGTATTATATGACACTTATCGCTATGTCAGTCAAGAAACTGGTATTATGACACTGGCTTGATCAACAGGAAATTCCCTATAATGAATGGCTAACAGAAATCCTGGCTAATTTGCATACAGAAAAAGCCATTGTTAACTTGAATAATACAATGAGTAGGTTTTTAAAAATATGGCACACCCTTTATGCTCTATATTCACTATAAGGTGAGATACATTAAGTATTAATTAGTTTGTCATAAGATTAACCCATTTAGAATAAGAGCTCAGCATCAGATGTCATATTACTTGTTGCTGTAATAGAAAAGGGATGGGGAGGAGGGAGGGAGGGAAGGGTTTGGGTGGTAAAGGGAGGGGGGTATATTCATGTGTAACCCATGACTAATGTATACTGTGTTTATGTATGACTATCTGCCTTTACTGTAAAATGGAAAATAATGTTAATAAACTTTAAACTGCAAAAAAAAAATATTTTAACAGTATTTATTGCTTATGCAAAGTGTGTTCAGCCACCTATATATGACATGGCCAATGTTTTCATGCCTTGTAAGCAACTTCCTCAGGGTCTGCAGTGGTCAGTGATGGGATTGCCTGCTCAATAATCCAGCCTGTGTAGTAGTGACTACTATACACAGTAGAATAATGAGTTGACCATTATACACACAGCACCAATGCTAAGGATGATACGTCCATGCAGTGAATGAAATGGTCAGAGATGCAGTCGAGCAAGCCCATAATAAGGAACAGAAAGGTCAAACTGAGTTCCTCTGAAGGCAGTCTTCCATGATAAGTGTGACATCCCACACCTGTACATTGGTTCAAATGGCTTACCCATAATCATTGCCAGTACCAGCAGTAAGTCCCACAGAGCTGGAGGTTTGCACACCAGAGGGAACAGGTGATCCAGGCCTTTGAAAAGCTCCCAACCATAGGTAGTTGAGGATGCTCACCATGGGAGAGAAAAGGGATCAAATTCCTTGCCCTGGCACCATATCGAGAAATGTTGATAGGGTCAAGGCTGACAAAAGGCAGTATTGTCAAGTCCTCCTTTCCTGGTGAACAAAAACTTAAAAAAAGAAAAAAAATTGGGAAAGAAAATTTCTGCACCTCATGTCATATTTATAATGTTTTGCCCAGTACATCATGGTCAATAAAACATATAAAGTGAATAAAGTAAAGCATGGATTCCCATGTCTGTTTTTGAGCTGCATGGTATCTCTTAATGTTATATGCGGAAACTTTTTGTAAGGTAGCAGGATATTTTAATTTATAACAGCATCCACTACTTTTAGAGGCAACATCTCTGCTAAAGAAAAAAAAAATATTGTCTCAACATTGGTCATGATGTTTGCTTTATTTTTTCCACCAAAGTAGCAATACAGAGAAAATAAAGTCAATTACCACTTTTACTAACATTTTGGAAAATGTGGGAATTGTTTATGGTTTTATTCAGAAACCCATATTAATCCCATGAAATCATCCCTTGGATGGACTAGACAAGTTTCTAGGCCTTTATCTGCTGACATTTTCGATGTTTCTGTCAGAAACTCTTCAACTTAAATGCATACAATTTTTGAGTTGACTCCTTAAAGGATACCTCCACAACTTGGAGGACGTCTTCCAAAAGACTGAAAATCTGGAACTCAACCTGCTCAGGAACTAGGCTTAGAGGTGAGGGACTGAAAGTCCAGGTGCAGGACCTTCCCCTGTTATCTGGTCATGATGTCTGGATAGAGTGACAACCACCACTGAAGCCTGCTGCTGAGGCTGAGGAGATCTGGGTATCAGAACTGCCTGGGCCAGTCTGGGGTTATCAGGATAATCCATGCCTTGTCCTTCAAGGACTTGACCAGAGCCTTGAGGACCATGGGGAAGGAAAGGTGTACAGGATGGATGGGCTTCAGGGCCACATAAAAGCATCCCTCAACAATGTCCCAGACTGTGGGGAGTGGGCACAAAACAGCCTGAACTTTCTATTCTCCCAGGAGGCAAACAGATCCACAAGTGGTTCCACACTGGAAGAACATGTAGTCTACCACCTCCTGATGCAGGGACCACTTGTGTGACATCTCTCTGACCCAGTTGAAACCATCTGCGAGCTGATTGTCTACTCCCACAACTAGTATCTCCAGGAGATCTGTGTCCAGGCTGTGCACAAGGGTCCAGGTGCAGATGACCTCCCAACAAAGTGTAAAGGAGTGCATCCCACCCTGCCTATTCAGGTAAAACATGGTTGTAGTGTTGTCTGTATTGACTTGTGCAACCTGACCCAGGATAAGTAGGGTAAATTATATTACAGCCTGGTGCACTGCAAAGACCCTCAGCAGATTGATGTGGTGACAGGACTGCCAATGTGACCAAAACCTGTGGGCTCTGTTGGCTCCCCTGTGTGCTCCCCACACCCTCAGAGATACATCTATCGTAAGTATGACAAATGGTTCTAGGCAGACAAATGGGATTCCCTTCTCCAGATGTGTGTCCAGCTGCCACTTCATAGCATCCCACATTGGTTAGGTCACTTCAACTGGCTGGTCCAAGTGACCTAGGTGCTGGGACCTCTGATAGCTTAACTTCCCTTCCAG
The DNA here is from genome assembly GCA_016271365.2 of Neoceratodus forsteri. Lineage (NCBI taxonomy): Eukaryota > Metazoa > Chordata > Ceratodontiformes > Ceratodontidae > Neoceratodus > Neoceratodus forsteri. Next base: position 922,338,620 of record CM057455.1, on the reverse strand, counting down.
GTGCCCCATCCACCAGCGAGCTCAATGGATCATGCTGGTGGGGGATGCCATATACCACAGCAGCCGAAGGGCACCAGGACCCAACCTGAAATTATGGAGGAAAGGAGGTAACATCCAGTGCCTGGTCCACAGAAGTGAGGGATGTGGCTCAGAGGAAATCTAATTCTTCCCTGATAAATTTTTTCACCTGTAAGATGATCAGCTTAGATTTGACTGGGTATCCTAGCAAGCCCATGTCCCAACAGGTCTGGAGTGAAAGATCTCTGTTTCTCACCACAGCCTCTTTGGATGATCTAACCAGAAGTCAGTCATCTAGGTAGTGATATACCATGATGCCCTTGCACCACTGGAAGGCCACCACCTCTGCTATGCCTTTGGTGAAGACACTGAGAAAGGACAAGAGGCCAAATGGCATGGTCTAGAACTGGTACAGTATCCCCTTTGTGTGGAACAGAAGGTGTCAGTAATGGAATGGATTGACTGTGATGTGGAAGAACATGTCCTGGAGGTCCAGGATGTAGAACAGTATGCATTGATCCAGAGATGGTATGTTCTGAGTGAATGTGACCATCCAGAACATGTGCTTTCACATGAACTTGTTCAGATAATGCAGATTCAGTATGGAGGACAAGACCCCCATCTGTGTCAAGACCAGGAAGTATCTGGACACATATCTCTGACTGGCCAAGGGCATCTGGGACATAGGCTATTACACCTCACTCTAAGAAATGAGCATTGTTTGCCCTTATGGTGGACAATGTGTTCTGCAACACCCAGGACTCCTGGGCATGAAGTCAATATGACAGAAGTAAGTGACTCTTACTTAGCTCAAAAATACAGAAAATTGCACAATTTATATTGATGTTCTAAAACATTTTCTGGGTGGCATGCCCCAGACCCCCCTAGCCTTGAGATGAATATGGCCCCCTTGTTCACTGACTGTGTGTATGCCTCTGCTTTTAGCCTGTCACTGTGCAGCCTTGGATGGGGCTTAGGCTGCAGGAACTGGTGAAGCATTACTACCACTGTTTCCCTCTTTTTGGGCACTGGCCACCAAATTTAGGCTTCAATAACACCAGTGCTGCTACTGCCCCAGCTGAGGCTACTGAAGAGGCTGCTGTGGTTGAAAGGTTTGATATTGGAATGACTTCTTTTTTTAGGCTTTTGAGTCTTCTGGGAAAAAGTCACAGAATGAAAGGTGGCACTGGGCTTCACTATCCGTGTGAGATGTCCCTCCAACTCAGGATCAAAGAGGTCAGTGCCCAGGAAAGGGACATTGGCCAATTTGTGCTGCATATCCACCTTACAGGTGGAAGGCCATAGCCAGGCCTGTGATGTAAGATGATAGCTGTTGCCATCGCATGGGCACAAGAGTCACTCATGTCAAAAGCTATCTGGAGCTGATGTTTAGCCAGCAATTAACTCTGGTCTCTGATTAAATTCAGTGGCAACTGCTTGTTGGCAGGATGGTGAGGAAGATGGTTGTTCAACACTCCCAGCAGAGAGTGACCAAAGTTAGTCATCATTACTGCATAACAGGCCTGATGGAGATGGAGATGCAGCAATGCATGCTTTCTTTTTCACATGTCAATCTTTTTGGACTCCTTGTCTGGAGGTTTGTCCATATCCCCTTGGTCCCCTGATTTAAGGAAAGCCAAATCTGAAGAAGAAGAAGAAGAAGAAGAATCAGCATTTATATAGCGCTTTTCATACACAGTATCCCAAAGAGCTTTTACAAGCAATGCTAGACTGGTAGTGAAGTGACTGAAAGTGTGGTGGCAGCCATATCACACATCATCACCCACGTACAGCCTGGATAATTGCATGAACCAGTTTATGGGAAGGGGAATGTTGGCCAAGACACTGGGAATACTTCCTGCTCTTTGTGAAGAGTGCCCTGGGTTCTTTTACTTTCACCTGTACACCCACCAGGACATCACCAGGATGGGCAGAAGGGACCTTGTTTTAACGTCTCATCCAAAGGAAGGCACCCCCCAGCAGTACAGCACCCCCCAATACTGCACTCGGATGCCAGCGGTTTTTAGGTGTAAGTCCAATCCCGGTGTGGGACAAGAACCCACAAACTTCTGGTCCAGAGACGGATGTGCTACCAGATGAGCCACGCTGACACCAGGCAAATTCATGGATTACTATACAAGTCAGAGTAAAGCCCCAAAAGACACTGGCACATGGTCAGTACTTAGTTCTTCCACTAACTTTCAGTCAAAAGTGTCAGTCCTGGAGTAAGTCACAGATGACTCACCTTTGGAGTAATTGGAAAACTCTTCAGAAATGGCCATTAATTATTTAGCACCATGGGGCACCCTAATATGTTCAAACTGGGTGATTTCTACCAAGATCTGGCCTGGCAAGCTGACACCAGTACTGGACTCTTTGGTCTGAGCACCCAACAGGAGCTGCAGGGGAGCTGATTTCACCCAGAGGGGTGGAGAAGCAGATGCTGGGATCATCTGTGAAATGTGGACTGGTATGGAAATGACTGGTGTATGACAAGGAACCTTAAGCCCAGGGGCAGAGACTTACACCTCCCTGAATTAATCCACTGTTGCCAGAGGAGCTTCTTATAATGTTCACGCATCTTGAATTGGTGCCACTCCTTGTCCAAGAATAAGGAGGTTGAGGAACATTGATAGCAGTGCCTTTTGGTTGAGCAGGATAGAGATCATGGGTGGTGCCTCAGCCTTGTCTATTAAATCAGTGACTGATGTTCACCAGCATCCTCTGGTTGTTGTGGCAGACCACATGCCTCAACATTAAATAGGAGAGACTTCAAAAGCATGACCACTGGTTGAAGCTGCTCCTCAGGCGATCCAGTCAGGGATGCTGACTGGGCCACATTCTCCTCAGTGAGGACTGGAGAATGGGGGTCTGGGAAATTGACTTTTTAATCTTTTCTGACAGCCAGTTGACAGGCACGAGAAAGATCTCTACTGCTGCTTGACTGGAGTCAAGGTTGATGGGCCCAATGAGCTACTATGGAGACTTCAAACTTACCCATGACTCAAGAAATATCAACCAAAGCTGAGCGGTCAAGGGGGCACTACCTTTCCCATGACCTGCGATGGTAATGCTTGTGTTTCTTGCTGCAGCGAGACAGGCACTCCCCAAAGGTTAGGAGGGCCAGAAACATCTCTCTGAAATCATAGAATCACCTCTGATGTGATCCACAGCAGGGAATAAAGCCAAGATTGAAGAGGAGCTCACCCCAGTCACCACCTCTTCTTCTATGACTGCTAGCTATGCAGCCAACCCAGAAGCTGCAAGGGCCTTTTTGCAGTCTTTCAGTCAATCAAGAGCAAGTGGAACTTACGTCCCTTTATGGATGATGGCAGCATAAACCAGCACAGGCCATATTCCAAAATACTGTTCTGCTCTCTGAGGCTGTAAAGGCACATGTTGGGTGGATCTGTGGCTGACATTTTCTTCTGGCATTGGGTGCAGAACTTAAACCTGGCTTTCTCGCTCCCTATTATTGATCATGATAGTGAAGTGCAGCCACAAGATGAATGGAGTATAGTAACTTGAAGAATGACTTGGAATGTCAAAGAATTTGCCAAGAAGTGCTATAGAAAATTTGAAATCCTTCAACACTGTAGAGCTATTAAGGATAGGACCTGTCCTTTCCAGCAGAAAGAATGATCTAACATCACAGGGGAGAGCCAAAGGTTATACCACTCTGGTGGTGGGAAGAATTTAGCTTGAACACTACTGATAAATTGCCTGTCTCCAGGAAACTGCCAGACTGTGTATAGTGAACTGCAGCCACACCCTTAGAAATGATGGTTCATTAGTCCTCAGAAATCCATTGATTTTATTCCCCCTGCACTGCAAGCAGTGTTCCCTGCCAGTCATCCAACACACCTGGAGCTGAAGTATCCTGATTAACCCAGACACATAACAGCTTTCCTTTCTTCCTTCCTCAAGTTCTTCAAGTTCCTCTACTTGGGGAAGAAGTGATCCAACCTAAAATATAAAGTTAAATTCCCCCCAAAAAATACCCCACTGCCCAATTCAACAAAGTCCCCCACCCCCAACACATACATTTTCACTAGTGGTAGTAGTGATTTCCGAAAACAGCATTAGGGAAGATAGTCAAATGGCAAGCTCAAATCATGAGTTCAGTTTCAAGATTTGTGTTTTCTTTGCACATAAAAAAATAATAAACAATAGTAATAATTACAAAACAATTAATACAGTCATCTGTTATATGATATCATAAAATTGAATCATCTCTTCTCCTCATATACTGTATCAATGCTGTTTATTATCATCATTCTCACATGCTTGTTAATAACAACATGACACCAGCTGTCAGTGCCAGGGCCAGCACAGCCCTCTGTGCACTATGGGCATGGAAGTATACCATGATATGGGTGACCTGAATTGAGTGACTCCAATGTGAGTGACTCAATTCTGCACCCATAGGATTAGCAAATGGGTTGGGAGAGTAAGGGGAGTGAATACTGACTGCAGAGCAATGGAATAACGAAACTGAATAATGGGGTTATGGAATAGTGGTCTGGGTGAAAGACAGTAGTGCAGCCTGCTGCTGCCGAACTGGTCGCCTGGTGTAGTGGATGCAGTCAGTGCCTGAAGTGTTGATGGTGCTGCATTCGGGACTGCCCCTAGGTTAATAGGTTTTGTTGTGATGGCTCTTAGGGTTTAATTTTTTTTATTTTTCCTCCCACGGTTCCTCTGACTGTGTTCCCCAGCCACAGTATCCCCCTTGCACACCGTAGCCCCTTCAATGTATTCCCCTTTTCCCCAGTGTCCGCCTCCCCTGGAGTTGATTATATTAGTTTGGGGGGTGGGCAGGGTTGCCCCTGCACTACAAGTGAAGTTACAATGTCTGTGTTTTGCACTGTATAGTGCGGTAGCTGTGTTAATGTTCGGTGTTGTGGGTGCAGAGCTGATATAGTGTTCTGCAATATGCACTCAGTGTTATAGGAGTCGCCATTTACAAGTCTCTGTTATGACATGGAATCGGCATGGTAAATTTCCTCTCTGTCTTGAGGCACTGTACATATGGTATAATGGTGCTATTTATTATCATCTTCACAACTCAACATGTATACATTCATAAATCTAAAAAATCTAAAAAATACGTTTTACGATATTAAAAATTATATTAGTGTAAACTTCCTCAATAGGTTTACTGGCATGCCACTCAAATCACAGGGCAATATTTCACTGGGCTCCTTTGCCAGTATCTGCAGAAACACAAAAAACAGTGTCCTTATACTCATTTCACCAATCTATGGGGACTGACGATAGCTCTTGATCTTCAACCATTCAGACCATTCTCCATTGTAGAAGACACTGGGTCTCTTAGAAAATACTCGCTCTCTGAGGGGTCACGTGATGGCAGCCTAGGGAGTAGCGGCGTCTTTTCGGAGCTCCGTTTTCACCCATTGATTCTAACAAAGTTTTACTCAAAGGGGCCAAGAATCACTGGGAAAATAATCAGAGATAACACTTGCAACTGGCAGAAGGTGGTCGAATAAGCCTCGGATGGAAGCTTATGTCAGAAAAGCGTTGCCGCAACGGTCTCCTCCACTCACCCGAAAAAGAGAAGGCCATAAGCGGCCTAAGCGTCAAACTCCAACTGTCTTGAAAATGTCAGCAGCGCCGACCGCGCTACCTGAGGAAAGATTCCTCGAAGTTATGCAGCTGTTATAAATTGCGATTACATCCATTACAGCAGACATGCAAGAAATTAAAAATTCTGTGGACTCTCTAACCAGGAGAGTTGGGGACTCGGAGGTCAGGTTAACATCTCTCGAGAAAAGGCAGGATAAGACTGACCTGGGATCTACTGTACTGGGATGCAGGATGAAAAAGCTGGAAGATAAAGTAGAAGACTTAGAGGGGCGCAGCAGGCGAAACAATTTGGTGATCATCGGAATACCTGAAAAAGAAGAAGGAAGTGCCCCGATTGCTTTTGTGCAACGCTTTTGCACCAAAATAGCTGGCCCTCCCCCAAATGGAGGGGAATATATAATCGAGCGAGCCCACCGATCACTACGTCCACCCCCGACTCCAGGCCAATCCCCCAGGCCTTTAATCTTCAAATTATTAAACTATATGGATAAGCAGCATATCTTATCTAAAATGCGAGAAACTCGTGAAGTGACATGGGAAGGCAAAAAAGTACGGGTCATACAGGATCTTTCTCACTCAGTAAGGCTGAGAAGGCAGGAGTTGCATCCACTAGTGTCCAAGTTAATTGCTGCTTCGAAACATTTCCGAGTAAAATATCCCACAATTCTGGTGGTGAAGAATGAGGATAAATGGATCTCTTACGATTCTCCGTCACATGCACAGTCAGGTCTGAAGGAGATCTTCCAGGACTTATTTAAGTGAGAATGATATGATTCAGTACGGAGGGACGGCCGTATTCAGAGGATTTGGATCGATTGGTTAGTAGCCTCGTAATATGGTACATCTGCTATCAGAGAGATCGAGGTGGCGATTTTTTGTTGAGCTTGATGGGGTCGGTGATCCTGGCTGAGCGGAGCAAGAATTTTCAAGCTGTAAAGGCTTTTTTGTGTTCACCGTGTGATGCAATAGACTAGGATATGCATGCGGAAGGGCAGGAAGAGCCGACGCCAATATAATCGAGGAACAACATTTTATTTTATTCGGTCTTGACTATTTGAGAGCCGCATACTGGTTTGTGGACTAGCGCAATCGGACATTCCACGAGGTATTTTGCCTCGAAATTTATAGCGGAAAGCAACTAATTTAGTAATGTTTTTTTTTTTACAAAGGTCAGATCGCACTAATTAAACGCCCACAATGTGTATGCCAAATGTTTTAAGTTAATTAATGTTAGCTATAGAAGAAAGGGCTATTATAACCGCGTAGAGAATTGAATGTGAGATCTCTGACTGTTTTATAGGAAAGCACTAAGTTTAGTTGAGTGCAGACAAACAGAACGCCCTGATTTATGTAGTTTAGAGTTTTACTAATGCGTTTTGTGGGGAGCTGGGGCTTATGCCCACCTACTCTCTCATAATGTGTTATTTTGATTGATTAATTTCTAACTAGGCAAGTGTTTAATTGCTGAAATTAGTAGGGTAGATTCGTTATGGCATTTTGGCCGTCAATTACATCGGGTGGTTGGGTGGGGGGAGAGCTCCGGGGACTTTTGCTGTTTGACTTAGGACTGTTATTTGTTAAATCACGTGGCATATAATGGTTGGAGTTGCAGTGTATAGGAACTGGGGGTGTGCTGTTAAGAACAGTTATGGATTAAGGAAATGGGGATTTTTGGATGAGGGAGGAGGGCAGACTGTGCTGGGTTTACTCTTTGTTGATGATGGCAGATATTATTCCTTATGGGTATGCCTATCAATAATCCGGAGTATAAAATGAGGGGGGGCCCTCTATAAGGGTAAACTTGTTCACTATTCCTGGGTATCCATTGAGTTGAGTTTAAAGTATGAGTGATAACTATCATGTTGTGAGTTGGAATATTAAAGGGGCTAAAGATAGGGTTAAAAGACAGATAATTTTAAAGCACCTGCAGCTGTTACGAGCACAAATAGTTTTCTTACAGGAAACACATCTTAGAAGGGAGGATGTGCCCCTTTTTAGGAAGGTATGGGTTGGTCAGGTTTTTGGAGCGGGGGCTTCAACAAATAAAGGAGGGGTAGCGCTGTTACTGGCCAGGAAGGTGCCGTTTAAATTGATCAAGGAAATATGGGACCCTGAGGGAAGATATATAGTTATACATGGACTATTGGAGTCCAGTCTGGTTATTTTGGGATTGGTCTATGGTCCAAATAATGACTCTCCCGCCTTTTATGTAAATCTATTAAATGTTATAACTGCCGACCTCCCTAAGCTTATGATATTAGGAGGAGATTGGAATTTGGTGCTCCAGACAGAGTTAGATAGATCCGATCGAGCTCAGAAGGGTCTTTCTCCAGCTCAAAGAGCACTGAAAGAACTCATAGACGCAGCTGCACTAGTGGACATTTGGCGAGTGTTTAACCCCACCGAAAGGCAATATGCTTTTTTCTCTGCGGTGCACAAAACACACTCTAGAATTGACTATTTGCTTATAAGTTCACGGGCGGTCCCAGGGGTCACTCGTGTTGGAATTGCAGCAAGGGTCATATCTGATCATGCACCGGTGGACATGGAGTTTTGCCTAGGGACTGGGTTAGACGCTCTCCACAATGGCGAATGAATCGCCAACTATTAAAAAACACTGCATCTGCTGAATATATCAAGGATTATATTAGTTTATTTCTCGCTCTTAATTTAGGAACAGTGGAGAAATACGATCTAGTTTGGGCTGCCTTAAAATGTTCTGTAAGAGGCGAATTTATTAAAATGGCTTCTAATAGGACTAAGCCTCAGAGGGTCCAAATGGATGAGCTCCTAACTAATATCAAAAGTATAGAAAATACTCTCTCCCGTACCTCTTCAGAGGAGTCGTGGTCCAAATTATATCAGTTGCAGGCACAGTATGTAGGTCTACAGGCGCAGAGGGCCGAGTTATCATTACATAGGGCCAAGCTCCAATATTTAGATATAGGAAAAAAAGCAAGCAGGCATTTGGGGATGCGTCTACGTCAAGTAGAGACTTCACAATTTATTACAGGAATCTACTCTGAAGAAGACGGTGAAGTTGTTACTGATTCTCAACAGTTGGTGGAAATGTTTGGATCTTTTTACCAAGGTTTATATTCAGCAACCCCGTCTTTTTTCTTGTGCAGATTCAGATTTGAATGATTATCTTAGATTGGTAACTCTGCCAAGGGTCACTGCGGAGGGTGCTGCGTGTCTGAGCGCTCCGATTACTTTAGGGGAAATACAGGAAGCAATCCAGCAGTTACCTCTGGGCAAGTCCCACGGCCCGGATGGGCTGCCTAGCGACTTTTACAAAGCATACCAAAATGCCCTGGCACCCATACTGAAGGACCTCTTCTGTTATTGGTTTGACAAGGGGATGTCAGAGCCTAGTTTTTTGGAAGCTGTAATCTCTCTAATATTAAAACCAGGAAAGAACCCTCAGAATCTCAGTAGTTACTGGCCCATTTCACTGCTAAATACCGATGTAAAAATTTTGGCCAAAGTATTGGCAAATAGGCTTGCTAAAATTATAGATAAATTGATAGGGAATGAGCAAGTCGGGTTTATGGCTGGAAGGTCACCCCAAGATCATATAAGAAAACTAATATATCTAATTGCGGTAGCCAGGGACTCTGATATTCCAATGGCGCTAACGTCGATGGATGCCGAAAAGGCATTCGACAGAGTATCCTGGGAATTTCTTTTTGCCACGTTAACTTCTTTTGGTTTCCAGAGAGACTTTGTCAGTTGGGTTAAGCTTTTGTATTCCTGTCCTACGGCTAAAGTGAAGTGCAATTGTCTATTATCTTCTCCATTTAAACTAGCTCGAGGAACCAGGCAGGGATGCCCTCTGTCCCCCTTGCTTTTTAACATATACCTAGAACCATTGCTTCTCAGGATAGCGGCCAATATTAAAATTACCGGAATTCGAGTTGGAGATGTCAGGTATGCATTTTCAGTTTATGCGGATGACATCTTATTGCATTTGGAGAACCCCAAAGTTTCGATTCCTGCAGTTTTAGAGGAAATTGAGGAGTTTTCTAAAATCTCCCATTATAAATTGAATCAGGAGAAAACAAAGGTAATCCCCCTGAACCATAGAGTTAACAAGTCGGAGTTGGTCTCCCTAGGCCTGGCATGGGAAACAAATTCCATAGTTTACCTAGGAATAAGGATTTTTAGAGATTCTACCACTATTCGGAGAAACAACATAGATAGCCTTATGAAAACAATCTCGAAAGACCTTGAGAGGTGGCAATCCCTCCCTATTTCGCTATGGGGCAGGTTAAATATAATTAAAATGAACCTCTTACCTAGGATTTTATATCCATTGAGTATGCTGGGTATGTACCTCCCTAAAATATGGTTCGCTAAATTAAGAAAAATGTTGAGTTCCTTTTTGTGGAATAAAAACAAGGTACGTAGGGCCTACCTTAAATTAACAGTGCCCAAGGCGAGGGGAGGGCTGGCAGCTCCATCTTTCTTTGTATATTACATTGCTCAACATTTAAGTTATATTATTGGAAGAAAGAAGTGGACCGTGCTGCATATCTCCCACTGTGGGTAACTATTGAAGAGTATTTGGCATCTCAAGAAAAGTGCTCGCTGCTTCCCTTGCTGTATGTCTCTCCATCACATATCCCAAAAAATCTTAGAAATAACCCTATGGGCTGGTCAATAAAAGCTTCGCATCAGGTTCAAGCTTACCTGGCAGTGAGGTGGAGTCAGTCTTCTGACCAACCAGTTGCGAACAACCCACATTTTAAAATCGGTGGTGTGCCGATAGCCGAGGTTTTTTGGTCCCGATTGAGACAATGCAAAGTTTTGGAGCTATGGAGAGACGGAGAGATGGTTGCCCCGGTCCAATTGGGTGGCTTTAATAGAGCTGGGAATAAAGAATACTTTAAATATTTACAAGTTAGCAAGGCCCTCTTAAGTTTCATAAGCTTCTCCATTAATAGATATAGGGAAAAGGATCCCATTGCGCCTCCTTCAGGTTGCTTCTAGGCCCCACAAAGTTTCAAACCTATACAAAGCTTTGCTAGATTGGGACAATAAATTACCCTCAGGCGTTTGTTTCTATTGGGTAAGGGAACTAGGTCTTCCTGAGGATGTTAATGTGTGGAAAAAACTTTGGATCTCTTTATATAAGTATGTCAAGCAGGATAGACTCAGATTAGTACATTACAATATCATGTATAATTTGTACTTGACACCATCCAAGTTGTGCAGATTTGGACTGTCACAAGTACCAATGTGTAATAGATGCAAGATGGATGGGGGGTCCCTTTATCATATGATATGGGCGTGTCCGCACATTAAAGTATTCTGGAAGGCCATTAATAACTCCCTGGACCCTATTCTCGGTTTGAGAGAGCTGTTTACCCCGGGAAGTGTGCCTAGTGAATTTTTTCCCGGTAGGTATTCCAGATAGTAGGAAAGCACATATGGCTTTGGTAGCGGCTACTGCCAAATTAACTATAGTGAGACATTGGATGGAAGAGAAAGCGCCCCTAGTAGTGGAATGGTATAGAGAGTGTGTGCTGGCTTTGCAATTAGAGAAGCATATAGCACTTATGCGAAATAGAGACAAAACTTTTAACTCATGGTGGGGAATTTTAGAGGCCATCATGACAATATGGGAATCACAGCGTTAGTTGGGTTACAATTGTAACTATAGTTGCAGTGGTGATAATAATGCGCAGTCTGTGATGTGGGAGGGGGGTAGGGGTTTGGGGCTTTCTTTTTCTCTCCTTTTTTCCTTTCTTTCTTCCTTTTTTCTTTCTTTTTTGATGTAAAAAAAAGCACCTAATATTCTCAAATGTATATGTCTGACTGATATTCTCAAATGTATATGTATGTCTGACTGATATTGCTGTTGGTATTGTATATTGGTGCTGAAATCAATAAAGAGCCTAAAATTAAAAAAAAAAAAGAAAATACTGGCTCTCTAAGACAATTGCATGAACTGAAGCATAAATACCACATTACATGAGGCGTCATATTGTCTAGGCATGCCAGGCCCAGACAGTGTACATGGTAGTGTGTGCTGCAAACACCTGTTCTGTTTCTTCATCCATATAAACAGGCCTCAGAAGTGTGCACTAAGCAACTCTTCCTGTGGTACTTCCAGTGGTGAGTCCACTTGAATACAACATATGCCACTATTTATAAACTTCTACTGCAACCCAATGAAGCATATTATTATACAGCACTATCACACAACTGTTTTTCTTTGCATAAAAATAAAAAATAAATAGGAACAGAATCACATAAAAATAAAAACCACAGAAGGCAACGGGCCAGATATTCAAAGCTGTGCTCCGGGGCTAAACTAGCACTGCCCAGCAGGCAAACATAGCCTGGAGCAAAAAGCAAGCTATATTCAAAAGGAATAGCCAGGAGCAAAACCTGCTGAATATAGCAAACAAAGGAAGTCGGGCAAACAGGGCCAGGAATGCAAGCAAAAATAGCCCAGGAATAAGATAGCACTGAATATGGCAACAGGGAAGTGCACAAATCCACTGCAGCCCATTAGACACTAAAGAAAGCTAGTGTTGCAGGTGGAGAGCATTGTGTGTGACTGCACAGAGATGTCTCACATCCACTGCAAACAACAATGTAAGCCACACACTGCAGAACTGTGCTATGTTGACGTGCGGCTTCCCCATGCTAACCTGAGTACACAGTGCTAACGCATTAGCCCAGTGCAAGCTGAATAGCCCGGGGCAAATGGGAGCCATATTCAAAGCTCCCATGCAAATGAGCCTACTTAGGTAATCTGTGGGCAAACAGGTACATTTGCATCTCATTATCTGCTGCTTAGCAATCAGTACCATGCAGTTTGCCCGGTGCTACTGCATGGAGCACACAGCGCAACCTATTGGTCGGAATGGTAGTACAAGCTGGATGCAGCAGGCCAAGGCATGCCCACAGCATTCCCTGTTGGTCGGCAGGGAAGTACAGGCTGGAAGCAGCAGGAACTGTGTGCTGGCAGGCACAAACAGAGCAGACATCCTGCCCATGCAGCACTGCAAGCTGTACAACATAAGGTATGAATATAGGGAGAGAGAGACACGGAGGGAGTGATACCTATGTATCACATAGCTAGATATACAACTGATATACACACACACAGGCATTATATATATATATATATATATATATATATAGATATATATATATAGATATAGATATATATATATTTAGAGAGAGGGAGAGAGAGAGGGAGATAGTCACACACATGTCCACTGGCCATATGTGCCCTTGTAGATGCCTCACCCAACAACATAGGCACCCTACGGCAGGTGTTGGTGGAACACAGTGGGGGTCCCATGAATGCATGGGACAAGCTTAAGGCACGCCTGGTGGGGGTGGATGGACATATGCTGTAGACTACTAGGGTGTGCAGCATATCCATACGGTAGGGACCTGGGCAGCCTGGCTGGTCCAGGCTGTCCGCCCTGTCATCATGGTCCCATTCCCTGTTGCCATGTGTGCCTGTTGCACACCCTTGTAGTCTAGTGGTACCCACCAGCACATTTCCAGACTCCAATCCCCGTACTTTCACATATATCCCTGGTAGTCTAGTGGTGCCCTCCCAGCATGTTTCCCGACCCCGATCCCTCTATTTTCACATAGATCCCTGGTAGTCTAGCGGCCCCCCCAGTACGTTTCCCGACCCCAATCCCCGTATTTTCACATAGATCCCTGTTAGTCTAGCGGCCCCCCCAGTACATTTCCCAACCCCGATCCCCATATTTTCACATAGATCCCTGAGATAGTCTAGCGCCCCCAGCAGCACACCTCACATCCCACTCAGCAGACATGAATGGGGCTGGCGACTGGCTCAGCCCTTCCTCACACCACCATGGCCAGCCATGGACTGAGGAATTAACGAGCTGTACTGTTCAATACAGCTCGTTCATTCCTCAGTCGGAGGCCAGCCATGGTGGTGTGAGGATGGCTGAGCCAGTCGCTGGCTCCATTCATGACTGCTAGGTGGGATGTGCGAGGGCAGCGCTGCTGGGGGGGCCCCTAGACTACCAGGGATCTATGTGAAAATAAGGGGATTGGGGTCAGAAAACGTACTGGGGGGACACCACTAGACTACCAGGGATCTATGTGAAAATATGGAGATCGGGGTTGGGAAATGTGCTGGGGCTGGGGGCACCACTAGACTACCTGGGGTAATAATGTTTGTTATGGGAATGGGGTCAAATAGGTGCTGAGAGGGTATACCTGGCTTATTAGCGCTTGCCTTAAGAGCAGCTTTTTCGGCGAAGTAGTGCCACGCCACAGGTTGCGCCAATACCCAGCACGCACTCTGCTTTTGAATATGCCAGTGCACTGGCATTCAGGGACCCTCCCCTCTGTCCCACCCCCTGCTTTCATTTTGGTTTAGTGTCAGTGCTATCACCTAGTGCCAGCGCTAAAGGTGTTTATCAATATTGCAGTCGGGCTCAAGGTCGGCGCTCGTTCAACGCAATGGCTTTGCACCCAGCGCTGAGCTCTGAATATCTGGCCCAACTAGTTTTTCTAAACACAGAACATTAATTATAGCAAATCATGTTATCTTGTTATATAAATAAAAAAATCATATTTATAAAAGAAAAGGATTTTATATTACCACTACCGTCATATTACCATTTACTATTTAATATATAAAACACATAGAAATAAATATATAAATTTGATAAAATAGATAATAATATAAAGTAATAATCATAATATAGAAATATCATTGTAGAATCTCTGGCTGTGCAAATGAGACTATTGTAGATAGCAAGCGGTAAAGTGGAACGTCAGATACTAAACATGAGTATCAAGGTGTCTGGTCAAAACCATGACAGCAAATATGTGTAGTCAAAAGCCATGAAGTCATAATAGCACTGCACAGTTTCGGAGTTAGTATATTTAATGTAGCATGATTTTGGACAGTGCAGTTTTGAACTGACTGCGTGGTTATTGGCACGCTGTTTTTGACTGCGTATTCTTGACATAATGCCGAGTATCAACAGTCCCAAGCAGTTTTGACAGAGAACTGGTCTGGGTGGCTGGAGGCTATAGGCCTAGGAAAGAGGACCTTGAAGCACAGCAAGGTTGAAGTCTCCTCTTCTTCTAGAGGAACTGTCCAGACTGTAGTGTATAGTGAAAGTGTGGACAGTACTCCAGGTTGCAGTAGCACCCAATTTATGCAGCTGACACATTCCTGAAATAGCAACAGAAGTGGCCATGCCTCTGGTTGAATGGTCACACACAGCCCCAGGTCATTCTTTACCATACTTCCTGTAACAAAACATAATACAGTTGGCCAACCATTTGGACAGGCACTGTTTATAAAACGGAATGCTCGCTTTTTCAGGGGCAAAGGAAACAAAAAGCTGTGAGGACTTCTTGCAGTTCTTTGTATGATAAACATAATACAGTATCTGAGTTTTATGTGCACATCTAAGGTGTGGAGCAATGCTTCCTCTGGATTGGCATGCTCATGAAAATAAACTGGTAGGTGGATAGTTCGATTCAAAGTAAACTCCAACACTACTTTAGAAAGAAACTTAGGACTGGTCCAAAAAGACACCTTGTCTTTGTAGAAAATCAAATAAGGAGGCTCACACATAAGAGCCTGGAGCTTGGAAATCAGCCAGACAGATGTAATAGCAACTAAAGATAATGATTTCCATGACAGAAAGCATGGCTCCCAAGTTGTGTCTGGCTCAAAAGGAGCCAAAAGTAAGTTTCTCTAGAACAAGATTCAAGTCCCAAGATTGACTGGGTAGCAGATGAGAAGCTTTAAGTGAAGAATACCTCTCAAGAATGTACGGGACACCTCCAGTTGGGATACTGTATGGCCATCAATAGGTACATGGAGGCCAAAATGGCAGCCAAGCACACCTTAGTGGAAGAGTATTTTTATTTTCATTTCATTTTTATTTTTATGGCTGTGGGCAGAGCCTACACTTATCTTGTTGTCTGTAGATGGAAAAATGGAGTACTGTGGAACACTTTTTTGGAGTTTTCAGTGTAGCCCTCCACATCTACAAATCACTATGCCAACTGAAATAAAATACTCCCTTCCTTCTGTTTAGAGTGTTGGAGACATAACTCCAAGCTGCTTATCAGATGTCCATTAGAAAACAGAAACAGCTTGTTAAATATTGGTTGCCTATTAAACTGGAGATTTGTTTACCCCCTTTGAAATGCAACAACTTGCACATTTAAATAGTTAGCATTTAAACATTTTCTTGCTACTAGCTTCAGTTGGGCAGGTATTGTCTTTCAAAAAAGAGTCATTCCCTATAAATGTCACCCTTTCCCAGCAACAATCTAAAACTATTTACAATGTTTTTTTTTTTAACCTGTTAAACTACTATTTGATAAACACTGTCTCAGACATATGCAAGGGCTTCTGTGAACTATCCAGGTTAAATATATAGCAATCAGCAGGCAGTTTTTATTATGCTTTTTGGGAAAAATATATTGAGCTACAGCAAACACACACACTCACTGTACACACCATCATCATAGCCACAAAATTCAAAATAAATTCTGGAATCTAATAAGTTATAAAACGATAACGAAACTGCTTGTTTATGTCAGTGAACACAGTGAAGTTCAGTTTACAGTAGATTTCCTTTTAATATTTCTTATCCTATATTTTGTATCCTGGATAGTGCAGGGGAGATGTGTCATAAGGATCTTCATTTACACATTTTTGCACTGTATTTACTCAGGATGTCCCAGATTAAGTGCAATATCTTGTTTTCAGTGGGGTCATGATTTTACAATTTTTATAATGTATTTATTCAGGGTAGCCTAGTCCAGATGTAAAATATTGTTTTCAGTGTGTTCTCATTTGACATAATGCAGCATAATATTGTGTGATGTAGAGCCCCACTGAAAATAAGGGTAGCCCCATGTAGAGTGCTTATTATTGATCACTGCACTTTTGCATGACTCAATAAAAACACTCTGCATGACAGCGAGTGGTGCAATATGTCGTTAGATCCTGTACAGCGAGTATAGCAAGGAGCTGTATTCACAAAAAGAATATAGGATCCTGTTTGGCTGATTCCAGCTGAACTGCTCACATAGCATGGTGGTATACACCACTGCTTGTGATGTGAGCAGACCCATGGTCCACACCCCCCTTGGAGTTGGTTATTTTAGTTTGGGAGGTGTTTCTTGTGTGCTCTTTTAAAGTATTGTAGCGATCGTCACTATTTGCGATGGTCGGTACAATATCCATCACCCTTTTGACCATGGGCTCTTATGTATTTGCTTTATGTGATAGGCAGTCTTTCAGACTCACCTTTATCACATAAAACTGAATCAAGATGCCATGTCTTCTGTGAACTATCCAGGCTAAATATATAGCAATTAACAGGCATATTCCAAGAAAACACATTGTAAAAATGTGTAA
Organism: Neoceratodus forsteri; assembly: GCA_016271365.2. Taxonomy (NCBI): domain Eukaryota; kingdom Metazoa; phylum Chordata; order Ceratodontiformes; family Ceratodontidae; genus Neoceratodus; species Neoceratodus forsteri. Next base: position 922,321,591 of record CM057455.1, on the reverse strand, counting down.
AAGGAAGACCACATTGAAACTGCCTCTCAGTAGATCTACATTGTGCAAATTCATTAGAAATAATGGGCAAACACATCCCAACAGCTCTCCACAGCTATATCAGCTCTGACCAGAACTTGTTTATACAGGAAAGACATGTGTGCAAAACTGACCATTTTCACAAGCAACCACTGACAGAAAAAAACACAAAGTACATGGAGGGCATAAGTTATGCAAAGAAATGAAAAAAAGCAGATCAGGGCTTCACAGAAACACAGTCATGGTTACAATAACATTGATAAATGCAATAAAACCTAAATTATCTAGGGTTCAATAACATCTGTTAAGTGCAATCACACACACTTTCTAGGAGGTATTGTTTAAGCCTGAGTTTAAACAAACCAAAGGAGAGTAGGGGAGTTGTTGAACAGTTTTGCACCCCTGAACGATAGGGAGTGCTGGCCTTGAGTAGTGTGGCAGAAGGGGACTGTTAAGGATTGACTGGAGTTAAGTGTAGTGGTATGGGCATAGGAAGGCCTCCTGAAGATGGAGACAATGCTATAGGGAAGGTGGCCATGGAGGATTTAAAAAAAAGTTCGGATTTTACTGTTTAGTCTGGTTTCAAATGTTAGCCAGTTCACAGCCTTTTAGAGGTTCCAGTGATGGGTACTTCTGGGAAGGCCAGTGACAAAATTAATAATGTTTTGATAAGTAGCCCTTAGTCTATTGAGATTTCTTTGTGAGCTAGGGGGCAATAAACTAATGCCCCATAATTGATTAACAGCAGTACAAAGCTGTTAGCTACCAGTGCCCTTATTTGAGGAGTTAGTAATCGATTCACATGCAAAAGTATCCCTAGCCTTTGGTGTTTCTTTGTGATTAGATGCCTGATATGGTATTCAAAGGACAGATGGGGATCAAGATAAACACCACGGTATTTAAATGCTGTGACACATTCAATAGGGTTGCCATTACTGTCTTTTAATGTGAAGTCAATTCAGTGGTCTTTCTGAAACCTGAGAATAATATGGACTTCGTTGTTTTTTTTTTTTTGCATTGAGAATCAGTCCCTGGGAGGAGAACCAGGTGTGAAGTTTATTAAAATTGTGTTGGAGTTTGTTTAGGAGGGCTAAGGGACTCTTGTCCCTTCAGAAGAGTGCAGGATCATCAGCATAGAGGATTAACTCAGTGTAGCTGCATATATGAGGAAGAGAAATTATGGTAAGTGAGAAAAGCAAGGGACCTAAGATAGAACCCTGAGTTACCCCATATTTAATGGGGCAAGAGTCTGAGTAAAGATCCCAATCATTGTTTTATTTGATCTTCCACTAAAATGATTCCTGAACCAATTCAGTACCTCCTCAGAGAAGTTTAGATGTGAAAGTGTGGTAAGGAGTTCCTGGAGGTCTAATAAATGGAAGGCCTTTGTGATGTCTACAAACACTGAGCCTATGCGAATCCTTCATCATTGGCCTTGTTGATAAAGGTAGTGAGTTTAACAGGCTGTCTCTGTATTGTGGCCAGTGGTAAAACCATGCTTGGATTCAGTGAGTAAGTTATGGGAATTCAGAAATTCCGTAGTTTGATCAAGGACAATTTTTTCCAGAATTTTGGAACGGGCACTGAGAAGAGAAATAAGTCTAAAGATGCTGATATCATTTTTGTAATCAGATGTGTGAAGGGGTTTTATGGTGTCATTTTTCCATTTGCTTGGGGAAAACACCTGTACAAAGTGAATGGTTGAGAATATTGGTAAGAGGAAGAGCTATGTGTTTACCTACCAGCTTGAGGATTCATAAGTCAATAGCATCAGAGCCCAGACTGGGCCTAGGGTCATTATTTTTAATGTAGTCAAACACTTGTGAAGGTGAGAGGGAGTGAAAATAAAATGTTGGGCAGTTTGTGACTGACATGGAGCTGTTAAGGGGAGGGCAAAGGGTATCTTTGGAACAGTATGCCATGGGTTGGGGAACTATGGGTCTGTATTTGTCTAGGTCACCAAAGTGACAGTTAAATGGGTTAGCAACCTCTCTGGACTCGTTTATGAGTCTGTCATCCAAGTTGAGGGAAATGTGTTCTTCTTTTGTTCCCCTTCCCAACAAATGGTTTATGGTTTTCCAGGTGAGGTATGAACTGCCCCAACCACAGTGTTTTTTTGTCTCTAAGGAAACTAACTTTAGCAGTATGGACAGCTGTTTAACAATTATTTTGAAGTGTTTTATATTGTTGCTGGAGATTGGGGAGTTTTGATTTTTTGTGAACAGACCATACCATGTCCCTCTGCTGCATAAGATTTAAAAGATCAGTAGTGATCTATTAATTCCATTATCTTTTGACTCTGAGCCTTTTTAGAGGGCTGAACTTATCTTATATGCTAAGGAAGGTATTACTAAAGGAGTCTAGAGTATTGTCTATATTTTCAATGTTGTTGGTAAAGGACCAGTCTGTGGCTCCAATAACTTTCGCAAAGTCATTAATGTTCACTTTTTTCAATCATCTGCAGAGAATGAGCTTTGGTTGTTTCTTGGGGTATTTTGCAGACCAGTGACAATAAACAGCACTGTGATCACTGATGGAGTCAGGGAGAGGTCAGCATTTGAAAGGGACAGCAAGTACTTTAGAATGTGATTCACTGAATGAATGAAGGGATCCAAGTTACGGGAAGCTGTCTACAGGGCAAAGAACTTCCACTTCATGGAATAAGGTGGAAGGTTTTTTAGTAGCCATCAGAACTTCATCCACCTTTGGGGACACTCCAGATCTTGCAATGGCTATGTATTCAGGATTCAGGAATGAAGACATAGTGACATGAGATCTGGATGGAAGATGGTTCCCTGTTCCTGTGAGACCAATCCTTTGCACAGAGACAAGGGTATGTAAGGTTGCACTGCAAGCTGCTGTAGCAGGGCAAACCAGATTTGACAAGGCCAGAAGGAGGCCACCAGAAGTATGGTAATACCTTCCATCTGAAGTTTGATTAGCACCCTCTGAATCAGAGGAAAGGAAGGGAAGGCATAAAAGGGACCTCCCTTTCCAAGACAGGGACAGCGTGTCTCACCAGAAAAGTCCAGGCCCTGGAGACAGTGATCAGAAAAGTATCAGTTTTGCATTACGTTGGCATACAAAAAGGTGCAACTCTGGATGACCCCCACCTGTCGAAGAGGTCTTCTACTATGGAGGTCAGCAGCTCCTACTTGTGCATTCAAGACTGTGACTGGCTTAGCCTTTCTGACAGGATGTTTTGGATGCCTGGAGCATGGACAGCTGACATTTCTAGACCGTGTTCTAGAGCCCAGTACCAGACTCTAATCACTTCATGGCACACAGGGTATGAGCAGGTCCCCCCACTTGTTTATGTAGTGTACTACACTGATATTGTCCATCTGCACCAGCAGATGAGCTTCAGACAGATGGTTCTGGAAGGCTTGCAGAGCATACAGAATTGCCCTCATCACTAGGATGTTTACGTGGTGGGAGGTCTCAACTCTGGTCCACATCCCTTGAGTCTGATGAGGTCCAGATGAGCCCCCTGCCTATCTTCAAAGCATCTGTGTTGAGAATTTGCTGAGTTGAGGGAATGAGGAAGGGAACCCCTTTCAATAGGTTCTTGGGTTCCATTAACCATTGAAGCACCTTTTTGATGGGGGAAGTGACTAGAACCTGCTGTTCTAGATCATTGGTGTATTGACCCCATTGGGCCCTTAACATTCATTGAGGAATCCTCTTGTCCAGCCTGGCTAGGGGTACCGTGACAATGGTGGCAGCCATCAGACTAAACAGCAACAGGAACATTCTGGCAGTAACATACTTGCTGTTGTAAAGCAGCTGGGCCTGAGCCATCATGCATTCTGCCCTGTCCTGGGACAGGAAGGCAAAGCCCTGAGCCGTGTTTAGTATTGCTGTTGTGTACTGCAGCCAATGACAAGGGGTCAAGACTGACTTGTACAGATTAACCATGATCCTTAGTACATTGAACAGCTGTCTGGTATGCGATAGGATATGGGACAGTTGCTCCCAGGACTGTGCTTTGAGCCACCAGTCATTGAGGTAAGAGAATATGTACAGTCCCTCTTTTCTGAGACCTGCTGCCACAACTGCCAATCATTTTTCTAAATACCCATGGCACAGATGACAAGTCAAAGAGCAATATCTTGAACTGGTAGTATTCCTCCTGGAACAGGAACCTGAGGTACCTCCTGTGGGATACACAAATCTTGACATTCAGGTAAGCATCCTGCATGTCCATGGAGCATATCCAGTCCCCTTGTTGCAGAACAGGCAGCAGGCTTTACAGAGTGACCATCTAGAATGTCTTGTACTGAATATAGAAGTTCAGCTCCCTCAAATCCAGAATGGGCCTAAAGTCCCCTGTGGACATTGAGACTAGAAAGAAATGAAAGTATAACTCCATGTTCCTTTGATCCCAGAAAACTGATTCTATGGCCCTCTTGCACAGCAAGGTATGCAGTTCCTCTAGTTGTACTGGTATGTGGCTTGAAGGATATGTAGAAGGAATAGCTGGAAGTTCTGGGGATAATTCCAGAAGTTCTAGAGTGTGTCCCTGTTCTATCAGATGCAGGACACAAGCATCTGTTGTAACCTCTCTCCACTGGTCCAGATGGAAAGAGATACCACCCTCTACCACTTCCCCTGAATAGTCTACCAGAGGGTGGAGTTTCAGCAAGCAGTCATGCTGAGACAGATCCATCAGGCTGCACCTCCTCCAGAGACCTTTGTGCAGGCACCTGAGGAAGAAGAAGAAGTTGGGGCTGGCAAAGCTGTTCTGCTTTTGCTATGCTGTCTTCTGATTTAGGCCTATTGGTAGCCCTTTGAAAGGGCACCTTCTGCCTAAATTTTGGTTGTGTATGGTAGAGGAAATGAACTGACATACTGTAAGGGTCCATCCTGAGTCCTGCAGGTGAGAAAGAATGTTCTGCACATCTGCCTGAAAGATAATGTACCCTCTGAAAGGGGTGATCTGGATGGACTGCTGAACATCCGTAGCAAATTCTAATACCCTCAACCAGGACTCATGCAGATACAAACCACTGCTGCACTGGCTGATGCATCAGAGGCATCATAAGTAGATCTTAAAAGATGTTTCTCCCATGTCAGCCCCAGTCTGGAGAACTTTAGTATCTCCTGATTCTAGGTACCCTGTGGGAGGGCATGGGTTGCTACTTCAGCCTTCCCCCAGATGGTATTCTGCTATTTGACCATATGTGCCTGGTAATTTTCTATTCTGAGGCCCAGTGTGGCAGAGGCAAAGAATCTGTTTCCCATGAGATCCAGTCTTCTCGATTTATTATCTGGGAGGAAAGAACTGAGATCATTAAGTCTCTTAGACCTGTCATAGGCTGCATTTATCACAACCAAGTCAGTTTGAGGTCGATTGGTAAAAAAAGGCTTCCCTGAGGGAGCCAGGTACAGTTTGTCTGCCTTTCTGGTCATGGCAAGGCTCAAGCTTGGTCTGTGTCAGGCAGCCATAGTGGCATCCTCTATGGCAGCCAATAGAGGAGGAGGAATTACTAGAGGGTGAGATTAGTAGTTCCAGGAATTCTACCAGGTTTCTCCTGGTGATGTCTTGTTCACAGCATCAAACCCCATTGCTGTTTGGAGCTGTTTCATCATGAAAATGAAGGAGAGGTCCTCAGGAGTGGACCTAGGAGTATATAGAGTACTGTCCTCACTCCTGGAGGAAATGGTGAAGTCAGACCCATCAGGCCTCCCCTCCTTATCTTCCTCCTCCTCTTCTTCCCCTTGAGGGATGAGGTCAGGATGGTATTCTTGTTCCTCATTGATGGGCTCTGAAAGGGGCAAGGAAGGAAGAGAGGACATCAATGCCCTGCGGCAAGCAGGAAGGGTCAATGAAGCAGGCAGCAACATGATGGCTGGTCTTGTAGGGCCCCCTCATCATTGTGTCTAGAGGTGGTGCAAGGCACTGGAGAATCTCCTAAAAGGAGGAAAGCACCATCTGTATGTCGATGTTGGGCTGCATTACAGGAGCACCTTGGAACATGCAAGGGAAAGGCTGGAACACTGATACTGATGGAGTGGCCTGCATCATTGACATGGGTAGCTGGAGCCCATACATGGATGGGCTGGCACTGGCCATAAGCAGTCTGGTGGAAGCAACTGCCAGTAGACCCTGAGGGAGGGGTCTGAGTGGTAGGGCTTGTAGTGTCAACAGGAAGGGCTGGAACCTCAATGTCAACTGATTACCTTGCAACATTAATGGGGGTGTCAACAGCCCCAATGCCAATGGGCCATCACCGGTGATGGAAGGACTGAAGGAACTCATTGCCAACGTGGACACTGTGGAAGCAAGGGATTAGGTGGCAGGATGCGTTGTCACTTAGGCGGATAACGATACTCCAGTGGTTGGCATCAAGCAAAGCGATGTCTAAGAGCATACTGGGGAGATTTATTCATGCTCTGTTCCCTCTCCCGGTGTTTGCATTTCCCTGAGGACTTATCCTGGCCCTTGGAGGAGTGAGAAACTGAGGATGAGGCTGATGAAACAGAGGAGCGTCTTCCCTGCAGCTCCATTTCCATCCTGGCTACCTTCTGGTCTAGCAAGAAAGACTACAGGGCTTTCTGACTTTGTTGTGCCAGATAGCTTGAATGAAGCTGAGCAAGATCTCACAAGCCCTAACATTGTGGGCCTCTCCAAGACAGTGGACAAAGGTATTGTGGTTGTCGTTACTGTAAATTTTTCCACTGCACTCACAGTATTGAAAGAGTTTCACAGAGTTGGTCATTCTTGACAAACACAATGATGTGAATCATTTTAAAAATAAAGTGATAACTACTAACACAAGAAAGTAATAAAAGTTAGAAAAGTAAGAAAAGTTAAAAAATTTGGTGATCGACTGTAGTGACAGTGTGTTCATGGAGTACAGTGAGTATGGTTGATGGCCAGAAAAGAATTGAGAAGGGTGCGACTCACGTTTATATGTTACATAGGATGTTGATGTCTGACATCATGATGATCGGCCCCTAGTAGATTGCTAGCTAAAAAGTTTCAGTGTGGTCCTGGTGCGTGATGGCTATAGTTCCATAGGAGTGGTCTGATGAAAGAGATATCTTCAAAGTAGATCTGAAGCTGTCTGTGGCCCATTTCTGTCACCCTTAGTTCTGTCCAGGCTTCTACTTTGAGGTGGTGGCTGTGCCACCAATAGATTCCAGTACAATCCCAGGTAAGGTTCTGTAGAAAAAAATCACAGGTAGAAAGGAGGCACTTAAGGTTAAATGATGTCTGCCTTAATCTTTTTCTTTCAGTTTTGTGACATTTTTGCAGATATAAACTGGAGAAACCAGGAGCAGAAATTCCCAACACTCCTAGGCAAAAGAAAGCTTCTTTATTATGAGGTAGGCCTTTTAGAGTGACCAAGCTCTTAAGTAGTATAAAACATAATTGCAGACCAGTATCAAATCATTAAATGCAATTCATTTAGATCATTTACAAGGTGTGCAATACAGTATAACAAATAACAGCCAAAATAATTTAAACTAATTGAAAAAGGAGAGCAGTTGATACCTAAAACAGTCCCTTTCATCCAACTTGGTAAAGGTGCAAACAACATGAAGTATAACTTTAATTACAAAAGTCAGGCACTCACCACCTTGTTATAAAACACTCTGGCTTCAAATATTCAAAAGTGCTGAAAAAAAAACACCTTTATTTCATGTTTAATACTTGTTAAAAAACAGATGACCCCCTCATGCCTGATGTGTTTCAGACATGGTGGTGAGTGCCTGACTTTAATGTTTTAAGATTACCTTTTTGCTGCCTGCTCCACCAGCCCGGTGCAGATTATTTTTTGTGCGGTATGAATTATAACTTGCAATGATACCAATTCTGATGTCTGACTCCTGTGAAGAAATGCTGAAGGTGATATTTGAAAAGATTTTACAATAGCACTTCGACAGCGCTAGCACTGACATCCCCTACAGCAACAGCTACCATGCCAACTGTTGGCATTGTAGCTTTGGGAATGTCGGTGCTTTCTATCAGGGGTTGTGCCCCCCAACCCCCCGGTCTCTAGGATTCTAACTCTGAGTTAGAGTTGGACCTGGGGGGGGGGTGCTACACTGGGAAATGCACCACCGGTGTCTTCTGCACACCAGCCCAGTGACTCGCCACAGACAGGCGATTTCTGTTGTTGTGCTAGTGTTCGTTGTGGTGGTGTCAGCCTTGTGCTGGCACACCATTTGAATTGCCTCAGAAATAACTTGTTAAGAAACATGTACTTCGACATTATATAAGAAACATCCAGTTACATGACACATTCACTGAGCATTTTAACTCATAACCAAAAACAACCTTAAATTAATTAACTGAATTGCAGTGTTGTATCAATTACTTTGTTTAGTTTGAACTTATAAAGATGTGTAACTGGGAAATAAGGCTAACAATATGTACTAAACAAACACCAATCAACACTAATGTAAATAGAAATGAAAAAGGGAAGGGGGAAATTGTTTAACCAGGAAAGGCACACTAAGCCAAAGCTTGTTTCCAGGTGCTACCTGGGAGCACAGGAAGTTAAATGACTTGCTTAGGGTTACACAGAATGCAAGTGGGGGCTGATGGGATACAAATCCAGGTCCCTAGGTTTGTAGTTCAGGGCCCTTAACCACTGCATTATACTGCCTCCTAGAAAAAGAAAGAACCAACAAACAGATATCAAAATAAGTGTAAAGTTAGAAAATAACTGAACAATGAACACTAAAAAAAAATTACCACCACAAAATTAAAAAAATATTGACACTTTTAAAACTCTGAAAAATGAAGAGAATAGAGACACTAGTTACTAGGTCAAACAAATACACTATGAAACCAGAAAGAAAAAAAGCCCAGTGAAAAACAATTAAACTTATAATGAAAGTAAAAATAAAACAATAAAGTTACAAGGGGGAGGTCTTTAGCAGGTGTAAAAGGGATAAAAGAAGCAATGCAGGAATTAGATAAGTTGTGTGTTAAAAGTGAACTAAGGGGAAAAGAAAAAATCTTGTTTGTCACAACTTTGAACTACTGTGTCTGGTAAAGATTATGTGTGACATGATCATCAATAGTCTGTAACAGTAAAATTAATTTGGCACTTATCTAGTGGTGTAAATTAATAATAATAATTACTATTGTTAAAGTGCTGTACGCACTGGTCCTTGAACAATGTAAGCAGATATATATGTATGGGTTTGATGAAGACAACACAGGAAGAAGCCAGGCTTCTAGCCAGCATGACATACACAAATAGAATGAAATAACAGAATGGTAACCCTATGAGGACTGGAGAGGCTAAAAGACCTGAATATTTATACAGTGGAAAACAGAAGGGGGGGGGGCATGATAGTCACATACATACCTCATAAGGTTAAATAAGGTACAGGAGGGATCAATGAACTCAATAGCTTCCTCCAGAGCTTGAGTTCTCTAACTCCCCATAGGGAATCCATCCTTCTTGGAGATTTTAATCTAAACCGGCTGAGCTGCCATTAGCCTGACTATGTAGCCCTGTTAAAGCAGCACAGCCTGGTTCAGGTGGTAACTCTCCCCACCAGAATAAATCTCTGCATGACCACTCAGACTCTACTGGATTGGATCCTCATAAACAGGGAGGACCATGCACTGCACGCTGGCACCATGGCTGACTCTATAAGCGACCACTCACAGACTTATCTCCTGTGGTCCTCCAAATTATAGCGCCCTCCACCTAAATACCTACTCTCAGAAACTTCACCTGCCCAGACCCCACACATCTCAATGAAGTGACCCAGTCCTTGGACTGGTCTATGCTTCTTTCTTCCACTGATGCAGCCATAGCAGTCTCTACATTCACTCAGACACTACTAATCATCCAAGATCGCTTTTTCCCTGCCACAACCAGGTGAGTCAGGGGAGGGAGCTCGTGTTGTGTCTCCAAGGACTTCCTTACCCTTATGAAGGCCAGAGATCATGCCTGGTCCACTTACAAAACAACCCCCTCTCCTGCCCTCTTGGATGCCTACAGGTGTTTGAGAAATAAATGTAAGCAACAGGCCAAATCTCTGAAACAGACCCACTTTGGCAACCTACTAAAGACCAACCTCAGGGACCCAAGGAAATTCTGGGACTTTATTATCTCACTTCTAAACCCCCGCTCTAGCAACACTGCCCCACATCTAAACTCACAGGATGGGCTGCGTTCCAACCCTCATAATGTGGCCAGTGTCTTTAATTGCAAGTTCACCAACCTATCTAGGTACCTAAATAAACTCTCAATGGTCCAACCACAAAGCCAAGCCCCATATACATGATCCACTACCATCCACACCCAGCCCTGCAACTCACCAGCAACCTCCCCTTTCTACTTTAAAGCCCTCTCCATATGTGAAATGATTAAACTACTCAAAGGTCTACCTAACCACGGTTCCCCTGGAGCTGATGGCCTATCTCCTGTATTCCTCAAGCAGATAGCCCCGCTCATTGCCAAGCCACTTACCATCATCTTTAACCTTGCTCTTTCCACCTCCTCAATGCCTGACTCATGGAAAACAGCCAAGGTAATCCCCATTCTCAAATCAGGTGACCCCAAATCCACCGATAATTACCGTCCAATATCCATCCTCCCTCATCTTAGTAAATTACTCAAGAGAGCAGTTCACAACCAGCTCACTGAGTACTTAGGCAAATACATCCTCCTATGTACCCAACAGTATGACTTTCACAAAAACCATACTGCCGCCACTGTCCTAGCCCTTCTGACTGACCACATCCTCTCTAACAGGGAAGATGGTAAAGCCACCGGGGCAGTCTTCATTGACCTCTCTAAGGCGTTCGACATGGTTAACCATGCCCTCCTTACCTCCAAGCTTAGCCTCCTAGGCTGCTCTCATACAGTCACAAATTGGTTCACAAACTACCTTTCAGGCTGCTCACAAGTCATGTGATTTGGCCAAACATGCTCCTCCACACTGCCTGTCTCTGTGGGGGCCCCCCAAGGCTCAATACTGGGTCCCCTTCTTTTCTCCTTATTTGTCAACCTGCTTCCCTCTGACTGCCTCAAGTGCCTCTCTCTCCTGTATGCCAATGACCTGGTACTCTTCCACAGTGACAAATCCACGGCCTCAATCTTCTCAGTACTCTCTCTCAACTATGTAGTGGCCCACAATTGGTTCTCAAACAACCTACTCTTAGTTAATGCCAAAAAGACTCAATCCATGCTGTTTAGATCAAAGTCCTTCCTTGCTAAATCTAAAAACCATGCCCCTTAACCATTTCCTCCTAAGACGGACCAGCCATCCAGGACGTCAATACCTACAAATACCTAGGAGTACTGCTGGACCCTTCCCTCACCTTTACTGAGCATGTGAATTCCCTAGTTGGATGGTTCCACCAGAACCTAGGCATCACCTACCTTTTCAGGCAATACAGTATCTCACCCTTGAAGCCAGACTCGCCAAAGTCCAGGGTAATCTCCTCCCTATTTTATTATTATTTTTTATTATAATACAATTTTTTATTATCACTTGTTGGCTTTATGGTGTTTAGTATTATGGTTCCTGTTTGCTTTAATGAATGATATCTCTGTATTATAGAATAACAATGAATTAGAGTGCACTGTCACTTTAAGGATTAATAAAATGAAAGAGAGATCCTGAGCACTGAGACCCCACCTCTTGACAAAGAGTCCCAGAGTGGATACGAAGCACTGAGGGTGTTAGTGCTGTGGATTTGTTTGCTCCTAATGTGACGCTTTTGGTGTGCTTTATTTGGCTGTTGGAGTGCTTGCTTATTTGTGACTTACTTTTAGTCTCCTCCCCATCCTGGACTGCTGTTTGCCTATCTATGCAAGGACATCTGCTGCCACCATGGCCAAACTCACCGCTGCCTATAACAGTGTCTGCCACTTTGCATTACTGGCCTCTTTTCCCACCCACCACTGTACCTTCTATAACACCCTTGGATGGCTACCACTGCAAGGCCACTTTGACCTAGCCATCTGCTGCATGGTCAACAATGTCATCCGTACTGGTCTAGAATACCCCCTAACCTCCTTCCTGAAAACCCAAATGCTCCACCACTGCATCCTCTCAAACAATCCTCCCCCTTTAGTGGTTCCCAGGGTATTCACTAATATGGGTGGCAGAGCTTAGTCTGCAGCTGCCCCTTGCAATGTAACAACCTGCCGGCTGAACTCTGCTTCATCGACACTCACTCCAGTTTCAAGTCCCGACTAAAAACCTGGCTCCTGGCACTGTACTCCTGCTGTTGTTCCCAGAGGTTACCCACCTTCTTACGCTAATCACCTCCCATGCCATCAACTGTGTCTGCATCATTTATACTTTATAATTGCTGCGGTTTCACTGCCTTTTGCATACTGTTGTATATATTTACGTATGTTTTATCCTGTCTGTTTGTTTATATGTCATCCTGCATGCCCTCTGGACTTATATGAACATACCTTGTACAGATATTTGACAACTGCTGCTTGTATATAATCCATGTATATGTCATACTGTAGTCTAGCATTTCTTGGCCCTACATTGGGACTGTGCACCACAACTGTACATTGTTATTGCTGTTGTTGCATTGGTATGACTAATCTTGTACTATGTATTATTGCTACTGTATTCACTGCCACCTGAGCCATTGTGTTATGGCCCGGTTCATGCCTGAAAATGGTTCCTGGGATCAGTGCAATTACCTGGTTATCAAAGTCATAAATAAATAAATAAATAAATACATAAATAAATAAATAACTATTTTTCAGCGGAAAAGACTTATGAAAACAAGGGGACATGCAATGAAGCTGGCAGTGGGAAAATTTACGAGATGTGAGGAAGTGCTTGTTCACCGAAATAGTGGTGGATAATTGGAACTGTCTTCCAATGGAGGTGGTGGGGGTGAAACAATGGTGGGCTTCAAGCATCCATGGGATAGGCACAATGGAATCTTAGATGGGAATGGGTGGAGCCAGATATCAAGTTGGGTCTGAGGTGACAGGATTGGATAGGCAGGGGAAAATGGGCAGATTGGGTGAGCCAAGTGGTCCTTTTCTGCCACTAAATCTATGTTTCAATGTAACATAAAATAAAGCTGGGGAGTGGGAGTGGGAGAGAGTGGAAACAAAAATTTAGTATAACCGTATCAGAAAAGTAACCCAATCCAAATGTTGAGAATGCAGAGTTGGCCAAAAGAGCAAGGGGTTACTGAAGAAACTAAGCAGAAAACACACGCATAGAAGCAGGAAAGAAGTAAGCATCATATATAACAGGTCACATTATGGATAAATAAGGCAGATTTTTCAAAAGGACCTGCTCAAAATGCATCTGTCCATATTTTAAGAGCAGAAATGTGTCCAAACCTGTTGGAACATCTATTAGATAGCCTAATAGTGTCCAAGGTTTTTGACAGAAACAGATGCAATTGCATCCAAAACTGACACAATTGCATGCTGCATCTGGTTTGGACACAGCTGCATCCAGTTTTCTGCTGCAGACTTTGACTTTTTGTCATTAATTGATGCAAATCTGAAAAAAAGCAGCACGGCTGCCTACATGCAAGCTGATGGGTGTAGATACAAGTGCATCATGAATTTGCCTCTGTGTCCAACCCTTTAGAAAATCCTCCCCAAAATATTTTAGCAGTTCTTTAGCCTTGTACCTCATTTACAGGGTGAGTACATTCTCAAATATCATTTTTTTTACAAGAAGGGCATTAGATCTAGTTCCACACTGAGCCCATCTGGTGATAGGGCTCACAAATTAAAAATCCAATGGCTGTCCTTTCTAATTAGCTGTTTAATCGAGCTTCTACTCTTGGTAGCAGTAGCACACATTTAAGCCCTGGATTCAGCTGCTGTGTTTGCTGTTGAGATAATAGTTGACCTTGTCCTTGCAGTAGACACTTTGGGTGAAGATGCAGACAATGGTGTATGTTCCAACTGAGTTTATCAGACTTTAATGTTTCTATTATTGGTATCTAAATTTTTTTTTTATCTCGGTGGATTTTATGCTTCTCCAGAGTTTTGAGAAATTGTTTTTCTGTACATTCCTTTTTTCTTTGCATGTACATGTTTTGTTTAGCTCCTTATTGTATTCTATGTAAAAATAATCTTTTATACTTCCCACAGAGAGGGGCCAGTTGTTTGTTAGTAGTTTAGGTACACTCCGATCAATTTCTTAACTGAAGACCATTGCCTTGTTTATTTATTGTTTCCATGCCATGTCCTTAGTGGGCATTGGATTGTAGTGGTGCAACTATGCAACTTAATTGAGCCTGGGACATCTTTTTTTATTTTCCTACAGGACACCTTTTGCTGTTCATTAGTCCCCCCTAGAGTTGTTTATCCAACGTGGGCTGGGGCATATTGGTGAATTGACCTTCAAGTTAAAAGTAGGTGAGAGCAGACAATTCTACTGTGTTACCCTACTGGACCTTCCCTCCTTCTAGAATAATGACTGTTCTGGACTGTTAAATGGACTTTATGTTCTTTGTTGCTATGCCTCAAATTTCCATTCTGTACATTTCCAGTCAGGTCTGCATACCCATCTCTATCTGCTTTATGGTATGTTACTAGAACACATACAACTTTATAAATAAAAAGTTTTAATAAAAGCAAAATGCCTTTGGATCTCCTTGATACACATTAGTGCAATGCAATGCAATAGGGCTAAATTGCAATAGCCCTATAATGTTCCGGTCCACATTCCTTGAAAGCTTTTATCATGCTCTCTACATAGATTATCTCACAGTTGGACCAGTGCACTTATACTGTGTAAGAGGCTGTGCATGTGTTGAGTTGCTCAATTTCAAATGTCTAGTCAGATACCAGATGAGAAAGCTTTACTCTTTTCTCCAACCCACATGTATTACAACAGTGACATAGAAAAAAAACTATTTGTTTTTGGTGAAGCTATCTACTAGGTGTTACTATAGCCACAAAGTGGCTTTTTGATATATGTCAGAAAGGCTACATCCTTTACTGAATGTCACAAGGGGTGGTTGATGGCTGATCTGGACTAGGACAGGGTCTGCTGTTAGCACTGGACAAAACATCACAACTACTTTTTTAAGATAATTTGCCAAACAATGGCCCTTCATAATCAGATTTCTTGATTGTTGGTGTCAGGTATTCTGAACACTTTCTAGTGGCCAATGTTGCCAATGCCTGATTCAGGATGCATTGGCTAAAACCATGGGATATAAATCTGGACTGTATTTCTCCAGCTTGCACTTTAAAGGTTTCGGCATCAGAGCAGTTCATTTTTAAGTGGCACAATTGCTTCTAGGGAATGCTATTAACCAAGTGCCAAGGATGGGCATGTTGGGAGTGTAAAGTAGAGTTATCAGTTGTTTCCTTAAAGTACTCTAACATAATCAGTGGTACATCAAAGTTTTCTTTCATTTCAAGGTCCAAACATGTGACAGTTTCCTTACTCAAAGTTGTAGTAAAATGAAGACCAAAATAATTTTGGTTCAAATAGGAAACAAACTGTTCAATTTCAGCAAGTGAGCCTTGCCAGATGATGAGTAGGTCATAAGTGTAGTGACTATAGAAAACAATGTTGCAAAAATATGGGTTGACCATGGAGTCATAGATCCCCCACCAACCCATGAAGAGGTTGCTGTAGGAAAGACCATCAATGTGCCCATGGCTGTATGTTGAACCTGTAAGCAAAATGTTCTGTTAAACAGGAAATAGATGCAATGATCAGATCAACTGCATTCATAATACATTCCAGAGGCGTATCAGTCTCAAATGATTCCAACACTTTACCTCCTGCTGGTATACCCAGTGCATGTTTGATGGATGTTTTCTGTGAAGCAGCAACATTGATTGTGATCCAATGGTATGCTTCCAGCCAGACAACATTTTTCTAATTTGTTTGGAACATCAGTTGTATCCCTTAAATAAAAGAGAAGTTGGGGAATGATGTGTTTTTGATAATGGTCAATGAAGTGGGAGATATTGTTGGATAAAGAACCCTTGCCTGATTTGTACTGTTCAGCCTGACATGCAGAAAAAAGATGTAGCTTACCGTCCGAAGCTGGGAGACCTTCTGAACATGCTAAATCTGTTGAGGTTTCTATCTTTTTCACAGTAGGATTTGTAGGGTTTTTTAGGATTAGGGTTAAATAATCCCAGAAGTATTTTTATGTACAGTGTTGTAGGACCATCACTCAGAACAGTCAAAAACTAGTTGGACTAAGACAGTGTGGTCTAAAGTGTGGTCTAGAGGTTAGACCACTGAGCTGTGAGCCTGGAGATCCAGGAGACCGGTGACTGAATCCCACAACCACCACATGTACGTACACTGCAATCCTCAGCAAGTCATTTAACCTATCTGTGCTCTTTGGTTGCACCTAGAAATTAGTTTTATCTCAGTGTGCCTTTCCTGTACAAAAAATTCAAAATGAATCAATAAAAATGAAAATCACTCAAATAAATCAATAAGAATCAATAAAAAGAATATGTCCATGTCTTGTTTGACATATCACTCATCACAGTAACCCTTTGTATGTTACAGAGTTGACTGAATTTATAAAACATAGACTGCACTGAATTGCAACATTCTAAGAGACCTACATTGATTCAAAAGGTTAATGTTAATAGCTGGAAAACCTCATATACAGTAAAACAATAAAACTGTAAACAATAACAGCATTATACTATACTATACTATACTATACTATACTATACTATACTATACTATACTATACTATACTACTGTATGTGCAGTACAAATGTGTCACATTTCCCTAGCATTAAATGGGGCTGAGTTATAGGTGGTTAAACATTTCATTAACATTTAAATTTCATTTATTTCATTCTAATTTTAACTCAGATTTCTCTGCAGTTTCAAGATTAAAAGAACCACGCAACCTTTATATGTGTACAGAGTTTAAGTCTCAAGCCTCAGAGAGGCTGTGTACTAGGCAGTCAAACATGTTGCCAACATTGAAATGTCAGTTATTTCAGTTTAATTTTAAAGGCACTCATCGAAATGTTTAGAAATTTGGCAGGTATAAAGGTCCACACCATGTGTATGGTATATGTGTACTAATGTAACTGGGTTGCCAAGTGGTACACAGTTACTACCCCTGCCTTGTGTGTACATGCAAGGTTGAGGGTCATGGACTGGTTGTTTTGGACAGGGTGTTTGTTTCCAATGATTTCACAATATGCATGGTGCCTCCACCCAGAGTACGGTTTTGTGGGCCAGTTGACAGTTGGGTACAACCCTCTGGGGTGGTGTATCTACCCACCTCCCTTCCCAGACACCCACACACAGCAGTACATATTACTTAGCAGTTCAATACTAACTATGTAAATAAAGGAGATCTCTAATAATATACTCACTGATACAATTGGAAAGAAAACAATAAACAGTTTTATTTACAATAGGGGTAGGAGTAGGGAGGGAATACCTGGAATTGGGATATGGAGGATATGAGTATAGAGGGAATACCTGGAACAGGATACACAGAGGATTAGGCATTCAATTATAGGGCAGATAAAAGCAATGCAAGATAGTACCCTATAGACTTTGAACATTAATCAGTGAGCAGTGAACAACAATGCTCAACCTCCCACCAGCATGCAACCTGTGAATGCACAGACCTCTCCCATGTGGTACCAGACCACCTATCCCTATGCTGAAGTACCCCAGACCGATGCAGACCTGTTGTTGCCACAGGTAGGCTGGCGTTAGTGCACTTAAAAGTTGAAGACATGCATTGTAGCTTTAACTGTAGATATGAAATTTAACTGTGGCTTGCTTACAAACAATGTTTGAACAATTTTCCTGAGTTTTTCAGGACAGCCCTGCTTACTCATGATTTGGGGAACAGTCTATATGACACAAACAGGCTGGAACATTTCAGACACTCTGGGGTTCTTGCAACACTTTTGAGCTGGTTTTTGGCTATGTGGCAGCTTTCAGTTGCTGTCAGAGCACAGGAAGAGTGGGATTAGGGGAGCTCTGCTCACAAAACAGGTGAAGTGCACTATGGCACTGAGTGCAAGTGGCCAGTAGTGTAGAACGCTGTGTCATCCTCTCCTCATAAGTCATCAACCAACGATAAAATGACTGGGCACTTAGCCACAAACTATAAATGCTTTGATCTACAGTGAAGAAGAATAGGTTGAGACTAGAAGGAATGCCAAAAACCTACTTGAGTTTGGTATATTGCCTTCCAAACAAGATGTAAGGAGTTTAGCATCTGGAGTGCATCCAAAACAATCCAAACCACAAAAGAACCCAACTATGCTGACCCAAAGAACAGTGGCAGCACTAAACAAAGAAAACCTACCAAAAACATTGAAAACTTCACCGGGAGTCCAAATTACTGATTCTCTCCCTATGCCAGTATTTCCTTTATTCCAATCTTCTTGGAAAACAAGAAGGGTGAACCGGACTTGAGAACACTGCCTCCTCTCAAAGTTCTGCAAAAGGATAAGGCATTACAACATGCTGTAGTTCTAGAAAATATAATTTCAACCATTTTTGCAACCAGCGAGGACAAAGAAATCCAACCTCCACCTCCTATGCAAAAAAATCAAGGAGCGGTCATGGTTGAAATATCAGCTCCTCAGATTTCCCAGCAAAATGTGGTGGATACTACAAGACACCTTTCCCAGGCAAAATACAATGAACACGGGGGTAGGAAAAAACACTTTTTGAATTACCTTCCTCTGAAACTGAAACAATTGTAAAGGGTTCTGTTCTAAATAAAAAGGTCACTAAAAATTCTCAGTAAAACATAGACGGAGAAACATCCCCTGACTTAACAAATACAGAACCTCTATCAGTCACTTCCTTTGTACCAAGAAATGAAGTTGTAAAATCTGTGGCCCATATTGTTAAACAAATCATACCTGAAGTTGTCTTAAACGTCGCTGAACCCTGAAAAGGTGTAGTAGAACTAATACAGATAGACACAGCTAATATTTAGATTTCCAAAGAACTAACTGAGCAAACACAGGAATCAAAAAGTCCAAATGGGAGCCACACAACTGCAACTCCCACCACTTCAGAGGGAGCCACTGGTGGAGAGTGCCCTAACCAAACCTGTTCCCCCCAAAGCTCGGATCCGGATTTTTCTGATAATGACAATGAAAGTTTGGGGCAGGAAGATGATCAACTACTCCCATTTTGGGCCACAAAACTATTTGACCAAATGGCAACTTTATCTCATAGAATGGAATGGCTTTTATCCATGCAGGATAAACTGTACTCATATTACAGTAGCACACAAAATCTAGTTAAAAAAAACAGGAATTAAAAATGGAACATTTAACTTTTACAGACACAATAGCTCATATCCAAGAGGAAACTTTACTTTTGCCAGACTCCATTAAAAATATCCAGTTCTCCCAGTCCCAAGTGCAAGAAAAACTGTTGGACTTTGAACTGAGAGTGCAAATTAAAAATTTGTGAATAATTGGAGCTCCAGAACTTTAGGATACCCAGAGAACATTAGAGGACTCTTTCAAAATTATTGCACCTACATATCTTGATGCTGAATGGAAAAAAATTTAAATGGAGATAGACCGAATCAACAGGGGACTTAGAGCTCATCCAGTGGACAGTGCCCTCCTTAGAGCCATAATTTTAAAATTCATAAGGTCAAGGGAAAAAGACAAACTAATGTCAGCCATGTATAAGAAAAATTAATCATGGTCTTAGGAGTGCAAATCGCAATTTATAATGATTACCCACCCGAAATAGTAAAACAATGGAAACAGTTTGACAGGCTGTGTTCTAAACTCTGGGCTAAGGGGTGGAAATCTCTGTAATTTTCCAGCAAGACTGCGTTGTCCTGGACAATATCAGGCATACTTACACCTCCATAGATGAGGCAACCAAACACCTGAAGCTATAAATGCATAATTTATTCGAGTAGTTAATAACCAAAAAGTATTTTTGTTTACCCACAGTAACCATGTGTGTCCTACCGGACTAAGAACTCTAAAGTATTATTATATCTCTGCTTTATTTACAGGCTGGATAAATTCAACAATGTTGTTCCTGTGAAACAACAGAAACTTTCCAGTAACCTAGAAATTTGGTAGCATAAATCTGAGTTAACTGCAACTCGAACTTTAAAGAATATGGACCCAGGGTCTTTATATAAGTAATTAATACTCTATGTTAAGAAGTACTGAAAATATGGGATTTCTAGGTTTTAATTATTATTAATAACTAGATAATGTTTATATATAGTTTACTTAGTGAATTATACTACAAGGGTTATTTAATTAGATCTGCAAGGGTTATGGCTTAGGCACAAATAAGAATAAGTAACTATTTTGTATTTTTGATTTTTGAGAGGTGTGTGGGGGGGGGGGCTTTTTCCTTCCACATCAGGATATGGGAACATTTGCTCATAGGAAATCGAATATTTTCAACAAAAGTGACATTGTATGAATGGAAAATAAATGCATGACTTACTTCTTTTTGTTACAGGTACACATTTACTTTGGGGGGAGGGTGACTTGCAAAAAATAACTTAAGTTCAGATTTAAAGAAATATCGCTCAGGTTCAAGGACCCTATACATATTTAAATTCCATTAGATCCGCTCAACTGTCTGATATGTAAGACATATAATAAATCAATATGTCACATGGAAATGTATTAAACATCATATTCTTCAATGTCAATGAGATTAACACCCCCATAAAGAGGAATAAAATATTAATGTATGTAAAAAAAGTCTGGAGCAAATATAATCAGCTTCCAGGAAAAACATTTAGATGGAAATAAGACACTGAAACTAAAAAAGAAATGTATAGATGATTGATTCTATAGTATTGGCACAAAACAAAGTTGACAGGTGGTTATATTAATCAAAAAAGTATTGGATATTACTGTTTTAGATTATTATCAAGACAATGATGAATGTATTATTTTTATTAAAATACAAATAATCAGACCATTTTTGTTGGCTCCATGTATGCACCATTTACTGATTATTCTAAATTTCTTGCTACTCTCAGTGAAGGGTTTCAAAATCTTCAAGCCAATAAAATCATTATTGCTGGTGACTGGAACAAAATGCTCAACCCTGCTTTTGACAAAGTAACTACAGTAAACCCAATGCAAGCATTCTGGCTACAGCTCAGAAACTACTTGACTTCCTACATAATGAACAATTAATTGATATTTGGAGAATAAACAACTCCAATAATAGACCATATACTCATCATGATAATAAAACAAAGTCTTTTTCAAGAATAGACTACATATTTATGTCTAAGGACTTGGCTACTACTGTAATCAAAACAAATAGATTATTCTTTGGTTTCTGATCATGCTCTAGTTTCAATCGACATAATTAAAAAAAAAACAGACAATAATCACCAACATGGAGGTTCAATAATGATTTATTAAAAAATCAACAATTCATTGACATTATTAGGACAGCAATTCAAGAATATTGGCTTTTTTAATGGAATAGACAATAAATCTATAACTTTGCTATGGGGTGCCTTCAAGGTGACAATTAAGGGTGTGGTTATAACATTTCCAATTAAAACTAATAGGAATAAATGGACTGAAGTATCAAAACTAGATAACAGACTCAAGGATTTAGACCAGCTAATGGTTACAGATTATAACCGAGACAAAGAAGAATAGCAAACTTGTATATTTAAGAAGATGCTCTCAGGGCACAGACTTGAATCTCTCTGGTGGGCTGAAGCTGAAAACACCCTCTCTTTTTCTTGCATTTCTGATGAGCTTCAGACCTGGCCAGAGGACCTGGATAGCAGTTTTTTCATTCCACCTGGCTTCAACAGAAAACTTCAATTACCCTCCTGGCTAGCTGCAGTTTCCAAAGGATGTAGAATGATGGGTGCTCCCCCCAGGAACAGAGAATGTCTACCTTCTCTTCTGTAATGCTATAGAAATACTAGGAAAACAGGCTTTGTAGTTCATTTCTTCCAATTTGCAGCAACAGAAAGGAATCATCCTGACTGAAAGGTTGGTCAAACCTTTCTCAAAAGATGCAGAACTTCTTCATGATGGGAACACAGTCCAAGCCCCTTAAAGTGGATGGAGGGATTCCAATGGACTGTGCTGAGTTGTAGGCATCTCTTGGCTTTCTTTTGTCTATCTTCAGCATAGATGCCTCGGCTGGCAGGCCGGGCACTTCTGATGGCAGATGGGAGCTAAAAACTTTCTTTCTGGATCTCCAAAGAAATCTTTGGCAACCCAGTAGGCTATCCTTTGAGCCATGGGACATCAAAGCAGGGTGTTCCCCCGGGAACAGTTTCTTATAACTTTTCTGTCAGGAGGATCAGCTGAAACTCACTCTGCAGACTGTCTTTCTGTTCTTTCTGTTAAGACAGTCAAAACAGTAGCAGCAGGTTGAATATGTACTGGTATTAGGGTTAATTACACCTCTTTTGGCAGATAAGGCATGTCTTCACTCTGCAGACACAGTCCATGCCCCTCTGACTGACTTGAGGGCTGCCAACAGATGGCGCTGAGCTGTATCATCTCTGGGGATTTCAGTGGAGAAAAGGCAGCACCCTATTTGCTGAGACAGCTGTCCGTCAAGTACTAAATGCCCCAATGGTCCTCTGGATGGCTTCAACACATTGTATAGTCCCATTTCCCAGAATCCCTCACTCAGTCCTCCAAAGGCTTCTCGACTTCCTGCTAGTTGGTACTGGGGTCAGATTGTCACAAGATGGCTGCTGGCTGTGCGGTTTATATGTAGTTTTGAAGTAGTCCTGATTTTAAGTTTATCTTGATGAGCCCTGCAGCCCTTCTGTAGCAATGGAGCACCATGTTTAATAGCCCAACATCCTCTTTATTGTCCAGTGGCCAGACCAACTCTGAGGGTGTCACTGTTCTCTTGTTGCTGCCTCCAATACAAAGTCCCCCTTGGCAGTGGATAGCATTTTTTCATCTGTGGTGCAAGGACCACATCTACCAGCAGCTTCGGCAGCTGTTAACTTGCATGCCTTTATCAATGCTTTTCAAAAGTAAACTTTTACAGCCCCTTTAATCTACTAGTCATGTCTCTGGATCCTGAATAACTGAGCTGGAGGTCCAGGAGCTGGGGGGGAAACCATTGTTACACCACAAAAGCAGCTTTAAAATGGGCTTGCACTACTGCACATGCTTGGACTGCCAGCTCACACATTTGTGATGCAACTGCACAGTGGTTGCACATCTTTGCTCATCCAGCCCTCCTTTTCCATGAAAACATTGAAGGGCTGCCAGGGGACTACAAAGGGCACAAACTACCTAGGCATGGCAGTGGTGAGCAGTGGGAGTACCACAGGGCTAAAGGTAAGTCCCACACTGTTTGGGGGTACTTTAAGTTCTGAATTTTTAACTTTAAAGGGGACTGTGGTAGGCAACCAAACATTTTGCCAGCATTTAAACTTCAGTTATTTCTATCTCATTTTAAAACAATTTATCCAAATTTCACCAAATATGAGCTATTTACCACATGGTTATGTGTACCATGTTTTATTTTTCTAGTTTTAAAGGGAACTAATTTATAAGTAGCTAAACTTGCAGAATTTTTCATATTAAAATTTTGCAGGTATGTAAACTGTAAAAGTATATGAACCAGCAGTTTTACAACTAAAGATCATAATAACATTACATTTGGCAAGTTAAGGATGTCCATGTCATAAGCTGCCAAAAATGGCAAAATAACATAAATACTTAAAGATGAATTCCAAGGGCAGCATACTTGAATATAGGAAAGTCACACAGTGAGATGTACACAAGAAGAAATCAGTTCTGGTTATAATGTGGCAATTATGTAATGTTGGATATTTGAATAAGGCCAATAGGAATGCAGCTTGAAATTAAAGGAGACAGTACTGGTCTTGTCAAAGGGCATAATGTCTGGGAGATTTGTATTAGAGGAGAGGGGTTCGGGAGGCATGGGGTCACAATTGCAGGAGTGAGAAGCATAATTTCTCAGAGAAATGGGTAGCTGAGCTGGGTAGCTAGAGAAGGTTCTATGTGATTAGAGCAAGCCTAAAATGGCAGCAGCAATAAAAGCGTGTGCACATCAGTGAAAACTAAAATGGTGATGTGTACTACAGCGAACAGCAGAAACTGTGACAGTTCCTTACTTTCTCTCTGGGGGCAATATTCACTTACTTTTTATGTGGGGGTCTATGACCCTGCTCCCCACATTTATATACAATTAACACTGGGGGGGTGATAATGGGGGAGAGAGGACAACTCAGGAGGAGGGCTACCTCACAGGGGATAGAAGTCAGCATGGGAGAATGTGGGAGGGGGCAGCCTGAGGATGGGGGGACACATTCAGGAGGGTGGGGAATCAGGAATAAAGCAACCCAAACTTATAATACTGACCCCCCCCCAAAAAAAAATCACACAACCAGTTCTGAACCTGGGTCTGCTGCATATACCTGCACACAGAGGCATTGTTCCTACCCTCTAAGCCACTCTGCCAGCTTACATCTGGCATTACGAATTACTGCCTACATATTTCTGCAAATAACTGCCTAAATTACTCATACCTTGTAAAGCATTGTTGACGTTTACTACCGTCATTTAATCCAGGTTGCTTAATTTATATAAGCTATTTATGACTTGTCCATATTGACTTACCTAAATTGACTCACTCTTTTCATGGGATACTGCTAGGGTATAGTAGACTCCCAGATGGAGTAAAAAAGCACAGCGTGTCAACAGTGCTAGCTTTAATGCAGGTTATATAAGACTCACATCCAATAAATTGACTAATCAAAAGAGCCTGCTGTACTGTAGATGCATGTTTAGGATTAAGAGATATTCAGAAAAGCTGGCCCGGTGGCACTGAGGGTTGAGGCGCTGGATGCCACACCTCGCACCATGCCAGTGACCACTGTTCGGGAATGAGCATGGGCTGCCAGGGGTTGGCAGGGGAGGGAGAGGACTGAGTATACCGTGAAAGCTATCCTCTACCGGGAAGGGTAGACATGTTGTCCTGCTCCTTGGCTACCCCTCTGATGGAAGATGGGATAGCACCAGAGCTAGGGAGACACTTAGCATGGCATCATGATGCACATGCACCTCCATGCGAGTGCTTTCACAGCCGTGAGGTGGAGGGGACTCAGTAAAGTGGAAATCGACTGCTGGTTTCATAGAAGCCCCTCCAGTACTCCTGCACCACGGCCACAAGGAAGCTTTCAGGCCCACTCTGGATATCGCTCAGGAGGGGGGGGAGGACGGCACTCCCTCCTTCCACCCCACCATGGGGGGGTAATCCATGGGGGATACAAAGCCTGGGGGTACCCGGGGGGGCATAGTGGCACCAGGGACTGGTAGGGCAGAGGCATGCCTGTAGGTCATAGGAGGTTAAATATCTGGATAAAAAAGAGAGATACTCAGAATGATGTAGTGGGAGGGGAGAGGATATCTGGGGCTCCAACAAGAAGGGGTAGGTCTGACAGGAAAAGTAGCAGGTATCTACATGTTTAAGGGAGTGTGTCTAAGTAAAGAATCAGGAAAATATCCGGGGGACCTGAAGTTCCTCTGTGTCTATGTGGTTACATTAAGGGAGAAGAGCAGGGAGGAAGGAAAAACTGTCACCAAGGCTGGAAAAAGAGGACTGCAAACAGCTCAGCTCAGCATATCAGATAAAGCAAAGACACCTGATTTATGAATATTAAATTTCACAAGTGAAATTCTGATGGTATGTCCTATTATGCTGCCATAAGTAACGTATTTAAGAAACTGTTGCCAATAATAATTTTTGGTATTCCACTGTCAATTTAAATCTGCTAAACCAGTTTTTGCCTGTTTTATTAGATACTAGGATGCACTGGCATTGCATATACACAAAGAATGTCAGGTATAGAACTGCAACAGCAGAGATTTTACATACATCCTAATTTTTAGAAAGTTTTGGAAAAGTTTGTCAAATAATTACTTAGGAAATTTTGGACCCCTGTAACTTACAAATTTCTACAGCCAATATCTCAATATCTAGACAATTCTATAAATTTAGCAAAGATATTATGCATGCTTATTTTCACATGTCTAGCTCCAAAAGTGGAGTGAGTAATAAGCAGATGAAAATGTTTATGAAACTTCACACAAAAAATAAAATGTCAGACTCTGGGTGATTATAATTTTGAAACAGTTTGTCCAAATGTCATTATATTTGGTATGTCTTTAGGACACATTCCTTTCTCATTTCGCTCAATAGATGGCAAAGTTAAACT
Organism: Neoceratodus forsteri; assembly: GCA_016271365.2. Lineage (NCBI taxonomy): Eukaryota > Metazoa > Chordata > Ceratodontiformes > Ceratodontidae > Neoceratodus > Neoceratodus forsteri. Next base: position 922,295,412 of record CM057455.1, on the reverse strand, counting down.
TTGTACCATGCAATGAATTGTTAAAATGTCTGTACAATTCTGATGAAATTCTGTGGCATTTTGCAGAAGTTCAAGGAATTCCATCAGAATTCTGCAAGTTCAGAATGTTCTAAATCCATGCAAGTGGGAAAAGTGGTTCCTAGACTGTGTATTCAAGCAGATGATTAAATGATGAATGCAGAGAGCCCTCTCAGGCTGGTTATTTGAGCACTTGACTAACTGCTGTGTAAACAGAGTGGTCCTAGGCTAGTTATGGGAGCATTTGTCTAACTGAAGAGTGAAAAGAGTGGTACAGGGTCAGTTAGTTGAGTATTTCATTAAATGGGGAAAGAAACTTTAGCCCTTGATGCAGAATAAATCTTCTAATAACTTTGCACCAACCATTCTTAAATACACACACACACACACACACACACACACACACACATATGCATATATCTATCTATGTGTGTGTGTATATATATATATATATATATATATATATATATATATATTCCCAACATTAACACCCATCCCACCCCAAACAACCCTACCACCCCAGCCCACCCACACCCTCCACACACCAAAAAGAATCAGGGTGTGTCTTGGGGTTGACACTAACGCTTGCCCCATTCCATGTGTAAGGGTGATGAGAAGGTACAGCATAGGAGAATGGGGTGAGTGTGAGGGCCGATGACCACAAGACACAAGAAGCAAGCAGAGCCACAACCAGACAATTTGGGATGTTCTATGTCAAAGATAAAGCTCCAGACAGCAATTGCAGACACATAAAGTTCATCTTCAACAAAGCACTTGATAGTGTGAAATGTTAGGAGCTGCACTGTGATTTTGTCCAGTTATATTTCCTCCACTGGTGAGAATAAAAACTTATTAAACATTATTTGTCTGCAACTGCAGTCTTACTGTGCATGTGGAAGTGCCGTGACTTATGGTTCTGGACCCCGAGACACAACCCAATGCCTGTTTGCGAGTGAAAGGGTGGGGGCTGGGTGGCTTGGTTTGGTTTGGTTGGGGGATTGGATGGGCTTTTAGGGTTGGAGCCCATAACACCACATTTCCATACATTTGTTGCTGTAATGTCAACACTAACTGATGTATTAACATAATTTTTTGAAAATGATTTCCTTACTTTTTGTGAAAATATGACCATATCTGTACTTGTTTATGGGAGCACAAGGCCCTCTTGGTCCTGCGCTCCCACCTATCCATAAATGAAGAGACATTGTAGTTAACCTTCATCTCGCTATTGTGATGCAGGATTCTTCTGGCCCTGTGCTCCCATGCTCCATAATTTTCCTTATTTCATTTATGGAGCACAGGGTCCTTCAGACCCTATATACCCATCCCTCTGTAGATGCATGAGCAAATTATGTGGTTCCATCAGTCCAGAACCCTAACTTAATGCATTAACAGATTTTTTTTTTTTTTTGCAATGTATTTCCTTGCATTTTATGAAAGTATGACCATAGCTGTAGTTGTTTATGGGAGCACAAGGTCCTCCAGACCCTGGGTTCCCACCTATCCATAAGTATACAGACACTGTAGTTAACATTGTCAGTGTCAGTGGCTCAGTAGGTAGCACACTCGCCTCTGAGGCCGGGAGATCAGAGGGCTGTGGGTTCAGTTCCCACATCTGGCACTTGGGTTAATATCCCAGTACTGACACTGTAGTGCAGCATGAGAGGGGTGCACTTCTGAGGTGCCGTCTTTCAGATGAGATGTTAAACCAAGGTCCCATCTGCCTGGATTGGTGGTAGTTCAGGTGGATGTTAAAGATCCCATGGCACTTATCGAAAAGAGTAGGGGTATTTCCCTGGTGTCCTGGCCAAATTTCCCTCATTCACTAGAAATGCCACCAACAGCTTAATCTGGCTCAAGGTCAGTTGGCATTCATCTGTATCCCTCTCCCCCGGGTCGTGCCTGAAAATAGGCAGGATTTGTCTAGTGCACTTACCTGGTCAACAAAAAAAAAAACATTCATCTCCCTACTGAAGCACTCCCATGCTCTGTGATTTTCCTTACATTATTGTGGGAGCTCAGAGTACCTTGGACCCTGTGCACTCATCCTCCCATAAAAGCATGAGCAATTTATGAGGTACCATCAGTCCATACTGTTTCCCATACATGCATATTTATAAGTTGGACTCATTATCATGTAGGCTAAGCAGTACAGATGTCACATTGTGAATGCATGGCACAGTATCAAAGACACGGTGAGGCCATTTACTAATTTTGTTTTTTACTTGAAACAAGCCCCGGTAACATGCATAACTGTTTAGTACACCTAAAGGTGTACTAAAGCTGCCTGACGCAGGAAGTCTGTATCTCGAACCGTTTTCGGGAAATGGCCTCTGAAAGCTACCCTGACCATCTCAATGTTATCTTATGGGAAATAACGCAACTTCAGCATATCATAAGTAAGCAACTAATTGTTATTTTTTGACCAAACTAGCAAAAAGCACATCTGTGGGGCAAGCCTTGTACTTAGAAAATTTCAGTCCATTAGAGCAAATGGTTTGTTTGGCATGTCATGGCAAAGAAACAGGCATTGCTGGCAAAGTAATTTCACAAATTTGCAACGCTTTCACAAATTTTGTGGAAGCTTTCACAAAAACTGTTGCAAATTTACAACACTATGCTTGCGACAGTGCCTCAATTTGTGGCACTTTCGCAAAAGTACCATCACAATTTTTTGATACTTCCAACATTCAAATTAAATAAACACATTTTCAAGCATTATTTTTAAACAATAACTCCAGGGCTGTGCTCCTCAGGAACTGAGAAACACAATTGTTAGAGTTTACAAAGGGGCACTATTTTTTTGAATTACTGCATTTTTTACCCATGGCTAACTGAAAACAAGATGTGGCAGTATGACACTACTAAACCAATTTTTAGCAGTCAAAAGTGCT